>CM065800.1:8170353-9370353 GCA_033296515.1 Macrochelys suwanniensis
CTTGTTACTATTTCTGATTTTTATGCTTCATTACTTGTATTCATTCAAACCTATCTCTTTGTAGTGAAATAAGCTTGCTTTATTCTTTAATGGAAAGGAAACCAGGGTTGAGAATTGTGTGGTCACTCCATATGAGGTGACCAACAGTTGTAGATTGAACCCCTTGGAAGGGCCATGGATCTGGTACACCTGGACTGTCCAGGAGCAGGCTGGACAGTGCAAACCCACATTGTGGGGGTGAATCAACGACTGAGAGTGTGTCGGGGTCACCCTGCCATAGTAACCAAGGCCGGTGAGAGCCAGAGTGTGACCAGTGTGTGGCTGGCAGGCTGCAGTTATACACAGACACTCACGGGCATTTGCATGATGGTGGCTGTGAGCAGTAGCAGCAAAGCATTACAGGCACCGCAGGTTACAGGGCAGGTGATGACACAGCCCCTCACTGGTCTGGATAACACCCTGGATCAACATAGAGAGACACGAGTTTCTACCTAATAGTGGTGATGGCTGAGGAGCCAGGATCCTTCATGGCACCACAGAGGGGAACACAGGGGCAGTTGTCCTGGACTGTGACACTCAATTATTACAACAGAATCTTGGGTTAGGTGAAGGGTTATGTCTCAGGTTTTGAGCACTTGGCCTAGAACTGCTTCCACTTGACCATGTACTTCTTCCATCGACCTAGCTACTGCCTTGTGGGGAGGTGGATGTCCAGGAAGGACAGCTATCAAGCGGATGGGAAATTTTTCTTGGCATCTAGGGATGACCTGGGTGGTTTTACCTTAACTAGGAGAGAATCTGAGTCCCAAGGTGGTAGAGAGGTCAAACGTCCTAGATCACTAATGGAAATGATCTCGCTCAGTCTCGAAGGGGTCAGAGATATGACGAACACGGGAATTTTCTGTAGCATTTGTATGGACTCTCCACCCCACTCTACTATCCCCTTGGCATTGCTGCCCCATGGGGGAGGGGAAAACTGATGTTCTGCCTAGGACATAGGAGCTCAGGACAGACTTGGAGCCACTAGTGACACGTCTACACTTAGAACGCTGCATGTGCCGGGGGAAAGCAATGAAGAATCCCACTGGTGAAAACAATGGGGGAATCCCCCCCAACTTTGAACCCAGTAGAGAATTGCCCACCCCATTCAGAACAAGCCCCTTCCTGTCCCATGTCTGAGTGTGTCACTCACTGTAGCCGCCCAGCACTCCCATCCCCCACACAAGTGGAGTCCTCCACTCACCCCACTGTTATTGCTGTGCATTGTCCCATGCGGAATGCAGAAGCTGGTACCGGGCTTAAGGGAGCCAGCCACACTTGGGGAAGGACCCACTGTGGTCTCCATCCCCACGGTGTTAGTTCTGCCCCCTTAGTAGCAGCTGGTCACATGCTGGCTCCTCACATTTGGGCCGTGGCAGGTGAGTGGATAGGATTCAGGCTGGGAGAGGCAGAGCCTTGCCAAGGGACCTGCATGGGGGGAAGCTTTGTGACCCCACAGTGCCCCCTTTTCCAGGAGAGAAACACAGCAGTTGCTGCTGCACAGGGGTGAGACTGGGGCATGATCAGGGGCTGCAACAGCACCTGAGGGCAGCTTCGGAAAACACAACAAATCAGTAACCTGCAGAAGGTGCAGGGTAGCTTAGGGTTATAGGCTTCCTCTGAGGCCAGGAGCGGGGTGCCTGACTTGCACAACAGACCTTGTGCCTGGGTATCAGTGCAGAATTTGTGTCCCTCTGTCTGTCTGTGTCAGGGAAATAACACAGAGCATTCATGTAATGAGGGGGCTGTGGGTCAGGATTGAGGGACATCTTCAGAGCTGTGGAGGTAGGGGAGCATGGAGCTCTGAATTGGGACTCAGGGGCATCGGCAGAGCTGTGTGTGTGGGGGGGAAGCCCAGGGCTGATGGGAAATAGAGAGACAGTCCCAGTAGCGTAGCCAGTGGGGGAGCAGGGGGAGCTGCCGCTCCCCCTGTGAGCAGAAGCCGCACCTTAAAAAGGAAGCGGCACCTTTTTTTAGGAGCTAAAAAAGGAAGGCGCCGCTTCTTTTTAAGCGCTGCTTCTTGCACTCACCCGGCGGCGCTCCGGGTCTTCGGTGGCATTTCGGCGGCAGGTACCACCGAAGACCCGGAGCGAGTGAGGACCCACCGCCAAAGTGCTGCCGAAGACCCGGAGTGCCGCCGGAGGCACCGCCAGGTGAGTACAGGGGAAGCCTGGGGAGGCGCCTATTTATAGCGCCGCTCCCCCTGTACTCCGGACCTGTCTACGCTACTGGACAGTCCTATACTCCAGAGCCCCTGCTGCTTGAGGCAAGTACGGGCAATACAGTGTGAGCCTGTCCTGGTTGCCCATCCCTGCCTCTGACGCCCCCTCGGGGATGACATTCTCTGACCCATGGGCAGCCCTTGTCTAGCGTTATGAACATTGACAGAGAGTGCTCTGGGTTGCGTGGTAAGCTGAGCTGAAGCAAACAATATGTGTTTTAAAGTGGCTCAATGTAAATGTGTCCATCTAAGGATAAAGAACGCAGGCCATACTTATAGGATGCGGGACTCTATCCAGGGAGGCAGTGACTCTGGAAAAGATTTGGGTGGTGGTGGTAGATAATCAACTACACATGAACTCCCAGTGAGACACTGTAGCCAAAAGGACTAACACAATCCTTAGATGCATAAACAGGGGAATCTTGAGTAGCTGTAGAGAGGTTATTTCACCTCTGTATTTGGCACTGGTGCGAGTGCTGGTGGAAACCTGTGTCCAGTGACTCTCACCCTGCCTGCCTCACTGACCATCGCCCTGCCCTCCTACCAACCCTGGTTCCACCCCCTCACTAACCCTGGCCCCACTTGCTGGCCCTACTCCTGCCCCACTCAGCAGCTCCTATCCATGTGGCTGGGGCTTTACTCAGCCTCTTCTCACCTTCTCACCTTCTCACACGGCTCTTCTCCCACTGGCCCTGCCCCCAACTCCTCCCCTGGGGCTGCTCTCGCTGCCCCCATCCCCAGAGTGCACGGTGGCTGGGACCTGAGCTGGGCTCCCTGATTGGCCCAGCTGCCTGGTCAATCAGACTGACTTGGGGTGCTGGCTACAATCCATTGGCCCTAGTCTGGAGTTCTCTGATTGGCCAGAGGCCCTCTCACTCTCAGGGTCCCAACTATTCCTTGACCCCTCCCCTCTCTGCTGGCATGGGGAGAGGGTAGCCAAACAACTTACCCAGTGCCAGTGAGGGCAGCTGGCCCCTAAACGACAGACACGTTTACAAGAGCCATGCCTCTGTTTGAGACCTGCTGGGTCTGGAACCCTGTGACCATGTTCACGTCAAATCGGATGGAGAAAAAGGATGGACGGCTCCAGCTGTCGTCAAGGGAAAGAATTCAGCTCCCAGATCACAGTGACCGAGACCGACAGGAGGGAGTTCAACAGAAACCATTGACAGCTACCGTTTATTTCTCAGAAGGAACAATCCACAGAGCAAACCCAACAGATGGTGGATGCTGAATGAGAAGATGACATCACAAAGATTCCAGAGCGACCCCAGTCAGTCGTTGCAACTAGCGGCCAGCCAGATGGCCAAGCTGCTACGCGTTGGAGTTTTGCAGTTAGGAACACAGGGTGCTTCAGAGACACTGGACAGACTGATCCGTCCTGAACTTCACAGCCAGCCTGAGAGTGTGAATAAATGGCAGGAACTTAATGGGGGGGATGGACTGGGATATTAACCTGTAGCACTCTTCTAAGCCACTGGGTGGCACTATGTGTAACGTCCCTTAGGGGGCCGAACCTCAGCCATTCCTGACAGGACATTAAAGGATCTAAGGCTGAACACAGCTGGGGTAGACGAACAAGTTTTGTAGTCAGACCACATCTGGGACAGGAGAGTGACACACCCTGCTCCCCCCAGGTCTGGCCAGGCCTAGCGCTCTCCTCGGTGTGTATATGTGTGTGTGCGGGGCAGTTACAGTGTGTGACTTCCCCCTGCCCACCCCATAGTTTGTTTTTTTTACCATAGTTACCATAGTCCTCTTTGAAACAGGACATTAACTTGAATTAGGAACCTTCAGTTCGCACCAGCAGCATCCGCACATGGCAGTCAGCGTGCAGCTCTTTAGTGCGCTCTGCAATTCATACCCTCACAGCTGGCTCTGTGCACAGTGTAGACGTGCCCTGTGTCTGGGGAGTGTGCGTCCTTCCAAAAATGGAGGAAATTGGCTTTGAAAATAGGACCACTGGAATTCGATTAAGATGCCAGGATCGTGAGTGAGCTGATAATCGGTTTGGATTTCGCTGAGGCTAATAAGCATGTAATGAATCAGTGTAATTCTAGTGAATGAATTCTTCACCAGACTTGGGGGCCCAGCAGTGCTGCTCTCAGATCAAGGGAGAAACTTTGAATGCAAAGTGCTTCTGCAGCTGTTTGAGATTCCAGGGGCTCCACAAAACCTGCCCGAGCAGCACACCCAGCACAGTCTGATAGGATGACAGGAAGTTTCAGTCTGACTCAGGGGGTTTTACAGATTCATAGAATCATAGAATCATAGAATCTCAGGGTTGGAAGGGACCTCAGGAGGTCACCTAGTCCAACCCCCTGCTCAAAGCAGGACCAAACCCAATTAGATCATCCCAGCCAGGGCTTTGTCAAGCCTGACCTTAAAAACCTCTAAGGAAGGAGATTCCACCACCTCCCTAGGTAGCCCCTTCCAGTGCTTCACCACCCTACTAGTGAAAAAGTTTTTCCTAATATCCAACCTAAACCTCCCCCTCTGCAACTTGAGACCATTACTCCTTGTTCTGTCATCTTCTACCACTGAGAACAGTCTAGATCCATCCTCTTTGGAACCCCCTTTTAGGTAGTTGAAAGCAGCTATCAAATCCCCCCTCATTCTTCTCTTCTGCAGGCTAAACAATCCCAGTTCCCTCAGCCTCTCCTCATAAGTCATGTGCTCCAGCTCCCTAATCATTTTTGTTGCCACCCGCTGGACTCTTTCCAATTTATCCACATCCTTCTTGTAGTGTGGGGCCCAAAACTGGACACAGTACTCCAAATGAGGCCTCACCAGTGCCGAATAGAGGGGAATAATCACGTCCCTCGATCTGCTGGAAATGCCCCTACTTATACAGCCCAAAATGCCGTTAGCCTTCATAGATTCTGGGTCAAAAGGGACCACTGTGATCATCTAGTCTGAGTCCCGTATAGCACAGGCCAGAGACCTGCCCTGAAATAACTCCGAGAGAAGATTGTTTAGAAAAACATTCTATCATGAGATCTAAAAGTTGTCAGTGATGGAGAACCCACCAGAGCCCTTGTAAATGCCTCATTCCAGCCTGAATTTCTCTAGCGTCAACTCCAGCCATTGAATCCTCTTCCCCCTTTCTCTGATAAATTGAAGATCCCATTATTACATATATGTTCCGAATGTAGGCACTTATAGACTGTGATCCAGTCACCCCTTAACCTTCTCTTTGTTTAGATCAAGCTCCCTGAGTCCATCATTATAAAGCAGGTTTTCTAATCTTTTAATCATTCTCGTGGCTCTTTTCTGAGCCCTCTCCAGTTCATCAACCTATTTCTTGAATTGGGGACAACTGGATACAGGATTCCAGCATCAGTCACACCCGTGCCAAATGTGGAGGTAAAATAAACTATCTACTCCTACTAGAAATTCCTCTGTTCATGCATCCTATGATCACAGTAGGTCTTTTGGCCACAGTGTCACACTGGGAGCTCATGTTTTTCACTGCAACCCCCAAACCTTTTTCAGAGTCACTGCTTCCCAGGAGAGAGCTCATATTGTAAGTATGGCCCATGTTCTTGGTCCCTAGATGTATACATTTACATGTCGCTGTATTAAAATGCATATTGTTTGCTTGCACCCAGTTTACAAAGCGCCCAGATCACTCAATCTGTCCTCTTCATTATTTACACTCCCCCAACTTTGTCATCTGCAAACATTCTCAGCGATGAGCTCTTCTTTCAGTGTCCAATGACAGAGCCATTGTCTCTATATTTGGGCTTACAAAGTGGATTGCTGGCCCTCTGGAAATGCTGGTGGATACTGAGAGGAGGCTGAGATTTGTCATGTTAACTTGTCTTTGTTCTCCAAGGTCTCTCAGTGTCTGCCTGAGTCTGAGAAGGGCTGTGTCTGTGGGAAGCACATTTCATGGCTTACTGTGAGCCCAGCGGCTGTCTCTGGTTCTGTGTTGTACAGCACCAAGCACAGTGGCAGAGCTGAGGGGCACCGGTCTGGGAGTGATGCGACCAGGGCTCCATTCCCAACAGCTGCTATCACATCCCCTCTCTGTGCCCCTATTGCCCCTCTCTATCCTCTCCATTTACACTGAGCTCTTGGGGGCAGAGATTGCCTGTCGCCCTGCCAGTGCAGAGCCCAGCACCACAGGGCCTTGAGCTCGGCATACAGTGCTGCCGTAACATGAATTCTTGTGTTTGCATAATAAATAATGGTTAAGAAATGGAGCCTCAAACACTGAACGAACACGGTAAGAGCAGGACAGGAATTAGGTTATTTGGGGAATCCTGTGTGCAGTTCTGGTCACCCGCATGCTAGACAGATGGATTGAGACGGGACCAGGTGCAGAGAAGGGCTGCTGGGGTGGTTGGGGGATGGAGTCTGGTCGTCTGAGAGGAGCCTGGAAGAGCTTGGCTGGTTTAGCTGGCACAGCACAGGCTGAGCAGGGATCTGATTGCTCTGTATGAATCCATCGGGGGAACGCCGGGGAGGGAGATGAGCTACTAAAGCCAAAGGACGGTGTTGGCCCAAGAACAAATGGGGATAAACTGGCCAGGAGTCACGTTAGGCTGGAAATGAGAAGAAGGTTCAGGAACAGCCTCCTAATGGGTGAGGGAAGAATGCGCTAACTCAAGTGAAGATGGTGCTTGATAGTTGTGTGACTGGGATTATACAACATGCCCTTCCAGCCCTGTGTCCGGTGTTCCTACAGAGACCAGCTGAGGGCGGCTGGGAAACTGTTACGTTCTTGGGAGACTGCGGGCCTACCCAGGGTGCTCTGCAAGAACGAGGCCCACACACACTGTGTGTTATTGGCTTTATTAAAGGCAAAGTGACACATCCGCAACGGGGACTCCTGGCGTTGCTGTCACGGAGACGGGGAACCCAGCTCACCGAAGTTCGGCCTGGTACGGAGTCCAAAGCGGGGCCGGGCTTATGCAACTATATATAAGCATTTTATACATAAGTAAGCAGGGGCTTTTCACAGGCCGCGGCCGCCTCCTGGCTCAAGGCCATATAAAGCAGTTCTAACTAATTCATAACAAGCTGCAGCTGGCAGGCCTTGACCTGCAGTAACCGGACCGCCGAGACAACGTGAGAAAGCGAAAACACCCTTGCTATGCCGTAACACAATCTTCCGTGGTACCCTACAGAAACACCTCCAGGATTCAGAGACATGCCAGTTTCTTTTTACTCTTTTAACATTTAACAAAAGTGAAACTAATGGTATTGTAAAACCGTACATGCAGCTAGATAGATCCTGGTAGCATCCCTTGCTCTAACCACTGCACCCCATTCCCCTTCACAAGACAGGAATAGACTCCAGGAGTCCTGGCTCCCAGCTCCTCTGCTCTAACCACTAGCCCCCACTCCCCTTCCCAAGGCAGGAATAGACGCTAGTAGTTCTAGCTCCCAGGACACAGCTATGCCGTGTCTGATGAGTGGGGCTGGAGAATCACGGGTTGCTCACAGGGCTATTCAAAGCCAGAGCAAAGGGACAAGGCCACTCACCCCAAAGTCAGGCGAGGAGGATGGGGATCCTTACGTTCCCAGCTCCAGCACAGGTAGCTGAGCTCCTGCCAAGGGGACGCACCGCTGGGAGCAGGAGGCGCCCGGGAAACCCCATGTTCATAGCACAGTCCTCGTGGGGCAGCGTGGCCAGGCATTAGGGCAGGCGATCGTCCTTGTGAGAGCAGCAGGCTGAGCTCGGTGTGACAGTCACAGGCTGGGAGGCTGGGGAGATGGGGCAGGCACCCAAGGGGGCAGGGACCGAAAGGATCAAGCTATGTGACAGGCCTCTCTTTACTGAGACCCCTCCCTCTGCGTCCCCTACAGTGACCCAGTGGGTGTGTGCAACTGAGCCCAGAGAGGAGAAGTGACCCTCGTGCCCTGTGCTGTGGCTTTATTTATATCATGGGATTGTGAAATACGTATTCCTGGAACATGCTGAGCAAACTAACCCCTCTTGGAACAGCCGGTTCTGGGACGCAGGGGGTGCAGGGGCTGTTCTCTGAGCTGGTTCACGGAGAGTCAGCAGAATTGATCTACTGAGGCCTGGTAGACACAGGACAGGTGCACGGGTTGGACTCAGTGTACGGGGATCAGCCCATGCAGTTAAAGCGACACTGAGGGCTGTGTGGATGCCCATACTCCAGTTGAAGGAGGCTGAGGCTTGGTCTGGTCAACGCTTAAAGCTTAGGTCGACCCATCTACATCACTCAGGAGGGTGAAAAATTCAGACCCCTGGAGATGGGTTTAAGCCGATTTAAGCTTGGTGTAGACACCAGTAGGTGGAATGACGAATTCTCCCATTGGCCTGGCTACCGCCACTTGGAGGGGTGGATTAACTATGGCAAAGCCCCTTCCATTGCTAACTGCATCTGCTGTAGCATCTGTATCACGACACCACAGCAGCGTAGCAGCAGCGCTGAGCTGTGCCACTGCTGTGGTTGTGGTGTAGACACAGCCCTTGACTGCCCAGGGAAGGGGCATAACTGCACGGGCCTCACCCCTGTGTACCTAGAGCAGGTCCATTCACACCTGAGCTTATTTCCAAGCCATGTTCCCATGTCGTCATCTCTGCAAGTCCCAAAAGGACGCGGCATCCTTGCAGATCGAGTGACACGCGGCTCAGTCTCTGGCTAGCTCCTGAAGGCGCTCGGGGTGGATGTTTGGTCTGTGCCCCTCCTTTGCGATCTCGGCGGAACAGGGAAGTGTTTGGTGTCTCGGTGATCACTGTCTGCCTAGCAGCTTTTGTTGGTAAACACACTTCGTAATTCATTGGTCTCCTGTCCCAAGAGAGGAGCCAAAACTGAACCTAGAGCGGATGGAGGTGGTTTCTGGGTTCGGCTACCGAGGTCCTCACTGCTGATATTGTCTTGCCCTGCACAGAAAGTAGCTGATAAAGGTGACAAGAACTGAGAATGTTCCCCTGGGGACAAGGCCTAAAATGAGCTTTACCCCCAATCTGAATGGAGCCAGTGCCCATCTGTGTAGCTGAGGTGTGCGGCTGCCAGGGCATGTGGCTGTTCAGAGGTGTTTGCTCTGACACTGCACCGAGCCCGTTCCAAAGCCTGGTGCAGACATAGAATATCAGAGTTGGAAGGGACCTTAGGAGGTCATCTAGTCCAACCCCCTGCTCAAAGGGGGACCAATCCCCAATTTTTGCCCCAGATCCCTAAATGGCCCCCTCAAGGATTGAACTCACAACCCTGGGTTTAGCAGGCCAATGCTCAAACCACTGAGCTATCCCTCCCCCGAGAGGACAGTGCTCTGACAACTCACGCACCGTGTGTGCTCCCGCGCCTCCCCTCCCTGGCCACTTTTAAAGGGCTCTGCTCGGCCTGCACGAGGGTTTACAGCCGTGCTAGTTAACATCTTAGCTGGCGAGCCTCCAACTATGGCTACTGGCCTGGTGTGGACAGGGCCAAAGAGGAGCTCCTAGTGGTGACTCTCCCCCTGGCAACAGGGAGATACAGGGCCTGGGCCCATCCTGGGGTGGGTGTTTCACACATTTATCCTCTGCTAGGGTGACCAGATGTCCCGATTTTATAGGGACAGTCCCGATTTTTGAGTCTTTTTCTTATATAAGCTCCTATTACCCCCCAACTCCGTCCCGATTTTTCACATTTACTGTCTGGTCACCCTATCCCCCGCTGGGAGCAGGGGGAGCTGGGGAAGGGGAGACCGGTGCAGAGGACAGAGAGCTACCGAGGGAGCCCAGGGACGGGAGCAGGCTGGGGGATGGGCAGCACAATGGCAGGGAGCCAGGAGGCTGGAAAATGGTCAGTTGCCCTGAGGCTGGGGGGAGCCGTGTGAACCCCCCACCCTCATCCCCTGAGTCTGCACGAACTGTCACAGTGCAGGGACAGGCCCATGGGTAGCTCCATGGAAACCAGGGCTCAGTGCATAGCCGGGACACTGGCAAAGTGCTGGGTGCACGAGGGCCGGGCTGTGGCCCTGTGAGAACCTGCCAGACCTTTGGAGAGAGCCATGGGGCGCCCTCTGGAGACGGTGAACAGTGAGCCCTTTCCCTCCTCCCCAATGCTAGCCTCCCATCTGCCATAGTCTCCAGCAGAGCTGAGGGTCAGAGCCAGAGGGGGAGGATGGTTACAGCTCAGGGAGGGGAAGGGGCTCCTCTGTGGTGGGACAGAACTTTTGGGGCTGGTTACTGTAGTGAGGGGCAGGGCCGGCTCCAGGCACCAGCCGACCAAGCACGTGTTTGGGGCAGCACCTTCGGGCGGCCAATCTTGGGGGTTTTAAAAAAATTTTTTAAAACACACTTCGGCGGGGTGGCGCTCTTGGGAGGGGTGAGTTTATTTCGGCTGGGCGCTGGGGCGGGTGGGGGGGGGTTGCGACGCTTAGGGAGGGTTGTTGCGGTGGGCTCGGGGGGTTGTTTTTTGGTTTTATTTGCTTGGGGCGGCAAAAAAGTTAGAGCCGGCCCTGGCGAGGGGGCAGGTCTGGGGGATGGGACAGAGGGACCCACAGCGTCGGCTGGGACAGAGATGGGAGATCGGGTGCTTCCCATGACGCAGAGAAGGAAATCCACACTGACCCTAGGTCCCTGCAAACCAGCTGGCTCCAGCATATAACCCAGGGGTCAGGCGGGGGCAGCTGCACCGAGGGCTGAATCAGGCTGTCCCAAACCTCACCCTGGGGGAGCCGCTCCACTCTCTCTCTTCCCTCCCTGTGACATCAGCCAGGCTGGTTTGGCTGGCTCAGCCCCTCAGGAAGCATGTTTCCTCCTGGTCTGTGCCAGGCGTGTGACCCCAGCCAGGGTTGCACTGCTCTGAGCTCACAGTGTGTGGTGGAGGGTCGCAGAGCCAGGGAAATCTGTCCGGGAACCCTGAGCCAGGTCACTGAGGGGTGCAGGCTGCTAGCAAAGCTACTGCCTCGTGGGGCTCCCCAAGTACCAGGTTTACCATGGCACTGGGCCCAGAGTCAGAAGAGGCCCCGCCCAGCCCAATACCCCAGCTGGCTGAGCCGACCAGGAAAGCTGCCCCTGCCCCCGCTGAGCCCCTACCCGCCTCTTCACACCCCTATTCCGCTCCAGTCCCGCCCCCACTCCACCCCTTCCCCCCAAGCCCCATTTCAGGCACGCCCTGCAGTCACTGGGCTGCGGGAAGTGGAGTGACCCAGCCCCAGCCTGCTCCACTTCGCTGGCTCCCAGCTGTGCCAGCGGTGAATGCGGGGGAGGGGGGCAGTTCCCCCCTGCCCCCCAAGTCCCAAGACTGGGAGCAGAGAGGAACGGGCTGGGGCTGGGTCACTCCAATTCCCGCTGCCCCGTGAGTGCGGGGTCAGGCTCGCTCTGCAATCACCAGGCAGCAGGAAGTGGAGCGACCCGGTCCCAACCCGCTTCGCTCCACCGGCTCGTGCTAGGGGATGGTTTCCCCCCTGCTCCCCAAGCCTGGAGTGGTGGGGAAGGGGCATGGGATCAGTAAGGGAAGGGGGCAGGGGAAGCCAGGGCGGGGAGAAGCGGGGGCTGGGGGAAAGAGGCAGTGGGGGGGCTGGGCATAGAGATGTGTGGTGGAGGTCTCTGGGCGAGGGGGTGTTGGGCATAAGGGTGGGAACTGGGCAGGGGGGCAGCATAGTGCAGGCCCAAACTCGAGGGGAAGGGGCATGCTGGCAGCGCAGGGCTGCGCAGGCCAGTGTGCGTCTGGCAGCTGCAGGTTCATAAACAGTGCCCTCCTGCTGGGCTGCACAGAGTGGGACTGCTCCCGCCGGGCTGTGCCTCATTGCCCCCAGCCCACCCTTCACTCTGGAGACTGATCATCCCACCCCCCTGCACCTTGCCCACAAATATGTTTGGCACCAGGCCCACAAAAAGTTATTCCTGCCCTGGGATCCCCAGGCTCCGCTGCCCAAATGACACAAGCTCCCCTGCGACAGCCACTCCAATCACACTTCCCCGCAGGCTGAGTATTTGGAGCTGGGAGTTATCCCCATCCCATGCCTGGAAGTGATGGCAGCTGGACTCCCTCCACCATGGGAGGTGGTAACAGGAGTGGGGCGACGCAGGACAGAACCTGCACTGATGCTGGAGGGCAGAGTTGACAGAGAGGAGCTGGCATGGGGAGCAGGAGCCCATGCTCCGGATTGCAGTGACACTCACTGGTCCAGCTACTCCTGTGCCGCATGCAGGGAAGGGGCTTTGCTTACTGCCCCCCCCATTGGTTCCATGCATCCTGCCCCACCCTTTTTCGCAGCTGTGAGGGTGGCCAGAGTGTGATTGGCTGTTTGGGAGCTGGGGGGATGGGACTGGCTGTTTGGTCACACTGGGAAAGGGCTAGTTGGGGTCACGGTGACCCTAACACAGTCCTTTGGTGGCATCAATAGCTCTTTTTGTTTAGACTAATCCAGTCTTTGTCTCCTTATCCTACCCCTTCTACGACTTTCATTGTTACAGGTTAGTGTAAGATTTTAGGAAATTCACCTACTTCCCACATATAAGCTCACAATTAAGGTAAATCTGTAGTTCCCAATGTGACAGATATGGCAATTTCCTGTAGTAACCTTTAGAACATAAGAATGGCCATACTGAGTTAGACCAATTGTGCATCTAGCCCAGGATCCTGTCTTCCGATACTGGCTGGTTCCTGATACTTCAGATGGAAGAAACAGAAGAGGGCAATTACCAGGTGATCCATCCCGTCATCCAGTCCAAGCTTCTGGCATTCCGAGGTTTAGGCTACTCACAGCTTGACATTGCGTCCCTGACCATCTTGGCTACTAGCCATTCATGGACCTGTCCACCAGGAACTTAGCTAGTTCTTTTTTGAACCCAGTTACACTTTTGGCCTTCACAGTGATCCTTTCAATTGATCCATTCCCTGTCCCTCATTCCCAGCTTCTAGTAAATAGAGACTAGGGACCCCTCCCTGCCCATCCCGGCTAATAGCCGTTGATGGACCTATCCTCCATGAACTTATCTAGTTCTTTTTTGAACCCTGTTATAATCCTGGCCTGTACAACATGTTGTGGCAAAGAGTTCCCCAGGTTGACTGTATGTTGTGTGAAGACATACTTCCTTTTGTTTGTTTTAAACCTGCTGCCTATTAATTTCATTTGGTGACCACTAGTTCTTGTGTTATGAAAAGGAGTAAACAAGGAGTATTCCCTGGCAACGAGTTCCACAGGTCAGCTGTGTGTTGTGTGAAGAAGTACTTCCTTAGGTTTGTTTTAAATGTGCTGCCTATAAATTTCATTGGTTGACCCCTGGTTCTTGTGCTATGTGAAGGGATAAATTACTCTTCCTTATTCACTTTCTTCATATCATTCAGGGTTTTATTGACCTCTCTCATATCTACCCCAGCCATCATTTTTCTAAGATAAACAGTTGCAGTGTTACTATTCTCTCCTCATGTGCAAGCTGTTCCATACATCTAATCATTTTGGTTGCCCTTTTCTCATAGAATCATAGAATCATAGAATCTCAGGGTTGGAAGGGACCTCAGGAGGTCATCTAGTCCAACCCCCTGCTCAAAGCAGGACCAACCCCAACTAGATCATCCCAGCCAGGGCTTTGTCAAGCCTGACCTTAAAAACCTCTAAGGAAGGAGATTCCACCACCTCCCTAGGTAACCCATTCCAGTGCTTCACCACCCTACTAGTGAAAAAGTTTTTCCTAATATCCAACCTAAACCTCCCCCTCTGCAACTTGAGACCATTACTCCTTGTTCTGTCATCTTCTACCACTGAGAACAGTCTAGATCCATCCTCTTTGGAACCCCCTTTTAGGTAGTTGAAAGCAGCTATCAAATCCCCCCTCACTCTTCTCTTCTGCAGGCTAAACAATCCCAGTTCCCTCAGCCTCTCCTCATAAGTCATGTGCTCCAGCTCCCTAATCATTTTTGTTGCCACCCGCTGGACTCTTTCCAATTTATCCACATCCTTCTTGTAGTGTGGGTCCCAAAACTGGAGACAGTACTCCAAATGAGGCCTCACCAGTGCCGAATAGAGGGGAATAATCACGTCCCTCGATCTGCTGGAAATGCCCCTACTTATACAGCCCAAAATGCCGTTAGCCTTCTTGGCAACAAGGGCACACTGTTGACTCATATTCAGCTTTTCGTCCACCGTAACCCCTAGGTCTTTTTCTGCAGAACTGCTGCCCAGCCATTCGGTCCCTAGTCTGTAGCAGTGCATGGGATTCTTCCGTCCTAAGTGCAGGACTCTGCACTTGTCCTTGTTGAACCTCATCAGATTTCTTTTGGCCCAATCCTCTAATTTGTCTAGGTCCCTCTGTATCCTATCCCTACCCTCCAGCGTATCAACCACTCCTCCCAATTTAGTGTCATCTGCAAACTTGCTAAGGGTGCAGTCCACACCATCCTCCAGATCGTTGATGAAGATATTGAACAAAACCGGCCCCAGCACCGACCCTTGGGGCACTCCACTTGATACCGGCTGCCAACTAGACATGGAGCCATTGATCACTACCCGTTGAGCACGACCATCCAGCCAGGTTTCTATCCACCTTACCGTCCATTCATCCAGGCCATACTTCTTTAACTTGCTGGCAAGAATACTGTGGGAGACTGTATCAAAAGCTTTGCTAAAGTCAAGAAATAGCACATCCACTGCTTTCCCCTCATCCACAGAGCCAGTTATCTCATCATAGAAGGCAATTAGGTTAGTCAGGCATGACTTGCCCTTGGTGAATCCATGCTGACTGTTCCTGATCACTTTCCCCTCCTTTAAGTGGTTCAGAATTGATTCCTTGAGGACCTGTTCCATGATTTTTCCAGGGACTGAGGTGAGACTGACTGGCCTGTAGTTCCCCGGATCTTCCTTCTTCCCTTTTTTAAAGATGGGCACTACATTAGCTTTTTTCCAGTCATCCGGGACCTCCCCCGATTGCCATGATTTGTCAAAGATAATGGCCAATGGCTCTGCAATCACATCGGCCAACTCCTTTAGCACCCTCGGATGCAGTGCATCCGGCCCCATGGACTTGTGCTCGTCCAGCTTTTCTAAATAGTCCCGAACTACTTCTTTCTCCACAGAGGGCTGGTCACCTCCTCCCCATACCGTGCTGCGGAGTGCAGCCACCTGGGAGCTGACCTTGTCTGTGAAGACAGAGGCAAAAAAAGCATTGAGTACACTAGCTTTCTCCACATCCTCTGTCACTAGGTTCCCTCCCTCATTCAGCAAGGGGCCCACACTTTCCTTGACTTTCTTCTTGTTGCTCACATACCTGAAGAAACCCTTCTTGTTACTCCTAACATCTCCGGCTAGCTGCAACTCCAAGTGTGATTTGGCCTTCCTAATTTCACTCCTGCATGCCTGAACAATATTTATATACTCCTCCCTGGTCATTTGTCCAATCTTCCACTTCTTGTAAGCTGCTTTTTTGTGTTTAAGACGAGCAAGGATTTCACTGTTAAGCCAAGCTGGTTGCCTGCCATATTTGCTTTTCTTCCTACACATCGGGATGGTTTGTTCCTGCAACCTCAATAAGGATTCTTTAAAATACAGCCAGCTTTCCTCGACTCCTTTCCCCCTCATGTTATTCTCCCAGTGGACCTTGCCCATCAGTTCCCTGAGGGAGTCAAAGTCTGCTTTTCTGAAGTCCAGGCTCTGTATTCTACTGCTCTCCTTTCTTCCTTGTGTCAGGATCCTGAACTCGACCATCTCATGGTCACTGCCTCCCAGGTTCCCATCCACTATTGCTTCCTCTACTATTTCTTCCCTGTTTGTGAGCAGCAGGTCAAGAAGAGCTTTTCCCCTAGTTGGTTCCTCCAGCACTTGCACCAGGAAATTGTCCCCTACACTTTCCAAAAACTTCCTGGATTGTCTGTGCACCGCTGTATTGCTCTCCCAGCAGATGTCAGGGTGATTAAAGTCACCCATGAGAACCAGGGCCTGTGATCTAGCAACTTCTGTTAGTTGCTGGAAGAAAGCCTCGTCCACCTCATCCCCCTGGTCTGGTGGTCTGTAGCAGACTCCCACCACGACATTACCCTTGTTGCTCACACTTCTAAATTTAATCCAGAGACTCTCAGGTTTTTCTGCAGTTTCATACTGGAGCTCTGAGCAGTCATACTGCTCTCTTACATACAACGCAACTCCCCCACCTTTTCTGCCCTGCCTATCCTTCCTGAACAGTTTATATCCATCCATGACAGTACTCCAATCATATGAGTTATCCCACCAAGTCTCTGTTATTCCAATTACATCATAATTCCTTGACTGTGCCAGGACTTCCAGTTCTCCCTGCTTGTTCCCCAGGCTTCTTGCATTTGTGTATAGGCATTTAAGATAACTCACCAATCGTCCTGCTGTCCCAGTATGGGGCAGGAGCCCTCCTCTCTTGCACTCACCTACTTGTGCTTCCTCCCGGTATCCCACTTCCCCACTTACCTCGGGGCTTTGGTCTCCTTCCCCCGGTGAACCTAGTTTAAAGCCCTCCTCACTAGGTTAGCCAGCCTGCTTCCAAATATGCTCTTCCCTCTCTTCATCAGGTGGAGCCTGTCTCTGCCTAGCACTCCTTCTTCTTGGAACACCATCCCATGGTCAAAGAATCCAAACCCTTCTCTCTGACACCATCTGCGTAGCCATTCGTTGACTTCCACGATTCGACGGTCTCTACCCCGGCCTTTTCCTGCCACAGGGAGGACAGACGAGAACACCACTTGCGCCTCAAACTCCTTTATCCTTCTTCCCAGAGCCATGTAGTCTGCAGTGATACGCTCAAGGTCATTCTTGGCTGTATCATTGGTGCCCACGTGGAGAAGCAGGAAGGGGTAGCGATCTGAGGGCTTGATGAGTCTCGGCAGTCTCTCCGTCACATCACGAATCCTAGCCCCTGGCAAGCAGCACACCTCTCGGAAGTTACCCAGATTCTTCAATTTTAATCCACTAGATTAGATGAAACAATAAAACAAGTTTATTAACTACAAAGAGATTTTAAACGAGCAGAAGGAATGAGGCATAAAAGTCAGAAATGGATACAAGAAAAATAAAGATAAAACACTGGTGCCTAACTTAACAAACTATATTAGATTCAAAGCAAAGATTTCTCTCAACGTGCTTTTAGCAGATTACTGAACAAACTCTCAGGTGAAGACCCCCGTCCCAGAATCCAATGACCGTTTTCCTTTATCTTTTTAGGTGCAAAGCCAGAGACAGACGGGGACAGAGAGGGGGTGCCTTGGTGTGTCTGCCCCTTCTCGTTAGAGTCCTCTCCTCTCTTGGGAAGCATTTCCAGCTGGGAGATGGATGACAGGCAGTTTGTGTGGAAGGGAGCTCCGTGCTGTTTCTTTGCTAAGATGCATACTTTTGCACCTGCCCCTTTCTTGCCCCAAAATGGCCACTTAGCGAGTCCTGGCCCATCAGCCGTGTTTACACCTGGCTGAGGCATCAGCTTGACCTTTGGCTCTAAGGGAGTTGTTTGGCCACTCCCCAGACCACTCTGGAAAACATACTTTTAGTCATGGTCTCAGCATACAGGGCATACCTTGCACAAAGATTATTACAGGACAGTGTACGGTGTGGACAGAGGTATGTTCTGTCACACCCACCCTCCAGCTCTACTCCCTCCCCGTCCTGAACACTGCCCAGTATCCTAGCAGCCCCACCCTGCAGCATGGGAAAGAAGCTTCTGCCTGGCAGAGCTGTGTTTGCAAGAGACCCTACAATAACAAAGCAGCGTATGCAGCCCCAGCCCTAAGGAGAGACCCTACAATAACAAAGCAGCGTATGCAGCCCCAGCCCTAAAGAGAGACCCTACAATAACAAAGCAGTGTGTGCAGCTCAATCCTATGGAGAGACCCTACAATAACAAAAGAGTGTGTACAGCCCATCCCTATAGCGAAACCCTACAATAACAAAGCTGTGTGTGTGTAGCCCCTCTCTTAAGCCAGGCCACTGGATTGTATTGGAAAAGTGTGGGAAATGGTCCCCATTTGGGGCCTCTCTGTGTGGTGGGAGCTGGTTCTCAGCTCTCTGGACCAGGCCCACTCTGGGACTCATCCAGCCAGCAGCTCAGTCCATCCTGCCCTGGCAGCCCCCCAGCACCGTCACCAACCCCCAGCCCATACAAACAGGGTCTCCCCCGTCCCATGCACACACTCAGTGCTGAATAGGCTGTGCAGGCCTGGCCCTGGGACAGTAGGGAGCCAGTCACACAGGGGGCTCTCAACTTCCCACAAGGCCCCTCCTTTTGCTCTCTCCCATGCCATGTCCCTCCTTGGGGCATTCTGGGGACAGGAAGGGGGTCGGGGGGGGGCCTTCAGTCTGTACAAAGGGACCTGTTGACCCTTCATGGGGTGAAGCATGACATCCCCTCAGTGCCCCCTTTGCCAGGCGAGCAGCTCCTCGCAGTGACTACAGAGTAGGGTGACCATATTTCCCTAAACTGAAAAAGGGGCATTGGGTAAGAGATGGTCAGTGCTCAGGGGAGTTTACTTACAGTACGCAAAAAAGATAAGGCAGTTTCATATATTTTATATCTATGTTCATATATTTCATGCTTTCATATATTTTACTTAAAACTCAGTAGTTACTGGGATTGTTCCTTGTCTTGCCGTTCTTCAGGGTGTGACGCTGCTTGATACCATTTGTATTTCTCTGACACTGCTATTTTTCTGAGGGTTTGCTTGTCTTTCAGCAACTTGTTATAGAATACAGTACAGTCTAGAGAAAAGTTAACTCGTGCACACAAGACAGACTTCATGGTGGAGATATTCAGATGTGACTTTTCAGGAGACCACACATCATTCATAACTGAAAAGACACATTCAACAGGCAGTGTAGAACCAGGCAGACACAGCACAAATTCCACAGCCTTGGCTAGATCTGCGTATTGTACTTAGTTACAGTCAATCTCTCTCGAAAAATCTTCTGCCACCTTTCGGTGATGGGCGTTCTCTGAGGGTTCCAGTCTGAAAGACAACTGGAGACAATTGATTTTGCACTGGACCACTTGCCAGAGATGATTCTCATCCAACATATTTAAGGTGGGAATTCTGGTGTGGCATGCAGCGAGGCTGACTTGCATTTGCTCCCACTGCTGCATATTCCTTAGCAGAGCCCATTCAAACTTTTTGGTGCATTCAAAGGCAGGTCTCCAGTGCTCTAAATAGGACAGGCATGTTGTGTAAAAATTGTCAACTACACCATAAAACTCCTTTTCTTTCATTTGCCTGCATTCTACAAGAGTGTGCAGTAGGTTCTTTACTTCTGTTGTGACAAATCTTTCTCCAAGCCTCTCTGATAAGTTAACGTGCAGGGAATGTATTTGCAGTGCAACTTCTGTCACTGACAAATCGTTTTTCTCTATCATCTCTGTTATGTTTTGGAACATGGCACTTTGTCTGCTGACAAATAGAAGCTACAATTGAGTGGCAGGATCATCAAAGAGCTTCTTTAGCAGTGTTGGGCATTTATCTTGAGACAGAAAATACGTTTTAAGCCCATCAACATTGATAAAATCCTGTGTTGCTGGTCTCAATGAGAAGAATTCTGTGCTGCCATGCTCTAGTAATTTGGTATACTTGATTTCAATAAATCCACAGAAGTCTTTCAGCTCTTCAACACGCACTGTGTAGATATGAAAGTATTTGTAAACCTTTCCAGCAAAGATATCCACATCTAAAGGAAGACAATCAGTTTGGAGGCAGTTATGCACAAAATGTGCACCACACCCAATACTGAAGATCTCTTTTCCTAAGTTGGCCTAGAGCTTTCGCCACAAATTGTTTTTCCCACAATGTCTGGCACCCTCAAAATTAGTATTGGTGTTGGCTGCACAAATTCCAACAATCTTGTCACTAAGACATTACTTCTCAATCACTTGCTGGATGAATGCACACTGCAAATCTGATGTTTCCCTGGGTAGAGACGAAAAGCCAGTAACTTTTGTGCAAACTCCACCCAGTGGGAGAAAATACCATATAAGAACAGGAAATAGTTTTTGCTCCTTTTTGTTCAATGCATCCACACTAAGCGTAATAAAGGAACACTTGTCCAACTCAAGCTGCACTTTTTCAATGGATAAAGGGGCTAAGACGCTGCAAATGATCGCCTCAGATTTTGTGCCTCAGATGTTGTCCAATGTTGAAGTGTCTTTTTTTAAAAACTTTAACTGTTTTTGGAGGTCTTCATTACAATTACACAGATGTTCCCTAGACATTTTTATAGCAAAAAAACCCCACACACAAACTATTGATTCCTCTAAGGACACAGATATGCACAAGCTCTTAACACCCCCCCCCCCCCCAAAAAGGAACAAAAGCATCACCAGGCAACATCATGTGACTGGTGGAAGCATTGTCATCACAGCTGGGCAATGGAGAGCATTAGCTGCTTGCTGGGTTGCCTAGATCTGAAGACAGCGCCCCTGCCAGCAGCAGCATAGAAGTAAAAGTAGGATGGTGGTATTGCCGCCCTTACTTGTAACACAACCAGCCCTCGACAAAGAAGATCATGCAGGGCCGTCCCTAGCTATTCTGGGGCCTATGCAGCTGCATACTTTGAGTATGGGTAAGGACGGCCCTGAGGACATGTGTGTGAATGAATTATGTGTGGTCCTGGTAGGGATGTTTTGGATACATGATGTCAGTCTGCCTCTGGCTGGGACCCTGCTCCTGACAGCCCCTGTTTTGCTGAACCAATTTCTTGCTATGGGCCAAGTTAATCTCCAAGTTGAAGGGTTTACACCAGAGATCTCTATGGCCTGGTAAATCCGCTACTGAAACACCAGGATAGAATTGATTTGCAAGTGTTCCTTCACAAGGCTTTCTTAGAACACTGGCTCAGCCTAGCATCTGAACACGGCATTCTGCCTCTACGGCAGGCAACTTGTTTGGCTCAGGGGGATTCTTAGCTACCACAAACTGTGCAATTAAAAACCCTTCCTATTTCACACTGTCTCAACACTCAGGGCATGTCTACACTCCGGCGGGGATTGACGCCGTGAGATCGATCTATCGGGGATCGATTTATCGTGTCTAATCTAGACGCGATAAATCGATCCCCAAGCGCTCTCCCGTCAACTCCTGTACTCCACCGCCGCAAGAGGGGCAGGCAGAGTCGATGGGGGAGCGGCAGCAGTCAACTCACCGCCGTGAAGACGCCACGGTAAGTCGATCTAAGTACACCAACTTCAGCTACGCTATTCTCGTAGCTGAAGTTGCGTATCTTAGATCGATCCCCCCAGTGTCGACCAGGGCTCATGCTCCCAAGGGAGGCAAACCTAAAGAAATCAGCATTTACAAATTAGAGCACTGCCGCTAACCCCCATTGGATTACCTGTGTGCGGCATCCTTAGTGCGCCTATACAGCCTGGTTAAGTTGCTCAAAGCATTTTATATGGAGCCTCACAGTAAGGAAGGCTCAGACTCTGAGGCAGCGCAGAAGTAAGGGTGGCAATACCATGTCCCCCTTACTTCTCTGCTCCGCCCTGCAGCCAGCAAGTGGGGCTGCTTCCCTGGGGGTCAGTTCTGAAATTAGCCCTGCCTCACAGCAGCACATTTCTCTGCTGCTGCTGGTGGGCATCGCTGCCTTCAGAGCTGATCCCCCTGGCAGCAGCCACAGTGCTCTGCTCTCAACTCTGTCACCCTACTCTTTGTGCGTCCTACTCAAAGACCAGTCCTGACTACAGTCACCGAGCTCAGGGAGGAGTGCACCATTTTAATGTGTGCAGCACGCTCATTTTACCAGAACACCAGGCTGCTTTAGAAGGGATTATACATCGGTGAGGTACAATCCTTTAAGTAAACTCCTCCCTATCCTGTAAGGCAAGCAGTGAACAGCTGTCCTAGGCTGACCCAGACATAAGAACTGCTTGTAGTGTCCAGCGGAGAGCGGGGACTGCTGCCTGGGGGGACAGCTCTGAAGGCAGCGCTTCCTTCACAAATCAGGGCAAATGTCCAGTTTTAGTGAAAAAGTAGGGACGGCCAGAACAGAGCTGAAAAAGGGGACTGTCCCTGCCAAAACAGGACACAGGGTCACCTTACTACAGAGGGGGTGAGAGTGGGGCATTTGAGGAATAGGGAGCCAGTGACACCTTGTGGAAGCTTTTGGGAATTACAAGAAATCAGAAAATGGCAAAACCCAGCTGTCAATATGCTACTAACGCAAAGAGAAGAGGGAATAATGTGGTTGTTTCCCAACATCATCCCCTGTGAAATGTGCAACAGGGCTTGTGTCTTGATGCAGCTGCCGTCTCCGTGTCTAGCTGTGTAATATTACCACAGGGAGTTTATACAGCATAAGGAGCGGGCGGGGCAGGACTGAGGGGCCTGGACAGAGCGGGGGAAGGTTAGAGGGAAACTCTCTGTATCTGTAGCCTGGCTCATTTCTGCAAGGCACCATCATGCAGCGGCACTCAGTTCTGCACCTTATCTACATACTAGAAACTGTAATGATCATTTACTGGGGGCCCAGGCTGGCTGCTGCACAGACAGACAGGGCCTGGTGCCCAGAGCTCAGTGGGCATTGGGTACAGACAGACAGACAGGGCCTGGCGCCCAGAGCTCAGGGCGCATTGGGTACAGACAGACAGACAGGGCCTGGTGCCCTGAACTCAGGGGGCATTGGACACAGACAGACAGGGCCGGGTGCCTTGAGCTCAGGGTACATTGGACACAGACAGACAGACAGGGCCTGGCGCCCAGAGCTCAGGGGGCATTGGACACAGACAGATAGGGCCTGGCACCCAGAGCTCAGGAGGCATTGGGTACAGACAGACAGACAGGGCCTGATGCCCTGAACTCAGGGGGCATTGGACACAGACAGACAGGGCCGGGTGCCTTGAGCTCAGGGTACATTCGGCACAGACAGGCCTGTGCCCTGAGCTCAGGGGGCATTGGGTACAGACAGAAAGACAGGGCCTGATGCCCTGAACTCAGGGGGCATTGGACATAGACAGACAGGGCCGGGTGCCCAGAGCTCAGGGGGCATTGGACACAGACAGACAGGGCCGGGTGCCTTGAGCTCAGGGTACATTCGGCACAGACGGGGCCTGTGCCCTGAGCTCAGGGGTCATTGGGCACAGACAGACAGACGAGGCCTGGTGTCCCGACTTCAGGGGGCATCAGGCACAGACAGACAGGGCCCGGGCTCCTGAGATCAGGGTGTTTTGGGCACAGACAGAGGAGAACACCAGGCTTTACCAGGGCCTGGCACATCGGGCACAGACAGACACCCGTAGTCAGTCTCTCTCCATAGCTCATTTAAATGTTGGGATGGTCGTTGTGTGGGGAAGGAGCCGGCTGTCCCTGTGCACTGGAAAATGGTTCTGCGGGGCGCACCACATGCTGTCTGCATGGCTGGGCACAGGCTGCTCAGGGATGGACGTGGGAGCTGCTGGGAGCTACACCAGGGAAAGCTGGGGGTGGGGCGGAGCAGGGGAGCATTCCAAGTCAGCTGGGGCGGGGGAGGGGAAATGGTGCCAGGGGCTCCACAGGGGGAGTGAAGACCCCCATCAGCATCCCCAAAGCCCTGGGGGCTGCTCTGCGCAGGATCCCACCGGCCCGTCTCTCGCTGAAGGCTGAGCCCAGCCCGGCTGGCATGTGGCTCTCACAGCACTGCATCTTCCCTCACCAGCCAGGTCATTTCGCTATCGGGCTCCTCGGGGGACTCTGGATTTGCCGCTCCCTGGGGCGGGGGTGGTGTCCCTGGAGCCCCCAGCTCCTCCAGGTGCACATGGCCTGCAAGCAAGAGGACAGGGTGAAGCACCCGGCCAATGACCTTTGCCCCCGGTCCCACCTCACCCCCACCGTAGGGTTGCCAACTTTCGAATCGCACAAAGCTGAGCACCCCTGCCCCTCCCCTTCTCCAAGGCCCCGCCCCTCACTCACCTCATGCCCCCTCCCGCCATCGCTCGCTCTCACGCACTTTCACCTGGCTAGAGCAGGGGGCTGGGGTGTGAGAGGGTGTGCGGGCTCTGACTGGGGGTGTGGCCTCTGGGGCGGGACCAGGGATGAGGGGTTTGGGGTGCAGGAGAGGGCTGAGCAGGGCTTGGGATGTTGGGGGAGTACGGGCTCCAGGAGGACTTTGGGTGCAGGAAGGGACTTGAGGCTGGGGCAGACGGTTAAAGTGCGGGGAAGGGGGGGTGAGGGCTCCGGCTGGGGCTGTGGGCTCTAGGATGGTCCCAGGGATGAGGGGTTTGAGGTGCAGGAGGGGGCTGGGTCAGGGTACGGTGTGTGTGGGTGTACACCCACACACACCGTACCGGCTCTGGGAGGGAGTTTGGGTGTGGGAGGAGACTCCAGGTTGGATCAGGGGGTGGGGGTCCAGGAGGGGATTTGGGGTGCGAGGTCCCGGCGCCGCTTACCACGGCTCCCAGGAAGCGGCCACCAGTCCCTGCGGCCCCTAGGTCAATGGGCGGCCAGGGAGGATCCATGCGCTGCTTTCGCGTCTGCAGGCACCGCCCCCGCAGCTCCCATTGGTTGCGGTTCCTGGCCAATGAGAGCTGTGGAGGCAGCACTCGGGGCGGAGGCAGCGCACGGAGCCTGCCATAGCTCCAGGCCCCTGCTGCACCACTGACCGGCTCCCTGGCAACCCTACCCCAGCCAGGGCAGGGTTGTAGGGATGGGGCACCTGCAGGCCGGGACCTTGGGCCTGTGCGTGAAAGCCAGAGCAGGGTCCCCCGTAGCTGTGAGAGCAGCATGTTCCCATGCAGGGAGGCAGCCCAGGGCATGGACAGGGCACTGGGCTACCGCTCAGGGGCACTTGGCTCCAGCTGGCACTGGAATCCTGGGTCAGGTCGGCAACCCTCATCCCAGCCCCACTTCCTTGCAGCGCTGTGCTCAGGGTGCAGGGCTCTTACCCAGGGGGTTCCCAGCGGCTCTGTCCCGCCGCATCCTCCAGCAGAGCAGGACCCCGCAGATCAGCACCATGACAGCACCCAGGCCGAGGAGCACGGACCAGAGCAGCCCAGAGCCTGGGGAGAGAGCCAGGCAGTAAGCTGTGCCCCCCCACGGACCTGCAACAACCATGGAGCTGACCCCAGCCTCTGCCCCACAGCCCCTGGGACCGACTCTCTGCCCTCCCACAGTCCATTGTCAAGGCCGACTCCATCCCCTTCCCCATAACACCCCATGGCCAGACTCTGCCCCCACCCCACAGGTCCCCCCGCGGCTGACTCCCTCCCCTGCCCCACAGTCCCTATGGGTCTGACTCTGTCTCGCCCTGCACAGCCCCCATCCTGAGTCCACTTCCCTACCCCACCCCACAGCCCCAACGGGATTCAGTTTCTTGCCCTCAGAACCTTGGCTGGCCAACCCCACCCCCTCTGCCACAGGCCCCAAGGGGAAGGCGGAGTGTGGGGCAGTGCAGGGCTCTGCGCTGGGGGTGGCTAAGGGGTAGGGTTGCCAACTGTGTAATCACACAAACCCAAACACCCTTGCCCCGCCCCCTTTCCCTGTCCTTTCCCCAAGGCCACGCCCCTTCTCACTCCATTCCCCCCTCCCTCTTCCCCAACTGTCACTCACTTTCACCAGGCTGAGGCAGGGGGTTGGTGCAGGAGGGGATGTGGGCTCTGGGAGGGAGATTGGGTGCAGGAGGGGGCTCAGGGCTGAGGCAGAGAGTTGGGGTGTGGGAGGGGGCTCAGGACTGGGCTGCCCCCAGCAACCATTCCCAGCCCAAGGAGTCTGGGGGAGGGGGATGTGTTAGAGAGAGGGTTGGGGGCACTAGCTTCCAGAGGCCTCTCCCAGCTATTCCCACAGGCCCTGTCTCTCAGACTCCTCCCCAGGCCCTACCCCCCCAGACTCCTCCCCCAGACCCCACAGGCTCTCTGACCCCCAGATCTGTGCTCTGGGTTTGCCTGCAGGAGTAGCAGCCTCCAGCAACAGAGGCAGGGCTGGCAGGAGCCTCCGGGAGCCCCGTGGTGGAGGAGGCTGCTCAGAGACCCAGGAGTGGTGCCCCAGGCTGAGCAGGGCTGTGGGAACCGCTGGGACAGCCAGTAACCTTGGTGTGGTGGGCAGGAGCCCTGGTGCTGCCCCTCTGGTGACCATCCACCCCCTGGCATGGCCAGGGTGTCACTCCCGCCCACCCCGTGTCTGCGGGAACATGGGCATGGCTATGGCGCTGACACTCACCGGCCTGCCCAGCACACACGACGCTGGCCTCAGAGCCACGGCCACACAGCCCGGGACCCAGCCGGCTCAGCTGGCACTCACTGATGAGAGACTCCTGGCCCGAGCAGCTCACGCCCTCCAGCCAGACGTCGCCGGCCCCGTGACCAAACTGAGCAACCCCCGGGGCTGACAGCGCCGTGCCGCAGCCCAGCTGTTTGCACACCACCCCCGCCTCCGGCAGGCCCCAGCCGGCGTCACACACGGCACCCCAGGTGTCGTTGATCAGCACCTCCACTCGCCCGGAGCAGGGGCTTGGGCCACTCGTCAGCCGCAACCTCAGCTGGCCCTGATCTGAAACACAAAGCACAGGGCATGAGAGGCTCTTCCCTGCCGCCGGGCGTCCGGATACCTGGCACGGCACGCGGATGGGGTGTGTGTGTCTGCACACAGCAGAGAGGAGACATTTCTCTTCATCCCACCTGTGTGCATGTGTGCGCACACTCACACAAACACGCATGCAGCCCCCCATACATATGCTGCTACAGAAGCAGACACACACATACAGTCCGATGCACAACCGCTACATGGCTCTGTGCACACAAACACACATTGCCTCAAACGCACACAAACACACATACATACTGCACCGCTATACAACGCTGCTACACAAACAGACACATACACAAAGAGTCCCATGCACAACCCCCATACGTTCTTATGCACACACAGACACATTGCCTCAAATACACACACTGTCACATGCACACATTACCATTAGAGTTGCCAACTGTCTAATCGCACAAACCCAAACACTCTTTCTCATTTAGGAAGAGCAGAGCGGGCACACAACAGTGGGGGATGGCACCCTGACTTCCTTTACAGTTAGTGAGCACTCAGCAGTGTCAGACATGGAAAGTGTAGGGAACACAGTTTCCATTGAGACATGGCAAGAGGGGGCACCACTGGGGTCTGAAACGCCCCCCAAATCAAAGACCAGGGTGAACAGCACTTTGAACACCTGCTGCAATGTGTGGAAAGACACTCTGCGTTGCTCTGGGGGATCAGTCTATGGGAGCCTGCAGGGGTCTCGTGTTGCCACGAGAAAAACATCCCTGGAGTTCCTAAGAATGATCAGTGATAATTTTCTAGCACAAGTATGGCCCCTGACTCGGGCTGGGCCTACAGGAGACTGACGGATAAAGGAGAATTTATCAAAGAATTAGAAATGGGAAGGTGCAGAGGTGCAAGTGATCCAGACCTGGTTACACTGGCTATGTGGAAACACAAAACTGCCCTGACAGCGGTGATGGGGTGTACCAGATGTTTGCTGCCCTCTGCTGGAAGCCCCACCACTTCAGCACACCCTGCCCTAACAGGCTTCCCTGCTGGAAGGGAAGAGCAGTGAGTTCAGACCTCCAGGGGTTGCCTCGAGTGGTCTCCCATGATCAGCTGCAGGTAGAATCAGCGAGAGTTGGTCCCTCGGCACCTAGAAGCACGGGGAGCAGACAGAGGTCAGGGCCCAGCAGGCCAGATGAAAAGGGCTGGCTCCTTCCAGCGCACCATTCTGGTGAAGCTGGGACAGGGAGGGCCAGTGGGCCAGTTTCCCAAAGCTGAAAACAATTACACTATGAGCAAAATTGATTGAGAGGAAAGGTTTAAACCCAAACTGTGAACGATAATTGGGAAATGTTTTGGATGCTCAATAACCCGACAACTCCACAATCACAGAAGATGGATTTGTTGGTTATAAAAATATCCTGATTAAGAAGGGAAGTAATGCAGCAACAAATAATAATAACGATGGCATCCGTAAGGGTCACAGGCTGGTGTCACCGTACCCATTCCTTCCCTCCAGCCAGGAGGATTTGAGTGAACTGCTAGAGGGTTACAGCCTCTGCCACCTGGTCTCCAGGCCTCTTGATGGGCTCCAGGCACCTCCAGGCATAATCTCTGAGGCATTGGGCTACTGCCCTCGGTCTAGCCCCAATGGAGTACCGCTCACGACGGGACCTCTGTTGGTATGTTTCTGGGCTAATACCAGTCTGGTCAAGGATGGCTGCCTTCACCTTGACATAATCCAAGGCGTCCTGGTGATCCAAGTTTTGGTAAGCCAGCTAGGCTGGCCCCATCAGGTATGGGGAAAGAAGGCTAGACCAGTGTTCTGGAGGTCACTGAGCGGCCATGGCCACCCATTAAAAGTCACTAGGAAAGTCTCGGGGTCGTCCCCAGGCCCCATCTTGGTAAGCTGCAGTGGGATGCCAGGCAGCATGGACCCTAGGTTGGACTCTGTCGGGTGACAGTCAAAGCCCCTCCAGGCCATAGTAACATTGTTGTCTGCTCAACTAGCCTTTCCTGCTGGGCCTGTGGATGCATGGATAGTTCACTCATCAATTGCTGTTGCTAGTTAGCGATCGGTTGCAACAGCTTCGCCTGGTGCTGCTGTTGCTGAGTTGCTTGTTGTTGCTGGCCCTCAAGTAACCACTGCGAGACTTTATCAGACTCTACTTCTAATTCTAACATTTTCCCAATGCTAATGCACTACAACAAACAGAGGGAAAACCCGTCCCTCTGTCAGGTTTCCTAGTGTAAGCCTATCAGCAGGCTTCGATCGGTGCCCACGTTCTGCACCACGTGTGACCGGGTAGGGGAACCACAAGCAGTGCAGGGTGAGTGCACCCCATACTCTGAGCTGCCCTCTGCCTCAGCGCGGTGAGGCCAAATGGCTACAGTCGATATAACTGCCTCTGCCTCTGGGATGGTATGGCCTAGTGGTCAGAGTCAATTCCTCTGCCCTTGTCCTCAGGGGTAGAAAACTTGATGGTAAGGGTTGATACAGATGCCCTCTCCCTCAGGGCTGGATGATCCAAAGGCCAGAGCCAATAGGACTGCCCGTGTCTCAGGGCTGTGTGGCCCAATGGCTAGAGTCAGCAGAGTTGCCCTCACTCGCAGGGCAGTAAGGCCTTGTGGCCAGAGTCAGTAGAGTTGCCCTAATCGGCAGGGCAGTAAGGCTTTGCAGTCAGTGCCAATGGGCCGCCCGCTGGGGTGTGCATGTGTGGCGGTCACGGTAAGGGGACCCAGGCCCAACCTGCTCCACCAGGTCCCGGCCCAGGGCCCTACCAGTGGCAGAGCACTCCACCACTGTGTCAGCAGGGCTACAACTGAAGCATTTCAACTTCCCACAGGACTATAGCTAGTTGTCCCCCCGCGGGCCACTTCCTACCATGTCTCTTGGAACTGCCGTTGAGATCTCTGGGCTTCTCGGTGCATGCGGTTCCCAATTACTCTGATCGGGCGTCCACATGCACTTGGGCATCTCTCTGGGTCTCGGTGCCTCCGGCATCCACAGTCAGAGGTTCCAGCTGCTCCTGGACAGGAGCCAGCAAGGAACATCTTTCCTCCTCAGTGGTCAGCCCAAACTGAGCCTGGCTGCTCCCTTTTATACTAGTGCTGCACCTGGGAGCATGCCCAGTACAGTAGGGATGTGGGGATGCGACTTCCTCAGCTAACAGCAAGGAGTTAACCCTTCCCCTTCCAGTGTGGGGTGAGTGCACCCCGCCACATCACCCTTTAATCTTCTCTTTGTTAAATAGATTGTGCTCCTTGAGTTTACCACTACAAAGCATGTTTTCTAATCCTTTAATCATTCTCGTGGCTCTTCGCTGAACCCTCTCCAATTGATCAACATCCTTCTTAAATTCTGGACACCAGAACTGAACACAGGATTCCAGAAGCAGTCACACCAGTGCCAAATACAGAGGTAAAATCACCTCTCTGCTCCGATTCAAGAGCCCCCTGTTTATGCATCGCAGGATCACAATAGATCTATTGCCCATAGTGTCACACCCCCTCAGCAGGGTCAGGCAGGAGATCGCTCACACTCCATGGGCAAGGCGAGACAGGAGATCGCTCACAATCCCTCAGGCAGGGAGAGGCAGGACATTGCTCACACTCCCTGGGACACAGTGAGGAAGGACATTACTCACGCTGCCTCGGGCAGGGCCAGGCAGGAGATAGCTCACACTCCCTTGGGCAAAGATGTCCTCCTCTCATCTCCCCTTCGATTGGCTCAGTCATCCTTCCATCCCCCTGGGTTCACCCTGTTACAGAGCTCAACATCCTTGGCACAGTGACGCACTGCAATATTCCCCAGTTCCCACGTACGCCGCAAGAAGCTTGTCTCCCTTTTTCGTCAGCCCAAATAACCTGAGTTATGTATCCAACACATATTTTTGCTGCTTCTCTCTGCAGATATTAAGGATTGGATACTTTCCTGTCTTATCTGTCAGCAGGGAGAGGCAAAAGTCCTTTGGGAGTCGTGCCCCAACCTACTAAGGTTCACGCAGATTGACTTGAAAGGCCCAGTGCCAGAAACACTGGCTGGAAATTGGTAGTCGCTGACCGTGTGTGACACTTTCCCAAAGCAGGTGGTGCTGCAGTGACTGAAGGATAAAAGGACTGAAACAGCTATGACTGCACTGATGAGACCGGTAGGGTTGCAATTCATCCCACCAGGCTGCACCTGCAGTTACGAGGTTTGTATCATGGTTACTCTATGAGGTTTGCTGAGAACTCCAGATAACCAAGGTGAGTACCAGTGTTGCCTATCCTGTGAGTAAAGGGGCAGTGGAGAGAGTAAACCACGCCATTGGTTCCATTCTTACAGCCTCAGTCGATGAAGACCAACAAGACTGGGAAATGAAGATATCGTTTGTTATCTTAGCACAGCCTCAATCAACTATCTCTTACTCTGCTTCTGAGATCATTTGTGGACCCTGCAAACCCAGGCTTCCCAGTGACTTGATGTTCAGCAGCAAGACCTGGCCAGGCCCCCTGCACCTGTACAGGTCAGAGATACACTGGCGTCTTAGGGCAGGTCGACACTACAAACTTGCATCAGCGCAGCTGCACCATTGCAGCTGTGCTGCTGGAGCACTTCTGATGAAGACGCTCTAAGCCAGGGGGTTTTCAACCTTTTTTCATTTGCGGACCTTGAAATATTTCGAATGGAGGTGGGGTCCCCTTTGGAAATCTCAGACATAGTCTGTGGACTCCCAAGGGTTCATGGACCACAGGCTGAAAACCACGGTTCTATGGTAACAACAACCTTTAGCTGACCCCTTAGGCATTGTCTGCAGACTCCTGGGGCAAGTGGACCACAGATTGAAAACCACTGCTCTAAGCCGGGGAGAGCTCTCTGGTCAGTTTACTAACTCCATCCCCGTGAGAGGCAGTAGCTTTGTCCACGGGAGACGCTCTCCTGCCAACATAGCACTTTCTGCATAGGGAGGTGAGGTCGGTATAACTACATCAATCAGGGGTGTGGATTTTTCACAGCCCTGAGCAATGTAGTTATACCGAAGTAATTGTGTAGTGTAACCCTGGCCTTATCTCAGTGACCTGGGGAAAGCATTCCAGCAGGTGGAGGAGAAGATGAGCCGGAAGGGAGCGTGCCAGACACGAGATGCCAGGAGAGAGGAGAATGGAATGCCCGTGCAGGAAGGACAGAAGGTGCAGCAGCGGCTACATGACTGGAAAAAGCATCCTGGAAAAGAATCCCAAACTTACTCCTTTGGAGGGGACTTTACATGGTCATTAAAAGCTGATCATCTTATCCTTGCTGATACCAAAAGCAAGAGCATGCAGCTTACCTCAGCACACTGCTATCTTCTACAGACAGCCTGTCCACAACAGATAGGCCTCACCGAGAGGGCATGAACCCGCCACTCACTGATAATCTAGGTCCAACTACGACTGATATCTCCATGAGTGAATATAGGATTTGAGCAGGCAGAATGACAAGGAAACCTGTGTGGATGGCAAAGTACCTGGGTTCCTAGGAGTTATTCTTTTAAATTCTCATTTAACTGGCAGGGGGGAGGGAAAAGCTCTAGTGATCAGTGCAGACAGCACCAACACCAACAGATGGTGCTGATGCTGAATCTTTATCTTAGTCTTAAATTACAGAGAATGATGCAGAGAAGGAGCAAAGAAGCCCAGACACAGCCAGATAATCACTGATCATGTGACCTGAAAAATGCTAAGAGCTTTGGGGTTAGGGTGAGCTGAAAGAGACTTTGAACTGTGAGCAACGAAACTCTCTCCTTTTGTTTGATTTCTGCTGCGTTCAGCGAGACGGGACTTTGTACAAGCTTTGTAAATAACCAGGATTGCATTGCAGAAATCCAGCAATGTTAATAACTGTCTCCCTCCTCTTACTTGATATTCCTCCACTTATACATCGCAGTATCACGTTTGCCCGCTTAGCTACAGAATCTTCAATCTCGCCTTCTATCAGAAACAACCCGCTTGATCCTGAAAATTAGCTAACTGCTCAGATCAAAAAGGAGTATTTGTAATGTATCAGGAACAAACAGAAATCCCAGGGATGGCCTAGTTCCAATGTATGGAAGGGATGGCAAAATTGTCAATAAGGATGCAGAAAAGGCAAACGGGAGATCAATATTTCTGTTTTCCCCTTGGGAAGAAGCAGGATTACAGGTTCGGCTGATAAATATAACAGTATTTATGTACTATGTGTAAGCGCGATCTGAATGAGGGAAAGGACACTTGCCCAACATACTCTGGGGTTGGTATTTGCTTATGGTCATATGCTTTTGAATGGTGGTTGTGGTGTTTTTACAAATGAATGGGGGTTCCTTTTGCCTTTTTATTAGATATTTTCTTTGCTATATGCAGTGTCAGTGCTTCAGCATCCTAGTGAAATATTTTTTTCTAATATCCAACCTAGACCTTCCACACTGCTACTTGAGACCATTACTCCTTGTTCTGTCATCTGCCACCACTGAGAACAGCCGAGCTCCATCCTCTTTGGAACCCCGCTTCAGGTAGTTGAAGGCTGCTATAAAAATCCCCCCTCACTCTTCTCTTCTGCAGATTATATAAGACCAGTTCCCTCAGCCTCTCCTTATAAGACATGTGCCCCAGCCCCCTAATAATTTTCATTGCCCTCTACTGGACTCTCTCCAATTTGCCCATGTCCTTTGTGTAGTGGGGGGCCCCAAACTGGACACAGTACTCAAGATGTGGCCTCACCAGTGCCGAATAGAGGGGAATAATCACTTCCGTCAATCTGCTGCCAATGCTCCTACTAATGCAGCCCAACATGCAGTTAGCCTTCTTGGCAACAAGGGCACACTGTTGACTCATTTGCAGCTTCTCATCCCACTGTAATCCCCAGGTCCTTTTCTGCAGAACTGACGCTTAGCCAGTAGCAGTGCATGGGATTCTTCCGTCCTAAGTGCAGGACTCTGCAGTTGTCCTTGTTGAACCTCATCAGATTTCTTTTGGCCCAATCCTCCAATTTGTCTAGGTCACTCTGGACCCTATCCCTACCCTATAGTGTATCTACCTCACCCCCCACCTAGTAATCTGTGAACTTGCTGAGGGTGCAATCCATCCCATCATCCAGATCATTCATGAAGATGTTGAACAAAACCAGACCCAGGATAGACCTCTAGTGCACTCTGCTTGATACCAGCTGTCAACTAGACATTGAGCCGTTGATCACTACCTGTTGAGCCCGACGATCTAGACAGCTTTCCATCCACTTTATTGTCCATTCATCTTATCTAGTTTAATTAAGAGAAAGTTAAGAGATGACTTCATTACAGTCTATCAGTACCTATCGGAGGACACAGAGGGCTCTCAAATCCAGCAGGCAAAAACAGAATGAGATCCAGTCACTGAAGCTAGATATATTCAGAAATATCAGGGCATTGATACCAGTGAGGTTAATTAATTACTGGAACAATGTATCTAGGGACATGTGAGATCCTCTGGCACTTTATGTCTTTACAGGAAGAAGAAGACTGGGCGTCTTTCTTAAAAATCTGTGATAACTCAAACAGAAGTTGTGGCCTTGACTCGAGAGAGATTCTTTCGCCATTGTTTGTTGATGGCCTCACTCAATGCTCAAAAGTCTCCCTTCCAGCCGTAAACTCTGTTAGTCTGAACAGGCTCCACACACTCCATGAGAATGGGAGAACAGGATCTCTCCTCACCACTGAAATGAAGCCACCTCTTGGGTAGGGCCAGGCAGCTGAGAAACAGGACAAGGAAATATGGCCCAGCTGTTTAGAAATGGAAGTGAGGAAGCAGCCTGAGTCCAATCATAGCACTTAAAGAACATTACGGGTTCAGGATTAATTAACTAAGATGCAAATTGGCCACAACAATGGGGATACAAGACCTACTCTTGACCAAGTGACCCTCGTTTCTAGTCCATGTAATTAGCTACGGGCTCAATTTGACACCATATCCAACCAGTGGGGCCTGTGATTACAAAGTGCCCCATTGTGCCATAGCGGGGCAGGGGATCATAGATTCATTGACTCCAAGGCTAGAACGTACCTTTTTGAGCATCTAGTCTGATCCTAAAGCAGAGCTTTTACAGAAATATCCATTCTTGACTCAACAATTGTCAGCGATGGAGAATCCACCAAAACCTGTGGTAAATCGTGCCCTTACAATTGGTTAATTACCCTCACTATTATAAATGTATGCCTCATTTCCACTCTGAATTTGTCTAGCTTCAGCTTCCAGCCATTGGAACCTGTTCTATCTTTCTCTGCTAGACTGAGGAGCCCATTATTAAATATTTATTCCCCAGGTAGTTTCTTGTAGACTGTGATTAAGTCACCTTTTACCTTTCTCTTTGTTAATAGATTGAGCTCCTTGAGCCTATCACTATAAGTCAGGTTTTCTTATCCTTTAATCATTCTCGTGGCTCTTCTATGACCCTCTCCAATATATCAACATCCTTCCTGGATTGTGGGCACCAGAAATGAATACAGTACTCTTCCAATGGTCACAGAAGTGCCAAATATAGAGGTGAAATATCCCCTCTACTCCTGCTAATGATTCCTCTCTTTATACATCCCAGGATTGCATTAGCCCTTTTGACCACAGAGTCTCAGTGGAAGCTCATGCTCAGCTGATTGTCCTCCACGACCTGGAAATCTTTATCTGAGTCACTGTTTCCCAGGATATAATTCCCCACCATGTAAATATGATCTGCATTCTTTGTTCCTAGATGGAGATATTTACATTTAAATGTATATTGTTTGCTTGCACCTAGTTTACCAAGCAATCCAGATCACACTGAATCAGTAACCAGTGCACTTCATTCTTTACCACTCCCCCAATTTTTGTATCATCTGCAAATTTTAACTACCTATGATTTTATATTTTCTTCTAAGTAACTGATAAAAATGTTAAATATCATACGTCCGAGAACCACTCCCTGCCGTGTGTGCCATGTTAATTTTATACTGGTCTAGTATTTTTAATAAAAATGTTTTGCAGTATCTTACAGAAGTCTAAGTATATTTCATCCACATTATTACCTTTATCAACCAAACTGGTAATCTCATAAAAATCAAGTTAGTTTAACAACATCTATTTTCCATAAACCCATGTTCATTTCCATTAATTCCATTACTCTCCCTTAATTCTTCATTGTTCAATCCCATATCAGCCACTTCATTGTCTTCCCTGAGACTGATGTTAGGCTGACAGACCTGTAATTAGCCGAGTTATCCCTTTTACTCTTTTTAAAAATTGGCACAACATTAGCTTTCTTCCAGGCTGCTGGAGCTTTCCTAGTGCTCCAAGATTTATTGAAAATCAAAAATAACAGTCCAGCATGCTCCTTACTCGGCTGTTTTAAAACCTTTGGATGCAAATTATCTGGACCTGCTGATTTTAAAATATCTATCTTTCCTAGCTTCTGTTTAACATCCTCCTGATACAGTACTGGAATGGACAGAGTGTTATCATCACGATATGGTGAGACTATTCAATCTCTTTTTCCCAAATACAGAACAAAAATATTTATTGAACACTTCTGCTCTTTCTACATTGTTATTGATATTTTCCATCTAAATATAGACTGATATCATTGTCAGGATTCTTTTGGTTCTTAATATATTTTAAAAACGCCTTCTTGTTGCCATTAACTCTACTGGCCATAGATTTCTTATTCTGTCCCTTTGCTTCCCTTATCAATTTTCTACTAACTAGAACAATCAAACAGTGATGAAAGCCTCTTCACACAGTACACACACCCCTCTCTGCACTAGCGGCCCATAGCATTGTGGTGAGGTGCTGGGGTCAGCACTAACTCAGACAGGAAAGCATGCTCTATTGAGCTTCCTGACAGGCTCTCTGTAGCATCAAAAGTGCAAGGGAAGGTGAGAGTTACCTGAGCACACAACACCGGCATCTTCTGCATAATTTAAGTTATGGTCTCCCCCAGGCCTAGCCCTGCATTTGGAGATGGCAGCTTCTGCCCCTGTGCAGTTAACATCATCCAGCCAGGGACAGTCAGATCCATGTCCAAACCAAGCCCCATGTGGCGCTGATAACGCTATCCCACAGCCTGGCACACAACTTCAGCATCTCAGCTGCGACCACACTCAGTTTCCCACTGCTGGTTATGAAACACCTCGAACTCTCCCAGCGCAGCGATTGTGGCCATTCACTAGCTGCAGCAAAGACACTTCTGAGATGCCTGAGCCTTGAAACACCCAAGGGAGTAAACACTCAGGGAGGTTCCTGTGCCTCTGAGTGCTAGAGATGCTGGGGAACTTAGCGCCTCCCTCTGACGGGTCTGAACAGCCTCTAAACACAGTGCCTGCCTATCAAGGACTCACTCCCCACCACTGACATGCAGCCACCTCTGGGATGGTACTGGCTAGCTGAGAAATCAGGCACAGAAACTCATGGGATGTGTACGAGAGGGAGTGAGGAAAAACCATGTCTCCAGTCACAGCTCTAGGGGAAGTTACAGGTTCAGGAGTAATTAGCCGAGATGGAAATCACCCCAAGTGATGCGGGGAGGAGCCCCATGCTTCATAAAGGGATCCCGGGTTTCTACTGCCCCTGAGTTGCTTCAACACCAAATCCCACAAATGGGACCTACGGTTACCCAGCGTCCCATTGTGCTGTCGTGGGGCACGGGGATCAGTGATCATTGCCAGGACAGGGTCTCTCACTGAGGCGCACGTACTGCTCACTGCAGCGCAGACCCTAAGTGCTGTGCTGGGGCACTGGGCGCAGTACTGACTGCGAGGGAAGAGAGCCTCCTACTGAGCCCTTGCCCTGCTTCCTGCAGTACAGGCAGGTAGACCTGTGCGAGAGAAACGGGGTGAGCACTGACACCATGGGAAAAGACTCCCAATGGGCTCCCTCCAGTACTGAGCGTATTGACTCAGTCAGGAGAGCTGGGTCTGTGCTGAAAGCTTCCCAGCCTGATCCCTGCACCACCCACAGTGATGTGACGGAGGAGGGTTACCTGAGCACACAACACCGGCTTCTTCTTCGTGGGTACAGTTATTTAGTCCCCACGGCCGAGCCCTGCACTGGGAGAGGGCAGCTTCTGTCCCTGTGCAGTGAACGTCATCCAGCCAGATACGGTCAGATCCTCGTCCAAACTGCGCTCTCCCAGGGGCTGATATCGCCGTCCCACAGCCCAGCTGCCTGCACACAACTCTGGCCTCAGTTAAATCCCAGCTGTCATCACACACGGTTCCCCACTGCTGGTTGTGAAGCACCTCGACTCTCCCAGCGCAGCGACTCGAACCATCAACCAGTCGGATTGGAGTCTGCTCTGTAATGGCTGAGTCTGCAAATGCGCCAAGGGGATAAATACTCAGGGAGATTCCTTTGCCGCTGATCACTAGTGACATTGGGGAACGCAGCGCCTCAGATCTGATCAGTCTCTACACATACCAATTGCCTGTCACGGGTTCATTCTGCCGTACTAATATACAGCCACCTGTGGGGTGGGAACAGGCAGCAGAGAGACAGGCCGTTAAAACACCTGGGCTGTGTAGGAGAGGGAGTGAGGAAGAAGCCTGTCTCCAGTCGCAGCAGTGGGGGAAGTTACAGGTTCAGAGGTAATTAACTGAGAATGAAATCACTATGATGGGGGGTAGGAGCCCCACACTTCATAAAGGGATCCCAGGTTTCTACTGCCTCTGAACAGCTGCAGGCTCCATTCGACCCCAAATCCCACAAATGGGATCTACGGTTACCCAGCACCCCATTGTGCTGCAGAGGGGTAGGGGGATCAGAGCGATCAGCGACAGGGAGGGTCTCTCACTGAGGCGCACGTACTGCTCCCTGCAGCGCAGGCCCTTAGTGCTGGGCTGGGGCACTGGGCTCAGCACTGACTGCGAGGGGAGAGCACCCCCTACTGAGCCCCTGCCTCGCTCCCTGCAGCACAGGCCGTAACTGCTGTGCTGGGGCGCTGGGGCAGCACGGCCTGCAATGGGAGAGCATTATTCTTGAAACCGCCACCCTGCCTCCTACAGCACAACAGCCGTCACCACCCTGGGACACTGGGGTCAGCACTAACTCCAGGGGGAAAGGCCCCTTGTGTGGTCCCCAAACTGCTCCCTACAGCACAGTCCCTTCACCCACATGGGGGTTAGCACCGACTGCGAGGGCAGAGCAGTCTTGCTGTTCCTACAGCTTGGGCCCCTGGCACAGTGATGTTACATTGGGATCTGAACTGACTGCCCCGTATTGAGCTCCTACCCCACTCCCTGCAGCATCCACCGGGATGGAGGAAGGTTACCTGAGCACACAACACTGGCATCTTCTCCGTGATGACAGTTATTTAGTCCCCAAGGCCGAGCCCTGCAATCGGTGAGGGCAGCTTCAGTCCCTGTGCAGTGAACGTCATCCAGCCAGATGGGGTCAGATCCTCGCCCAAATCGAGCCCCGCTTGGTGCTGATAACGCCGTCCCACAGCCCAGCTGCCTGCACACGACTCTGGCCGCAGCTAAATCCCAGCTGTCATCACACACGGTTCCCCACTGCTGGTTGTGAAGCACCTCGACTCTCCCAGCACAGTGACTCGGGCCGTTCACCAGTCGGAGCGAGGTGTGCTCTGAAATGTTTGAGTCTGCAAATGCCCCAAGGGAATAAACACTCAGGTAGGTTCCTGTGCATCTGATGGCTAGTAATGCTGGGGAAATTAACACCTCCCACTGACAGGTCTGAACAGCCTCTAAACACAGCATCTGCCTATCAAGGTCTCACTCCCCACCACTGACATGCAGCCACCTCTGGAGTGGAACAAGGCAGCTGAGAGACAGGACACAAAAACTCATGGGCTGTGTAGGAGAGGAAGTGAGGAAGAACCCTGTCTCCAGCCACAGCAGTGGGGTATGTTACAGGTTCAGTCAAATTAGCTGAGATGAAAATCACCCGGAGTGACGGGGATAGGAACCCCACACTTCAGAAAGGGATCCCTGAGTGGCTGCAGGCTCCATTTGACACCAAATCCTGCAAATGGGATCTACGGTTACCCAGCGCCCCATTCTGCTGTAGCGGGGCAGGATGATCAGAGCAATCAGCGACGGGGAGGGTCTCTCACAGAGGCACATGTACTGCTCCCTACTGAGCCCACATCCTACTCCCTGCAGCACAGGCATGTAGAACTGTGTGGGGGAAATGGGGTCAGCACTGACACCATGGGAAGAGTGACACTTACTGTGACCACGAACCGGCTCCCTGCAGGACAGGCCCTTAGCACCATGCTGGGGCACTGGGGTCAGCGCTGACTCAGTCAGGAGAGCTGGGTCTGTGCTGAAAGCTTCCCAGCCTGATCCCTGCACCACCCACAGTGATGTGACGGAGGAGGGTCACCTGAGCACACAACACCGGCATCTTCTCCGTGGTGACAGTTATTTAGTCCCCACGGCCGAGCCCTGCACTGGGAGAGGGCAGCTTCTGTCCCTGTGCAGTGAATGTCATCCAGCCAGATACGGTCAGATCCTCGTCCAAACTGCGCTCTCCCAGGGGCTGATATCGCCGTCCCACAGCCCAGCTGCCTGCACACAACTCTGGCCTCAGTTAAATCCCAGCTGTCATCACACACGGTTCCCCACTGCTGGTTGTGAAGCACCTCGACTCTCCCAGCGCAGCGACTCGAACCATCAACCAGTCGGATTGGAGTCTGCTCTGTAATGGCTGAGTCTGCAAATGCGCCAAGGGGATAAATACTCAGGGAGATTCCTTTGCCGCTGATCACTAGTGACATTGGGGAACGCAGCGCCTCAGATCTGATCAGTCTCTACACATACCAATTGCCTGTCACGGGTTCATTCTGCCGTACTAATATACAGCCACCTGTGGGGTGGGAACAGGCAGCAGAGAGACAGGCCGTTAAAACACCTGGGCTGTGTAGGAGAGGGAGTGAGGAAGAAGCCTGTCTCCAGTCGCAGCAGTGGGGGAAGTTACAGGTTCAGAGGTAATTAACTGAGAATGAAATCACTATGATGGGGGGTAGGAGCCCCACACTTCATAAAGGGATCCCAGGTTTCTACTGCCTCTGAACAGCTGCAGGCTCCATTCGACCCCAAATCCCACAAATGGGATCTACGGTTACCCAGCACCCCATTGTGCTGCAGAGGGGTAGGGGGATCAGAGCGATCAGCGACAGGGAGGGTCTCTCACTGAGGCGCACGTACTGCTCCCTGCAGCGCAGGCCCTTAGTGCTGGGCTGGGGCACTGGGCTCAGCACTGACTGCGAGGGGAGAGCACCCCCTACTGAGCCCCTGCCTCGCTCCCTGCAGCACAGGCCGTAACTGCTGTGCTGGGGCGCTGGGGCAGCACGGCCTGCAATGGGAGAGCATTATTCTTGAAACCGCCACCCTGCCTCCTACAGCACAACAGCCGTCACCACCCTGGGACACTGGGGTCAGCACTAACTCCAGGGGGAAAGGCCCCTTGTGTGGTCCCCAAACTGCTCCCTACAGCACAGTCCCTTCACCCACATGGGGGTTAGCACCGACTGCGAGGGCAGAGCAGTCTTGCTGTTCCTACAGCTTGGGCCCCTGGCACAGTGATGTTACATTGGGATCTGAACTGACTGCCCCGTATTGAGCTCCTACCCCACTCCCTGCAGCATCCACCGGGATGGAGGAAGGTTACCTGAGCACACAACACTGGCATCTTCTCCGTGATGACAGTTATTTAGTCCCCAAGGCCGAGCCCTGCAATCGGTGAGGGCAGCTTCAGTCCCTGTGCAGTGAACGTCATCCAGCCAGATGGGGTCAGATCCTCGCCCAAATCGAGCCCCGCTTGGTGCTGATAACGCCGTCCCACAGCCCAGCTGCCTGCACACGACTCTGGCCGCAGCTAAATCCCAGCTGTCATCACACACGGTTCCCCACTGCTGGTTGTGAAGCACCTCGACTCTCCCAGCACAGTGACTCGGGCCGTTCACCAGTCGGAGCGAGGTGTGCTCTGAAATGTTTGAGTCTGCAAATGCCCCAAGGGAATAAACACTCAGGTAGGTTCCTGTGCATCTGATGGCTAGTAATGCTGGGGAAATTAACACCTCCCACTGACAGGTCTGAACAGCCTCTAAACACAGCATCTGCCTATCAAGGTCTCACTCCCCACCACTGACATGCAGCCACCTCTGGAGTGGAACAAGGCAGCTGAGAGACAGGACACAAAAACTCATGGGCTGTGTAGGAGAGGAAGTGAGGAAGAACCCTGTCTCCAGCCACAGCAGTGGGGTATGTTACAGGTTCAGTCAAATTAGCTGAGATGAAAATCACCCGGAGTGACGGGGATAGGAACCCCACACTTCAGAAAGGGATCCCTGAGTGGCTGCAGGCTCCATTTGACACCAAATCCTGCAAATGGGATCTACGGTTACCCAGCGCCCCATTCTGCTGTAGCGGGGCAGGATGATCAGAGCAATCAGTGACGGGGAGGGTCTCTCACAGAGGCACATGTACTGCTCCCTACTGAGCCCACATCCTACTCCCTGCAGCACAGGCATGTAGAACTGTGTGGGGGAAATGGGGTCAGCACTGACACCATGGGAAGAGCGACACTTACTGTGACCACAAACCGGCTCCCTGCAGGACAGGCCCTTAGCACCATGCTGGGGCACTGGGGTCAGCGCTGACTCAGACAGGAGAGCTGGGTCTGTGCTGAAAGCTTCCCAGCCTGCTCCTTGCAGTACCCACAGTGAAGTGATGTTGGAGGGTTACCTGAGCACACAGCACCGGCTTCTTCTTCGTGGGTACAGTTACTGTCTCCCCACGGCCGAGCCCTGCACTGGGAGAGGGCAGCTTCTGTCCCTGTGCAGTTGACATTATCCAGCCAGATATGCTCAGATCCTTGCCCAAAGTGAGCCCCGGTGGGGGCTGATATCACCGTCCCACAGCCCAGCTGCCTGCACACAACTCCGGCATCCTGTAGGTCCCAGCCGTCATCACACACGGTTCCCCACTTCTTGTTATGAAACACCTCGACTCTCCCAGCGCAGCGACTCGAACCATTCACCAGTCGAACCTGAGTCACTTCTGAGATGCCGGAGTCTGCAAACACCCAAAAGAATAAACACTCAGGGAGGTTCCTGTGCATCTGATCTCTCGTGTCACTGGGGAGCGTAGCGCCTCCCGCCGACGGGTCTGACTGGTCTCTGCACACAGCCACTGCCTGTCAAGGCTTCCCCACCACTGACCAGGCTAATCACTGGGTGAGATATATGCACAATCGCTCACCAAAGGTCAAATGTGTGGTTTCTACCAAGAGCCAGCAGCCCACTGGTCGACCTACTGGGGGCAAGATGTTTGTATGGGACATAGTTGAAGAGAGATGTAAAATGTGGAATATGAGGCTCCAGAAGTGCTGTAGTGAAGCTTGTCACCTGCGCCATGGCAATCCCTTCGGCTGAGCCAGTCAGCACATAGCCGTGGAGACAGGCTATAGTCACTGTCTGGAGCCAGTGGTGTCCTGAGTATTTACAAACACAAAGACCCCCAGGATAAGTCTCCAAAGAGAGACCTCCTCTGGGAAGAGATAATGGTCTGTACCTACAAAGAAAGAGCAGAGAGGACAAGAGCTAGGGCCGGCCCTCAACATTTTGGCACCTGAGGCGGGGAGCTCAAATGACTCCCTCGCTTGGGCCTAAACTCTGAAAGGTCTCTTGTACCCTCCTTCCTCCAGCACAGCACTCCACCACCTCTGTGCATCTAGAGCAGAGAGAATACATATACACCAGCAGCAGACGCAATTTTCTACACTCTCAGTCCTCCTAGTGGTGCCCCCCCACAGTCTGGCACCTAAGCGGGCCACCTCAGTTCGCCTCATGGTAAGGCCTGCCCTGTCAAGAGCTCCCTTTCACCCAGGAGGCGGCTGACAGCATTTGTCTCAGGAACAGGAGATCACAGCCAAGCCTGGAGTAAAACTCTGGAAGGACTGTGGGGTGAGCGTTGCTCTACCCGACAGAAAAGTCTCTCATTCAATGAGTCTAGGCTCTAGTCAATGTGGTATGATTGTATTGGCCATGGAACCATTTTGTTCCAACCCTTCTCCTTGCTACCCCTGGAATCTCTACACTCTGTGGAATCCCTTGTCCTTGGTATCACTATGAAGGGATCTAGACCTGTGCGTTGATTGGGGCAGAGATGGGAGGTGGAACTGGTCAGATAGGGGCCCTGTTCCTTTGGGAGCAGCGGATCTGTGACTGCTGTGAATGTCCAGTGGGCCAGGGGCTGGGTGCTGCAGGGGGATACTCGGAGGGCCGAGGGGTGAAGTCTGCCTATTGCCAACCTGGAGAGAGGCCGCCCCGCAAGGCCTAGAGGGCATGGCGTGTGTGGCGTGTGGCTGAGGGAGTTGGGGAGCTGCTCCCCAGCGGGCACAGACTGGGCTTCCTCATGCTAGGGGCTGATGGCACTGCACTGGGGCATTGGGGCCAGCACAACCGCAAGGGGAGAGAACCCCCTACTGACACCCAGCCCTCGTCCCTGCAGCACAAGCCCCTTTGCTCCGCACTGGGGCACAGAGGCCAGCACTGACTTCAATGGGAGAGCGCCCCCTACTGAGCCCCCATGCCGCTCCCTGCAGCTCAGGCCTATAGATCCGCACAGGGAAATTAGGGTCACCACAGCGTGTGAGAGGAGACCGCCCCCTACTGGAATCACCATATAGCTCCCTGAAACACAGGCCCCAAGCACCATGCTGGGGTTAGTAATGGCTGAGGGGACAATGACCCGTAATGAGCTTCCCACCCTGCTCCTTGCATCACGCACAGGATGGATGAATGTTACCTGTGCAAACAACACCGGCATCTTCTCCATGGTGACAGTTATTGTCTCCCCAAGGCCGAGCCCTGCATTCGGAAAGGCCAATTTCTGTCCCTTTGCACTGCACATCATCCAGCCAGATACGGTCAGATCCTCGCCCGAATCGAGCTCCTCCTGGGGCTGACAATGGCATCCCACAGCCCAGCTGCCTGCACACGATTCTGGCATCAATTATATCCCAGTTGTCATCACACACGGTTCCCCACTGCTGGTTGTGAAGCACCTCGACTCTCCCAGCGCAGCGACTCGGGCCATTCACCAGTCGGATCTGAGTCACTTCTGAGATGCCAGAGTCTGCAAACAACCAAGGGAATAAACACTCAGGAAGGTTCCTGTGCATCTGATCAGTGGTGATGCTGGGGAACGTAGCACCTGCCACTGACGGGTCTGAGCAGCCTTCACACACAGCTACCGCCTATCAGGGTTTCACTCCCCACCACTGATATGCTGCCACCGCTGGGGTGCAGCTGAGAAACAGGCAAGGGAAATCTGGCCAGTCATTTAGGCAGGACATGGGAAAGAATTCTGCATCCAGTCACAAGGATGCTAAATGAAAAGGAATACTTGTGGCACCTTAGAGACTACTCTGAAACCTGTTAATGATTCCAAATGTTACAGGTTCATGGCTCATCAGCTAAGATGCTAACTGGCCGGGGCAATGGGGTTAGGAGCCTGATGACCCAAGGTCCCTACGCCTTGTGAATGGCTGCAGGCTCCAGCTGACACTGAATCTGATCAGCGGGATTCATAGATCCCAAGTCCCAAAGTGCCCACGGTGACCCACTAGTCTGACCTCCTGTGTTACAGAGGCCAGAGACCTGCCCCAGAGTAATTTCTAGGGGAGATCTTTCAGAAACATCCAATCCTCATTTAAAAATTGCCAGCGGGGGAGAATCCCCCACAGGCCTTGGTAAACTGTTCCAACAGTTAATAATCCTCATCGTTACAAATTTGCACTTTATTTGTAATCTAAATTTGTCTCTCTTCAACTTCCAGTCATTGGATCTTATTAATCACTTGCCTGTAAGATTGAAGAGTCCTTTATTATCACATTTCTGTTCCCCATGATGGTAATTATAGACTGTGATCAAGTGACCCCTTCACCTGCTCTTTGTGAAACTAAACAGACTGAGCTTCTTGCATCTATCACCACAAGGCAGGTTTCCTAATCCTTTGATTATTCTCATGGCTCTACTCTGAACCTTCTTGAATTGTGGGCACCAGAACTGGACACAAGATTCCAGCAGCGGTTGCACCAGCACCAACTACAGAGGTAAAATAGCCTCTCTACAGCTACTTGAGATTCCCCTGTGTTGCATTAGCCATTTTGGTCACAGAGTCACACTGGGAGCTCCTGTTCAGCTGATAATCCACCACCCACCCCCAAATCTGTCTCAGAGTCACTGCTTCCCAGGAGAGAGTCCCCACTCCTGTAAGTACGGCCTGAGTTCTGTGTTTCTAGATATATAATTTTACATTCAGTCATGTTAAAGGCATCTTGTTTGCTTGCAACCAGCTTACCTAGTGATTTAAATCACTCTGTGTCAGGGACCTGTCTTCTTCACTATTTACCAGTTTCCCAAATTTTGTGTCATCTGCAAACTTTCTTAGTGATGTCTTTATGTTTTCCTCCAGTCCCTTGATAAAATTGTTAAATAGCGTAGAGCCAAGAAGTGAACCTGCAGGATGCCAGTCAAACACATTTGCCCGATGATGATTCCCCATTCACAATTACATTTTGAGACCAGGAAGTTGGCCAGTTTTTAATTGATTTATTGTGTACAATGTCGATTTTGCATCGTTCTCGTATAGTGCCAAGTCAAATGGATTACAGGAATCTAGAGCAAACTACAGGCCATGGGCCGGATCCAGCCCCTCAGGGCTTTGGATCTGGCCCACGGGATTGTCACCCTGGTGGCACCATGTGCCCCGTGCCGCTCCTGGAAGCGGCCGGCACCACATCACTGTGGCCCCTGGTGGGGGGCAGAGGGCTCCGTGCACTGCCCTCACCTGTGGGTTCCACACCCAAAGCTCTCATTGGCCATGATTCCCCGTTCCTGGGATCGGCACGGGGCCAGGGCAGGCAGGGATTCTGCCTTAGTGGTGCCATGTAGCTGCCACCTGGAGCTGTTCCAGGTAAGTGGCGCCGGGCCGGAGCCCGCACACTGAACCCCTCCTGCATCCCGCACCCCAACCACCTGCCCTAATTCCCCTCCTCCACCCTGAACCCCTGCCCTGATCCCTGTGTCGTACCCCACACCCCTCCTGCACCCTATCTCCCTGCCCTGAGCTCCCACCCCCTGCCCTGAGCCCCCTCCTGCACTCCGCACCCTTCCCTGCACCCAACCCCCTGCTCTGAACCCCCACCCATATTCCAAACACCTCCCTGCAACCAAACCCCCTGCACCCCAACCCCCTGCCCTACATTCATGGCCCTGCATGCAATTTCCCCACCCAGATGTGGCCCTCACGCCAAAACGTTTGCCCACCCCTGATCTAGAGACATGAGGTAAGTGAGGTAATGTCTTTTATTAGACCAGCTTCTGTTGGTGAGAGAGACAAACTTTGGAGCTCACTCAGAGCTCTTCTTCAGGTCTGGGCTCTGTGTGGTTGGAGAGCTTGTCTCTCTCACCAGCAGACGTTGGTCCAATAAAAGGCATTTCCTCACCCACCTTGTCTCTCTCGTATCCTGGGACCCACATGGCTGCAACTACACTGCATACGAAAATGGCAGATGTCTAAGCAGAGCACATCAGGGCTATTCCCTTAAGCAACCAAACCTCTCATCCCATCAGAATAAGACAGCAAGTGAGTCTGACTAGAACTCACTGGTGACAGAGCGCCCATAGTGCTGTAGTTGGGTGGGGGGGATCAAAGGGAGCAGAGGTGGGAGAGGGGCTCTCACAGTGACGTATACACCTTAGCCTGCAGCACGGTGCCCTAGCACCACGCTGGGGCATTGGGGTCAGCACTGACAGAGGGCAGCCCCCTCCTGTGGTCCCCAAACCACTCCCTGCAGAAAGGCCCTTAGACATGACCTGGGACCTTGTGGTAACGCAGGAGTCTGCAGGGAGAGAAGCCTCTGCTGAGCCCCAGAATAGCCTTTTGCATGAGGGTCAGGACCCATTGTGAGGGGAGAGCGCCCCAGTGAGCCCCCGAACTGCTTCTCACAGCACTCACAGGGGCATGATGAAGGAGAGTTACCTGAGCACACAACACCGGCATCTTCTCCGTGGTGACAGTTATGCTTTCCCCAAGGCTTAGCCCTACATTCTGAGATGGCAGCTTCGGTTCCTGTGCAGTTAACTTCATCCAGCCAAATTGGCCCAGTTCCTTGTCCAAATCGAGCCCCGCCTGGGGCTGATAACACCGTCCCACAGCCCAGCTGCCTGCACACGACTCCGGCATCGGTTATGTTCCAGCCGTCGTCACACACGGTTCCCCACTGCTGGTTGTGAAGAACCTCGATTCTCCCAGCGCAGCGACTTGGGCTGTTCAGCAATCGCACCTCAGCCAGGTGTGGAAGGGCTGAGTCTGCAAACACCCCAAGGGAGTAGTCAGACAGATTCCTGTGCATCTTATCACTAGCGATGTTGGGGAACACAGCACCTCCCACTGACAGGTCTAAACAGCCTCAGCACACAGCGACTGACTATCAAGGGTTCACTCCCCACCACAGACATGCTACCACCTCTGGGGTGCAACAGGGCAGCTGAGAAACAGGCTACGGAAAGCTGGCCCAGTAGTTTAGGCAGGAAGTGGGGAAGAATTATGTCTTTCTCAGATACTGCAGGTCTGGAACTTAGGCCTATGAGATTACCCAACTAGAGCGTAATGGGTCACTGCAGCCAATGGCCCACCAGCAGAGGCCACACCTGCTGACACATCGTGGTCAGGTAACTAGCAGCAGACTGTTGATTTGACACCTGCAGGTATAAAGATTCCTGTTCCCATCTTACTCCTTATCTGAACAACCCGTTGCTAGGCCGGGTGCTGGCCAGATCCCTGGGACCTGCCTGAGTTACTGATCCTTGTTCCTGACTCCTGCTTCCTTTCCCAGTTCCTGATCCTTGCTCCTGTTACCGTCCCTTGCTCCTAATGCCTGTTGCCTGACCCAGGTAGCTGTGTATGTCTCACAGGGAAACAGCACACCCTGCAGCACAGCCCCCGAGAACCTCACTGGGACACTAGGGTCAGCACTGGCTCAGACAGAAAAGCAGCGACGGTGCTGAAAGATTCCCAGCCTGTTCCAAGCAGCACCTCCAGATATGTGACAGAGGAGGGTTACCTGAGCACACAACACCAGCATCTTCTCCGTGGTGACAGTTATTGTTTCCCCAAGGCCTAGACCTACATTCGGTGAGGGCAGCTTCTGTCCCTGTGCAGTTAACATCATCCAGCCAGATGGTGTCAGATCCTCTCCCAAAGTGAGCCCCCCCCGGTGCTGATAACGCCGTCCCACAGCCCAGCTCCCTGCACACGACTCCAGCATCAGTTATGTCCCAGCCGTCATCACACACGGTTCCCCACTGATGATTATGAAGGACCTCGACTCTCCCAGCGCAGCGATTGGGGCCATTCACCAGTTGGAGAAGACCTGGGTCTGGAATGACCGAATCTGCAAATGCAATAAACATTCAAGGAGATTCCTGTGCATTTTTTGAGGGGGAGGGATAGCTGAGTGGTTTGAGCATTGGCCTGCTAAACCCAGGGTTGTGAGTTCAATCCTTGAGGGGGTCATTTAGGGATCAGAGCAAAAATTGGGGATTGGTCCTGCTTTGAGAGGGGGTTGGACTAGATGACCTGCTAAGGTCCCTTCCAACCCTGATGTTCTATGATTCTATGATCACAAGTGATGCTGATCAATGTATCGCTTACCACTGATGGGTGTGACTGGCCTCCGCACACAGACACTGCATGTCAAGGGCTCCATCCCCACCACTGACATGCTGCCACTTCTGGGGTCGGACAGGGCAGCTGAGAGTCAGGGCACAGAAATATGGTGATTGTGCATGACAGGAAGTTGGGGGAAATGTTCGTCCAGTCAGAGCTGTGGGGTACGTTACAGGTTCAAGGCTAATTATCTGAGGTGCAAATTGTACAGCATGGCCGAGTTAGGAGCCAACTCTTGATAAAGTGACCTGGGTTTCCAGTCCCCAGGAGCACTGCAAGCTCTGATTGACACCAAGTCCCAGAGCTGGGATCCATGCCTACCCAGCACCCCATTGTGCCAGGGAGGGGCAAGGGATCAGAGCGATCAGAGAGGGGAGAGGGCCTCTCACTGTGCCCCACACACCACCCTCTGCAACTCATGCCCCCTAGCTCTGCACTGGGGAATTGTGAGCATCACTGACTGTGAGGAGATAGCCCCATACCCTGCAGCACAGACCTTTTATCAGCCAGCAGGAGGACTGTGGTCAGCCCAGACTGCTAGGGGAGAGCGCCCCCTACTGTGTTCCCAACCTGCTCCCATCAGAACAGGCCCTTAGCACTGGCTGGGGCATGGGAACTGAGATGGGAACCAGGGGCTTGGCTGGAAGCTTCCCAATGCACTCCCTAAAGCACCCACTGTGACAGAAGAGATGAGGTTTACCTGAGCACTCAACACCAGCATCTTCCACGTGGTTACAGTTATGCTCTCCCCAAGGCCGAGCCCTGCATTCGGAGAGGGCAGCTTCTGTCCCTGTGCAGTTAACCTCATCCAGCCAGATACGGTCAGTTCCCTGTCCAAACCGAGAGCCACGTGGTGCTGATAACGCCATCCCACAGCCCAGCTGCCTGCACACGACTCTGGCCTCAGTTAAATCCCAGCTGTCATCACACACGGTTCCCCACTGCTGGCTGTGAAGCACCTCGACTCTCCCAGCGCAGCGACTCGGGCCGTTTACCAGTCGGAGCTGAGCCACTTCTGAAATACCTGAGTCTGCAAACACCCCAAGAGAATAAATATTCAGGGAGGTTTCTATGCATCTGATCACTAGTGACACTGGAGAATATAGCGCTTGTCACTTACAGGTCCATACAGCAAATACCCATCAAGGGCTCACTCCTCACCACTGACATGCTCCCACCTCTGGGGTGAATCAGGGCAGCTGAGAGACATGCTACGGAAAGTTAGCCTAGCTGTTTATGCAGGATATGGGAAAGAATTAGGCATCTCCCATGCACTACAGGCCTCAAACCAGGTGCATGAGATTGCTCAACTACAGCCTTACCTGTTGCACCACAGTGAGATAAGGGAATTGTAGCTAATGGCCCATCAGCAGAGGCCCACCCACCAGGGCAGGTGACTAGAAGCAGACTGCTGATTGGACACCTCCAGGTGTAAAGCTTCCTGTTCTCATCCTACCCCTTGTCTGAGCAACTCGTTGCTAAGGCTGCTGCTGGCCAGACCCCAGGGACCAGGTTCCTGCTCCTTGCTCCTGTTACCACCCCTTGTACCTGGCTCCTGCTGCCAGGCCCTGTGCCTGCTCCTGCTCCCATTACTGCCCCTTGTTCCTGCCTCCTCACCCTAACTCCAGTGACCAGCTCTGACTGTGGCTTGACCTTGGGCAAGGCTTCGGACTCTATTTCTGGCTTTCACCCTTTGTGTGACGTACAACCGTGATCCTGATGCCATCCTGCCTCTGACCACTAGGCCAAACCACCGTGTTACTGGCCCTGACAGCATCCAATCCCATCTGCGCCAAGGATAACACTAGCGAAGATGTCAGTTTCCCGGGACAATGGGGTCAGGAGCGTGATGCAAAGGGACCCAAGGTTCCCAGTGAACAGCTACAGGCTCCAGCTGACACTGAATCTGACTGGAAGGACCAATGGCCACAGAGGGCCACACTGTGCCATAGCTTGGCACTGGGACTGGAGCTAGCAGACACGAGGGAAGGTCTCTCGCAGGGACACATACACTTTCCCTGCAGCACAGCCCCCCAGCACGTCACTGGGACACTGGGGTCAGCACTGGCTCAGACAGGAAAGCAGGGACTGTGCTTAAAGCTTCCCAGCCTGTTCCAGGCAGCAACCCCAGATACGTGACGGAGGAGGGTTACCTGAGCACACAACACCGGCATCTTCTCCGTGGTGACAGTTATTGTTTTCCCAAGGCCGAGCCCTGCAATCGGTGAGGGCAGCTTCTGTCCCTGTGCAGTTAACATCATCCAGCCAGATGGTGTCAGATCCTCTCCCAAAGTGAGCCCCCCCCGGTGCTGATAACGCCGTCCCACAGCCCAGCTCCCTGCACACGACTCCAGCATCAGTTATGTCCCAGCCATCATCACACACGGTTCCCCACTGATGGTTATGAAGCACCTCGACTCTCCCAGCGCAGCGATTGGGGCCGTTCACCAGTTGGAGAGGACCTGGGTCTGGAATGACCGAATCTGGAAATGCAATAAACACTCAAGGAGATTCCTGTGCATCTGATCACAAGTGATGCTGATCAATGTATCGCTTACCACTGATGGGTGTGACTGGCCTCCTCACACAGCCACTGCATGTCAAGGGCTCCATCCCTACCACTGACATGCTGCCACTTCTGGGGTAGCAGAGGGAAGCTGAGAGTCAGGGCGCAGAAATATGGTGACTGTGCATGACAGGAAGTTGGGGGAAATGTTCGTCCAATCAGAGCTGTGGGTGACGTTACAGGTTGAGGGCTAATTATCTGAGGTGCAAATTGTACAGCATGGCTGAGTTAGGAGCCCAACTCTTGTCAAAATGACCCGGGTTTCTAGTCCCCAGGAGCAGCTGCAAGCTCTGATTGACACCAAGTCCCAGAGCTGGGATCCATGCTTACCCAGCACCCCATTGTGCCAGGGAGGGGCAGGGGATCAGAGCGATCAGAGCGGGGAAAGGGCCTCTCACTGTGCTCCACACACCACCCTCTGCAACTCATGCCCCCTAGCTCCGCACTGGGGAATTGTGAGCATCACTGACTGTGAGGAGATAGCCCCATACCCTGCAGCACAGACCTTTTATCAGCCAGCAGGAGGACTGTGGTCAGCCCAGACTGCTAGGGGAGAGCGCCCCCTACTGTGTTCCCAACCTGCTCCCATCAGAACAGGCCCTTAGCACTGGCTGGGGCATGGGAACTGAGATGGGAACCAGGGGCTTGGCTGGAAGCTTCCCAATGCACTCCCTAAAGCACCCACTGTGACAGAAGAGATGAGGTTTACCTGAGCACTCAACACCAGCATCTTCCACGTGGTTACAGTTATGCTCTCCCCAAGGCCGAGCCCTGCATTCGGAGAGGGCAGCTTCTGTCCCTGTGCAGTTAACCTCATCCAGCCAGATACGGTCAGTTCCCTGTCCAAACCGAGAGCCACGTGGTGCTGATAACGCCATCCCACAGCCCAGCTGCCTGCACACGACTCTGGCCTCAGTTAAATCCCAGCTGTCATCACACACGGTTCCCCACTGCTGGTTGTGAAGCACCTCGACTCTCCCAGCGCAGCGACTCGGGCCATTCACCAGTCGGAGCTGAGTTAGTTCTGGGATGCCTGAGTCTGTAAATACTCCAAGGGGATAAACACTCAGGGATGGGCCAAAGGAAAGAAATATTGGGCTTGTTCCCAATAGTTTGCTCTGTCTCCAATTCAGTCCGTCTGGCAGACTGGGTGGCTCAGATGGGCTGAGAATGGGACACAGCGAGGTTCCTATCTGGAGGTCACCAGCTCTGATCCAGCCCCAGTCAGGGGGGAATGGCTGGCTCATGGGATGGAGAATGGGATACAGGGTCTTTCCCTCCCGGGGACTCTGGCTCCAGTACAGTCTATGTAGGGGGGGATGAGCTGACACAATACGTTGAGGGAAGGAGACCTGGAGCTTTTCCCCTGGAGGGCACCAGTTCCCATTTGGCCCCAGCTCAGGCAGGGGCAGTGGCTGGTGTGGGGGGAACAGGCACTGGGCTCTCACGTCTGGGGCCCTGGGTCCAAGCTGGTTGTGAGTGGAAGTCGCAGCCATTGCAGCTCTCTGACGCCCAAAATGTGAAATGAGCTGCTGGGGTTAATTCCCTCCATGACAGGACAGGTGTGTGCAGCCCAGGCCAGCCCTCAGTCTGAGCGGCTCCCAGCCGAGGGGCAAAGGGCGTAACTGGTCAGGAGACTGAACTGCCCTTTGCTCCTGCCTGGGCTCCCTCCCCGTCTGCGCCCCGATGCCCCTGCCTGACCAGAGCCAACAGCAGCAGCCTCGCGGGGCTGTAGTTCTGCTCCTCCAAAGCCTCCACTGGCCCTGACTGGAGCTGACTTGGCTCCTCTATATTCCACAGCGTCCAGACAGACAGGGCCGGCCCCGTGCTGAACTGACCACTGTCCTGAGCACAGCACAGCTCCTGGCACCCCACCCCCACTTCCCACAGGCCCCAGCTGGCATCACTCACGGCACCTCCACTCCCCCGGTGCAGGGGTCGGGGCTGTGTGCCAGCCACAGCCAGAGCTGAGCTGAAATGGCTCTAACAATAACTAAAGGCAAAAATATCTCTTGGGGCACATCCTATCCCAGGGAAAATTTGGGGTCATCCCAGACTGAAGTGGCTCAGCCAGGAGCTGCCACAGCCCAAATGTAACTCAGACTTGCTAGGCAAGGGTGAGTTCTTAAAATGCTGGGTGGTCTGAGTGTTTCCTCAGGGACTCAACAGCCAGGATGCCCTGCACTCTGCCACACAGACCACCTTGTTAACATTCACTGGGGAAACGGAGGCACGTAGCGAGATAGTGATAGGCTAAGCCCATAGGGTGAGTCTTGCAGAGGCAGGATTTGAACCCAGGTCTCCGATACTACATTTGAACCACTAGATTAAATAATCTTAACTCTGCCTTCCCCTCCCCCCAATTTATGAGATAGCTGCACACAGAGTTTCACCCTGCAGCATGCACCCTGCACACACCCCGCACCCTCTGCCTATGTTCGTATTTACCTGCCATGGGGAATCCTGTCATGGAAGCTGAAAGAAAGCAAAGAGATGAGGTAAGTCTCTGTCTTCGTGGCTGGACATTTCAGGGATCTCCAAACACTGGCGGATGTAAGCAGTGGCCTGAGTGAGCTCTCCCCTGCCATCTGTTGATGCACTGGGGGAAAGGGTCTCAGCCGCACATCATATTTCAGTGACCCTAGCTACTGACTGTCAGGGAAGTGGATTGCTTACACTGATGGGAGAACCTCTCCTGTAGGCGTTGGTAGCATCTATACTGTAATGTTTCCAGTGCAGATGAGCCCTAAGAAGCCGGTGAAATACAAGACGTGGTGAGCGATGTCAGAACCAATGACACTGCACCAGCCCTTCCAAACCGAGCCACCTGCTTTCACACTGCCTGCATCACGGAAGGTCCCACACACCCTGCTGACCTCAGGCCTGACTGGGGCTAGCGTCCCCCCACCCTGGAGTGTGACAGCTCACACGCCCTGTAATGAATGCATGTTCAGCCACTAGGTGGTAATGTGTGTAAAATACCTTACATTAAGCCAATCTCAGCCATGCCTGGCCGAGCATTAAAGGATAGTGGTATGTAAAAGCAAGCTCTGTGACCAGTCCATGTCTGGTACAGAAGAACATGACATGGCATGTAGAGTAAATTAAGAACCTAAACGTAAGGAACAAAGCTACAAAGGTTGCAGGATCCTGTCACCATCCCACTCTTCATAGCCCCAGAGAACTTCAGCTTTCACAAACTTCACCATGGACAGACTGGAAACAAGATTTCACATTGCTGTCAAGCTGCAAAAAGACACTGCAGATATGCAGGTAGGCTTTGGGAAGGAGGCAGAGCATGTCTTTAAATCCTTTCACGTTACAAAGGTGAAAATGCCACCTCTGATCGATGTAAGTTACAACGACCTAAGCACCGGCATGGACAGCGCAATGTGGGCAGAAGATGCTCTCCCACCGACATAGCTACTGCCGCTCATGGGACTGGAGTAGTTAAGCCAACTGGAGAGCTCTCCCGTCAGCTCAGAGTGGTTACATTAGAGATCTTGGTGCTGTACAGAGTGGTTACATTAGAGAGCTCTGCCGCTGTAAACTCCCTCGTGTAGCTCTTAGAAGCTATAAACAGATACCGGAGAGTTAAAGCTCATTACCATAAAAGGCCTGAGGCAGGGAGAGAGAATGCCCAGGCTAGGAGGGACAGCCTACATACACAAGGTGTGGAAAAGGTCCTATCCCAAGAGATGATGCAAGTCCAGCCAGATGCACATGGGGTAATATTTGCATGAAATATGGACATTTTGCAGCTGTTTGCAGCATCAGAGCAGTTATGGAGCTGATTCAGATTACAGACAATCAAGAGCCATTCTTTTTGGGACCCATCACTTGTGAAAATGATTAGGGGCTGGGACACATGACTTATGAGGAGAGGCTGAGGGAACTGGGCTTATTTAGTTTTCAGAAGAGAAGAATAAGGTAGGAATTGATATAAGCCTTCAGCTACCTGAAAGAGGATGGAACTAGACTGTTCTCAGTGGTGGCAGATGACAGAACAAGGAGCAATGGTCTCAAGTTGCAGTGGGGGAGGTCTAACTTGGATATTAGGAAAATATTTCACTAGTAGGGTGATGAAGCACTGGAATGGGTTACCTAGGGAGATGGAGGAATCTCCATCCTTAGAGGCTTTTAAGGCCCGGGTTGACAAAGCCCTGGCTGGGATGATTTAGTTGGTGTTGGTCCTTCTTTGACCAGGGGGTTGGACTAGATGACCTCCTGAGCTCTCTTACAATCCTAATCTTCTATGATTCTGTTATCCATTATGGCTAATAAGTATGTAATGAACCAATGTACTACGTTCATTCTAGTGAATGAATTCTTCACCAGACTTGGAATCCCAATGGGGTCCCAGTGGCACTCCTCTCAAATCAAGGGAGAAACTTTGAATGTGAAGTGTTTCAGCAGGTTTGTGAGACCCTATGGGCTCCACAAAACCTGCCCTAGCCCCGCACACCCAGCACAGCGTGATAGGATGGTAGAAAGTTTCAATCGAACTCAGGGGTTTTGCAGATTCATAGATTCCTAGGCCAAAAGGGACCACTGTGATCATCTAGTCTGATTCCTGTAGAGTACAGGCCAGAGACCTGCCCTGAAATAATTCCTAGAGCAGATGGTTTAGGAAAACATCCAATCCTGAGTCAAAACCTGACAGTGATGGACAATCCACCATGACCCTTGTTAAATGAGTCATTTCCAGCCTGAATATGTCTAGCTTCAACTTCCAGGTATTGGATCCTGTTCCCCCTTTCTCTGCTAGATTGAAGAACCCATTATGAAACACTTGTTCCCTGAGAAGATACTCACAGAGTGTGATCCAGTCACCCCTTAACCTTCTCTTTGTTACGCTCGAGATCTTTGAGCCCATCATTATAAAGCAGGTTTTCTAATCCTTACCTCATTCTTATGGCTCTTCTCTGAGCCCTCTCCAATTCTTCAACCTTTTTCTTGAATTGGGGACACCAGAACTGGACACAGTATTCCAGCATCGGTCACACCAGTGCCAAATGCAGAGGTAAAATAAACTATCTACTCGCATTAGAAATTCCCTTGGTTATGCATCCGGCTCTGTGTCCCGTGTTCCTAAAGAGACTAGCTTAGGGCAGCTGGGAAACACCCCCAGGATTCAGAGACATGCCAGTTTCTTTTTACTCTTTTAACACTTAACAAAAGTTAAATTAATTGTATTGTAAAATCATACATGCAGCTAGATAGGTCCTGGTATCATCCCCTGCTCTATCCACTAGACTCCACTCTCCTTCCCTAGGCCAGAATAAACCCCAGAAGTCCTGACTTCCAGCCCCTCTGCTCTATCCACTAGACCCCATTCCACTTCCCAAGACAGAATAGACCCCAGGAGTGCTAGCTCCCAGGACATAGCTATGCCATGTCTGATGGGTGGGGCTGGAGAATCACAGGTTGCTCACAGGGCTATTCAAAGCTGGAGCAAAGGAAAAGGGCCACTCACCCCAAAGCCAGGTCAGGAGGATGGGGATCCTTGTTTTCCCGGCTCCAGCACAGGCAGCCAATCTCCTGCCAAGAGGGTGCCAATCTGGGAGCAGGAGGCGCCCAGGAAACCCCATGTTCATAGCACAGTCCTTGTGGGGCAGCGTGGCCAGGTGTTACGGCAGACAATCGTCCTTGCGAGAGAGGCAGGCTGAGCTCGGTGTGATGGTATAGGCTGGGAGGCTGGGGAGATGGGGCAGGCACACAAGGAGGCAGGGACCCAAGGGGACAGGGGATGTGACAGGCCTCTCACTGTACACACACCTCCCTCTGTGCTTCCCTCCAGTGACCCAGTGGGTGTGTGCAACTGAGCCCAAAGAGGAGAAGTGACCCTTGTGCTCTGCACTGTGGCTTTATTTATATCATTGGATTGTGAAATACGTATTCCTGGAACATGATGAGCAAACAAACCCCTCTTGGAACAGCCGGTTCTGGGACACATGGGGTGGAGGGGCTGTTCCTGGAGCCTCACAGGGAGTCAGCAATACTGATCCACGGAGGCCTGGTGGACACGAGACAGGCGCATGGGTTGGACTGAGTGTGCAAGGATCAGCCCGTGCGGTTAAAGTGATGCTGACGGCTGTGTGGGTGCCTTTAGTCCAGTTGAAGGAGGCTGAGGCTTAGTCTGGTTGACACTTGAACCTTAGATCGACCCAGCTACATCGCTCAGTGGGGTGAAAAATTCAGACCCCTGGAGACGGGATTAAGCCGATCTAAATCCTAGCGTAGACACCAGTAGGTGGAATGACAAATTCTCCCATTGGCCGGGATACCACAGCTTGGATGGGTGGATTAAGTACTGCAAAGCCCCTTCCATTGCTGTAGCGTCTGCATCACAACACCACAGTGGTGTTACCGCAGTGCTGAGCTGTGCCACTGCTGTGGTTGTGGTGTAGACACGGCCCTTGTCTGCCCAGGGAAGGGGCATCACTGCACTGGCCTCACCCCTGTGTACCTAGATCAGGTCCATTCACACCTGAGCTTATGCCCAAGCCACGTTCCCATGTCGTCGTCTTGGCAAATCCCAAAAGGACGCGGCCTCCTTGCGGATTGAGCGTCACGCGGCTCAGTCTCTGGCTAGCTCCTGAAGGCGTTCGGGGTGGATGTTTAGTCTATGCCCCTCCTTGGCGATCTCAGTGGAACAGGGAAGTGTTTGGTATCTAGATGATCACTGTATGCCTAGCAGCTTTTGTTGGTAAATACGCTTCATAATTCATTGGTCTCCTGTCCCAAGAGCAGCCGAAACTGAACTGAGAGCTGATGGAGGCGGGTGCTGGGTTCTGCTACCGAGGTCCTCACTGCTGATATTGTCTTGCCCTGCACAGAAAGTAGCTGACAAAGGTGACAAGAACTGAGAACGTTCCCATGGGGACAAGGCCTAAAATGAGCTTTACCCCCAATCTGAATTGAGGCGGTGCCTGTCTGTGTGGCCGAGGCGTGCGGGTGCCAGGGCGTGCTGCTGTTCACAGGTGTTCGCTCTGACACCACACCGAGCCCGTTCCAAGCCTGGTGCAGACAGCGCTCTGACAACTCACCCTGTGCCGCGTGTGCTGCCCCCAGGCCTGGCCACACCCAGCTCACACACATTTAAAGGGCTCCTCTCGGCCTGTATGAGAGTTTAGAGCCGGGCTAGTTAATGTCTTGGCGAGCCTCCAGCTGCGGCTACTGGCCTGGTGTGGACAGGGCCAAAGAGGAGCTCCCAGTGGTGACTCTGCCCCTGGCAACAGGGAGATACGGGGCCTGGGCCCATCCTGGGGTGGGTGTTTCACACATTTATCCCCCCGCTGGGAGCAGGGGTGCAGACGACACAGAGCTACCGAGGGAGCCAAGGGATGGGAGCAGGCTGGGGGATGGGCAGCACAATGGCAGGGAGCCAGGAGGCTGGTAAATGGTCAGTTGCCCTAAGGCTGGGGGGAGCCATGTGAACACCTCACCCTCATCCCCTGAGTCTGCCCGAATTGTCACAGGACAGGGACAGGCCCATGGGCAGCTCCATGGAAACCAGGGCTCCGAGCGTAGCAGGGACACTAGCACAGTGCTGGGTACACGGGGGCCGGGCTGTGGCCCCCGTGAGAACCTGCCCTGCCTTTGGATAGAGCTGTGGGGCACCCCCTAGAGACGGTGAACAGTGAGCCCCTTCCCTCCCCCCCCCCCAGTGCTGACCTCCCGAATCTGCCATAGTCTCCAGCAGAGCTGAGGGGTCAGGGCCAGGGGGTGAGGATGGTTAGAGCTCGGGAAGGGGTGGGGGGACTCCTCTGTGGTGGGACTGAACTTTTGGGGCTGGTTACTGTAGTGAGGGGTCAGGTCTGGGGGATGGGACAGAGGGACCCACAGCGTTGGCTGGGACAGAGATGGGAGATCAGGTGCTTCCCATGAGGCAGAGAACTGACCCTAGGTCCCTGCAAACCAGCTGGCTCCGGCATATAAGCCAGGGGTCAGGCAGGGGCAGCTGCACCGAGGTCTGAATCAGGCTGTCCCAAACCCCACCCTGGGGGAGCCGCTCCACTCTCTCTCTTCCCTCCCTGTGGCATCAGCCAGGCTGGTTTGGCTGGCTCAGCCCCTCAGGAAGCATCTTTCCTCCTGGTCTGTGCCAGGCGTGTGACCCCAGCCAGGGCCACGCTGCTCCGAGCTCACAGTGTGTGGTGAGCCAGGTCACCGAGGGGTGCAGGCTGCTTGCAACGCTGCTGCCTTGTATGGCTCCCCAGGCTCTGCTACCCCATCAACGCAGGCTCTGGCTCCCCTCCCCACTCCTCTCCTGCCCCACACCTCCTGCTCCAGTTACTGGCTGAGTGTTTGGAGCTGGGAGCCAACCCTATTCTGGGAAACCCCCACGCCTGGCAGTGATGGCGATTGGGCTCCCTCCACCAAGGGAGACGGTAACTGGAGTTGGGTGGCATAGAACAGAGCCAGAGCCTGTGTAGACGGGGAACAGAGAGGAGCCAGCATGGGGAGCAGGAGCCCTTGCACCATTTTGCATTGCCACCCACTGGCCGAGCTGCATGCAGAGGAGGGGCTTGACCCCAAACTGCCCAGCTCTGCTTACTGCCCCCCATTGGGAGTGTGCATCTGTCCACTCTCTGAGCTGTGGGGATGGCCAGAATGTGATTGGCTGTTTGGGATCTGGGGGGATGGAACTTGCTGTTTGGGGTCGGTCACACCAGGAATGGCCAGTATCAGTTTGGGGTCACACAGGTGATGGAGGGTCCCAGCGAGGAGGAGGCTGAGAAGGGCCGTGAAGAGACAGAGAAAGGGGGCTTCCTGCAGGGGACTGGGTAATCTTGGATGTCTTTCTATGACATGCTCCAGCCCAGCCACAGGCTAGGTGTTAGATGCAGGGCTTGCCGGGGGAGGGTCTCCGGCCTGTGCTATGCAGGAGGTCAGACTGGATGGTCACAAGAGTCCCTGGCCTTGCAATCTAGGAATGTGACTCTTGCAAAATGGCTCAGGAAAAGAGCAGAGAGAGGGGGAGAAAGGATGGGAGGAAGATTGAGAGGGCTGGAAAGGAGCACAGGAGGGAAGGGAAGACAGGGCCAGGAGCTCATGTGCATGCAGCTGGGGTCTTTATGCTCCAGCTTTGAGGATGGTTTTCCTCCCTGACATGCTGGCCTGGACATTCCAGTGAGTGAGTCTCACCTACGAAGTCAGAGTCTCTGGAGTGAAGCAGCAACTGTCAACCTTTCCTCAGGGAATCCCAGTGGTCTGCTCTGCCAGTTTGGTCCCCAAAATCTTCCTTTTAAAAGCTCCAAACAGGCAGAGGTAGCGGGTGGAATAGCCCTGTCAAAATTCAGGGCAACTGCACCTGTATTCCCCTCTCTGTTGTCCAGCTGTTATCTCCCTTGTCGCCCTCCCTTCTGACTGGGGTGTTTCCAAGCTGTCTTTGCTGCTTTTTGCCTTCTCTTGAGCGACTAACAGCAGTGTCATTGCACACTGATAAGTTAGCACCCTGCTCTTTCTAAGCAAGCACATTAACTCACAGGATAAAAGCATTACAGAGAAAACATGTTAAAACAATAACAGAACCTACACTGATGTTAGTAATCTTACCTGAGATCACCCCAACTGTAGTGTGGGCTCTGGCAGGTGATTAGTCCTTCAAACCCCACCAAGGCATTGCTTCTGTGGTCACAAGTTCCTAACAGCCTCAGCTCAGAACTAGCACACTCATGAAAAGTTTAGACCATCCTTTCTACAGTTCGGTTGGATAGTTGTGTGAAAGTCATAAGGTACAATGAACCCGCCCTTAACAACCAGCAGCTATGGCAACCAGAGGCCACTAGGGTGAAGTAGATGCCTCGCCTACGCAAGACCCTGAACTTTTATAGTCGCCCTTCGCTTTACACAGAAGAGCTGTCCCAGCAGAAAAATTACTATCCTAGACCAGTTTTTACTGACCAGATAGCAAACATCCGAGGTCTGGCAATCACCAATCAGATGTTAACATGACCAGGGCTTTGTCTAAGTGTGTATAAAAGACCTGTAATTTCTATGTGAATTAGAGTCCTGTCACTAGGCACAGACTCTCCTTTTTCTGCAGAATAAAGTAACCCTCTTTCCTTATCCCTGTCTGGCTGTTATTGGCTCTCAGCTAGGCGGACCGGATATTTCGGTAACAGTTGGATCTGGGGTTTCCAGGTGCAGCTAATCAGCAGTTAGTGGGGTTTTCTCCTCAGGGCATAGCTTCAAAAGACCTCCAATGTGCCTGCTAGGAAACCCACTTCAGACGTGTTGTCCTAGCCAGTTCTTTGAAGTGCTTAACATTTCCCCAGGGTTTACATTAATCATGTCTCCTAAAAAAGTTACATATAATTCTACAACACATGAAACAATTGCATTTGGAATACAATGGACTCCAAAGGTATTAAAATTACTTCAATAAGGTTTAACTTATTAACTTCAGTAAGGTTTATCCAGGATATTGTACTTTGTTAGAAGCCCATCCAATCATGATTTCATTCACCAATTAGGCCTAATTTCTGACATACCAACTTTGGTCCATTGATTTCCAGTCTCTACCCTTCCCTTATTTACCAGTCACAACGCTAACACAGACATTTGGTGGCATCAGTAGCTATTTTTCTTTGGACTAATCCAGTCTTTGTCTCCTTTTCCTACCCCTTCTACCAACTTTCATTGTTACCGGTGTGACGGTGCTGCCCATGGAAGCTCGCTGAATCAGTGAAGACTGTTTCAAAGAATTCATTTAGCTTCGCCACAATGGCTTTGTGTTCTTTGAGTGCTCCTTTAGCACCTCAACCATTCAGTGTTCCCACTGCTTATTTGGTAGGCTTCTGCTTCTGATGTACCATCGCCAGCTTCTCCTCAGCACTGCAGATAATTCTATCTGGATGTCTTGTACATCCAAAACCTTCACATTTGGCCCATAATTCACCATGCGATTTTCTCGGTTGTTACAAACCCAAGTATCTGTATTTCTAATAATCATATCCCCCATTACTATTGCCTGTCTCTTCCTAATAATTAGGGTCCCTTCCCTCGGAGGGGTATCCTTAGTGTGGGAGGACACCTTGAGATCTGGACGGAGGGTCTTGTTAGGGGCTTATTCCTTCACCCGCTTATTTCCCTGGTCCTTCTTGCATGAACAGAGAGCAACAATACCCGAAGTCCGAAGGTGCAAACAATTCGATGTTTATTGGGGTGAACTTCCAGCAAGCAATGATTCCAATTTCCTTCCTTAGTGTTCCCCTTCCCAGCACTGGTGCCACAGAGCCTTGACTGTGTCCCTGTTCCCATTCCCCTCCTACTTCCTGCTTGACTGCAGACTATATAGTAAAACTTGAGTTCTGCTTAGCTAGACCTTACCCAATCATTCTACTAAAATTTAACTAACCAATCCTAACCTATTGTAACATGATTATCTTACCAATTATATCCCACCACCTTAATTAGTTTACACCCAGAAAAAATTAATTATACAGCAGACAGAAACAATCACAGAACCAGAGAGATTATACAGACAAACAATAGGGAAATGGGGATTACAGTGATAGAACAACACAGAAATGAGGATTTCACAGCCCAGTTATTGATAAGTGAGTTCTTGTCAGACAGGACGCTATCAAACTAAGTTTCCTTTAAATCTTCTAGGCTCTTCCCTTTCTCTAGAGGTGATAGATCGGATCACCTTTCTAACAGCCCCAGATTGCCTTATTTCAATGTGACTGGTTTGGAATGTGAGGATATGACTGTTCACTTCCCAGTTTATGGTTGCCTCTGCTGCTTAGCCAAAGATCTTAGCCTAAGAACACAGCCTTAGACTATCACAGTGAGAGAAGGCCTATAAGCAGGCAGACTGTGATTTGATTCTTGGTTTACACCTCTATAACTAGCTAAGTGATAAAAATACATATAAATTCTTAAAGTATAGGCCTTTGCAGACAGGCCTGAATATCTATATCCTAACAGTTCTCAACTAAGAGATTCTTTCCCTCAGCTCTAGCTTCATGTTCTCCTTCCCTGAGGCTTTCATCCTCCTTATCAGCAAATAGAGTTTCAGACTGGGAGGGGACCACTCTATTGTGTCCCAGAAAGTCTCCTCCGTGTACCTCTCTCTCTCTACAGTGGCATGTTGGACACTGTAATGGGGTGGACTAGGTCCAGGGGCCCACTGCTGGAGGCCTCACGGCTCTGCACTCCAGAATAGAGTTGCGGAGAACTACCGTGGCTGCAGAGAAGCAACCAATTGGAGGAACTGCTGGAGCGACCAATCGGGAGCCAGAAGAGCCATATAAAAGGCAAGCAGCAAAGCAGAGAGTTCAGTTCCTGCCTGAAGCTTGAAGAGGGAGGACCAAGTGCCTGGCTGGTTGGCAGAGCAGCAGGACTGTGGACAAGTCAGAGTGGACAAGCTGAGCCTGGGGGGACTGAGCCCAGAACCTGGCCCTGCTGGCTTGGTTGCAGACTGATCTCAGGGAGGACTGCTGAATGGACACCAGCTGTGGGTACTGAGATGGGCCCCAGTTGGGTTGTTTAAGAAGGCAGGGCCTCTGAGAAGAAGCCCTAGGGCTACAGCCCTTACCAGGGTTGGGAAATGAATCCGAGACTGTATACCCTGGAAGCAGGCTGGGCTGATTTGCTGAAGACCTGCTCAAAAAAACTGTGATTGCAGGCACTATCAGCCAGGGAAGGGGACACTTGGGGAGAGGTGGATGCCAACCCTTTTACAGACACGAACTTGAGCATGCAGTGAGCTAGGGCCAGTGTTATGTGTTTCACAATGAAGTATTCTAGATATTCATATGACACGCCCACAAGTAGATGGCTGCAGAGCACATTAAAAACAGAAATTGGAACCAAAAAAGTCCAGATCTGTTGGACCCCGAGACATCCATTTGGTCAAACAGTGCCGTTTTCATGGCTGTTACTCGACAGTGCTATAGAGCAGGTTAAACACAAACATTTCACCACAAAAGGACCAAGTTCTATTAGATTCTACAGTTTGGACCATAAAACACACATTCATTGGAATAGCAACAAATTCATGCTTTTAACTGTCATGTTAAAGTCAGAACAGAATCCCACAAAGGCCCAGCTCTACTGAATTCCACAGCCTGTTGGATCCTAACACCGTCAGTCACAGAAATCATGGAAATGTGGTACTGGAAGGTGTGACAAAGTAGGAAGTGAGGTGGATTTGACCTGCGAGTGTTGCCAGGGAGGTTTACTGGGACTGGCTGCATTGTGGATGGGAGACTTCCCCTAAAGGAAGATACCTAAGGCTGTAACATGAGCCAGGAGCCGGGTTGGAAGAGCTGACACCTTTGCCTGGGAAAATGGACAAAGGCTAGAGGAGGAGCTGGTGGAAGGCGGAGAGAGCCTGCTGAAGGGGTTTTTTTTGGTTGGTTTCAGTTTAAAGCGGGGTGGTAAAATGCAGGGAACCTCAAGGCTGGGGTCTAAGCTCCCTGCCCCCCAGAAGGGCCCAACTGAGGGGTCCTGTTTGTACTTACAAGCTCTGTTTGGACTGTGTTCCTGGTGTCCCTAATAAACCTTCTGTTCTACTGGCTGGCTGAGTGTCACGGTAAATCACAGGAAGTAGGGGTGCAGGGCTGTCACTCCCCCACACTCCGTGACAACTGGTGGCAGAAGTGGGATCTACTGCACCCCATAAACAGTGCTTCCTGCAGTAAGTAACTGGGAAGAAGTAAAACAAAGGGGAAGTAATGGGAAACAGGTGTGCTAAAGAGGCAAAGAAAAAAAAACAGTTTCGGGGGGCGGAGGAGCTACGCTTAACCCCTGGGGGTGTGTAACCAGTAAAAAGGACTGGCACCCTAGGGGTTCCTCCTGAAAGCCGTGGGGAGCTGAGACCACACAGGCCTGCAAGTGGCCAGCAGAAAAATGTATGCTAAGCGCCTTAAAAGCAACCTGGTGAAGCTGTGCAGGCAAAGGGCGCTGCATATTGAGAGGTCCACCAAAAAACAGCTAATTTCCCAGTTAAAGAAGAAGGATCGCTTGAACGAACCGATCCCTGTCCCTAAGGAAAGCCATCTGGCAGATGCAGCGTGGGCCCCAGTGCCTGACCTGGCTGGGAGGGGTCAAACTGCAGCCAAGAACATCCCAAAACCTCTCTTGCCTATGCCTAGGGAAGGGGTTGGGGGAAGCCCAGCAAATACCAATGGCACCCTGACCCCGGCAGCCAGCAGGGAATCCTCCCGGCAAAGCTCCCCATCCCAAAAGTGAAGGCGGCTGAAATAAAAGAGGAAAATAAGACTAAAAAAACTCAAGTTAACGCAGCAAAAACTAAAGCAGAAGCAAAAAAAAAAAAAAAAGCAGCGTCAGCATAAGGTGGAGGGAAAAAAACCCAGCGTCAGCATAAACTAAAGAAAAAGAAAAAACAGCGTCAGTATAAGCTGAAGCTAGCCAGGCTAAAAAGCAGTGGGGCCCCGGCTGCGGTAAGTGAGGGGGGAACCCAAAACTGCAAGAAGGTTTAATAAAAGCTTCCTGGCCCAGCGTAAGAAGGGGGAAAACATAAATAGCTTCCTAACGGCCTTTAAAAACACCTGAAAAATGCACAGGGTTGCCCCTGCAAACAGGCTCCAGTTTCTCACCCCCTTAATGGACCCTAAAGGCGTAAAGGTGTACAGCCGAATAAAAGGGGTGAAGGCAGGGAACTATAAACTGTTGAAAAAGGCCCTGCTACGCGAGCTTGGAATAACTCCCGACATGTATCAAAAAAGGTTCCGAAGTCAGCATAAAATCTCTAAGGTCACATGTCTACAACTGGCCAACCAAATACAGGAATACTCCAGCAAGTAAATAGCTGGGGCCCAAACTAAGAAGAACCTGCTCAACCTATTCATACTAAAACAACTGTATAAACATTGCTCATCAAACCTAAAGCTATGGTTGGTAAACAAAAAGCCCGCAGCAAGCAGGGCAGCTGTCCAACAAGTTTGTAAACAGTCGGTCAAAGTGTAGCAAAAAAAAAATCCCCAAAAAACAGGCCCACCATAAGGCAAAAAACAAAAGTCACCATGAAACCTTCCAAAGGAAAAATATGAAGAACCCCCTCCCCAAAAAAAACCTCCGACGTCAGAACCAACCAACCAACCCGCTCAAGGGAACCAACGGGACATAAGCTGCTATCACTGTGGCCGAAAAGGCCACATACGGTCCCAGTGCCCCAAGTTCAGGGACAAACTAAGCAAACCAAAACCACACAGGGTTAACTGGGTAGGGACCCAGCTGGACAAGGGGCAAACGGCCCAAAAAAGGGGGGCTGGCAGCTTATCAACTGCTCCGGAGGGAGGAGGGCCCCAAACCAGCTCCTCGGGGGGGGGGGGGGGGTAAATACTCCGGACTCAGGGTTCTTGGTTTACAGGGTGGGTGTGGGGCTATCCCCGCGGAGGATGGAAGGATCTTCCTTCCATCTAAAGATAGATGGAAGGAAGGTCACTAAATTCTGAAATATGGGCGCTGAGGTAACGCTGGCTCGGCCCAAGATGGTGGCCCCAGATTGGGTGGTGCCCAACACCTACCTGACCCTGACGGGGGTGGGCGGGACCCCATTCAAGGTACCCGTGGCAAGGGTACATCTAAAATGGGGGGCCAAAAAGGGCCCCAAAAACGTGGGGGTGCACCACCATTTGCCCACTGAGGTGCTGATGGGGGAAAACCTAAAGAACTGGCCAAGCAAACCCTGGGGCACCCTGGTCGTGACCCGTAGCCAAAGCCGGCAAGGGGTGCTACGCCCTGACCTCGGAAAGGGTACCTTGCAAGGGGCGCAGAACCCTGCCCATTGAGAAGGAAGTACCCAAGAACCAGGCTCAAAGAGGCTGTGGCCTCAAACATAGCCAGCACAACGAAGCAGACCCCCATCCCTTCCCCAGCTGCTAAGTTCCAGGCCAAGTTACAAAGAAATCCCTCCTTGCGGAAGCTCAGGAACCTAGCCAACCGCAGGTAGGTACAAACCATGTTAAAAGGTTGCCAAAAAAGGTTCCGGTGGGAAAAGAAATTCCTGTACCAAGAATGGGCTCCCCCAGGGGAAGTAAAGTCATGGGGGATCAGAAGGCAGCTGGTGGTACCCCAGAGGTATCGCCGCAAGCTACTGTACCTGGCCCATGACATCCCTCTCTCAGGGCACCAGGAAATCCGGCACACCAGGCAAAGGCTGCTACAGACTTTACAACTGTCCAACAGTATTGCCAATCCTGTGACCCCTGCCAAAGACTGGGAAAGGCCCGGAACAAGGAAAAAGTGGAGTTAAGGCCTTTGCCCATCATAGAGGAGCCCTTCCAGAAGGTGGCTATGGACATAGTGGGGCCTCTCAGCAAAACAACCCAGTCGGGAAAAAAATACATTCTGGTGGTGGTAAATATTGCTACCCGCTACCCCAAGGCGGTGCCCTTATCCTCTATTAAAGCCAACACCGTGGCGAATGCACTGCTGATCATTTTCAGCCAAGTGGGGTTCCCCAAGAAAGTCCTAACAGACCAAGGGTCCAACTTCATGTCGGCCCTGCTCCGGTGCTTGTGGAAAAAATGTGGGGCCTGGCACAGCTGGGCCTCAGCATATCATCCCCAGTCCAATGGGCTGGTGAAGAGGTTCAATGGAACGCTAAAAACAATGCTAAAAACCTTTATAAACCAGCACCCACAGAACTGAAACAAGTACCTACTGCACCTGCTGTTCGCATACAGAAAATTGCCCCAAAAGTCTACCGGGTTCTTGCCTTTCAAACTGTTATATGGCAGAAGGGTAAGGGGGCCCCTGGACCTAATAAAAAACAAATGGGAGAAAAAGGCCACTCCCAATAAAAAGTCAGTAGTGAAGTATGTCCTGACCTTCCGAAAAAAACCTTGCTAAGCTCATGGGCTTGGCCAAAAAAAATCTGGCCAAAGCTCAAAGAAAGCAAAAGGTCTGGTATAACCGCACGGCGCAGGCCTGTGCCTACGCCACTGGGAACCAGGTGATGGTTCTCATCCCCGTAAAAAAAAAACAAGCTACAGGCCACCTAAAAAGGCCCTTTCAAGGTTGTCAAGCAGATAAATGAGGTAAACTATGTGGTGAAGCTGTCTAACTGGGCACACCAGAAAGCTATTAGGGGGGAAGCTGTTCTAGATTTGATTTTAACAAATAGGGAGGAACTCGTTGAGAACTTGAAAGTAGAAGGCAGCTTGGGCGAAAGTGATCATGAAATCCTAGAGTTCACAATTCTAAGGAAGGGTAGAAGGGAGTACAGCAAAATAGAGACAATGGATTTCAGGAAAGCGGATTTTGGTAAGCTCAGAGAGCTGATAGGTAAGGTCCCATGGGAATCAAGACTGAGGGGAAAAACAACTGAGGAGAGCTGGCAGTATTTCAAAAGGACACTATTAAGGGCCTAAAAGCAAACTATTCCACTGGGTAGGAAAGATAGAAAATGTGGCAAAAGACCACCTTGGCTTAACCACGAGATCTTGCAAGATCTAAAAAATAAAAAGGAGTCGTATAAAAAATGGAAACTAGGACAAATTACAAAGGATGAATATAGACAAACAACACGGGAATGCAGGGGCAAGATTAGAAAGGCAAAGGCACAAAATGAGCTCAAACTAGCTGCAGGAATAAAGGGAAACAAGAAAACTTTTTATCAATACATTAGAAGCAAGAGGAAGACCAAGGACAGGGTAGGCCCACTACTCAGTGAGGAGGGAGAAACAGTAACAGGAAACTTGGAAATGGCAAAGATGCTTAATGACTTCTTTGTTTCAGTCTTCACCGAGAAGTCTGAGGGAATGCCTAACATAGTCAATGCAAATGGGAAGGGGGAAGGTTTAGAAGATAAAATAAAAAAAGAACAAGTTAAAAATCACTTAGATAAGTTAGATGCCTGCAAGTCACCAGGACCTGGTGAAATGCATCCTAGAATACTCAAGGAGCTAATACAGGAGGTATCTGAGCCTCTAGCTATTATCTTTGGTAAATCATGGGAGACAGGAGAGATTCCAGAAGACTGGAAAAGGGCAAATATAGTGCCCATCTATAAAAAGGGAAATAAAAACAACCCAGGAAACTACAGACCAGTTAGTTTAACTTCTGTGCCAGGGAAAATAATGGAGCAAGTAATTAAGGAAATCATCTGCAAACACTTGGAAGGTGGTAAGGTGATAGGGAATAACCAGCATGGATTTGTAAAGAACAAATCATGTCAAACCAATCTGATAAGCTTTCTTTGATAGGATAACGAGTCTTGTGAATAAGGGAGAAGCGGTGGATGTGGTATACCTAGACTTTAGTAAGGCATTTGATACAGTCTCGCATGATATTCTTATCAATAAACTAGGGAAATACAACTTAGATGGGGCTACTATAAGGTGGGTGCGCAACTGGCTGGATAACCGTACTCAGAGAGTAGTTATTAATGGTTCCCAATCCTGCTGGAAAGGTATAACGAGTGGGGTTCCGCAAGGGTCTGTTTTGGGACCGGCTCTGTTCAATATCTTCATCAACGACTTGGATATTGGCATAGAAAGTGTGCTTATTAAGTTTGCAGATGATACCAAACTGGGAGGGATTGCAACTGCTTTGGAGGATAGGGTCCTAATTCAAAATGATCTGGACAAATTGGAGAAATGGTCAGAGGTAAACAGGATGAAGTTTAATAAGGACAAATGCAAATTGCTCCACTTAGGTAGGAACAATCAGTTTCACACGTACAGAATGGGAGGAGACTGTCTAGGAAGGAGTACGGCAGAAAGGGATTGTGATACAGGAGGGCCAGGGAGCAGCAGTAGTAGAGTGTGAGAGGGGAAATATATAAGCCCTAGGCTAATTAAGGCGTGGTTCCCTGGAGACTAGGGAGGGTGGCTACAGGTTAATTGGAGCACCTGCAGTCAATTAAGGCCCTCTCAGGAACCTAATAAAACCCCCGGCTTCAGGCAGACAGGGAAGGAGGAGGAAGGAGTTGGAGCAGAGTGGTTTGGTGGTGGAGCAGAGAGCAGTTTGGAGGAAAGCAGAGGAGAGTTTGGAGAAGTGCTGTGGCGGGTTAAGAAGACCAAGACCCTAGGTAAAGGGACACCTGGCTTGTGCAGAGGGAAGGCAGGAAGCCCCACAAGCAGGAGAGAGAAGGAGCCCAGGGGAAAGTATCACTAGTACAAGTGGTTTACGCACTAACCTAGGGCCCCTGGGCTGGGACCTGGAGTAGAGGGCTGGCCTGGGTCCCTCCCTCTCCATTCCCCTTCTCTTGGATACTAGTGGGACAGCTGATACCCCAGTTCAGGGGCAAGAAATGGTGCCCTGAAAACCCCTCACAAGAAGAGAAAGTGCGGGTCCCTCATAGTAGTGCCAGCAATTTGCCACAGGATCTAGGGGTTATAGTGGACCACAAGCTAAATATGAGTCAACAGTGTGATGCTGTTGCAAAAAAAGCAAACTTGATTCTGGGCTGCATTAACAGGTGTGTGGTGAGCAAGACACGAGAAGTCATTCTTCCGCTCTACTCTGCGCTGGTTAGGCCTCAACTGGAGTATTGTGTCCAGTTCTGGGCACCGCATTTCAAGAAAGATGTGGAGAAATTGGAGAGGGTCCAGAGAAGAGCAACAAGAATGATTAAGGGTCTAGAGAACATGACCTATGAAGGAAGGCTGAAGGAATTGGGTTTGTTTAGTTTGGAAAAGAGAAGACTGAGAGGGGACATGATAGCGGTCTTCAGGTATCTAAAAGGGTGTCACAAGGAGGAGGGAGAAAACTTGTTCATCTTAGCCTCTGAGGATAGAACAAGAAGCAATGGGCTTAAACTGCAGCAAGGGAGGTTTAGGTTGGACATTAGGAAAAAGTTCCTAAGTGTCAGGGTGGTTAAACACTGGAATAAACTGCCCAGGGAGGTTGTGGAATCTCCATCTCTGGAGATATTTAAGAGTAGGCTAGATAAATGTCTATCAGGGATGGTCTAGACAGTAATTGGTCCTGCCATGAGGGCAGGGGGCTGGACTCGATGACCTCTCGACGTCCCTTCCAGCCCTAGAATCTATGAATCTATGTAAATATAATAAAGCCATATTATAACAGGGAAAATGTGGTGCTGTCCGTGTGTAAACACTGGGAGGAGCAGGGAGGTAACCCTCTAGTAAATCTATTCTCTGAAACAAGAACTGGCTCCTCCCAAGAAACAATCCCTCTCTCTGATCAGCTAACTCCTGCCCAGCAAGCTAAAATCAAAGGGGTGCTGCATCTGTACCAGCAGCTCTTTTCCAACCAGCCTGGTTGCACTAATCTAACTGTCCACCGGGTGCAGATAAAATCGCACCAACCTATAAAATGCTCCCCCTTCCGAGTCACAGAAAAGACTGCTCAAAACCTAAAAAAAGAGGTCAGTAACATGCTGGCTTTGGGGGTAATCCAGCCATCTTCCAGCCCTTGGGCCTCGCCGGTAGTGCTGGTCCCCAAAAAGAACGGGTCAATCCGTTTCTGTGTGGACTATCGGAAGCTCAATGCCATCACTGTATCTAATGCCTACCCCATGCCCAGGCGTGACAAGCTCCTCAACAAGGTGGAAGGGGCTCGTTACCTTACCACCATGAATCTTACAAAGGGCTACTGGCAAGTGCCACTGAATGCAAATGCCAGGCTAAAATCTGCCTTTATTACCCCTCTGGGGCTCTATAAGTTCCTAACTCTGTCTTTCTGCCTCAAGAAAGCGCCAGCCACCTTCCAGCGCCTGGTAAATCAGCTACTATGGGGGATAAAAAGTTTTGCTGTGGCATATATCAATAATATCTGTGTCTTTAGCCAGACCTGGGAGAACCATGTGTCCCAGGTTAAACAAGTGCTGAACCGACTCCAGAAGGCAATGAGCAAGAGTCCTGATTAGAAAAATACTGTTCAAGTTAAAAGTTGACCATAAAATAACCCAGCATTATATTAGTAAGTGAATGCTCCCTGGACTCAAAAAAAGGGGTGATCTTATTGGGTTCTGTTATATATTAGCAAACCTCGTTTGATTTCAGTTTGAAAATCTAACTGGCATGATGGCAAATTCATAAATTGACCCCTTTTCATGCGTACACCATTCCTCACCCCCGTTAGCCAGCCAGGCCTCTACAAATTGGGGTGGATCAGAACTGGTGCTGTCTGCAGGGCAGGGGCAGAAACAGGCCTCACCAGCTGGGCTAGGGTGACCAAATAGCGAGTATGAAAAATTGGGACGGAGGGGGGGGGGGGGAAGGTAATAGGTGCTTATATAAGAAAAAGCCCCAAATATCGGGACTGTCCCTATAAAATCGGGACATCTGGTCACCCTAACCCGGCATAATGGGGCTCACTGGGATCCTGATCTAATTCAGGGTCTGTGCAGCACTGGACATAAAGGGAGTCCTGATCTCGGTTGGGGTTGTGGAGCTCCTGGTACAATGGGGACCTGATCTTGTGGAAAATTAACAGCATGTTGTGTTTGGATCAGAATCGCCTGAGGCTCCTTTATTTTATGCGAGCATATATGCAAGGAGAGTCAGCATAGCCCCATGCAAGGTGGCAAGCTGCTCTGCCCTCCTTAAACTTTAATCAGCTTATAAAGCTTAAAACCACAGACAAATTACACATACTTCTGTATTAATTACCTTATTTGGAATACATTGCAAAATCAATACAGGTCAAAAGCACAGCCAGCAAAATTAGCATTTTCCATATTTAGGCTTTTCCTGTTATTCACTGTCTACCCTTTTTCCTAACTGCAGTTATCTATTTCTTAAACTTCTGTTATTGCAAATTGTTCTATTTGGGAACTTTTCCACTTCTGTCTCCCCCTCCTTCCTTCTATACACAGAAACAAGCTGAACCAAAGTGCAACACAGCCTAGCAACAAGCTTATCCAAAGTTTTAAGGCCCACAGAGCTTGGCCAAAGTCTTGGGCCCCCCAGATTTTCCTTCACACGGAGCTCCTGGTACAATGGGGACCTGATCTTGGTGTGATGCTAATAATAAATAGGGCTATGATTTGGTCACGGAAGTCACAGAATCAGTGACTTCCAGAGATCTACATGACTTGAGCCCCCAGCGCCTGGGAGCTTAGGGTCCCCAGCCACCCCTGGTGAATGAGAACTGCGGGGCCATGCTCCCAGCCACAGAGGGCAACAGGAGTGCCCGGCTTCTCCGAGCTGGGGCAGGAGTGCCCCAGAGCTCCCAGCAGCAGGGGAGCCCTGGAGCTCCCAGCCGCCTTGGGCGTCAGGGGTGCCCAGGAGCATGGAGCCACCGTGGGTGGCAGGGGTGCCCCGGAGCTCCCAGCCGCTGCGAGCCGCCGGTGTGCATAAGAACTCTGAGCCACCGCAGACGATGAGGGGACCCTGCATCTCCAAGCCAGACCCCTCCCCACGGGTAGTGTGGGGAGCCTGCAGCTCCCCATTTTGTCATGCATATTTTTAGTAAAAGTCACAGAGAGGTCACAGGCTTCCATGAATTTTTCTTCATTGCCCGTGACTTTTACTAAAAATATGTGTGACAAAATCTTAGCCTTAATAATAAATACTGGGGTCAGAATCTGGGTGGAATCCAATTGCAGTCATTGAAGGGCTCCAAAGTCCCATTGCCTCTTCTCCTCCTTCACCTGTATCAGGCAGGAGAGAATACCCACTAGTGGTCCTGGTCATAGCTGTCAGTAGTGGAGCACCAGAATGGGCCCTGGAGGTCATCGTGGACAAATAAAGTAGGGAAGCATTTGCATTTGTAGGTGAAAGGGAAAAAACATGCTTTTCCATTGGAGTTGCTGGAATCTTTGAGAGACAGAAACACCTACTGGTACTATAGCTAGCATCATGGGGAGAGTTCAGTTAGGAGAGCAATTAGAGGGTTTTGATGCTAAGGACAAATTCTTCTCATTGACTTTCAGTGAGCTGCACTAGTGTAAACTGGAGGAGAATTTGTCCCCATGGGAGGAAAGAGTTAAGCCTAAAGCAGAGCTAGAGTGTTCAGTGTTGTTTGGAGACACCAGTATTTCATAAGTGCTCTAGTGGCCAAGGATAAAAATCCAGGCCAGGAGTCTCAAAAGCGATGAGTGATTTTGGATGCCCTCTCGAGAGGCCTAACGCTCAGTGCTTGTTGAAGATCAGGCTCTTTTAAAGTGCTGAGCAACTGCCCCTTTAAGGTGTCACAAGTTGGGTGCCCAAAATCATGAAATTGGCTCCAGGGTATTTTGTTTGCTTTATTGCTATTTTACTCTGGTTGGGGGTGGTCACCGTGATAAATTTCATTCTTTGCTGCCATTTAAAATAAAGGCTCATTTCATGCTGTGTCTTTGCTCTCTTCCTCCCCAGTGCTGTCTTTGTTCCCTGCTCATTGAAGGCACCAACTTCCTCCTTCACCAAGGAGACAGGGCTGTGTGCACAGGACAGTCACTGCTCAGTAACAAGGGACAATGGTGGCAGGAATGGGATCAAGGGAGTGAGCAATAGCACTGAGGAGGGAGGGGAATTTGAACTGCTAGAGTTGAGTGAGTCTGGGAGTGCAGATTGAAAATCTCTTCGTCTCTGAGGCTCCGACCTAAAGGGCGAGATGCTCCAGGGGACGCTGGGGTCAGGACAGCTGGGCAGAGAGTGGCTGTGATTGCAACAATATGGATAAGTGCAAACTTTTAAATGAGAGCTGCTGGCCAGGGGCTCTGGAGGCAGCCAGCGGAGAGTGGGAGCAAGCACAGGAGAGGGGCATCCCAGGGGAAGCAATAGCTACAGGGGAGGAGATATGCAGGCCCCAGGATGCTCTGAAGCAGGACTGGTTGGAAAAAGACTTTTTATTTCAGGATTTTTTTTGTGGAGGGGGAATGTATTTTATTTCCCATGAATATTTTTTGATGAAAATTGAAAACCCAACATGGAAAATTTGACGGGGAAGGGGGTTGGTGTGTGTAAACTCTTCAGTTTTCCTATTTTTTTCCTTGGAAAAATGGTTTATGGGGGAAGAATATTGCTTTTTTTTCTGTTTTCAAACAATAAATGAAACACTTTCTTATAACTGAAAAAAGCCATTTTTTATAGAAAAGAAAAAAAGTCAACCAGCCCAGAATCAGGGCCTTGCTCACAGGTAGCCAGATCTCCTCCCTCCCTCTGACCTCCGGGGAAAGGCAAGGACTAGAGAAAGCTCCATCTGTGACAGGTGTCAGGCACATGGCTCAATGTGTTGCTGGAAGGTGCTTTCATCTCTATGCTTAGGAGAGCAGGGTAAGACTGAACCACTCCTGGAACCAGGTCTGACCCTTCAGTCTCCCCTGTATATTAAACACTCCCTCTGGCAGAGCTCCACCTGCAGGTGGGAGCCCCATGGGTTCCCTCTTCACAGGCCAATGTGGGAGGCGCACCATAGACCCACACAGACAAATTATTGCTCTTTAATAGCATGAGAAATACACAGATCTCAAACCTGACACACGTCTCAAATCACAAACCTGACACGCATTTCCCTGCCTCAGTTTCCTGAAGCTGCCCACAATCCTGCTGCTGCCATGCTTGGTTTGTGATCTGAAACAAAGGGCCTTCCCTAGCCCAGCTGGCCTGCTATGCACTGGGCTGGGCTGTCCCTTCCTCTTTCCTCCCCAGTGCTGCCTGTTCCCTGGTGGCTCTCGCTAGTCTTCCCCTGTGAATCCTCGTAGAACTGTTTGCTTTGCTCCCTCTCTTTGTCCTGTGTTGGTTACATTTCACTGCTCTCCATGGCCCCTTCCCTTCAGACAGTATCTTCTCCCCACTCCAGCAAACCCACTGTCCCCAGGTAATTTCTCTTCAATAGATGTGTAACCCTTCTGCCAGGACGAGTTGACAGCAGCAAGGGCCAGGTTCAGTACATAGGGGTTCCCTTCTCAACAATGCGATGCAAAACCGGCTCGAGCCCCCACCCAGTAACCTGGGAAAATCTTACACACACCCCTGGGCGCCTCAAAGAGGCAATACTTCCCCTCTCGCAAGCACAGAGCCTCAGTGTAACAGAAAATCTTTAATAGCAGCAGGTAAACGACACCAGCCTTAAATTGGGAAAACACCGCAACTAGGATCCATAAACCAAACTGTGAGCAAGACCCACCCCAGCCAATTGGGCCGTGCCCTGTCCCTTGGGTTCTTGAGTCCAGCAACCCAAAAGTCACCCAAAGTCCCCAAAAGACCAAGAACCCAAAAGTCCAGTCCCAGAGTTCAAAAGTTCATCTGCAGGGTGCTACACGCCACCCGCCCCCAGGCTGGGCAGCAATGGGGAGGGGGGGGATAAGGGGCACCTTATGTGGCGTGAAGATGATTGCCTCACCCCTCCGTGGGGCTTCGCTCTGCTCTGCCAGCTGTCTCACGGGCCACTCCACTCCGCCAACAGCTGCCCTGCAAGCCGCTACAGCTGCCCCCACGAACTGCTCTGCCCCACCAACAGCGCCGCTCCACCAGCCGTCCTGCAAGCCGCTCCGACTGTCCCCACAAACTGCTCTGCTTTGCCAGCAGCACCACTCCATCAGCTGTCTTGCCAACTGCTCCACCAGCCACTCAGCAATTTATCTTCAGGCTCCCCCACTACTTAACACAGTACTCAGTGATTTCAGCTCATAAGACTTTTAGCTCTTTAGTGATTTCAGCTTCAGGGGAGCCTTAGTGCTTATTTGCACTATTAGCCCAGAGTGATTTCAATTCAGCAGCCTGAAACCAGACTTTCAAGGAACTCAACATTAGCTCTGATATTCCACAGTGGAGAGAGAAGGAAGTACAATTTGTGTCTCAGACCCTCACAAAGAGCCTATCCCCCCCCAACACTAATACTTGTCCCCAAGCTCTCTCAATTCACTGAGCTTTGGAACCCACGTCCCTTGGCTGGCGAATGCTGCTTAGTTGATGGTGAGTTCCCCTTTATCATGCCAAAAGGCCAAGTACAGTTCCACTGTCCATGATTTACATAAGCAGTATAACAACAGTTTATTCTTCCTGCCCCAATAACAGAAATTCCTGCCCCAATACAGAAAACTGGGGATCCTACAGCAGCCCAAGTGCCCATTTGGGCCACTATGGTTCGTACCAGGAGGGGTGGGTGAGCCTATGCAAATGACATCAGCCCCTGGAGTGCTTTGCCACGACTCACCACCAGATGTCAGGGTGGAGCTCATCCTGAGTCTGCTTACAGATGGTCACTGAATCCTGGTGACTCCTGTTGCCCCTGGGCTGGAGGAGACATGACCCAGCTCATGGGGGAGGCTCATCCAGAGGGGCTTTCCCTGGTATAGCACCTGCATAATAACAACTTCATAATATCAACCAGAATCCATCCATTACACAGACTCCCTGAGCCCTCCCACCATGTCATGGGTGGGAGGGGAAATGAGGGGATGGGGGGTAAGAGAGGAACAGGGGGTGCACAGAGCCCCTGACATGGGGGTAGAGAGAGAATAGGGGCCCTGCCATGGGGGGATGGGGGGCGCACACCTGGCATGAGGGTCACAGCCCTTCCTGTGGCTATAGTCTATCCATACAGTGGGAGAGAGGGGGTATCACAGCACTGGGAAGAAACACACTGTAAGCAGCCAGCAAAGAAGATGGGAGCTGGATCCCGACTGACACATCACTCCCCTGTTACTGATTTCCTTGGGACAGGGGGATGGAGGTTCCCAGGTTAGGGTGACCAGATGTCCCGATTTTATAGGGACAGTCTCGATATTTGGGGCTTTTTCTTATATAAGCACCTATTACCTCCTCCCCCTACCCCACCTCCGTCCCAATTTTTCATACTTGCTATTTGGTCACCCTAGCCCAGCTGGTGAGGCCTGTTTCTGCCCCTGCCCTGCAGACAGCCCCAGTTCTGATCCGCCCCAATTTGTAGAGGCCTGGCTGGCAAAGGGGTGGGGAATGGTGTACGCATGAAAAGGGGTCAATTTATGAATTTGCCATCATGCCAGTTAGATTTTCAAACTGAAATCAAACGAGGTTTGCCAATATATAACAGAGCCCAATAGGATCATCTATTTTTTTGAGTGCGGGGAGCGTTAACTTACTAATTTAATGCTGGGTTATTTTATGGTCAACTTTTAACTTGAACAGTATTTTTCTAATCAGGACTCTTGCTCATTCTTAAGCAACCAACAACTGATTCATTTACCCATAACCACCTTAGTATACAATCAACTGTTCACCACACAAACATAGACACAACCGATTGTGTGTACCATGCACCCAATACAGTTTTGCAAGCAAGCGTCGCCCTAGAGCTGAGGCTCAGAAGTTATATCAAGGAACAATGCAAATTATCAAGTTTTCTTATTACATTTACTTATAATCATATATTCTCCATTCCTAACACATTTATCACAGTTCCAAGGATGCACTTGTCTTTAACGCACCTTTTAAGAGCATGGCTACTATTCTTTGACTGGACTGATCCAAAGGGGACAAGTTTGCAATATTAAAAGCAATTGCTTAAAACAATTCTTTTCAGTCTCTTTCAATTTGCTTGGACTTACAAAGAAGTTACCATCAGAAATGTGGTTACTTGAGGTCTCACTAGTGAGTGTAGACTTAGCAAGATACCTATAGTTATTTATATTAAAGAACAGAAGGGGAAATATAAACTTTGAAATGAAATCTCACCACTTCTCATCCTTTTAATGCTGGGATGGGGCCAAATCCTTTTCACATGGCTGGTCCGAGCATCAGTTGCATTTAGGATTCTGCAGCTTCTTGTGTTGTGTTCAGTCAATTCTCTTGAGCACATGGTGACTTCATTTCAGGACATGTAGGAGGGGGCCCCTCTGATTCCTCTGGAACACTTGCCAAGTGAGTACTTACGTTTTAGTTCTTTCAGTTTCTTTGCTGCTTCCACTAGTATCCAGGAGGTGGTGATGGTGTATTACAAATTTCTTCAATCTTTTTTGCATTGGAGGTTTTTTAAGTTTGACTAATTTCAAGGATTGTATTTCATTATTTGCTCACTATCAGTTAGGATCCCCCCTTTAAAGCATTTTATCTTAGTATCCCAAAGTTATACCCTGGTTTATATCATTTAACATTTTTTTCTCCCTTGGGCCATATCATTCCTATTACTTCTAGACTGCAGCAATTATTTACAATGAAAATCAATGAAAATCCTTATAATCTTCTAAATTTGGAGGACAGACTCCATGTGTTCTTTGATTATACATAAGCATTTCACACTATTTAGGATTTACAACAGCACAAGAGACTCTTCCCACACATCGAGGGATGTAGCTCTGACTCACAAGGCAAACAAAAGTGAAGCTTCAAATTTGGGGTGAAAGATTATCCCTGGTGAATTTGATTCATAAGGAAAACAATGTACAGTTTATAATTTGGGGTGGAAACGTGGCTTGGATTTCTAGGAGAACAGGTAGTTTGCCCTATTTGACCTTCAGTTTTACAGTCGCATTTCGAGTTTGTTTAACTGGCAGAATCTCCACCTATCGCTTGATCCACTCAGTGTGCAATGGGACCCTTTGCATAGGAAAGCATTGCTAACTTGGAGTTCTTGTTAGCTAGGTTGAGAGGGAGAGAGAGGTTTTATCCATACACTAATTCTGAGAGATTCTGGCCTAGGGGACTAACAATACTCTCATTTAGCCATTTATAGAGCAGACCCCTTCCAAAATGAGCTGACCTAGAGTTGTCCTCTTGGACAACCTCTCAATGACATGGAGTGCCTCTGCTGGTGCCCAGCCTCAGTTTCCCCCCTCAGGTTCACTCCAGACACTTCTTGGACACTCTCTTGGACTGAGGACCCCTGATCATGGGATAGTTTATTATTACAGGTCTCGAAGATATAAACTAAGTACGAACACCTCAGGCTCTGCTGCCTTTTGTCACCCCTGAGTCCTCTTCAATCCCCAGTCTTCCTTCAAACAAAGCAACACCATAAAAAGTGTCCACCTGCCTCCTGCCCCTCCTGAGTTCCTTCTCTGCTTCCTGCCCCTCTGATGGGACAGTGGGCCTGCCTTCACCCCAGCGCTCAGCAGAGAAACATCCACTCTGCAGCTCCTTGGCTTTCTGCAGCCTCACTTCTCTCCCCTAACAAAGGACAGTGTCTCCTGTGGGCTTTCCTCTTGATGTTGAGTCTCCACCATCAGCCACCCAGCTCTCGCTGCTTCTGGCCCAACTCCTGAGTTCCAGGGAGGAGCTGCAGCACTTTCCACAGCTTCTCTGCTGCAGCTCTTCCTAGGGTCCTCCTCTCCTCTTCTCAGCTAGGGTGGACTGGCTACCAAGACTGGCTGGCCCCTGGCCCTTCAAGGGAAACATCACCCTCAAGGGTGCTGGAACAATTTTTATAGGGGGGGACGCTGAGAGCCATTGAACCAAACTGTAAACTCTGTATATAATGGAAACCACTCCAGGCTGAACCCCCAGCACCCCTAGTTCTAGGACCTATGGCCACCCTGGCACACCAGCCCTGGCAGGAGCCGTGCCACCCCATGGGATGTATGGGGCTGGGAGTCTCCCGTGACCATGAGCTGGCCCCGTTGTTAGGAATAAAACACTTGAGACAAAACATGTGATTTTGTGAGTGAGTTGGAGGTGGGGGCAGGGAGCTGGGATGGGGGAGGAGTGCAATGGGGGCGCTACTACAGTGAGGACCTTTGGGTCATGGGGAAAATGGACAATTATGGAGGCTGTTGGTGTTTTAGGGATGGTGGTGGTGGGCGGGGGGGGGCACATCCTGAGCCTAGGGGAGATGGACCCTGGGAGGGCCTAAGAGGATTTGTGGTTGGGGGGCACATTGAGGGTCCCGTGTGATCGGGGGATCACTGGGCCCAAGGACAGGGAATGTTTGTGGGTCAGGAGAGTGAGTTGGGGGGCTGTGATAGGGGGGGTTTTGAGGGATGGGGGATGGGGAGTTTATGGGCAGCGCAGGGGTAATTATTTATTCCTGGGGCCAGCAGCCGAGCAAGAATTTGGAGGAGAAGGGGCAGAATCAGATCTCGATGCAGGGGGCAGAAGGGACCGGTGCTGGGTGGGCAGTTGGGGTGGATATCAGTCCCTCCGCCACATGTGCAGGATCCAGCAATGGGGCTAAAGGAGAATCTCCCCAGCTGGGAGCAGTACAAGGATTGTGACACATGACTCAGCAGGGCCATTCTATCTCACTATGGGGGGCGTGGCTGCCTCTGGTGCTAGGAGACTAAACCCACATCTGCCTGGGAAGAGGCACCTCAGACCCATGCTGGGAGGGGAGGTTTAGTGGGGCCACTGGGGCCTCACTGAGGAAATGGGGGGCAGGTCAAGGGCACAGGGAGATGGAGTGACCCAGCCATGGGGGGAAGGGCAGGGTAAGCCGCCCCCATGCTCAAGGCCCTGCAAATGCTATGCCCCTGGCCCCCAGGGAAAGGGACCCTGCTCCATTGCCAGGAGTGGGGGAAGGGCAGCATCTCTTGGAGTGGAGCCCAGCTGGGGTCGGGGGTGGGAGTCACCCCCTTGCTGCCCTCCACCTGCCCCTCTTCTTCCAGCCTGGCCTGGACTGTCAGGGATGAGAAGCAGAGACTCCCATAAGCGGGGTCACTCCTTTCTCCACCCCCGGAAATCATATCCCAGCCTGCCCCTCTCCTCCTTCACCATCCTCCCCACCCAGCCAGGGATTTGCTGTGGGCTCCCTGCCAGACCCTCCCATCACGTCTGTCCCTCCCCCTGCCTCCTCTCAGATGCAGGGAGCATGGATCCAGCAGCAGGGGTTTGCAGGTATGGGGGGGGGGAGGGCAGGGCAGGGGGAAGGGAACACCCAGCTCCAGTCCTGCCCCAGACCAGACACCAGACTCCCTGGGGAGGGGAGAAACTGGGGGAACAGAAACATATTGCCCTTCACTAAACCTGTCGCTCTGAGGCCCCTAAGAGCCGGGAAGGGAACCCAGGAGTCCTGCCTCCCAGCCCCCCCAGTCTCAGCACATAGTGGCACAGATGCACAAACTGACATCAGGGAGGGTAAATACCTTCTCCCCTGGGGCCCAGGGCCTGCCATGGGTCTCCCAAGCCTGGGTCCTATTCTGGGTAGCCAGAGCCCAAAGCTCTGTCCCTGTGTCACTCAGTCTGACCTCCTCCATCAGTAGAGCCCTGCACGGATACAAATTTCTATCTGTGGATGCGGATATCCGCAGGTAGAAATAGATATCTGCTGAGCCATGGGGCTCTTCCGGGAACCAAAGCGGCAAAAGGAGAAGAATGTGGGGCCACCACTCCCAGGAACCAGCGCCCCACGCCGCCAGCTCCTCCCGGCCATGCGGCTGTACCACCCTCAGCCCCGCTCCCAGCCCTTCCACGCAGCTGCCTCTCCTGTCTGGGGTCGTACAGCCCCATTGGGGGTGGGGCTGGGGGCGGTACAGCTGCATGGCCAGGAGGAGCTGCCAACGCAGGGCTGGTTCCTGGGAGGGGCAGCGCCACGTTCTCCTTTCGCCGCTGCGGTTCCCAGGAGAGCCCTGGGTCCTGGCACCATGTGGTATGTGTCCTGACATCATGGGGGGCAGGCTCCCAGCTTGCATCCTGGCACACTAGGTGGGTGAGGAGAATGTTCAGCCTGGGTCCTGGCATGGTGTGTGGGGTTCCCTTTCTGGATCGTGGCATCCTGTGGAGGTGGGGCTCACCTTCCTAAGTCCTGGCATCCTGTGCGTGTGTGTGTGTGTGTGTTTCCCCTGCCTGAGTCCTGGCTTCATGTGTGTGTATGTGTGTGGGGGGTGTTCCCCCGCCTTGGTCCTGGCATTGTGTGTGGTGCAGGGGGTTCCCCATCTGGGTCCTGTTGTCTGTGAGTGTGGTATCCCCGGCAGGGTGTCTAGATGTCCTGATTTTATAGGGACAGTCCTGATATTCAGAGCTTTGTCTTATAGAGGCAACTATTGCGCCCGACCCCCTGTCCTGATTTTTCAAACTTGCTGTCTGAGTCCCAGTGTCATGTGTTTGTGTGTGTGTGTGGGGGAGGGGGCTCCCTGGGTCCTGGCCACTGGGCGGTGGTGGGGAGCTCTCCAGCCTGCATCATGGGAGGGGGCCTCCCTGGCTTGTCTCCTGGTGATGTGGGGGGAAGGGAAAGGAGGGCTCCCCAGCCTTGGTCCTGTGCCTGGCATTGCATGTGTGCATGGAGGCTCCCCGACTTGGATTCTGTAGTTGTGTGTAGAGGCTCCCTGGCTTGGATCCTGGTGTCATGGGGTTGGAAGTGGCTCCCCAACCAGGGTCCTGGTGTTCCCTTCCTGGTTGCCCTGCCTAGGCCCCAACGCTGTGTTGTGGGGATCCCCAGCTTGGGTCCCAGTGTCAGGTCGGGCCCTTCAGAAGGGCTCTGGGAAATGGGGAATTTCTGGGGTTAGAGAGACACCCCAGGAAGGTGACACCCCATCACCCTGGCCTGCATGAGAAGGGACTCCCCCCGTCCCTGGCAGTCGGCAGTGGGGGGAAGCTATCGCTCATCCTGGATGTTCCCCCATAACAGTGCAGGGCTCCGTGTCCCCAACTGACCCAAGCACCCTGATTCAGGGAAGGGACTTTCCCGCTACACTGGTGGTGAGACCCTGTGGGCCAAGCCCCATCCTGCTTTGTGGGGAACCCCACAGCTCTAGCTGGAGAGTGAGACCCTTCCACTAGACCCTGGGGAGGGGTCCCTGTTAGACAATCCTATGAGGGTCCCATCCCTAAAACAGGGACCCAATCCTGCCCCTTCCCAGAGGGTAGGGTCTTTGCTAGACACCCCATTGAAGTTCTCAGGCCCCCTTCCAGCCATCCTCTAGGCCAGACTTTCCCAGCATCCTTTGCAGATGCAGCCCCATGGATGGCGTGGCCTGAGAACACAGATGGAACATGGGGCTGTCTGGGGTGTGGCTCTGAGTCTCCTGCCCCCCAGGGACTCTGGGACCAGAGCGGAGGACCCAACAGGAGCTGCGAGGGGCTGCCCCAAGAATAACCCGCCCTGTCCCCAAGTCAGCATCTGAGGGGTGGTGAATTGAGTGGGATGATTTGGGGAGGACCAGGGCTGTGGGGGGCAGATCTGGGGTCTCGAAATAGCCAGGGCCCTGTAACTGGAGGATGGGGAGGGGAGCGCCCTTATTCAGGGTATGGGATGGGGGTGGGTCTGTGCCATTCTCCAGGGCAGCCCCATGCCTCGCTAATCCCCACAACAAAACTGCCCAGGTAGGACCCACACTCGGGCTCCAGCTGCCCCTCACCCCCCCTACTGTCACTGCCCTGAGGGGAGACACTGGGATCTATCTCAGCCTGGGGCCGAGGCACCATGGCAGAGACAGGGACCCGCTCCAGAGGCCTCCCTGCAAGGCCCTGACCTGGAGAGACTGGGGGGCAGCAATGGGGCAGGAGTTTGCAATGGGCCATGGCTACAGAACAGGTCAAGAGGGCTGTGGGTGGTGCAGGGCGAGGGCTCCTGGTCTGGGGGGAAAGGGAGACTCCCCTCCATCCAGCACTGGGGAGACCCCCCCACCAGGGCCCAGCGCTCAGCTCAGGGCTCTCCCCAGAGAGACTGCCCAGCTGAGGACTCAGAGCAGAGACCCAGGTGGTCGGGGGAGTGACCGGGGGAGGAGCTGGACAGGGAGACATGGGACTGGAGGGGAGAAAAACTGGGATCCCTGCTCTGCATGAAGGGGAGATAATTCCCTCTTGGAGCCTCAGTGTCCCCAGCTGTGAGACAGGACAATCTGTCTGTCCGCCACAGATCCCCCCCATCTGTCTGTGCCCATCCAGCTGTCCTTCCATCTGCAGGGTCATTCCCCTCGCTCCAGTGGGACTGAGACCCCAGGAAAACAGCTATGGGGAGAGAGGTGGGGGGAGGGACAGGGCTAAGAGAGACCATGGACTCACCTGGCTTGGATGAGCTCATGGATCCAGGTTCCAGGACCACCTGCCCTTGTCGGGGCATCCTCCCTCCACAAATTACTGTGCTGATGTGGACAAAACAGGGAATTGTGATTAACATGAAAGAATGGCTTGTGCTAAACCTTCACTCTCCAATACTGGGCTCTCTGGATCCCAGTATTGCTGCTCTAACCCATTGGACCCCAGTCCACTCCCAGAGCCAGGGATAGAACCCAAGAGTCCTGGCTTCCAGCATCCCTGTGCGGTAACCACTAGACCCCAATCCCCTCCCAGAGCTGGGGATAGAACCCAGGAGTCCCGGCTTCCAGCATCCTTGTGCTCTAACCCACTGGCCCCACTCCCCCCCAACTAGGGCCACTGGTAGACCCCAGGAAACTTGGCCCCCAACTCCTACAGCTCTAGCCAGTCTCCTATACGAGCAGAGAGTTATTTCACCATTGCTGGAACAGGTTCCAGTCCGTTTCATAGGAAATAAACTCAGTCTGAGATCCACAGTCAATCTGAGGTGGTTTATCCTTTTTCTGATCTCCTCACTTCTCCTTTTAGGAAACTGTACCCCCTACCACGCAGGGGCAGGAATCTACAGCCACCCACACGCTGGCCCCAGCTCCTGCTCCCAGAGATGGACTCAGCTAAGAAAAGCATCTGTAGAGATGCTGCCTGAGAATGGAATTTACCAGCCCCCTCAACCCTCCTGCTCCGTGGTAGGAGCTGGGCCCCAGCTGCAGGTCAGGAAGGGACCTGTCCCCTGCCCCATGGGAGAACATCACTCAGTGAGTTGCATTCTGGGGGATTTTCACCCTCCTCTGGTCTGATCTGCTGCACCAGGGAGGAAGGGATTCTGGTCTAGCTGGATTCATTGCTCTGATCCAGCACAAAAGGAGGGGGGGGGGGGCCTTGGCTAGACCACGCAGTGGAGAAGGTCGGGAGCAGGCTGCCAATACTCGGGCACCTCTTGACATCTTCTGAGAGACCTCTCACTCCTGTACTGGGCAGCTCAGGTGTAGGGTTGGGGGAGCCCCTGTCCTCTGGTCCCCAGGTGCTGGGAGCAGGGGCTGTGGTCAGCCCAGAGAGGGGATGTGGTTTGCTTTGTACCACAGGGACCTGAGTTTGCTCCGACTGCAGTAGATGTCCCCTGGATGTTGCAGAGAAACCACACGAAAAGGAAGAAATGGGTGGAGAGCATCATGGGCTCCCTGCGGCTCAGTTCCTCAGTCGGGCTCACTTGGGTGTCAGGCTCTGTGAAGCAGGGGCATTGGTGGCAGCGCTAACGGGTCCCTCGCTGCCCCCATCATGCGGTGTGATCTCACCATCCTCTTCCTCCGTGAGTATTGGAGATGGGCAGGGCGTGAGCCCAGGGGCTCGGGGAATCTGAGACCAGGGCATGAGGCCATGGTGTGGGGGCCGAACTTAGACCAGGGTGTGAAAGGAGACAAAGGCAGGGCTGGTGTCTCATTGGGGACCCTGAGAATTCAGGAGGGAGAGTGTCTCCTTTGCTCTGGGGTCTGGTCACTAACAAGCCGTCTCTGTTGCAGAGTGCTGGCTGTACTGGCAGAGCGGGATGTCGGGCCGTGAGTATCCGCGGGGCGGGGCAGGGGATAGCTGAGGGAACATTAACGTTAAGGTCAAACCAAAAATCTCCCTGAAAATTGAATTGAGCCCGAAATTCCAAACCCAACATGCTATCACAGTTCAGAGGAGAGAGGAGACAGAGATCCTCACCCACCCACTGCAGTGACAGGAGAAATGGATCTGACATCAGTGTCAGCCTGGAATCCAGCCCAGACCGCCCTTTCTGTCAGCGGGTGACTCTGGATTGCTCCTGGGAGAGCCGGCGCTAGGCGGAAGCGGACTAAGCAATTGCTTAGGACCTGGAGCAGCTCAAGCCCCCCCCCCTTTTGCTTTTTATTATATGTGTGGGGGGGGTGTAAATATTCCTGCTAGAGGTCCCCAATCATGCTGAGCTCAGAGCCCGAGCAGGAACGTCCACACAGCTATTTTAGTGCCAAAGCAAGAGCCTGAGTCTGCAGACTTGGTCTCTGCAACGTGTTGCTGTGGGGGGTTTAGTGAAGTGGACATACCTGTAGTGATTGCACTGGGGAGTGGCAACACCAACTGCCACGGTCTCTACTGCATTGCCTGTACAGCAGCTCAGTCCCCTTGTCACGGAGCCACGGGATCAGGGCTACAGCCCCAGCTTTGGAACAGTCCCTGGGAGGACCCCGTCAGAGTGCCAGACTCCTCCAGGGGAAACCCTGCGGCCTCATCGCCTCCTTAGGCTGGACCTCTGGGCCGTCAGCCCCCCTGCACCACCCTGTGAGCTCAGTTCAGGGAGTCCCACTGAGACAGACCCCTGAGGGAGACTTGTACAATCCTAGGGAGCAACACACCCCTCCGCCAGCGTGTGCAGGGACACTCAGCCAGCGCTGTCACACAGGCGGGCTTATTAGTCGACTGGCCCCCGATGCAGGAAGCCCTTGGTGAGCACAGAGAAATGAAGGTTACAGCAGAGCCTATTCTGGGTAGCCAGAGCCCAAAGCTCTGTCCCTGTGTCGCTCAGTCTGACCTCCTCCATCAGTAGAGCCCTGCACGGATACACATTTCTATCTGTGGATGCAGATATCCGCAGGTAGAAATAGGTATCCGCTGAGCCATGGGGCTCTTCCGGGAACCAAAGCAGCAAAAGGAGAAGAATGTGGGGCCACCACTCCCAGGAACCAGCGCCCCATGCCGCCAGCTCCTCCTGGCCATGCAGCTGTACCACGCCCAGCCCCGCTCCCAGCCCTTCCACGCAGCTGCCTCTCCTGTCTGGGGTCGTACAGCCCCATTGGGGGCGGGGCTGGGGGCGGTACAGCTGCACGGCCAGGAGGAGCTGCCAGCGCAGGGCTGGTTCCTGGGAGTGGCAGCCCCACGTTCTCCTTTCGCCGCTGCGGTTCCCAGGAGAGCCCTGCGGTTTAGCGGATACCGATTTCTATCCGCGGATACAAATTTGTATCTGCGCAGGGCTCTATCCATCAGACTCCAGGTGTACCCCAACTGCCTCCAGCAGCCAGCACTTAAACCCCGACCTGACACCCCGCTCCCAGTCCTTTGTTCTCCACCTGGGGAAATGCTGCTCAGTGTCCTGCAGAGCCGTGGGGCAATCTATGGGCCGTGGTTGCTAGGCACCAAAGACCCAGTCATTGGATTTGTCATTGTCATGGATTCTCCACTGCCATGGGGTCGGCCTCAGCCAGGCCCTTTCCAGTGACCCAGGTAGTCCCAGACAGCTAGGCACCATTCACACCTGTGTCTCAGCCTGCCCCAGAGCAAGCAGTCCCTTTCCACCCACTAGGCAACACTGCAGCACACAGGGGAAACGGAGACACAAACAGCATTCATAAAAATATTACAGAAAATTCCCACTTTGCCACATCTCTTTCCCTTTCGAGGCCGAACTGAGCAGGGCCACTTTTACCAGTGACCTGGGGAAGTTCAAACCCACAGATATTATTCATAGAGAACACAGCATCTTTCCCATCCTCTCGGTAGCTTTCCCTCCGAGCACTTCCAAGATTCTTACAGCATAGTTGCGAATCAAACTCAGTTTCCTAAACACAGCGCGGAGCAGTTTGACATCCTCCCTCAGGTCTGGTCAGTTGGATGACACTAGCAGGGGGCACATGAGCAGTTTCCATGAGGTCCCCAGCCCTTCTGCCACCCCAAAACCTTGGGTTGAAACTGGGATGGGGTCCTGCCACTCCCTCCCCCACCCCGTGGGCCAGCGAGTGAAGTAGCGGCAGGACCCCACCTTCCTCCATGTGTCAGTCATCTTGGCTGCAGCCTGGGGTGTCCTTACCCCTAGGCTGGGGTGGGGTAGGAAGTTACCACTTGAGCAGTTGGTCTTAACCCAGCCATGTCTCTGGGGCTCTGGTGTCCCAGGGGCTAGTGAGGCAGGGATTCAGGGTGCTCCCCCACATTGGCAGGCCCCTTCTGGGGTTGTGTCTCAACCCCAGAGATGTGCATAAGCAAGGAGCCCATTTCCCCTTTTTGGGGGGTTAATCTGTTGTCCTCACCCCCTGGGCTGAGTCCTCTCTCGACCCTTTTCCGGGTGGGTTGTGATTCAGGCTGTCTTGGTTAAGAGAACCCACCCTGGCCCCGGCCACATTCTGACCAAGTTTCTCTGCTACCAGCAGTGGAATTCCAGCTGCTTTTCCTTTCTCTGGGGCTTCTCTCACCCTTGGACAAGGCAAACCTGTCTGGCAGCCGTCCTGCCCTGTGTGTGTTGCCCGCTCTCAGCAGGGGTCTCAGCTACCACAGGGCTCAGCTCAGCTCAGCCTCTGCTTCCCCAGTGAGGGCAGGTCCTGAGCTGGTGCCCTCACTCAGAAGCATCAGGCTTCAGGAAAGTGACAGCTGAGCCAGTGTGACTCTCATCTCCTGTGTGGAGATGGGTGGGGGACATTCCTCTGCCCCACTCAAAGCCAGGTGTCTGCTAACAGACAGGAAGGTGTCTTGGGCTTACCAGCCTTTCTTTTGTGTTACAACCAAGGGGAAAATCCTCTCCTCTTTGCTAGCCACGCTATTTGCATTTTCACTGACACCCCCACTCTGAGCCTTCTGGCTTGTGGGGTTCAAACCCTTGGCTGATTCCGAAACAGGGTCTGAATTTTCTCCTATGGGGATACAGTCTTTCTCCACAATGATGTTAGAGTTGATATCCTGGAGACCCCAACTACCAGCCTCCCCGATCCTTCCTATGTCTGCCCAGGGATCTGAGCTGTAGGCAAGGCAAAGGGCTCCACATTTGGGACTTTAACCCTGGTTACGCAGCCCTTCAGCATTTGATGGGGTTGCACCACACAGGAACTGACAAGGGTTCTCTCAGTCCCAGAATCTTCTCCACCCCATGAATGTCTTCCCATTGACCACCACCTTCTGTTCCCACTGGGGGTCAGAGGTGCCTGAGCCCAGGAGGGCACAACAGGGCATGTGTACTGGTGCCTGACTTGGGAGCCCATCTGTCATCACCCCCTGTGTCCCTGAGGAGCTACTGTGTGACTGCTTTCCTCTGACAGGTCAATCACATGTTTCACTCTCAGAGCCTGAGCTAAAGTTTGCCTTCTTGGATGGACAGAGGATGACCCAGCCTCTCTGTCCCAGGCAAACCTTGTTTCATCAAGCTTTGGGCATTTTGCCCACTTGTGCCCTGTTTTCCTACAAACATTTGTTGTGAAGTGCTGAGGAATGTTGTTGCTCCCTCACTTGTGGTCAGGTTCATTTGGGCCAAGCACTCACAAAACCATCTTTGTTTGACTGGTTAAAAGCAGACTGTGTTTATTTCATCTCCTTCTTGTATTGCACCTTCACACTGGGGTGATGCTCTTTATAGATCCCATTTTCTATTATATCCATACTGACAAGTTTCAGAGTGGTAGCCGTGTTAGTCCGTTTCAGCAAAAACAATGAGGAGTCTTGTGGCACCTTAAAGACTAACAAATTTATTAGAGTATAAGCTTTCATGGGCTATGACCTACTTCTTCAGATGTATGGAGTGAAAATTACAGTAGGCAGGCATAAATATACAGCACAAGAAAAGATGGGAGTTGCCTTACCAAGTGGGGGGAGGCCAATGATTCAATCGGGGTGGATGTGTCCCATTCCCAACAGTTGACAAGAAGGTGTAAATGTCAACAGAGTAAAATTACTTTTTGTAGTGCTAACGAGGCCAATTCCATCAGGGTGGATGGCCCATACTCAACAGTTGATGGGAGATTACTTCTAGTAGTGACCCAGCCATTCCCAGTCTTTATTCAGGCCTAATTTGATGGTGTCAAATTTGCAAATTAATTCCAGCTCTGCAGTTTCTCGTTGAAGTCTATTTTTGAAGGTTTTTTTGTTGAAGAATGGCTACTTTTAAGTCTGAAATTGAGTGTCCAGGGAGATTAAAATGCTCTCCCACTGAGTTTTGAATGTTATAATTATTGACGTCTGCCATGTGTCCATTTATTCTTTTGTGTAGAGACTGTCCGGTTTAGCCAATGTACATGGCAGAGGGGCATTGCTGGCGACTGATGGCATATATCACATTAGTGGATGTGCAGGCGAACGAGCCCCTTATGGTGTGGCTGATGTGGTTAGGTCCTGTGAAGAAATAGATTGACAGAGCCCAGAAGTCACCTACTACAGGACAGGTCCAACAAAGAAAGTAACAGAACACCACTGGCCATCACCTACAGCCCCCACCTAAAGCCTCTCCAGCACATTATCAAGGATCTTTGATAGGATAACGAGTCTTGTGGATAAGGGAGAAATGGTGGATGTGGTATACCTAGACTTTAGTAAGGCATTTGATACGGTCTCGCATGATATTCTTATCAATAAACTAGGGAAATACAACTTAGATGGGGCTACTATAAGGTGGGTGCACAACTGGCTGGATAACCGTAATTGGAGAGGGTCCAGAGAAGAGCAACAAGAATGATTAAGCGACAAAGGGTCCTGTGGCACCTTATAGACTAACAGAGGTATTGAAGCAATACCCCATGAAAGCTTATGCTTCAATACCTCTGTTAGTCTATAAGGTGCCACAGGACCCTTTGTTGCTTCTGCAGATCCAGACTAACACGGCTACCCCTCTGATACTTAAGAATGATTAAGGGTCTAGAGAACATGACCTATGAAGGAAGGCTGAAGGAATTGGGTTTGTTTAGTTTGGAAAAGAGAAGACTGAGAGGGGACATGATAGCAGTCTTCAGGTATCTAAAAGGGTGTCATAAGGAGGAGGGAGAAATCTTGTTCATCTTAGCCTCTGAGGATAGAACAAGAAGCAATGGGCTTAAACTGCAGCAAGGGAGGTTTAGGTTGGACATTAGGAAAAAGTTCCTAACTGTCAGGGTGGTTAAACACTGGAATAAACTGCCCAGGGAGGTTGTGGAATCTCCATCTCTGGAGATATTTAAGAGTATGTTAGATAAATGTCTATCAGGGATGGTCTAGACAGTAATTGGTCCTGCCATGAGGGCAGGGGGCTGGACTCGATGACCTCTCGAGGTCCCTTCCAGCCCTAGAATCTATGAATCTATGAATCTACAACCTATCCTGGAAGATGATCCCTTGCTCTCACAAACCTTGGGAAGCAGCCCAGTCCTCACTTACCAACAGACCCCCAACCTGAGGCAAATACTCACCAGCAAATACACACCACACAACAGAAACACCAACCCAGGAACCATCCTCTGCAACAAACCTCGTTGCCTCCACATATCAACTAAAGTGACACCATCACAGGACCTAACCACATCAGCCACACCATAAGGGGCCCATTCATCTGCACATCCACTAACGTGATATATGCCATCAGTTGCCAGCAATACCCCTCTGCCATGTACATTGGCTAAACCGGACAGTCTCTGTGCAAAAGAATAAATGGACACAAAGCAGACGTCAAGAATCTGGAGTCACCCCCTGACAACAATGGGGTGAAGGCTGGTTTCTGATCCATTGCCCCAGATCTATCTATCTATCTATCTATCTATCTATCTATCTATCTATCTATCTATCTATCTATCAGAAACCAGCCTTCGCCCCATTGCTGTCACTGGATTTATTACCCAGGGGATGTTGGACAAGAGAAGGCACATGAATACCGCAGGGCTGGGCACAGAGGGACAGAATGATAGACTGAGGGGCCGGGGTTTGTGTGTCACCCACTGAAGTACTGTGTCTTTGTATATGCAGAGGTGTATCCCAAACCCTCCATCTCTGTGAGCCCTGGGGGAGTGATGGCTGTGGGGGGAGCCCTGACCATCCAGTGCAAGTGTCGGTGCCAGGGTATGAGGGTTGTTCTGTACAAAGGAGGAGGCCCCACCCCGCTGCGATACATGGACAATGCTGGGGATGTTGTTGAGTTTCCCATCAGCAACGTGACGCTGAACGACGTTGGGAGCTACACCTGTCGTTCTGGCAGCACATCAGCACCCTTCATCTGGTCGGATCCCAGTGATCCCATAGAGCTGGTGATGAGAGGTGAGGGGCCCAGCTCAGCACCCTCACTCCCCACCCCACACCCCAGCCCAGCCATCACAGGGTCTATGCCCCAAGGGGAGGCTCAGAGACAGGTTCTGTCCTGGGGCTCTGCAGAAGAGATGCCCAGCTGAGGATCAGGGAATTGATGGGTGGGTTGCCCAGCTAGTGGGGAGCAGCAGCAGCTGTTGATTTGGGGCCAAGATAAGGGGGAACCCTGCCCACAGGGGTCTGCAGAGCAGTGAGGCCCTTCCCAGGGGGATGCTCCCACTCTGGGGACGCACGGAGGAGTTGGGGCCAGTGGCTGCAGAAGTGGCACCTTCCCGAGCTGATAAAATCCACTAATCCCGCTTGAGGTTACAGTGACCATAAAGGCTGAGATGAGGGGGAGGGGCCCAATTGCTGAGTCATTTTCCCCACCTATTCACTTCCCCTGCATGCCCATGTCACCCTCCACCCGACAACATTTCTTTCTAATCCTACAGGTAGAAACAACCCCATGGGGCTTGAAACATCGCCAGCTCCAGCCAGCCAAGGGACCACATGGACAGGTACTGGGACTGGGATGGGGACTTTGTGGAGTCTCAGATTAAAGGAGCACCTTTAGATTTGGGACGGAGGGACTAGTGGCAGAGCAGAGAGGTCTTTGCTAGGGGGATGGTTCCCCAGGCTTCCCCTGATCTGTACAGAGGAGGCTCCCCAGCCAGCAGCTGTGTCAGGGTTCCCTCCCCACTCTGAACTCTAGGGTACAGACGTGGGGACCCACATGAAAGACCCCCTAAGCGTATTTCTACCATCTTAGGTTAAAAACTCCTCAAGGCACAAATTCTTCCTTGTACCTTGAATTAAGTAATGGTGCCACCACCAAGTGATTTAACAAAGAACCAGGGAAAAGGACCACTTGGAGTTCCCCTTCTCCCAAAGTATCCCCCCAAGCCCTTACACCCCCTTTCCTGGGAGGCTTGAGACTAATATCCTAACGAATTGGTTACAAAGTGATCAAAGACCCAAATCCCTGAGTCTTAGAACAATGGAAAAATCTGTCAGGTTCTTAAAAGAAGGATTTTATTAAAAAAATAAAGGTAAAAATAATCTCTGTAAAATCAGGATGGAAACTACTTTACAGGGTACTTAGCTTCAAAACACAGAGGATTCCCCTCTAGGCAAAACCTTAAAGTTACAGAAAACAGGAATAAGCCTCCCTCTTAGCACAGGGAAAATTCACAGGCAAAACAAAAGATAAACTAATATGCCTGCCTGGCTAACTTACTTGTTGCAATATTGGAGACTTGGTTTTGGATGGTTTGGAAGAGATGGATTTCTGCCTGGTCTCTCACGTGATGCCAGCCCCCCCTCCCCCCAAGAACACCCACACAATCAAAGAGCACAAACAAAACCTTTCCCCCACCCCAGATTTGAAAGTATCTTCTTTCCTCATTGGTCCTCTTGGTTAGGTGCCAGCCAGGTTATTTGAGCTTCTTAACCCCTTACAGGTAAGGAGGACTTCTAGGCTACCCTTAGATGTATGTTTATGACAAGCTGCCTCATCAGAATTGTGTTCATTAGATAGATAGATAGAGAGAGAGAGAGAGAGAGATATTCAGGGGTAATGTATCAAAATTTGGCCCTCACCCCATTGCACTCAGCGGGTTTCTCTCGATTTACTCTGGGGGAGTTGAGATCAGAACCCAGGACCGCCAGTTCCAAGAACTCCACAGACCTGTGTTGTCACTGGATTTATTACCCAGGGGACATTAGACAAGGGGAGGCACCAGAATACCCCTCTGTGCCCACAGAATGACAGACTGAGGGGTCCCCTTTTGAAGTCCTGTGTCTTTGTGCATGCAGAGCTCTATCCAAAACCCACCATCTCTGTGAGCCCCGGGGGGATGATGGCCCTGGGAGGAGCTGTGACCATCCTTTGAAAGAGTCAGTGCTGGGGCATAAGGGTTGTTCTGTACAAAGGAGGAGATTTGACTCCTCTGCAATACATAACACTTCTGGCAGCTTTTGTGGGCAGAAACAAGCTCTGGCTTCAATATATAGGGGTTCCTCTCAAAATTATGACACAAAACTGGCTTGAGCTCCCACCCAGAAACTTGGAAAAAATAAACACCATAGAATATCAGGGTTGGAAGGGACCTTAGGAGGTCATCTAGTCCAACCCCCTGCTCAAAGCAGGACCAAGCCCCAATTTTTGCCCCATATCCCCAAATGGCCCCCTCAAGGATTGAACTCACAACCCTGGGTTTAGCAGGCCAATGCTCAAACCACTGAGCTATCCCTCCCCGCAAGCATCCCTGGGTGTTTCAAGAAGCAATACTTCTGGTCTTGCAAGCACTGAGTCTCTGTGCAACAAAAAAAATATGAAGGGGCGAAGGAAGAATCTCATTAATTTGAGAAAACATAACAACATTGACTCAAAAACCTATGCAAACAATAAGTAAATCCCTGGCCACGGTACCTGGAGCAGTGGCTTTGCCTCAGTTTCCCACTTTGTGAAAGTCCAATGGACAAATGTCCCATTAACACACCAGTCCACTGTTCCCTCTAAGCTGTGCGCGTGTGTGCACACACACAGATCCTAAACCCCGCGCACACAGTGAAACACCACGCACACAAAAATGTGCACAGAAGCACAACAATTTGCATAGAATACATTTTTTTGCGCACACGGCCTGTCAAAAATTAGAGGGAACATTGCACACCACTCCCCTTTTTGTATGCACTCTTGGTTTGTTGTCCACCATAAGTGAAGTCCTACAGTCTAGGGGTGCCTTCAGGTGCATTCGCCTCCAGTCTCATGGGAGGAATGCAGGGAAAATCGAACGATGCCTCTGCCCACTACTGTCACTGCTCACTCTGCCACTACACATCGCTGTCGCCTTCTGAAGTTTCTCCACTGGGCCCAGCCCTAAGTGAGTTCAGCTCTTAGGTTATGGCTGCGTTGCAAAAAATACCAGCAGCCACGAATCTCAAAGTCCAGGTCTACAGACTGGGGCTCTCATTATGGTACTAAAAATAGCCATGTAGTTGTTCCTATTGGGACTGGAGCTCAGGGTCTGAATCCTGGAGCCCAGGTTTCAGAGCCTGAGTAGGAATGTCTACACAGCCATTGCTAGTGCCGAAGCACAAGCCCGAGTCTCTAGACAAACCCTCAGTGATTTCACTGGGTAGTGTAGAGCTCCAGCTACCGCTGCCACTTCTGCATTGCTTGGACAGCAACAACAGCAAAGGCTCATCCCTTAAGCTAGCTTCTCTCAGACCAAATAATCACTGAGCAAAACCAAAATCCCCATTGATCACTGTCAGCTGTTTCTCAAAACACCAGAGGAAAAAAAATCACAATTTCCCAAAACCTTGGAAGGAGGGATCACACCACCACGCTGGCTGAGCAAATGCAGTTCATTTTAGGGTGACCACATCGATTAGGGAATATTACGTACAGTGCTGCTTGCCTTTAGTCACACTGTTGTGTATTGTGAGCCTAGCACAGTCATGGTTCTGCATTGCATAGAGAAAAAATGAAAAACACAATAACCCCCGTATAACTGCAAATTCAACATAAGCAACTGCTTAGGTGTAACCGTTCTGCCAGAGGGAGTCAGCAGCAACCAGGGCCGGGTTCCTTTTGACAACACAACACAGAACCGGCTCAAGTCCCCGCCCAGTAATCTGAAAAAAATTACACCCCACCCCTTGGTACCTCTAAGAGCCAGTACTTCTCCTCTCACAAGCACTGAGTCTGTGTATAGAAGAGAAAACTTTTAATAAAAGGGGAAAGGAACCCGGCATTAATTGGGAAAACACCACAAGCATGATTTGAAAACATCTGACCATGAATAAAACACCCACCCCAGAATACATTGGCAGCATCCTTTTCCTCAGTCTCTCACCTTGCAGTGTGAAAGTCCAACAAACAAATGTCCCTTTAACACGCCAGTCTCCTCTCCCTCCACCGCACCCCACTCACAGTTGTCCTTGGTCAGCGAAGACCCAGAGGTCGGGGGTGTGTTTGCGTGAGTTAACCTCCCACCCCGGGCGGGCAGGCTGTGGGGGAGGGGAGGAGAAGCATTGAGAAGTGCTTCAGCAGCTGTTGCTGTGCTGCTGTTCACTCTGCATCACTGCCTGCCATTGTTCACTCCGTAGCCGGCCACTCCATCATCATTCACTGCACCGCCGGCCACTCCGCCATCGTTCCCTCTGCCACCCTCAGCTGCTCTGCCATCAGTCACCCTGCCACTGCCTTCTCTACTGCAACCTCTGGGATATTCTGAGGTTCCACCACTTTACTCAGCTCTCAGCAATTTCAGTTCTCAGTGATTTCAGCAGTTACTGGGGGAACCTCACTGGTAGTGCAGGCTGGGCAACCTCTTTCACCAGAGACACTGTCCCACAACAGACCTAAGGCTTAGTATTTAGACCAGGTTATCGGTGATGTCAGCTCTAGTGATCCAAACCAAGAGACTCTCAACTGGATCTTAATAAGCTCAGTGCAGAGTCAAATAGCATGTAAGGCAAGATAGGCACCAATCACCTCTCTCAGCTCCACTGGCCTTTGGCACCCCTACTTCCTGCTTAATGAATGCAGTTAACTTGAGAGTGACCCCCTCCTTCATGGCATACCAAGGCCAGTTCTGCTCCCCTGGATTCACAAAAGGATAACAACACTTTATTACCCCTGCCCCCTCAATAAGAAAGTGATTTGCAATCCAACACCAGATAAAAGTGATCATTTGGACAAAGCAGCCCCATCATGCTGCTCACCTAGGCAGAGTGGGCGTGTCTATTCAAACATGGTCAGTTCCTGATGTCTTCTCCCCAGCTCATCACTATATGTTGGGAAAGCTCATTCAGAGCCTTCTTACATAAGAAACTATAACTGCAAATTCACATAAACAGATTGAACATTGTGCTCATTCAAATGCCTCACATATCCAATGAGGCTAACAACATTTCCTTAACCCTGTATCTGAGGGGATGCCTAGCCAGGCATGAGGTGATTGATGGGTGAATTGTTCCCACCATAAGGGGGAGCAATAGCTGTTGATTTGGGGTAGAGGCAAGGGGGAACCCTGCCCCCAGGGGGAGCTGCAGAGCTTCCCAGGGGGATTCTCCTTCTCTGGGGCCACACAAAGAAGTCAGGGCCCAGTGACTGGACCAGCGGCACCCTCCCTGGAGATTACAGTGACCATAAATCCTGAGCTGTGGGGGGAGCATCCCAATTGCTGAGTCATTGTTTCCACCTTGTCACTCCCCATGGGTCCCCATTTCACCCCCTGCCCCAACAGACTCTCATTCTAATCCCACAGATGGAGACAACTCCAGTGGGCTTGAAACATCATCGACTCCAGCCAGCCTGGGGACCACACACACAGGTAAAGTGGGGCCTTGATGGGGACTTTGTGGAATCACAGATTAATGGGGTACCTTATAGATTTTGGGGGGAGAAGGGGGATCCCTTCCCCCAGGGAGAACTGCAGAGCTTCCCAGGGGGATGCTCCTTCTCTGGGAACACACAGAGAATTCAGGGCCCAGCGACTGCAGCACCGGCACGGCACCTTCCCCAGCTGATAATATCCACTAACCTCCCTGGAATCTGGAGATTACAGTGACCATAAATCCTGAGCTGTGGGGGGAAAAGTCCTAATTGCTGAGTCATTGTTTCCACCTTGTCACTCCCCCTGGGCAGGGCCGGTGCAACCACTAGGTGAACTAGGCGGTTGCCTAGGGCGCCAAGTGGGTGGGGGCGCCGAGCCCCGGCCATGGAGGAGCCGGGGCGGTGCAGGGGGGGCAGGAGCCCTGCAAAGGCGGCAGTGCCGCTAGCGGGGAGCCGTGCCTCCTGTCCCTCCTGCCCAGGCTGCAGCCCGGCATCCCCCGGGGGGCTCCTGCAGGCTGCAGGAGATGCAGGTGGGTGCCAGCCCCCATGCGCCCCCCAGCTCCCCGCTTGCCGTGCTCTGTGGGGCCCTGGGCCTGCTCCGGAAGGGGCAGCGGTGGCTCACATTCCTGGGAGCCGCAGAGCCTTAGAGCGACGAGAGGGGAGCCGGGGGGTGCATCTGCAGCAGGAGTCCCGGGGGGGGGCTCCCCTAGCTCCCCCCTCACCGCGCTCGGGTTCTGCGGCTCCCGGGAATGTGGGCTGCCGCTGCCCCTCCCACTGCCTCAGCACTCTGCAGGGGAGGGCTGTGCGCGGCAGCCCGGCAGCGTGTTGCCTCCACGTGGAGACAGCGGCTCCAGTGTCATAGGCATGGTAAGGGAAGTCCCGGGGGGCAATCAGGGAGCGGGGGGGGTTGGAAGGGTCAGTAGTTCTGGGGGGCTGTCAGGGGGCGGGGATGTGGAGAGGGATCGGAGCAGTCAGGGGGCAGGGAGCAGGAGGGGTTGGAAGGGTCGGTAGTTCTGGGGGGGCCTGTCAGGGGGTGGGGGTGTGGAGAAGGGTCGGGGCAGTCAGGGGACCGGGAGCAGGAGGGGTTGGAAGGGTCGGTAGTTCTGGGGGGCTGTCAGGGGGCGGGGATGTGGAGAGGGATCGGAGCAGTCGGGGCAGGGAGCAGGAGGGGTTGAATGGGTTGGGAGTTCTGGGGGGCTGTCAGGGGGTGGGGGTGTGGAGAGGGATCGGAGCAGTCAGGAGACAGGCAGTAGTTGGATGGGGCGTGGGAGTCCTGGGGGTCTGTCTGGGGGTGCGGGTGTGGATAAGAGTTGGGGCAGTCAGGGGACAGGTAGGGGGTAGGGTCCTAGGGGGGAAGTTAGGTTGGGGGGGTCTCAGGAGGGGGCAGTCAAAGGACAAGGAACAGGGAGGCTTAGGTAGGGGGTGGGGTTCTGGGGGGCAGTTAGGGGCAGGGGTGCCAGGAGGGCACTGGGGGGTTGGGGATTCTAAGGGAGGCAGTCATGGGGTGGAAAGTGGGAGGGAGTGGATGGGGGTGGGGAGGGGGGAACCTGGTCTGGGGAGCAGTCCCTGGGCAGGCTGGCCCCTGGGGTCTATAAAGGCTTGCTGGGATTTGCCCCTCAATGAACCGATGTGCGGGGGGGCGCAAGGTGGAATTTTCACCTAGGGAGCAAAATATCCTTGCACCGGCCCTGCCCCTGGGTGCCCATTTCACCCCCTGCCCCATCAGACTCTCATTCTAATCCCACAGGTGGAAATAACTCCAGTGGGCTTGAAACATCATTGACTCCAGCCAGCCCGGGGACCACACACACAGGTAAAGTGGGGCCTTGATGGGGACTCTGTGGAATCACAGTTTAATGGTACTTTATAGATTTGGGGGGGAGAAGGGGGATCCCTGCCCCCAGGGAGAACTGCAGAGCTTCCCAGGGGGATGCTCCTTCTCTAGGGAAACACAGAGAATTCAGGGCCCAGCAACTGCAGCACCTGCTTGGCACCTTCCCCAGCTGATAATATCCGCTAACCTCCCTGGAGATTACAGTGACCATAAATCCTGAGCTGTGGGGGGAGCGTCCCAATTGCTGAGTCATTGTTTCCACCTTGTCACTCCCCCTGGGTGCCCATTTCACCCCCTGCCCCAACAGACTCTCATTCTAATCCCACAGGTGGAAACAACTCCAGTGGGCTTGAAACATCATCGACTCCAGCCAGCCCGGGGACCACACACACAGGTAAAGTGGGGCCTCAATGGGGACTTTGTGGAATCACAGATTTATGGGGTACCTTATAGATTTGGAGGAGGGAGAGGAGGGATCCCTGCCCCCTGGGAGAGCTGTAGAGCAGGGAGGCCTTTCATGGGGGATGTTTTCCTTGGCTGCCCCTGATCTGGGGATGCATAGAGGAGTCAGGGCTCAGGGGCTGCCCAGACAGCTCCTGCTTTGTCAAAGTTGCATTCATTAGATAGATAGATAGATCTGGGGCAATGGATCAGAATCCATCTCTGACCCACTGCAGTCAGTGGGTAACTCCAGATTTATCCTGGTAGAACTGAGATCAGAATCCAGCCCAGATACTTCCAAGAACTCCACAGACCCGTGCTGTTGCTGGGTTTATTATGCAGGGAACATTGGACAAGGGGAGGCAGCTGAATGCCCTAGGGCTGGGCACAGAGAGATCAAGTGACAGACAGACAGACTGAGGAGCAAGGGTATGTCTCCCCCATAGAAGTCCTGTGTCTTTGTGCATGCAGAGCTCTATCCCAAACCCTCCATCTCTGTGAGCCCCAGGAGGGTAATGGCCATGGGGGGCACCGTGCCCATAGAATCATAGAATATCAGGGTTGGAAGGGACCTTAGTAGGTCATCTAGTCCAACCCCCTGCTCAAAGCAGGACCAATCCCCAATTTTTGCCCCAGATCCCCAAATGGCCCCCTCAAGGATTGAACTCACAACCCTGGGTTTAGCAGGCCAATGCTCAAACCACTGAGCTATCCCTCCCCCCCCAACCATCCGGTGTGAGTGTAGGTACCAGGGGCTGATGGTTGTTCTGTACAAAGGAGGAGACCACACCGCGCTGCAGCACATAGAAAGTACTGGGGACGTGACTGAGTTTCCCATCGGCAATGTTACACAGGGTGACAGCAGGAGCTACACCTGCCGTTATGGCAGCACATCACAAGCCTTCATCAGGTCAGATCCCAGCTACCCTGTGGAGCTGGTGGTGAGAGGTGAGGGGCCTGATTTGGGGTCCCCACTCTCAGCCCCACACCCAGCCCAGCCTTCACAGAATCTATGCCCCAAGGGGATGCTCAGAGCCAGGATCAGTGGATTTGTCATGCAGCCGGGGAAGGAGCAGCAGCAGCTGTTGATGTAAGGCAGAGGGAAGGGGGAACCATGCCCCCAGGGCGAGCTGCAGTGAGGCCTTTCCCAGGGGGATGGTCCCTATCAGAGGATGCCCAGAGAAGTCAGGGCCAGCAGCTGCAGAACCGGTCCCTTCCCCAGCTGATAAAATCCACTAACACCCTGGAGGATACAGTGACCATTAAGACTGAGTCAAGGGGGGTGGGGCCCAATTGCTGAGTCGCTTTTTCCACGTCTTCACTCCCCATGGTTGCCCATTTCACCCCCTGCCCTGACAGGCTCTCATTCTAATCCTACAGGTGGAAACGCTCTCACTGGGCTTGAAACATCACCATATCCAACCAGCCCAGGGACCACACGGACAGGTACCTGAGAGGGGAAATCATGTCTCATGAATCTACTAGAATTCTTTGAGGGGGGTCCACAAGCATCTGGACAAGGGTGATCCAGTGGGTATAGTGTAATTAGATTTAGAGAAAGCCTTTCACAAGTTCCCTCACCAAAGGCTCTTAAGCAAAATAAGTTCTCATGGGATAAGAGGGAAGGTCCTCTTCTGGCTAAAAGATATGAGATAAGGGTAGGAATAAATGGTCAGTTATCAGAATGGAGAGAGGTAAATAGTGGTGTCCCCCAGGGATGTGAACTGGGCCCAGTATTATTCAACATACTCATAAATGATTTGGGAAAAGGGGTAAACAGTGAGGTGGCAAAATTTGCAGATGACACAAAACTACTCAAGATAGTTAACTCCCAAGCAGACCATTAAGAGTTACAAAGGGATCTCACAAAATGGAGCAACAAAATGGCAGATGAAATTCAATGTTGATAAATGAAAAGTGATGCTCATCGGAAAACATAATCCCAACTATACATATTGTGATAGACCCAGGCCAGTTGGGTACAACAGAATAGTAGAAGGCAGATATACTGGCCATTGGGTTAGCAGTTTTCTGTTCCCTGACTGATCAGAGCAGGGACTGCTCCAGGCTAATGAGAACACCTGACTCTAATTAACCTGCAAAGAGTCAGGTGAGGCCATTAAGGTGAAGTGAACACCTGACCCTAATTAAGGCTTTTCTGAGCATATAAAAGGGCTCACTCCAGTCAGGCTGAGGAAGACCCAGGGAGCCAGAGGAGAGGAAGTGCTGCTTCTACTGAAGGGCTGAGTAAATAAGGCAACTCTCGAGCCCTAAGTTAAGGGTGAAGAAGGGAGAAGCGGGAGAGTTGTGGGGAAGCGGCCCAGGGAATTGTAGCAACTCTGGCAGTGAGAGGTCGGCTGCCAACAGCTACTACCATTAGGGTCCCTGGGCTGGAACCTGGAGTAGAGGGCGGGCCTGGGTTCCCCCCACCAACCTGCCACTACAAGGAGAAGACAGGCCTCTGGCAGGACAGGAGGCTAAACTGTTCTGCAATAAGCCCAGAGGGACAACAGGGACTGTGGGAGTTCTCTCACCATCCTCTGAGGCTAGCATAAACCGCCTAGAGGCGCGGGACCTACAGGGACAAGATCGGAGATCTGCCACAATATAAAATGGTGGGGTCTAAATTAGCTGTTATCATTCAAGAAAGAGATAGTGGAGTCATTGTGGATAGTTCTTTGAAAATATCCACTCAATGTGCAGCGGCAGTCATAAATGTGAACAGAATGTTGGGAATCATTAAGAAAGGGATATCTAATAAGACAGAAAATATCATATTGCCTCTCTATAAATCCATGGTATGCCCACATCTTGAATACTGCATGCAGATGTGGTCGCCCCATATCAAAAAAGATATGTTGGAATTGGAAAAGGTACAGAAAAGGGCCACAAAAATGATTAGGGGGCATGGGACAGCTTCCATATGAGGGAAGATTAATAAGACTGGGACTTTTCAGCTTGGAAAAGAGACAGCTAAGGAAGATTTGGTAGAGGTCTGTAAAATCATGACTGGTGTGGAGAAAATAAATAAGGAAGTGTTATTTACTCCTTCTCATAACACAGGAACTAGGGGTCACCAAATGAAATTAATAGGCAGCAGGTTTAAAACAAACAAAAGGAAGTATTTCTTCATACAATGCAGTCAACCTGTGGAACTGTTTGCCAGAGGATGTTGTGAAGGCCAAGACTATAACAGGGTTCAAAAAAGAACTAGATAAATTCATGGAGGATAGAACCATCCATGGCTATTATCCAAGATGGATAGGGATGGTGTCCCTAGCCTCTGTTTGCCAGAAGCTGGGAATGGGTGACGGGGATGGATCACTCGATGATTATATGTTCTGTTCATTCCCTCTGGGGCATCTGGCATTGGTCACCGTTGGAAGACAGGTTACTGGGCTAGATGGACCTTTGGTCTTACATAGTATGGCCACTCTTATGTTCTTATGTGACGGGGACTCTGTGTAATCACAGATTAAAGGGGCAACTCTAGATTTGAGGGAGGTGGAGGTAGGACCCCTGACTCCAGGGTTAGCTGCAGAGCAGAGAGGTCTTTCAGGCCTGCTCCTGTTCTGGGGACGCACAGAGGAGTTGGGGCTCAGAGGCTGCCCAGATGGCCTCTTCCATCTATCCTTCATTAAATAGCTAGATAGATAGCTAGATCCAGGGGTAATGGATCAGAATCCGGCCCTCACCCCATTGCTGTCAGGGGGTGACTCTGGATTGACCCTGGAGGAGCTGAGTTCAGAATCTAGCCCTGATACTTCCATGAACTCTACAGACCTGTGCTGTCCTTTCACAGCCCTCACGAGGCACCTGGATTTCACCTGGGGCAACATCCTCCGTCTGGGCCTGGGCTCCGGGGTTCTGCTGGCCCTGGTGCTGATCATGGCTGAGGCTAGTTACTGCTGGAAGGAGACTCCAGGTGATGCGACCCCCCTCTCTTATCCCTGCCCCCACCCCAGGACAGGGGCCCCCCATGTCTGCCAGGCTCCTATGAACATGGGGGTACCTCATCTAGGGACAACCCCTAGGCAGCTGGCCCAGCTCCTGCACCACCTGTCAGTGGGGGGAGGAGTAAGACCAGGGTGCCCCCTGCGCACACTGGGGCTGCCATGAAGGGTCTGTGATGTCCAGAGATGCCCCTTTCCAGTGTGAGCTGGAGCCACCCCAATGCCTGGCCCTACCCCACTCTGAGTGCCTGAGGTGGGTGGGGGGCTTTGCACACAGACACTAGGTCTCTTTCCGGACAGCAGCTCCCACCTCTCCAATCCCTGGAAGCCTACCAACCCTGGGCATTCCAGCTGGCTTGTCCTCCCCTCCCCACAATCCCATCCCCAGACCCTGTGGTGACACCGGCCCCTCTAACCCACCGTCTATCTGTGCTCACAGGGGAGCCTGGATCCAGCCATGCAGAGACGAAGATCTCCCCAGGGGAAGAGCCCTATCTGCTTGGAGGGCTCCACAGGGCAGAAAAGCCACCCTCCCGTCCCCCAGGAAATCCCTGCTTCAGGGATTCTCACATTTATTCCATGCTGCTCCCGACTCGACGGCCGGACCCCTGGGAGCAAAACCCCGACCCCCGGCACCAAGCACACCAGCCTCTGTGGCACCAGCTAAGGGAGCACCTGCCAGGGCCTCCCGGGGTGGGGAAGCGGGGCAGTAGCAGGGCCCAGTGCAGAGAAGGTGCTGCCTATGTCTGTGGGAAGCCCAGGGTGGGGTGTGGGAGGCTGGGTGCTGTATAGGGCCCCCTCAATAAATAACCCCTTCCCTGAGAGATTCCCAGCTCCTCCTGCTTCCTGCTGGGGATATGATGTGAGAAAATAAGGGAGCGCCATTAGTGTTTTCTTAGCCAGAGCATTTGCTCCCCAACCTTAGGGGATGAGCCGGATCCCTGAGGATGCTCCGGCGCCAATGTCAGACTAGGGGGGTGGAGCAGAGCAAGATTTCCTGATCGTAAGCATGGACATACTGGGGCCGTTCAACCAGTGTCCTGTCTGCTGGGGGGAGTGTGGGGCAGGGGATCTGGGTGTGGGGAGAAGGGAACAGGAGACACCTCGGGGACATGTTAGTGGTGGGGCCATTTCTCCCCAGACTCAGGAATCGCTCTGATACCAAAAGGGATCCACGCGGCTCTCCGTGCACATGGGGCCAACCTGTCACCTCCGGGGGAAACAACCACCTCAGCCAATTTGTGAGCACGACTCAGCCCCCACCTGGCAATGGGATGGGGCAAAGCAGAGCCTGAGACAGCCCCTCCTGGCCGGCACTGACACTGCCATTGCAGAGCAAGGATCCCAGCACACAACCTGTCTCCCACACAGAGCACCCCAGAGCCCCGCAGTCCCTCTCTCCCCATTGCCGGGCTGGGAGCCAGGACCCCAATCCCCAGGGGAGAAAAGCACCAGGAGCCTCTGTGTACAGGGGAATTGCCTCCCCCAAAGCAGGGCAGGGTCCCAGCCAGAGGGGGTGGCTCAGAGACGTTCCCCAGCACCCCATCCTGCAGAATCCCAGCTCCTGAGACACGGCGTCCAGCCCCCTGTGCATAAAGACATGAGGTCTGGCCCCTGGCACTGAAATAAAATAATTTACTGACCCCCCCCCACCCCCAGACCTGGGGCATCTGTCCTGGTCTCTCTCTGGAGCTTCAGTTCTCTGTTGCCTCAGTCCCTGCAGTGCGGTTCCCGTCTCCCTACATCACCCGACTTCCTCCCCCAGCTCTCACTCTGCTCCCATCCCCTCCCCAGTAGCTGATCCCATCTCTCTAGGGATGGACCCAACTATTCCAGATCCCGTCTGCCCCCTTGTACCTTCTCCCCAGCTCCCGTGGGCCCTGCTGGGTCACCAGGAGGCTTTTCCTCCACACACCCCTCCCCTGAATGTCTCCATCACCCCTCCTCAGCCTGGGGGCTGTCTCCCAGCACCCCAGTCTCTTCAGAGCCCCCAGGATCCTCCCAAAATGTCCAGAGCATCCTCTGCCCTATAGATCCCCTGGGTGGATCTTGCCCATCCCCACGGAGCTGCCCCTCAGGCCATCGGGGGCAGAATTGTTCCCCCCAACCCTGCTGAGCCATGGCAGAACCAGCTGGTGGTGGGGGAGTGTGATGCTCTGTACGTCAGGGGAACACCCTACACCCCCATGTTCATCCTTGTAAAATGATTGTGTGGTATCCAATGCAAATTTTGTTATGTCAGGTGTCTTTGGAAGGCTCATGATGCACTGAGCATTGTTGTTACAGTAATGTTATAGTGATGTTATAGGTTATAATTTCATGTATGTAGTTATGAGGCTGGAAATGTATCCTCGTGGCTTAAAATAAGCCTAGGCAAAAGCTCTCCAAGAGCAGAGAGGCAGTTCACACCTCACCAGGGCACGTATGGGACAAACCCAGCCCAGCCTCAGAGGAACAAAGGCTGCTGGCCTAGGCAGCAACAAAAGAGTCTGTTAGACTCTAATGGGAGTGACCCTTTGGTCAGTCTGGAACTGGGATAAGACAATGCTCACCTGACTCTGAAGCGGGGGCGGGGGGGGGGAGGAAAGCCAAGAGGGAGGAAAAGACATGATAAAAGGGAGAGACATTTGCCATGCTCTTCCTCTCTCTTCCACCACACAAAGCAACCCCAAACCTCTCATCCCTGGCCCCACTCCAGAGGCCGCTCCCCCAGCTGGAGGCCTCACCCCCTCCTGCCCCCCAACCCCCTGACCCAGCCCACTGAAAGTGAGTGAGGGTGGGGGAGAGCGAGCAATGGATGGTGGAGGGATGGAGCGAGCGGGGAGCAGGGCCTTGGATAAGGGGTGGGGTAGGGGTGTTTGGTTTTGTGGGATTAGAAAATTGGCAACCCTAGGCTGACCTGGAGTGGCCTCTCCCCATCAGCCCTAGGCACTGTTAGTCTCAGGGTCCTGATTTCCCATTGGCCCTTCCCCTTGGTACTGGGAGATGGCCAACCAAACCATAGGCGCCGACTCCATGGGTGCTTCGGGGCTGGAGCACCCACGGGGAAAAATTGGTGGGTGCAGAGCACCCACCGGCAGCTCCCTGCCAGCCCCCCCCAGCTCACCTCCGCTCCGCCTCCTCCCCCGAGGCGCCGCTGCTCCGCTTCTCCCCCCTCCCTCCCAGGCTTGCTGCGTGCCAAACAGCTGATTCTCGTGGGAAGCCTGGGAGGTAGGGAGGGAGGAGAAGCAGAGCAGCGGCGCCTCGGCGGGGAGGCGGAGGCAGACTGGAGGTGAGCTGGAGCAGGGAGCGGTTCCTCTGAACCCCGGCCCCCAGCTCACCTCCACTTTCTACGGCCCTCCCCTCACCCCCCAGCCCCAGCTCACCTCCGCTCCGCCTCCTCCCCCGAGGCACCGCTGCTCTGCTTCGCCCCCCCCCCCCCCCCCCAGGCTTGCCGCGAGAATCAGCTGTTTGGCACGTGGCAAGCCTGGGAGGGAGGGGGGCAGAAGCGGAGCAGCGGTGCCCGAACGTCATGTCCTGGCCTGGACACACACAGCGGATGGTGATGTTGACCCCTGGGACTGAGGGAGATGGCGGGGTTTGGGTAAGCCGGGCTCTGCGCTGAGAGAGAACCAGCAGTTAATGGCAGGGATTCAAAGCTGTCATCCCATGGGCCTGGTTCCCTTCTGGGTTACACCAGCTGGGCCCTTTCCATGGAGCGACCTGCTGGGGAGCAAGGGCAGGGAGTTTACTGACCCACCCACCCCTCCTCTCACAGAGCCTGGCATTGAAAGTCGAGGGAGGGGCCATACAGATGAATGAAAGATTAATGCATCAAAGGCCTGAGAGAAGTCTAAGTACATTACATTAACACAGTGACCTTTAACACCCAGGGGGGAATCTCATAAAAAAACCATCAAGTTCATTTGACAAGAGCTATGTTCCATTAAACCATAGTGATTGACATTAAATATGCTACCACCTTTTAATTCTTTACTGACTGGGTCTTATATCAGCCTTTCCATGATTTTGCTCGGGATCACTGTCAGGATAACCAGCCTATAGTTACCCAGGGCATGCCATTCTTTAGAAATATCGGCACAACATGCGTTTGTTTTCAGTTCTCTGGAACTTCCCCAGTGTTCCAAGATTTGTTAAAAATCAGCATTAATGGTACAAAGAGCTACTTTGCCAATGCATTCAATACCTGTGGTTTCCAGTAATGGTCCTGCTGATTTAACAAATTCATAAATTTCAACACCAGAAGGGACCATTGAGTCATCTAGTCTGAACTCCTGTATAACACAGGGCAGAGAACTGCCCGCAAATTATTCTTGATTGTATGAGAACAGATCTTTTTTTAAAAAATCCAATCTTGATTTTAGAATTGCCAGGGATGGTGAATCCAGCGTGTGCTTTGGTACATTGTTCCAGTGGTTAATTGCTCTCTCTCTTAGCAAATGTACACTGTATTTTCAGTCTGAATTTGTTTGGCTTCAAGTTCCAGCCAATGCATCTTGTTATACCTTAAAAAAGTGTTTCATTCTAATAGTTGCTGTTTAACATCCTCGCTAGGTGCAGCTGGAATAGAAAGTATTTCACTATTACTGTAGGATATGGATACGTCATTCCACTTCTTCCCAAATACAGAACAGAAATATTTGTAATACTTCTCCTTTCTCTGCATCATGATTTGCAATTTTACCATCCTCATCTCCAACTGCACCAAAACTGATTGCTCAGATATTTTGTTCTCCATATGTTTCAAGGACTCCTTATTGTCCTCATCCTAAAATGCCAGATTTTTCATTGATATTGTTAGTTTTTTCTTATCAAGGGTCTGCAATAGCTAACTCCTCAATTGCACCCATTGAGATGAAGTTCCCCATTTCCTAGTTATTTAATATTATTATTTGTTATTTCTGCTCTCACTTCCCCTGATAACCAGGATGAGGGTTTAACTGAAAAAGCCACATTCGCAATTTGGTGAATTGTGTGTTTTTAGGGCATTTGATACATCTTAAACCACTCCCCAGCATTAGTCACATTTACGGTTACCAACTTTCTATTCACAGACAACCGGACCTCCCTGCCCTGCCTCTTTCCCCAAGGCCCCGCCCCTGCCCAATCCTTTCCCTCAAGCCCCTACCCCTGTTCGCTCCTCTCCTCCCCGCCCCTCCCAATCGCTGCTGTCACCCCTCTCCCTTCCTTCTCGCTGACTCCTCTCCTCTTCACTTCCCTTCTCCCACTGGGCTCCTTCTGCCAGGGAGCTGCAGCCTGACGTGAAGTCTGCCTACCTGCTTACCCATGAGATGCAGGTAGGAGGTGGTCTCAGCTGAGCAGGGGCTGGCTCAGGTTGATGACCCGGCACCTCTCCCTTCCCGCCCGCGGTAACTAGACTATTGATGTCCGGTCAGTACATCTGCCAAGTCCCCTTTTTGACTGGACTTTCCGGTTGAAAACTGGGCACCTGGCAACCCTAGTCAACAATTTTATCAGTCAAGACAAGGTCTAATATCCAATTACCCTGACTAGGTTGCAATATTTATTTTTATTTACTCTGGGATGAGAGATGCGAATGCAGCCTCTGATCTAACTGCTGTCAGTCAGTGACTCCAGAATGACCTGAGGGGAGCTGAGATCAGAAACTGGCCCTGTTGTCTTTGCAGGCAGTGGGTGACTCTGGCTTGACCCTGGGGCACCTGATCAGGATGCAGGATATTGTTTCAGTTTTGGGTTGAAGGTTCAGGTCTCATCTCCTCTTTTCCCTGACTCAGCTCCCATTATTGATGCAAATGTTCCCCCAGCCATCTGGCCCCTTTGGTACTCAGGGCCCAGCCCCCCACTATGCCTGAACAGTCAACAGTTTGAAGGAGACAGCTGCATTAGTGACTAGATCTCTGCAAATGGAATCCCAGCCCTGGTCGGAGAGCCCCTGCCCCACAAGCCCTGGTCTCAGATTCCCCCCACCTCCACACTCACCCTCATCTCAGATCCTGCCCTCCCACCCCCACACTCATCCTCATCTCAGATCCTGCCCCACTGACACATGCTCTGGCCTCAGACCCCTGCCCCCAGGCACAAGCTGGCACTCAGGGAGAAAGAGGGCAGTGAGCTCACACCATGTGATGGGGCAGCGAGGGACCCCTCAGCACTGCTACCAATGCCCCAGTCCCTAGCTCCATGGAGCCTGATGCCCCAGAGAGCTCAAATGAGGAACTGAGCAGGGGGCTGCAGGCACAGGAAACACAGGTTGAGCAAACCAAGGTCCCCGCCACTCCCAGCAAACCACCTCCCCATAAGCTGCTGCCTACGTCTCTGCGCTGGGCAGGGGGCACCCAGGAGAACTTGGGGGATGAGCTGTGTTAATTCCACCAACCTGACCAGACCAGAACCTGGGTGCAACCTGTTACCCCCAACCCTGCTGGCTCTGGGACTGGAGGGGGTCTGTTGATCAGAGCATGTGTTATGCTCCCAGACCAGGGATGTTTTTAAAAATTGAATTTTATTAAACTTTATGTCCAACTCCGCAAACAAACACAGGCTGCAACCCGCTGGGTCTCCCTGGGGAACAACAGAAACCTTCCTGTGGATGCAGCTTGCATCCCCACTGTTCCTCTTTAGCCTCACTAGCAGATCTCCAAACCCTTAAAGGGACAGGGCACAGCTTTAGAGATACAGGCTGCAGGTATGTAGAATCCTGACATTCCCGTATCAGTGTTACGCTCCTCCTGTGGAAATATAATATCCTCCAAATATTCCCATTAACAAAATATAAAACATTCAGTGCAGCCATTTGGCTTATTAGCAGGTGGCTACGACTTCCACAAGCTTGTACTGTCAGTCTCAGATGAGCTTCTGTGTTGCTCCTTTTTCATCAGATCTGGAAACTTTTGCATCTGTTCGGTTTAATCCACATTAAGCAGGAAATGTCTGTGTCAAGTGTTGTTCCATTGCCTAACCAAATAGCCAGTTCTGAACAGTTTAAATTCCCAGAGATACTCAGATCTTATGAAATACCAGCTCCCATATGGTAAGTGGTATAACCATGTAACACAAAGTCATTAGACGTGAAAAACCTCTACTCAAGAAACATAAAACAAACTATGAAGCGCTATCAACCCCTTGTGTAGAGCAATATTCAAACCAGAAGCCAACGTCACTTCATTTACATTAATCTTGGAGAGAATGCAGAATAAGATACAGGAATAGGTACTGGGTACAGCATGTAAACATAAGGATAACCCCATGTTGCATTCATCAGTAGTAGCTGGAATTAGACACTGATGAGTAGGTGTCTCTAAAAGTTCATATGTCAGTGTCTGGAGGGCTCTTCCTTCTCTAGTCAGACGAACTCACATGACAGTGGGTTGTTCTGGAGATCTGTCCTCTTGTGCACTGGTGGTTTCAGGGTCCATGGTCACATTTTGCCGTTCATTTTCTTTCATTGGCTGATGCAAATGTGACATCAGACTGGTCATCTGTCTTCAGGTTTACAAGATCAACAACACCCTCATTTCCCCGTTGTGGAAGGAATGTTTCTGCCTCTGAATTCAGATTCACCATGCCATGGGTACCATGTTGTTTGTTTTCGCTCTCACTATCAGAATTCACTGGAATCCAAATTCTGTCCTCGTAAAGGCTTGGTCTACACTACAGACTATTTCAGTATCACGTATGTCACTCAGGGGTGTGATTAATCCACACCCTCTGAGTGACATAGTTATACCGACCTTAACACCCTGTGTAGACAGTGCTCTCCTGCAGACATAGCTACTGCCTCTCAAGGAGGTGGACCTATTATGCTGACAGGAGAGCGCTCTCCCATCAGCATAGAGCATATTCACCAGATGCGCTACAGTGGAGCAGCTGCATCCGTGCATCTGTGCCTGTCAAGGCTGATTCCCCACTCTGGCACTTCGAGTGTAGAAGGTGGAGGCCCTCAAGGATTCTAAAAATTAATACTGTCCACTCCAGGCTTGTATTAACTCCCAAGGTTACAGTTTCTCTCTGACCTTGGATGGGTAGATGCTGCCACAACCCAAATGCAAAACACCTTGGAACCCAGGAAGTCACACTTTGGGAATTCCTTCCTGTGGGTTACCCTCAAGCCCTTTCACCTGCCCTCCAGGGAAGATTTGAGAAAGAAAACAAAGGAAATTAGCTATTGCCCCCAGCTAATCAAACAGCATATTCACAAACCTCCAATCCTGTTCTTAAAAAAGGTAAATTTTATTAAAAACAAAAAGAAAGAAAATACATCTGGAACTTAGGCTTTTGCTAGATTTAAAAAACCCACGTACAAAATTGAAACATCAAGAATAACCTTCTTGGGGTCCAGCTTAAAGGTTACAAGCAAAACAAAAAACACTTGGGGTTAGCACAGAGGAGTCAATAAGAAATAACCAGAAATAAACCTAATCACATTTTTGGAGACATTTTCTGATGTATGAGTAGGTTTTAGGTATGATCTGATGATTTCCATACCTGACAAAAAGCTTTTTACAGCATAGTCCCAGCCCTGTCTCTGCTCTGTCCCCTCTCTCCGGAGAACAACAACAGAACAGAAAAAGGGAAAGTTTTTTCCCAATTTTAAAAAGTTCTAGCCCTCCCATTGGCTCTTTTGGTCAGGTGCCCACTCCCTTCTTTTTACCTATTGCCTTTTTTAACCCTTTACAGGTAAAGCAAGTAGAGAACAGCTACTAAAATGTGATGATCTTCAAGATAATAAATAGAAGGGTGGGAACTCATAGCATCATTTCGTGTACAGTTATAGGCATAGATGGTCTTATTAAGGGAGTTCTTCCAGTCTTTTGTTCTTCTGGCAAGGTTATCAATGTAGCCAGCAGAATTCGGTGTAACCTTTCTACTTGCCCATTGTCCTGTGGGTTGTACAGGGTTGCGGGAGAAGTTTAAATCGTACTGTAGTGCTCTACCCTTTGGAAAAAAACTATTTTCAAACTCTGCTCCTTACTGATGATGGATTATTTTGGGGAAATCAAATCTTAAAACAAAGTAATTGAAGATCTTGTCTTTCCTGAGTTTTTGGTGGTAGGGTAGACTTGAACAAACCAAGTAAAGTGATCCACCAAGATGTATTCATGTATTCAGATGTATTCATATCTTTCTTTGCTTCTGCCTAGATGGAAGAAGCCTATGGATACAAGCACAAATGCTTCTGTTGTAACTATGTTAGAGGAGCTCTGATATGCTGGTGAGGTTTCTTTTGCTTGGTGCACATACAAACACTAGTGACACAATTTTGGATGTACAACATCCTCCTGTGTTCTCTTGGTTATTTGATTTGTGTCCCAAAAACTTATACTGAAGCATTTTAGCAATAGCTGGATCTTCCTTCTGAGTTGCCAAAATGTCTTCTCCTGGAATAAGTTTTATGGTGGATGTAATGCCCATGAAGGAGATTTCTATTGTTAGTAATTAATAATAATTACTAAATAATAATAATTACTAACCTGGACACCTTGCAATCAGTTTGTATATCCAAGGAGTTTGACTGCTTTAACAACACCTGTGTTAATCTCTTCTGTGTATTCTGTGCATCCTGTCAATATCAAGGGGAATTTTCGATAAAGCATTAGATTTCCCTAGATGATATTTAACTATAGTAGAACCTCAGAATGGAGGTTGTTCATAACTATGAAATGTTTGTAACACTGAACAAAACGTTATGGTTGTTCTTTCAAAAGTTTACAACTGAGCATTGACTTAATATAGCTTTGAAACTTTACTATGCAGAAGAAAAATCCTGCTTTCCTTTTATTTTTTTTTAGCAGTTTATGCTTAATACACTACTGTACTGTATTTTTTTTTCTCTCTCTCTGCTGCTACTGCCTGACTGTGTACTTCAGATTCCGAATGAGGTATGTGATTGGCTGGTCAGTTCATTACTTTGGTGTTCGTAACTCGGGGCTAGTCTACACTACCAGCCCGATTCGGCGGGTAGCAATCGATCTTTTGAGGATCGATTTATCGCGTCTCATCTAGATGTGATAAATCGATCCCAGAACGCGCTCCCGTCGACTCTGGTAATCCAGCCCAACGCGAGGAGGAAGTGGAGTCGACGGGGGAGCGCCAGCCTTCGACTTTGCAGGGTCCACACTGCGAGGTAAGTCGAGCGAGGTACGTCGACTTCAGCTACGTTATTCACGTAGCTGAAGTTGCATACCTTACTTCGACACACTCCCCCGCCACCCCGTAGTGTAGACCAGCCCTCAGGTTTTCTACTGTACAAAGTTAAAGTCAGCTAATTCTGCAACCCACCGGTGTGCTATGGGGTTCAGCCTGGCAGTGGTAGAGATGTAGGTTAGCACATTGTTATCTCTGTAAACTATGAAGGATTGTGCATAGTAGATTTAGTCTACTAAATAAATAAATGGTATTTATAAGAGGTAAATAGCAAGGTCCCCCAGGGGTCTGTACTGGGACCAGTGCTGTTCAACATATTCATCAATGATCTGGGAAAAGGGGTACACAGTTTTGGCAGGCTCCGATTAGTTTTTCACTCCAATTAGCTCCTGAAGCTCAATCCTGGGCAAACTGCCCTGATTATAGTTTCCGTTATCTCTGCCCAAGGTGTCCCTTGGGAACACCATTTGCAATTTGATAAGCCAAACTGCTTTTGTTTAGCCTGTCCTTTTGTAGGGAGTTCCCAAACTGTCCTGTTATTTTAAAGTCTTTCTTTAACACTGGTTCTCTTTTCTGGGATGGGACTGACAGATCCTTTGCTCCTCTTTTGCTGCAGCAATGGCTTGTAAAATCTTCTCTCTTAATGCCAGAAATGTAGACTGTGTCTGATCTTCCAGATGTTTTGGCTCTTCACTATTGAAATGAATTATTATATATTTGGGTAACGTCAAGCAGCTTTTGGCTGCAGTTTCACTGTGATTTGTCCCAGAAATGCCCAGGGAGTCACAGACTTCTCTTAAATGCTCATCCTTTAGCTGGTATCAGAGTCCTCCTACCTCCACTACAGGTCCTTCAACTCTGTCCCAGGCATAGCACTTGCAAACAATGAAATCTTCCTTGGCAGCTTTCTCTGGAGCAGTCTGCTGCAGCTTTGGTGGGTTCGTCTCTCGGAGAGGTCAGATCATTGCAATTCAGCCTCTCCTGTCTGGGTTCACCAAATCTTACACTCCCAGAGCAGGTGCGGTTTGAATAGTGGAGTCTTATCATAGAATCATAGAAGATTAGAGTTGGAAGAGACCTCAGGAGGTCCAACCCCCTGCTCAAAGCTTAGTATTAAACTTAGTATCCACGAAACAAACATACCCAGCTTGCACAAGTCCCATTGCTACTCAGTCCTGTTGGAGCCCACACAAGTCTGCTACTGCAACCAGACCCATCCCCACTGAGCCCCTCAGTATGGCAGACCTTCAAGCCTTATGTAGTTCCCTTGGGAGTGCTACACTGCAGCTGAATTGAGCAGAGGTGAATGTATGGCTCTTCTCACAGAGTGCACTAAAGACATGAAGTGATGGGGTCGTTTCCCTTCTGGGGAGCGGCCGTCTCAGGAGAAGCACAAGGAACAGAACAGCCTTTGGTCTGTACACGCCTGTCCTAGACAACACACCACCTCTTCTCTCATCCTCCCTTCATCTTCAGTGAGTCGTATTTTACTGCAGGCTGTCTGCTCTGACCCCTTTGTTGATACACAAAAAGTGTTCATGGGAACATTGCTGTCGCGAGCACTGCCAGGGCACTACAGCGTGTGCACACGTAACCGCCTTTGCCGGTGCTGTGTGTTTTCACAGCAACAGGCTGCATCCGCAAGAGGTGTGTGGCTCTGGGGTTGTCATCCCAGCATCCCTCATGCTGCCATCAGGCACATTGTCTTGTGTGGACTTTTTGCAGTGCATTGTGGGATACAAGCACCCCTCTCAGGGAATTGTAGCCGTTTAGGGTGGGGGACAGATACGACATTTTCCTGCCATATCCTGGGGGAACCTACCTGAATTAAGCTTAAATCACTTTGGAGTCGACTGTATTAAAAATCCAAAGTTTCTGTATTATTGGGGGTTGTACGAAATTTCTCTAGGGGGGAGGCGTAGCCAGTGTAAACCTTCAGAAGCATTATTAGCTTCAAAGGACTATTTCAAATAACTCACCAGAGAAATGAAGTTACATGGGGTTCCAGGGAAATACCTGGGGGAGGTGAATGCACATTACTAGGCGTGGCAGGGTGTAGAGGATTCACGCAAGAGTGCCCACTGGCAAAAAACACAACCATTTTGTTGGGAGCTGTTCTTCGTTTGGTCACTGTAAGAGTTGCTTTGGCAGGAAGGGGGCAGAAGAGGAATGGAGGAAGGACCCAATGGCCGTCACAGCCAAAACAAGGAGTAAAAGCAAAGGACAAAGGCGAGATTTGTACCCACACGTTCAGAACACAAGGGATTACCAGTCCATTGCCTTAATGATTTGGCCAACTCATCATGAAAAAGGACCCCATTGCCACCAGTGGTCCTTTGATCAGCCAAAGTCAGGAATAGAATACATAGCCATTAAATCCTGCAGTGATGCAGAGACATCAAGTAAGAATCCCAGTCTTGCAAGCCGTATTCAGGTCCCGGTTAGCACGAGCCACGCTATGGCATCCGTTTTATTGGAAACTTTTCTTCTGTTGTTTATTGTAAGAGTTGCTTTGGCAGGAAGGGCCAGAAGAGCGATGGAGGAATAACCCGCCCATGGCCAAGACAAGAAACAAAGGCCAATGACCACAAGGGGCATTTGAACGCAGCCATACAGAGCACAATAGATTAGCAGTCCATTGCCTTAACCAGTCAGCCATGACATCAGTTAAAAGGGCTCTGGAGTCACCAGCTATCCTTTGATCTCCTGAAGAGAGTGGCTGAAGCCTGTAATCATGCTAGTGTTGGGGAAGCCTCCTGCAAGATTTCCATTCTCGAGAGGTGGCTGTGAGTCCTGGCAAGTGAAAGACATGCTACGGCAATCGCTCCCTAGCTGCCGCCACCAGAACAAGGAGGAAAGGCCAAAGATAAATGTACATTTGAAATCAAATGGGCAGATCACAATGCGGGTGCTGGGACCTCACTCGGGAGGGGGTGTGACTGAGTCACATGACTGACCCTATAATATATGCTGTGTCTGTTTCTGGATGATGCCCCCAGGTGGCTCCCACGGGTCCCAGGCCTGGGTTATACATAGGATTCACAGAATTCAATTTTTATTTTTTTTATAATTTTGACAATGTCAATGCTGATTTTTAAGGGTTTTTAATTTTTGTATCAATTTAAATGTCCACTATTGGTTAAAATCATGGGTTTTCAGCAACGTTTTTATATGCATTGATTTATATTTCACAGTGGAGGAGCAGCGAACAGCAGAGAGGCTAACAGAAAGAGTTTGCCAGGGAACTGTCTGAGAGGAGGTACGCTAAGTGCTGCATTAGGGGGACTGTGCTGCTGAGTATCTGAGTGTCTGTTGAGGGGACAGTTTGGCAGTTTGACCGTGTTTGATTGCTTGTTTGAACAGAGTGAATTGGGAGTGCTTTGTTCCAGGTGCACCTGACTGTTATAAAAAGGCAGTCGGCTGCGAACCAGCGAACATCAGAGAGGCTAACAGAAAGAGTTTGCCTGGGAGTTCACCTGGAGAGAGCCTACTGAGCCTACGGAGGCTTTCCTCTTGCAGGTTTCTCTGAGTAGCTTCTGCCACAGGTGAGGAAGCTCTGAGAAGGAAGAGACTATGGATGCTGAGCGATCCGCTGTCGTGACCTGGACAGGATGTGCCATGTTTGTATTTCTTCCACAGGATAGAAGCAGCTTTCGCTGTACAAAGTGCAAGCTGATCTCCATATTGGAAGAGAAGATTCAAGGTCTGGAGAAACGAGTATCAACCCTGCGTTCCATAAGAGAAAATGAGGATTTCCTGGATAGACGTCAGGATAGGCTTCAGCAGGCACAATGTTCTGAAGATTCAGAGCAGGCTACGCAGCGGGGACAGAAGGCCAGTGAGGATAATTGGTAGCATGTGACCTCCAGAAGAGGAAAGAGTACCAGAAAAGTCCATGTACCAGAAACACAGATTCAGATGAGCAACTGTTTTCATATTCTCTCCACAGGTACTAGTGCAGAGAGTGGAGTGGATGATACATCTGAGGGAACAGAGCAGAAGGAGACTCCACCGATTGGAAGGCATGAGATGCACCATCCTACGGATGGGGGTTCCACGACCACCACTCCCAAGAGAAGGAGGAGGGTGGTGGTGGTCTGGTACTCTCTCCTCAGGGGGACTGAGTCATCTATCTGCCGCCCTGACCGGGAAAACTGAGAGGTGTGCTGCTTGCCAGGGGCTAGGATTCATGATGTGACGGAGAGACTGCCGAGACTCATCAAGCCCTCAGATCGCTACCCCTTCCTGCTTCTCCATGTGGGCACCAATGATACTGCCAAGAATGACCTTGAGCGTATCACGGCAGACTACGTGGCTCTGGGAAGAAGGATAAAGGAGTTTGAGGCGCAAGTGGTGTTCTCGTCTATCCTCCCTGTGGCAGGAAAAGGCCGGGGTAGAGACCGTCGAATCGTGGAAGTCAACGAATGGCTACATAGATGGTGTCGGAGAGAAGGGTTTGGATTCTTTGACCATGGGATGGTGTTCCAAGAAGAAGGAGGGCTAGGCAGAGATGGGCTCCACCTAAGGAAGAGAGGGAAGAGCATCTTTGCAAGCAGGCTTCCCTAACCTAGTGAGGAGGGCTTTAAACTAGGTTCACCGGGGGAAGGAGACAAAATCCCCGAGGTAAGTGGGGAAGTGGGATACCGGGAGGAAGCACAAGTAGGTGAGTGCAAGAGGGGAGGGCTCCTGCCCCATACTGGGACAGCAGGACAATCGGTGAGTTATCTTAAATGCCTATACACAAATGCAAGAAGCCTGGGGAACAAGCAGGGAGAACTGGAAGTCCTGGCACAGTCAAGGAATTATGACGTAATTGGAATAACAGAGACTTGGTGGGATAACTCACACGATTGGAGTACTGTCATGGATGGATATAAACTGTTCAGGAAGGATAGGCAGGGCAGAAAAGGTGGGGGAGTTGCGTTGTATGTAAGAGAGCAGTATGACTGCTCAGAGCTCCAGTATGAAACTGCAGAAAAACCTGAGAGTCTCTGGATTAAATTGAGAAGTGTGAGCAACAAGGGTAATGTCGTGGTGGGAGTCTGCTACAGACCACCAGACCAGGGGGATGAGGTGGACGAGGCTTTCTTCCAGCAACTAACAGAAGTTACTAGATCACAGGCCCTGGTTCTCATGGGTGACTTTAATCACCCCGATATCTGCTGGGAGAGCAATACAGCGGTCCACAGACAATCCAGGAAGTTTTTGGAAAGTGTAGGGGACAATTTCCTGGTGCAAGTGCTGGAGGAACCAACTAGGGGAAAAGCTCTTCTTGACCTGCTGCTCACAAACAGGGAAGAAATAGTAGAGGAAGCAATAGTGGATGGGAACCTGGGAGGCAGTGACCATGAGATGGTCGAGTTCAGGATCCTGACACAAGGAAGAAAGGAGAGCAGTAGAACAGAGACCCTGGCCTTCAGAAAAGCAGACTTCGACTCCCTCAGGGAACAGATGGGCAAGGTCCACTGGGAGAATAACATGAGGGGGAAAGGAGTCAAGGAAAGCTGGCTGTATTTTAAAGAATCCTTATTGAGGTTGCAGGAACAAACCATCCCGATGTGTAGAAAGAAAAGTAAATATGGCAGGCGACCAGCTTGACTTAACAGTGAAATCCTTGCTCGTCTTAAACACAAAAAAGCAGCTTACAAGAAGTGGAAGACTGGACAAATGACCAGGGAAGAGTATAAAAATATTGCTCAGGCATGCAGGAGTGAAATTAGGAAGGCCAAATCACACTTGGAGTTGTAGCTAGCCGGAGATGTTAGGAGTAACAAAAAGGGTTTCTTCAGGTATGTTAGCAACAAGAAGAAAGTCAAGGAAAGTGTGGGCCCCTTGCTGAATGAGGGAGGGAACCTAGTGACAGAGGATGTGGAGAAAGCTAGTGTACTTAATGCTTTTTTTGCCTCTGTCTTCACAGACAAGGTCAGCTCCCAGACGGCTGCACTCCGCAGCACGGTATGGGGAGGAGGTGACCAGCCTTCTGTGGAGAAAGGAGTAGTTTGGGACTATTTAGAAAAGCTGGACGAGCACAAGTCCATGGGGCCGGATGCATTGCATCCGAGGGTGCTAAAGGAGTTGGCCGATGTGATTGCAGAGCCATTGGCCATTATCTTTGACAAATCATGGCAATCGGGGAGGTCCCGGATGACTGGAAAACAGCTAATGTAGTGCCCATCTTTTAAAAAAGGAAGAAGGAAGATCCGGGGAACTACAGGCCAGTCAGTCTCACCTCAGTCCTTGGAAAAATCATGGAACAGGTCCTCAAGAAATCAATTCTGAACCACTTAAAGGAGAGGAAAGTGATCAGGAACAGTCAGCATGGATTCACCAAGGGCAAGTCATGCCTGACTAACCTAATTGCCTTCTATGATGAGATAACTGGCTCTGTGGATGAGGGGAAAGCAGTGGATGTGCTATTTCTTGACTTTAGCAAAGCTTTTGATACAGTCTCCCACAAGTATTCTTGTCAGCAAGTTAAAGAAGTATGGGCTGGATGAATGGACAGTAAGGTGGATAGAAAACTGGCTAGATGGTTGGGCTCAACGGGTAGTGATCAATGGCTCCATGTCTAGTTGGCAGCTGGTATCGAGTGGAGTGCCCCAAGGGTCAGTGCTGGGGCCGGTTTTGTTCAATATCTTCATTAACGATCTGGAGGATGGTGTGGACTGCACCCTTAGCAAGTTTGCAGATGACACTAAACTGGGAGGAGTGGTTGATACACTGGAGGGTAGGGACAGGATACAGAGGGACCTAGACAAATTAGAGGATTGGGCCAAAAGAAATCTGATGAGGTTCAACAAGGACAAGTGCAGAGTCCTGCACTTAGGACGGAAGAATCCCATGCACTGCTACAGACTAGGGACCGAATGGCTGGGTAGCAGTTCTGAAGAAAAGGACCTAGGGGTTACGGTGGACGAAAAGCTGAATATGAGTCAACAGAGTGCCCTTGTTGCCAAGAAGGCTAATGGCATTTTGGGTTGTATAAGTAGGGGCATTTCCAGCAGATCGAGGGACATGATCATTCCCCGTATTCGGCACTGGTGAGGCCTCATTTGGAGTATTGTGTCCAGTTTTGGGCCCCACACTACAAGAAGGATGTGGATAAATTGGAAAGAGTCCAGCAAAGGGCAACAAAAATGATTCGGGGGCTGGAGCACATGACTTATGAGGAGAGGCTGAGGGAACTAGGATTGTTTAGCCTGCAGAAGAGAAGAATTAGGGGGTCAGCTACCTGAAAGGGGGTTCCAAAGAGGATGGATCTAGACTGTTCTCAGTGGTAGAAGATGACAGAACAAGGAGTAATGGTCTGAAGTTGCAGAGGGGGAGGTTTAGGTTGGATATTAGGAAAAACTTTTTCACTAGTAGGGTCGTGAAGCACTGGAATGGGTTACCTAGGGAGGTGGTGGAATCTCCTTCCTTCGAGGTTTTTACGGTCAGGCTTGACAAAGCCCTGGCTGGGATGATTTAGTTGGGGTTGGTCCTACTTTGAGCAGGGGGTTGGACTATATGACCTCCTGAGGTCCCTTCCAACCTGAGATTCTATGGTTCTATGATTCTATGAAATCAAAGGCGGCGGGGGGTGTCAGACAATAATTATTTAATGACAGTGGACTCATAGACTCATAGACTTTAAGGTCAGAAGGGACCGTTATGATCATCTAGTCTGACCTCCTGCACAATGCAGGCCACAGAATCTCACCCACCCACTGCTGGAATAATCCTCTCACCTATGTCTCAGCTATTGAAGTCCTCAAATCATGGTTTAAAGACTTCAAGATGCAGAGAATCCTCCAGTAAGTGACCCATGCCCCGTGCTGCAGAGGAAGGCAAAAAACCTCCAGGGCCTCTGCCAATCTACCCTGGAGGAAAATTCCTTCCCGACCCCAAATATGGCGATCAGCTGAACCCCGAGCATGTGGACAAGACTCACCAGCCAGACACCCGGAAAAAGTTCTCTGTAGTAACTTCTATCATCCCATCATTGACCATTGGTCCTATTTACCACTGATGACGTTGAGATTCAAAAAATTAAAGCTTTATAACCATTGACACACAAATTGGCATAATCACATGTCAAAATACACACAGTAAATATCATGAAATCAGCCTCTAACAATGTCTCGAGCAGCATTTCTCTTACTTTGCTTATCTGCAAATGTTTGATTATTGTCGATGGAAATATTTTCTCGTGCGTTTGTGTGCGTGCAGGGAACTTGATGTTTACTGATATTTACCAATAACAATCACATCCATCGAAGCCTAGTTATAAACAGAGCCCCGTGCTGTGTGTGAGATGAGCACGGAGACTGGGCCGTGGTTACAGGCTGTGGTCGCTGTTCCCAGCACAGGAGCGTCTCCTCCCCCAACCCCGTCCCCTCAGCCCCGGCAGTATTTATAGACACACAGTCCCAGAGCGATGCTGCTCTCATGACACAGTCACTCGTGTGCTGTGCTTATTTCTGTCTTGGGGATGGTCGCTGTGCTGCATTCTCAACTGGGCTGGGCAGTTGGGAAAATAATCCCCAGTCCAGCCCCAGGGTGGGCAGGCAAACAGCACCCTTTGGGACAGCTGGTTGAGTGCAACTCAGAGTGGGCTGGGAGCAAGGCCCACAGCTCTCTCCTGCTGGATCCGGTTCCCTCTCCCCAAGCCAGGCCCTGCAGGAGTGAAAATTAAACTCTTATTAAGTGAATGTGTCACTGCTCACACACGGGGCTGGACTCTGTCCTGAGGACGGGAGCATGATCCCAGAATGACACTGCTGCAAGCTGTGGGGTTCCTATTTACACACACACACAGAACAGTGTGAGTGAAGAGCATGGACTGGGGGGTGAGGGGGAGGGCCATTTTACACAGTCTCCTCACAACCTCTCCAGGACATGGGCACAGAGCGCGGGAGCTGCCATAGCGATGTTCCCTCTAATTTTTTCCATCCATGTGCGGAATAAATTTTGTTATGTGTCCCGAGGTATGTGCCTCCGTGCGCCACCAGTAGAAACAAAAAACCTAGATATAATCTATATTTTTAAAAAGTTACCATAGGGATAATTACTCCAGCTGGGACAGGTTAGGCATTTTAGAACTCACTACTCATAGAATTAAATTTAAGTGTAAGAGAAATAAAAAAATATGAAATGCACAGACCAGTCAAAACACTAAAATAACATACGTTGAAAGAATAAAATTATAGACAATATATGTGTATTACAGGAAGTACGAAGATGTAACAACAATAATACGAGTATGTGTTGGGAGGTGAGTGTGAAAGAGACAGAGAGTGTGTGTGTATGTGTGTGAGAGAGAGAGAGAGACAGACAGACAGAGAATGGTAACTGGCTGCTGGGGAAATCTCAGAAACAGTGCACTGTCTCTTTAAGAAAGGCACTCCGTCACACTCACTGTTCAGGGCTCTGTCTTTAAGGGCTTGTCTACACTGGCACTTTACAGCACTGCAACTTTCTCACTCTGGGGTGTAAAAAAACACCCCCCTGAGCGCTGCAAGTTTCAGAGCTGTAAAGTGCCAGTGTAGACAGTGCACCAGCTATTCCCCTCGTGGACATGGGTTTTTTAGAGCGCTTTAACGTTGCCAGTGAAGACACACCCTCAGAGAAAGTTCAGATCTCATCACAGAGGAGCGCCTGGGGGCTGCTTCTTGGAGCTACTCCTTGTTGCCCCATGTTTATCAGTTACGCCCCCCCATCTAGTCTCATTAGTGAGTTACTCCCCCTGGCCCTGAGTCCCATGGACACATCGCTGCACAATTACGCAGCCCACAGACCCCTCTCTAATGCCAGCCACCCTCTGGTCTGCCCTGGTGACCCAGGAAATTCTTGGTGCCAACTGACTGAGGGCAGAGGGATGCATAGAGTTTTATGGGATCCCCTGGGACCAGGAGCGGCTCTAACAATTTTGCCGCCCCAAGCAGTCGCCAACAAATTGCTGCTGCGGCGGGCGAGAATGGGGCGGCAGTCTGAGTCCCGCGGCGGCAATTCGGAGGTGGGAAGAGCGGACCTACCGCCGAATTGCCACCGGAGGACTCGGACTGCCGCCCCATTCTCGATGCCGCCCCCAAGCACCAGCTTGGAAAGCTGGTGCCTGGAGCCGGCCCTGCCTGGGACAGATATATGCACAATAACTCACCAGAGGGTGGCCTGAGAGGTCTCTACCAAGAGCCAGTAGTCCACTGGGTGTCATCATTGCTGCAAGGTGTTTGTATGGGACATAGTTTAAGAGAGATGTGAAATGTAAGAGATTAGGCTCCAGAAATGTTGAAAAAAAGCTTGTCACCTGTGCCATGGCAATCCCTTTGGCTGAGCCAATCAGCACATAGAACAAAGCACTGCCGTAGAGACAGGCTATAGTCACTGTCTGGGCCAGGTGTGGGCCTGAGAATCTACAAAGGGCTTGGCTACACTTACAGTGCTGCTAAGTGACGACGCTACCTATGCTACCTATGAGAGAGCTTCTCAGCGTAGGTACTCCACCTCCATGAGAGATAGTAGCTAGGGCAATGGGAGAAGCCCTCCTGTCAACACAGCACTGTCTGCACTGTGCGTTAGGTCAGTATAACTGTGTAGCTCAGGGATGTGGATTTTCCACACCTTAGACTGACATACACTGATAGTGTAGACCAAGTCTAGGACAAAGGACCTCCAGGATAAGTCTCTGAAGAGAGACTCCTCTGGAAGAGACAATGGTCTGAACCTAGAAAGAAAGAGGAGAAGGGACAAGAGCTCCCTTTCACCCAGGAGGCAGCTGACAGCGTTTGTCTCAGGAACAGGAGATCACAGCCAAGCCTGGAGTAAAACCCTGGAAGGACTGTGGGGTGAGCGTTGCTCTACCAGACAGAAAAGTATCTCGTTCAATGAGTCTAGGCTCTAGTCAACGTGGTGTGATTTTATTGGCCATGGAACCATTTCTTTTCAACCCTTCTCCTTGCTACCCCTGGAATCTCTACACTCTGTGGAATCCCTTGTCCTTGATATCACTATGAAGGGATCTAGAGCTGATTGGGGCAGAGATGGGAGGTGGAACTGGTCAGCTAGGGGCCCTGTTCCTTTGGGAGCAGCGGATCTGTGACTGCTGTGAATGCCCAGCAAGACAGGAACTGGGTGCTGCAGGGGGACGTTCGGAGGACCGAGGGGTGAAGTGTGTCTATTGCCAACCTGGAGAGAGGCCACCCTGCAAGGCCTAGAGGGCACGGCATGTGTGGCCTGTAGCCAGGGGAGTCGGAGAGCTGATCCCTGGTGGGCACAGACAAATCTTTATCTTGCTAGGGGCAGCTGGTAGTGAAGTGCCTCGGTGCTCCCAGGGACCATCACGGGCCCCCAGAATCTCCAGCCTCCTCTTCTTACTCCTTCTCCCTGCCATTCCCCTCAGCATATGGGGGCTCTCCCCTGCCATTCCCCACAGGCCTCTCCTGTCGCTCCAGGTCAGGCTGAGTGATGGCTCTTTTCTCCATTATGCAGGTGATAATCGGGGAAGACATCACAAGGAGCAGGACGAGGGTGGAGCGCAGGATCCAGACCCAGAGCAGAACAGCAGGCGCTGGAACATGAGACATTGGACATTTCCAATGTTTCCATCCGAAGACGTGGGTATTCACCCACGAAAGCTTATGCTTCAATACCTCTGTTAGTCTATAAGGTGCCACAGGACCCTTTGTCGCTTCTACAGATCCAGACTAACACGGCTACCCCTCTGATACTTGGAACATGAGAGAGAGAGCAGGGTGAAAGGTCACGTGCCATGGGGCTGAGTGTGGGAGCAAATGCACAAGACAAGTACCACTCGCCGCCTGGCTGGAGGGGTCTTTGCTGAGTGCTTCCCCCCACACCACACACACGGAGGGCGGGGGAGCATTTCACCCAGCAATGACACATCCTGGACAAGTCAGGGGGAGGCCTTTGACTGACCCCAGCCCTACTGGTTAGAGACCTCATGTAACCCTGCCTGGCCCCACTCCTGCGAGGATCTTCCTCACTGCTGCCTCTTTGCCCCCCTCGGTGTCCAGCCCTAGCAACTGGTCAGCTAGTGTCAGCCCCCTGCTGTGCACCCTTGGGGCCCTTTCTGAGATATGCTGACAACTGGAATCTGGGCTGATACATTGGGGACTGAACTGGGGACCTCCAGAGCTGAAAGCATCAGCTGCCATTTCATGAACCAAAGAACCAAGCCTCTGAAGTCATCGGCTGTAACAAGCCACAGCCTCTGTGGCTAGACAGCGAGGGAAACTTGTAACACTCTCACCGGTGGGGCTGCTCCCGATTAGGACAGGCCAAATTTGTCTAATCTCAGTGCAAGGCTGCCCCATTCTTACAGAGAAATCACACAGAACTAAAGAAAACCAGTTACCTTTGGTAGATGCTTCCCCTCCAGAGTTGCTGGCCCCAGGTATGTCTGTAGGGTAGATGTACAGTAGATTATAGCTCCATTCAATAATCTGAAACCCGTATATAAATCAGAAGCAAAATGTCATTAATTACCTGGGCGTGAAAACAATAGATTGGGGTTTCTTTCTAGGACACCAGCTTCATAAAATCACCCCATAAATCTTAGATTCTATTCCTCAATATCTGACTACAGGAACATTGACATGACACAAAATGTCAGGTGTATATTCCCTCCCTCCCCTCAACCACACACACAAACTGAAACTTTAGAATCATAGAAGCATAGAATATTAGAGCTGAAAGAGACCTCAGGAGATCATCTAGTCCAACCCCCTGCTCAACGCAGGACCAACCCCAACTAAATCATCCCAGCCCGGGCTTTGTCAAGCCTGACCTTAAAAACCTCTAAGGAAGGAGATTCCACCACCTCCCTAGGTAACCCATTCCAGTGCTTCACCACCCTACTAGTGAAATAGTGTTTCCTAATATCCAACCTAGACCTCCCCCACTGCCACTTGAGACCATTGCTTCTTGATCTGTCATCTGCCACCACTGAGAACAGCCGAGCTCCATCCTCTTTGGAATGCCCCCCTTCAGGTAATTGAAGGCTGCTATCAAATCCCCCCTCATTCTTCTCTTCTGCAAACTAAATAACCCCAGTTCCCTCAGCCTCTCCTCTTAAGTCATGTGCCCCAGCCCCCTAATCATTTTCTTTGCCCTCCGCTGGACTCTCTCCAATTTGTCCACATCCCTTCTGTAGTGGGGGGGACCAAAACTGGACGCAATACTCCAGATGTGGCCTTACCAGTGCACAATAGAGGGGAATAATCACTTCCCTCGATCTGCTGGCAATGGTCCTACTAATATAGCCCAATATGCCATTTTCCTTTTTAGCAACAAGGGCACACTGCTGATTTATATCCAGCTTCTTGTCCACTGTAATCCCCAGGTCCTTTTCTGCAGAACTGCTGCTTAGCCAGTCAGTCCCCAGCCTTTAGCGGTGCATGGGATTCTTGCGTCCTAAGTGCAGGACTCTGCACTTGTCCTTGTTGAACCTCATCAGATTTCTTTTGGCCCAATCCTCCAATTTGTTTAGGTCACGCTGGACCCTATCCCTACCCTCCAGCATATCTACCTCTCCCCCCAGCTTAGTGTCATCGGTGAACTTACTGAGGGTGCAATTCAGCCCATCATCCAGATCATTAATAAAAATGTCGAACAAAACCGGCCCCAGGACCGATCTCTGGGGCACTCCGCTTGCTACCGGCTGCCCTGGATCATGTCACTTTGAGGAAAATGATCATAAGATCTTCTGATCATGAATGGGGTGAATAGTTAAATAACAAAATTGATGCGCACTGATAAAAGGTCTAAGCTAAAAATCTATTAAAATTTGAAAACAAAAAATATGTAAAAAAATTCAAGCTGGAGTTGAATTCTGCAGCTTAATTATTAACACACACATTCAAGCACCCAATCTAACACCGCAAGTTTTGAGGGGGAGGGATAGCTCAGTGGTTTGAGCATTGGCCTGCTAAACTCAGAGTTGTGAGTTTAATCCTTGAGGGGGCCATTTAGGGATCTGGGGTAAAAATCTGTCAGAGGACAATGCTTGGTCCTGCTAATGAAGGCAGGGGACTAGACTTAATGACTTTTCAAGGTCCTTCCAGTTCTATGAGATAGGCATATCTCCATATATTAACATTTTACACCAAAAAGGTTTACTTCCTCTAGTTTAGGGCAAGCAAGCAAACAAAGATCTCTTTGTAATCAATAACTTAATTTCCCCTTATTTTCCGGTGACCTGCGTAAAAATCAAAATAGTTGTTAAAACACCACTTTTACAGGCAAAAAAGTTTTCTTTATCTCAACATAAAGGTGGGATTTTAAATTCTCACAGGATCCCACAAATTGTAGAGTCATCACATGGGACTGTTTGAAATCGTCTTATGGGGACACCAAAAAATCAATGATTAAATAAATAAAAGAACATCTTGTGCCATATGAAGACTAGAGGTCTCTAGCAGCTCACCACGCTTTACCATTACTCAGAAAGTAGAAAACGGATCAACTGATATGCCTTACTCACCTTGTGCCCGGCCTCACATAGTAAAATATACAAAACCTAAATTTCTTCCATATGATACTGCGCAGAGACATATATATATAAGAGGCTAACTCTGCTCTCACTGAAATCAATGGAAGCTTTTCTCTTGCATTCAAAGGAATTAGGATCTAGTTGGTCCTAGGACTAAAATAGTTTAGCTCTATCTATTAATAGATTCATAGATATTAAAGGCCAGAAGGGACTTTTATGATTTGACCTCCTGCATAACAGAAGTGATTTCTGTATCTCAAGCCCACAACTTCTGTTGTGCTAGAACATGTCTTTTAGAAAGAGACATCCATTTTTGCTTTAGAGACTTCAAGCGATGGAGAATCCACCACATATTAAATGAGTTCCTGGCCTGAGCACCTGTTCCATTACCATGGACTCTCTAATGAAATAAGCCCTAGAACATAAACAAGACAGATGGGCCAGAGCTGCAATATTCAGAGGCAGATTTTGAATTTCCTCGTTCCCAGCTCCAAGCTAAGATGGAAGAGTTTTTAACCCAGGGTTTTGACCAAGCTCATTAGATGGGGAGAACTGCAAAATATGGATCTGGATAATGTGTGTCTAGAACCTAGATATGCAACCACAAGTAGTTGATAATTTAGCATCATTTCCTGCTGTGCATGTGCCCAGGGTGTTTTTCAAATGGTCACAACCCAGTTAGTTTACCCCCGTCTGCTCTGAACTTCAAGCAAAGTCCATATGGACATTCCTGACAATTTCTCATTTAAGGATTTATCAATTTTTTGAACGGGTTAAACCTGTTCTTCACCGGCATAAAACTCAGAATGGGCTGGTGGAATCTTGTTCAACAATTAAATAAAATAAAACAAAACAACTGGTGCTGACATGGAGTTCAGGCATGGAGAGTTCAGCACAAGAGATGGAAGTTTAGAAACTTTTACTCTAGTTGCCACTTGCTGCTCCCACCGCCCCCGTGCTGCCTGCCCCCCGTGTGCTAAGCAGCCCGCTGTTTGTTCAGTGTGTTACCTGGTGCATTCAGGTACCGGTGAGAACTGAGGAGAGAAGTCTTCTCCTGGTTCTTGTCATCCTTTTGCTGGTAGCAGCAGGAATACTCCCCTGCGCTCTCTGGAGACACTGGCTGGGCTGACTCAAAGATGAATTTGTTTCTGTCCTTGGGCAGCATTAAAATTTCCTTGCCATCCTTACAGAATATGACGCGCGTCACCGAGGTGTCCATAGGGATGAAGCACAGCAGTATGATGGTGTCCCCTTGGGGGGTAAAACCCTTGTTCAGGATCAGTGTCGGGGCAACGAGGTCACCTAGGTAGGGAGGAAACATAATTTGGTGAAACAGCTCCTCTCTCATGGAGCTAACATTCGAATTATGGCAGAGACTAGCCAGGCCCTTGTGTGTCACCCTGGATTGGGCTCACCTCAGCCTGGGACTTTATGCGACGAGGAACAAGGGTCTCACTCTCACGAGCTGGATTTGTAAATTCAAACCCAGATGCCCCACATAGCTCAGGAGGAGCTGACCCCTCCTGGTTTACACCCTGTCAGTTCCCACCAGCTCCTCTGCTTTATCCCTCTTGGGCCAGCTCCTCATAGGGGATAAATCAGCAAAGCTGCCCCGACTCCAGCAGGGCTACGCCTGTTTACTGCATAGGCTTCACCTAGGGAACGGGACTGGCAGGACACACCCTGGGAAAGCATCTGGGTGGAGTCACTAGCCTTCACTTGATGATTTATCTCCACCTGCAGCCATGTCCCGGGGGGCTGGTTCTCCCTGCCTGGCACTTTGGGTACATCCACATTGCAATCCCAAGTTGTGGCTGAAGTACGTGGAGCAGACTCACATTGGCTTTGGTCGCATTAGCTTGAGTAACCATAGAAGTGAAGTCAGAAGGAGTCTGTCCCAATGAAATAGCATCAGGCTTTTTTTACAGTCAGTGGCAGTATCCAAAATGTCCCCATGAGTCCTGATTCCCGGTGCCCTGCTCTACCTGCCGGACACACAGGGCCTGCTTCTCATTTACACTAAAGCCCCATTCACTGGTTGTGAGTGTGAATTTGCACCCTCTTTTAACCTTGTTACACTGCCCAAGTGCTCTCAACAGGCCTTAGTGTGCCCGAGGATCAGGCCCCTCTGTTCTATAATAAACATTGTTACACGGCACCAACACTCACCGGGAGAGCTGCAGATTTCCTGGCTTGCAGCCAGCGCCCCTGTGCAATAAAATATAAATTCCCATCGTTAGTGCAGCCAGGTCAATTGGGAGCTTATCAGAGCTACACAAATTTAAGATAAATGGAGCTTTAGCCATCATGGCAATGAGCACACGGGGCGTCCTCCCAGTCTCGCGCTGCTGAGCGTCTCTGGTGGGAATCCCGTCCCCAGGCTGGTTTCCTCCACTACCCATTTGTTCTGTCCTCCATCAGTTCTGCCATCTTCCACCTCTTCCCTTCGGATCAATAGCCACGCCAGCAACCCCAGCCCTTTATTCACTGTCCTCAGACTTTCCCAATCCTGCCTCCTCTTCTCTCTGCACAGGGTCTCACTAAGGTATTTAGAGGGGAAGCTGGCACAAGATGACGTGACCTTCCCCCTCCCTGCTTCCTTCCTCCCCCCATCCTACAGCTCTCTCCTTCTTCTCCCCTGTCACAGACACAGACTTTTCTCATCTACTCATCTCATCCCAGCTCCTAATCACCCTTGTGCTCACACTCATCCCCTCCCTCCCTCTTCTGCTTCATCTCTCACTCTCTCCTGGCTCTTTCCCCTCGCAGTACAAGCACTCGTTAATCTTTCCCAATAACTCCTCTCTTGTCCCTACACTTGGGAGGAATCCCCATAAACATCCACAAAACTACCTCAGTATCCTCCAGATCCTGCCGTGAACCTTTCCATTGTCACGCTGCCTACAACAGACCTGACAATGGTGAGGCTGCTGGTGAGCCGAGACCGTATTGTCTCACTGGGTCCATCTACACTGCAGCTGGGCGAGAGCTTCCCAGCACGGGGAGCTGGACACGTGCTAGCTCTGCTCAAACTAGACTTACAAAGAATGAAAATAATCTAAGATAATATAAAAATATAAATCCTGCTGTCATCAGTACTAAACCTCATCTTTAGGGGTTACATGATTGCAAACAGAACGTATTTGGCAGCGTTCACCTCTGAATCAAAGCCAGCAGCAGAAAGATGAGTTGGAATGAAGCCCTGAAATCATTTTACAGTTGCTAAACATTGTGATTATCTAGTCTGATGCTCAGCACAGTCCAGAGAACTTCCCTGAAATAATTCCTTGAGCAGATCTGTTAGAAAAACGTTCAGTCTTGATTAAAAAATGGCCAGTGATGGAGAATCCACTGCAACCCTTGGTAACATGTGCCAATGGTAATTGGTGGAGCTGTGGAAGCTAAAAAGAGGAGACCTTGAACATACCTCCTAGAACAGGGATTCTCAAACTGGGGGTCGGGACCCCTGAGGGGGTTGCGAACTTATTACATGGGTGGTTGCGAGCTGTCAGCCTCCACCCCAAACCCCGCTTTGCCTCCAGCATTTATAACAATGTTAAATATATCAAAAAGTGCTTTTAATTTATAAGGAGGATCACACTCAGAGGCTTGCTATGTGAAAGGGGTCACCAGTACAAAAGTTTGAAAACCATCATCCTAGAAATAATTAAATGACTCATTAGCAGTTCTCAGTCTTCCCTTAAAGACAAGCTAAACCCAGCTAATTGTGTCCATACTCACAGAGCAGGCAGAGGCCAAGCGGCAGGACCATTGGGAGAAGTGGTGAGAATCGCAGCAGCCCCCCAGGGATTAGGCAGCAGGGAAGGCCTGTCTCTCTCTGCTCCTCAGTGTCTCAGGAGAGACGTCTCCGTGGCTGTCTGATCTGACCTCTCCCCTTCTGATCTGCAGGGAGCAAGGAGCATAGAAGCTGCAGGTGCTCTCTGATCTGCCACGTGCTCCCCGAGGCTCAGAGAGAAGAAAAGCCACAGACCCTATGAGAGACGGGGCCGTGTCTGCTACCGGCCTCGCTGCGGCCAGAGGGACACTGCTCTCCCAGCTCTTCTGTCACAGGCCTTACACTGAACATTGTGGTTTTAACATTGAAATCAGACTCGAGCCAGGGTCACAGAGGAGAGGAATGGCAGCTAGGCGGTCGCCTCTCCAGAGTTCAAGTTGCAGATGTGTCCCTGCTTAAAGCTGAATTTGGTACTTTCTTTAACCCCCTATGAAAAGTCAGAGTGGTCTGAAAATCGGTAAATCAGGCCAGGGACTGGTGTAGTTTGTGAGGGAAATTGGAAGTGAATTTCAGAAGACGTTACCCAGATAGCACCCGCTCCAAAGCTGCAAAGTCCTTCTAGCATCCACTAGACAAAAATTGTCAAAGCCTTGAGACGGTCCTTGCTGCTGAAAACTTCCACTGATGTCCATGGCTAAGCTCTCCCTGGCAGCTGAGGCCCTTTCTTTCATAGAATATCAGGGCTGGAAGGGACCTTAGGAGGTCATCTAGTCCAACCCCCTCTTCAAAGCAGGACTAATCCCCAATTGTTGCCCCACATCCCTAAATGGCCCCCTCAAGGATTGAACTCACAACTCCGGGTTTAGCAGGCCAATGCGCAAACCACTGACCTATCCCTTTGTCACTTAGCAGAAGTGTTCAGTGTCCCTTCAACTTCAGTAAAGTCTCACTTATGCTTAAATATCACACCCTGGGCAGCAGTTCTTATTGGCATTGCACCGTGGGTTTAGCCACACATCCTTCTGTTTACAAGTTATTGAAGTCCTCTCCAATACGTGAAATGAGTATACAGTCACAAATGTGAAATGACTGCGAGCTGCACGGAAACTATTTTAAAACACCATAATAGAGGCTCAAATTAAATGTATACACCAAATTAAAAAAAAACATAGTAAGACCACCAGAAAAGTGCCACCATGACCAAACAACAAATTAAAAGAAGCGGCTAGAGGCAAAAAAGTATCCTTTAAAAATTGGAAGTTAAAACCTACTCAGGAAAATAGAAAGGAGCATAAACACTGGAAAGTCAAGTGTAAAAGTATAATTAAATGGCCAATAAAGAATCTGAAGAGCAATTAGCCAAAAATTCAAAAACTATCAGCAATTTAGATTCCCAAATCTGAGCCATTATTTTTAGAGGACAAATCTGAGGAACTGTCCCAGACTGAAGAGTCTATAGAGGAGGTATTGGAACAAACTGATAAATTAAACAGTAACAAATCACCAGGACCAGATGATTCACTCAAGAGTTCTGAAGGAACTCATGTGAAATTTCAGAACTACTAACTGTGATATGTAACCTATCATTTAAATCAGCTTCTGTACCAGGTGACTAGAGGATAGCTAATGTGATGCCATTTAAAAAAAAAGAGAGAGACTTCAGAGCCAATCCTGGCAATTACAGGCTGGTAAGCCTAATTTCAATACCAGGGAAATTGGTTGAAACTATAGTAAAGGACAGAATTGTCAGACAAATAGACGAACATGATTTGTTGGAGAAGAGTCAACATGGCTTTTGTAAAGGGAAACCATGCCTCTTTAGGCTATTAGAATTCTTTGAGGGGTCAAGAAAAACGTTTACAAGGGTGATCCAGTGGATATAATGTACTTGGAGTTTCAGAAAACCTTTGATATGGTCCCTTAGCAAAGGCACTTAAGCAAAGTGAGTGGTCATGGGCTAAGAGGGAAAGTCCTCTCATGGTCAGTAACTGGTGAAAAGATAGGAAACAAAGGGTAGGAATAAATGGTCAGTTTTCAGAATGGAGAGACACAAATAGAGGTGTTCCCCTGCGATTGGTACTGGGACCAGTGCTGTTCAACATATTCATAAATGATCTAGAAAAGGGGGTGAACTGTGAGGTGGCATAATTTGCAGACAGTACAAAATTACTCCAGATAGTTAAGTCCAAAGCAGACTGCAAGGTGTTACAAAGGGATCTCACAAAACTGGAAAACTAATCCCAACTATACATACAAAATGATGGAGTCTAAATTAGCTGTTACCACTCAAGAAAAAGATCTTGGAGACATTGTGTACAGTTCTCTGAAAACATCTGCTCAATGAGCAGCAGCAGTCAAAAAAGCTAAGAGAATGTTGGGAACCACTAGGAAACAAATGGAAAACATCATAATGCCTGTATATAAATCCATGGTACGCTCACATATTGAATAGTGTGTGCAGTTCTGGTCATCCCATCTAATAAAATATTTTAGAATTGGAAAAAGTACAAAAAAAGGACAACAAAATTATTAAGAGTGTAGAACAGCTTCCATATGGGCAGAGATTAATAAGACTGGGACTTTTCAGCTTGGAAAAGAGATGACTAAGAAGGGATATGATAAAGGTCTATAAAATCATGACTGGTGTGGAGAAAGTGAATAAGGAAATGTTTTTTATTCCTTCAAATGGCACAAGAACCAGCGACCACTCAATGAAATGAATAGGCAACAGGTTTAAAACAAATTAAAAAGGAAGTACTTCTTCACGCAGCACACAGTACATCAGTGGAACTCGTTGCAGGGGGTGTTGTGAAGGCCAAAAGTATAATGGGGTTCAAAGAATCATTAGATAAGTTCCTGGAGGATCGGTCCATCAACATTAGCCAAGATGGTCAGGGATGCAACCCGATTTTCTGCGTCTCCCTAGCTTCTGACTGCCAGCAGCTGGGAGTAGACGACAGGGGATGGATCACTCACAAATTGCCTGCTCTGTTCATTCCTTCTGAGGCTCCTGGCACCGGCCCCTGTCAGAAGACAGGACACTGGGCTAGATGGAGCATTGTTCTGACCCAGTATGGCTGTTCTCATGTTCTGATGTTCACTTCAGGCTGCGGAAGGTGTCAGTCCTTCCAAACCCACAACTGGATTTTCCCCGAGGTTACCAATTTGTAACTGTTTCATAACCAGAACCCAGACTGGGCAGATCAGCCTGTTTCTTTATGCAGATTGGGCCTTTGATTTCAGATTCCAGTAACAGGTAGTCAGCATATAATCATTTTCTCCTCAGCGCATAGACGCCCCTTTCCCACGCCTCACCATCTGCTGCCCCTAGTGCCCATTATACAATATAACCGCCTGTTACACCCTCCGGTTCCCTATGCCTTGGGGTTATGTATCTCCGGCCACTGCCAAGCTTCACAAGTAGAAATTTTACTTGTGTCTTTCCCCACTGTTCTACCTTATTCCCAGACCCCTGCCCCCAGGACTGGGATACTCGCTGATAAATATGGTAGGTGCTCTTCAAAGCCTGGGCAGGAACAGACAGTCACCACAATGCTACTCTGGGCTTGTTTAACAAACTCTTACTTTATTACTTGCATGTAAAGCCAGGAATGAACTCAGTGACTGTCCATCTAGAAGTTCCCTCTTTACCCTCTTGAACACGGGAAAGTCTCACTGCAGATCCCAGGACAAGCGTCCTTCTCAGAAACTCCTGTGTCTTACGTCCTCAGAACTTGGTCTCAGTGCTGCCTTCTCAGTTGCCTGGACCTTTCAGCCCCCCACAGACTAGTCTCTGATGTCTTGAGCGTCCCTTCCTGGCACCTTCAGCCAGGCCCCAGAAAAACCCACCTCTAGCCATCAACCCTCAACTCTCTTTTTGCACATTCCTCGCCCACCCACTGGAACTGGCATGAACATGCCATGGGGGCTCCTAGCAACCCAATGGGCCTTTCCAGAGTCCTCAGATGTTAAATCGTCATCTCATGCTCAAACCCAGGTTTTACTTCCCACAGCTCCAGCCCCAGTAACATGAATTCACCACATTATTTGCCTGTAGGGCTTGTCAGTTCTATGGCTGAACTGCAACAGGCCCTGGCTTGCCTGGGTTGCCGACTGAGGCTGCTTTTCTCTCTGGAATGGGGAGGCAGCCTTCTGTCTTGGCTGTGTCTAGCTAGGTGACATCACCACTGTAGCACCTGAGCTGCTCCCATTCATACCTGGATTTCACCCTCCCAACAGCCCTCCGAGGCAGAATTACTCCCATTTCACCAGGCACAAGGAGATGAAGCCACTTGCCCCAGTTCCCCCAGCCGGTAGCTGACTGTAGCAGGAATTCTCCCCCATGACAGGGGAACACAACACCTGCTCTGGGGGTGTCTGCAGAGAAGCTGGTTTAGAGGCACAGAGCAGGGGAGGACAGACTTGTGAGAGCTGCTTCTGGATTAGTCACAGACAAAACACGCTGGTAACGCAGGGTTCAGGTGCCCGGTAATAGCACCTGCCCTGCCAGGGGATTGAGTCCAGCAAAGCTCAGATTGTGAACCACAGGAAATGCAGAGTTAAAGTTAACGCCCATGCATGTCACCTCTGCTCCCCGGGAGCTGGCGACAGCCACTGGGAATTGCTGGCCTGCATTCTGGTTGCATTCCCTGCGCTAGGTGCAGCTGTGTGAATGGCAGAGGGGTTCATCTGAGAAGCATGGCAGGGATGTGATGGGCTCTGAGGCCATGGGGGAGGGGTGGTGAGTGAAGGCCCAAGAGGTGTTTGTACTTGAGACACCCAATTTAACATAAGAACATAAGAAAGGCCGTACTGGGTCAGACCAAAGGTCCATCCAGCCCAGTATCCTGTCCACCGACAGTGGCCAATGCCAGGTGCCCCGGAGTGAGTGGACCTAACAGGTAATAATCAAGTGATCTCTCTCCTGCCACCCATCACCCCCCTCTGACAAACAGAGGCTAAGGCCACCATTTCTTACCCATTCTGGCTAATAGCCATTAATGGACTTAACCTCCATGAATTTATCCAGTTCTCTTTTAAACCCTGTTATAGTCCTAGCCTTCACAGCCTCCTCAGGCAAGGAGTTGCACCGGTTGACTGTGCACTGTGTGAAGAAGAACTTCCTTGTATTTGTTTTAAACCTGCTGCCCACTAATTTCATTGGGTGGCCCCTAGTTCTTCTATTATGAGAACAAGTAAATAACTTTTCCTTATTCACTTCCTCCACACCACTCATAATTTTATATATCTCTATCACAGTTTGCCCTGTGCAGCGCTGCATTGTGCAGGCTGTGCCAGTTGCGGGGCCCGGGAGTGTTCTCAGGACGAGGATTGTTAGCAAGGAGGTGGGGGTGGGGCTGCTCTGTGGGTTTGCTGAAGGGCGTCGTCCGCGTAGGAGCGAGGGGCTGGGGGAAGAGGTGTAAATGTAGCAGAGGCAGAGTTCTTGGGGTGGAGCAGGCTCAGTCTCTGTCAGGGCCGGCTCTAGGATTTTTGCCGCCCCAAGCAAAAAAATGTTTGGCCAACCCCTCTTTTTTTTCATGCCCTCCTGTTCCCGGCTCCGCCCCAACTCCGCCCCTTCCCAACACCTTCCCCAAATCCCCAGCCCCGCCTCCTCCCCTGGGTATGCCGCATTCCGCCCCCCCATTGCTTCCTGCGGCCCCTCCCCACAAGCTCCCGCCCTAGCTCATCTCTGCTCCACCTGCTCCCCTGAATGCGCCTCTGATCCGCTTCTTCCCCCTCCCTCTCAGGCGAGGGAGCGGCGGCGTGTTCAGGGGAGCAGGTGGAGCGGAGGTGAGGGGGGGCACAGGAAGTAACGGGGGGGAGCACAGGAAGTAATGGGGGGGGAATAGAAGAACCGTTCCCCGCCCCACCTCACCTCCGCTCCACCACCGCCGCCTCCCCCGAGCGTGCCGCTGCTCAGGAGAGCAGGCGGAGGCGGAGCAGAGGCGAGCTGGGGCGGCGGTGGCACATTTCTAGGGGCGGCATGGCATGCTGCCCCTAGAAATGTGCTGCCCCAAGCACCTGCTTGTTTTGCTGATGCCTAGAGCCAGCCCTGGTCTCTGAGCGGAGGATGGGTGCCCGTAGCTCCTGTTTGATACAGTGTGAAGGCAGAGCCTGAGCATATTGGGGCATCAATCAACGAGGGCAGAGTTAAGGTTGCGCTGGCCTGGCCCTTCATTCAGTTTCCTGGTTTTAGGAAGCCTGAGTGGAATACCTGAACTCGGAATGTTCTGGTTTTCAGACGTGTGAGTTTGGCTGGTTTCAGCGTTCTGGACGAGCGTGAGTTACCCCGGGGCAGCCTCAACTCTGTGCTAATGAAACTGTTTGTCAGAGTGTGTGTATGTGAGAGAGAGAGAGAGGGTGTGTGTGTGTGTGAGGGAGAGAGAGAGCGAGCGAGCGAGAGAGAGATCAGGCCCTGGCCAACTCAATCTGTGATGTTCACAATTCTCTGCATGTGGGTGTCTCTGAGGCCCCCGTGGGGATGAGAAAACACTGCTTGAACCGACTCTGTGTAACTGCAAAGTTTTCCCAGGGCCCCAGCGGACTCAGGGAGGCAGTGGCCATGTGTGTGTCTCACCACAATGCCTGGCACCAGGTGATGCTTTATGACACTCCCGGGAGGCAGGCTGGGCAGAGAGAAGGAAAATCTCTTTATTATTCACTGCACAGGAGACAGCTCAGATCCAGCCTGATAGAGGCCTCTTGGGACCAGGTCTTTAAAAGGACTTAGGCACCTAACTCTCATTGACACCCATGGGAGTTAGGCACTTCAATACCTTCAAAAATTTGTCGCCTTCCTCACCCTGCATATTCTCAGAGGCTCAACACAGACACTGGCACAGCCTCCCCCGAAAGCAGAATTACAGCGTGTCGCTGGCACCGCTACGCCCATGCACGCATCCCCACGCTGTCCCACCCCCACTATGAGGCCAGCACGAGAGAGATTTGGCTCCGCATCTGCTTCCTGGACACTCAGGAAATGCAGGAGCCTTTTGGGTCCACACGTTGAACCCATTTGGGACCCAGCATTTGCATGTCCCATGGCCAGGCGCGCATGTCAATGGCTTGTCACTGCCTGTCCCTCTGCATGAACAGTCACCGAGGGGATTTACGTGCAGGCCTTCAGGTGGGAACTTTCACCAGGAACACTGGTTCTCGCTGGCTCATTAACAGGCTCCATCAGCGTCTCCTTCCTGGGTCTCTGCTCAGGCTGGCAGCGAGTGTGGGGCTCACGCAGGCTTGTGGGGCCCTGGGAATCCTGTGGGGAAGTAAGAGGGAATCTCAGTGACCAGCTCAAATGCAATTGCCCCCTACCTCCTCCCAGTACCGCCCTGAGTGCTGGGCAGGGGAGCATTCCCCAGAAATGGGCTGGTGACAGCCCAGGCCATCCTGTGTTATCTGCCTGTCCCCATAGCTGCAAGGAGAGCTGGGGAAGCTCTCTGCCTTGGAGCCCCCCTGCTCAGATGCTGCTCATTCACCAGTCTGAGCCGCTGGTCCTTGGGGTTATAAAATGCTGGGGAAGGGCAGGGGCTCAGGCGAGTGAGCTCTGGGGCATGGCAGGAGGGAGCCAGTGAGTGGTAGCCGGTGGAGGAGATGGAGGCTCTGAGTTGGCAGGGAGGCTGGGTTAGCTCCTGCATCCCCGACCAGTCCCTGCACTGGCTTTGTGGGGAGAACAACCCCCATCCCATGAGGGACCATTCACAGAGAGTCGCCCTTACCCAGTGCTACGGAGCCGGCTGGGTGTCCCGCACTCGAGAGCTGCCCTTTTCTACCACTGCATACATCGCTGCCACATCCCTGTCCATTCTGGGCTGCTGGGGCATCAATACATTTACATGGTTAAACATTTACACCCTGTTTCCAGTCTGAATTTGTCTACAAGGGAGCACCAGGGCGGGAGCCCTGAGCAGGGCCCTGGGATGTGGCAAGAGGGGAGGGGGAGGAACAGCCCCTCCTTAGAGCCAGGGGCAAGGGAGCGCCATGTTCAGGAGGGTGCTGGAGCACAGGTCTTAACTTTAACCACCTGCCTCAGTCCTATTGGAATCAATGGGATGGACACAGGCGCTTGGAGTCCCCCATATGATTGAGGGCTCCCCTCAGCCGGGGTTTCCGGGGATGAGACAAGCCCTGGGTCAGTCAGGGAAACTTCCCCACCTGAGCCGGGACGTCATCAGGGACCCACAGTCAAACCCTTCTCCTTTCTTCTATTGCATGTATGGGGTCATATCCCCAGCTGGTGTAAATCAGTGTCACTCCATTGCTGTCACAGGCATGAGGCTGATTTACACTCACTGGGGACTTGGTTCATTGACATCAATGGAGCTATGGCTGATTTACACCAGTGCGGGATCTGACCCCATTGACTCCAGTGGAGCTACAGTATCATGAAACTGACCGGAGAATTAAACTCAGATTCTTCAATTCTTTCTCCCTTCATGCCAAGACGGTCACTATTTATCCCCTGGGGCTGGACTCACCCCACGGTGACCCTCCACTACTGACCAAGGCCAGAGGTGCTGGCACTGGGATCAGCCCAGGGGGTTCCCAGATTTAGCTGTAACTCCTGGTGCCTGTTTCCATGGGAACGTTCTGCCCAAACCTAGCAAGCTGTGGGCACTGGCACGGCGACTCACCTGGTTACAGAGGGCTCCGGTGACCAGGGTGTCTGGGGGAGAGAACCGAGGTCAGTGCATCCTCACCATGCCCCACACTCCAGAGAAACACTGCCCCACATCCCCCAGGGACACAGACACATCCCTGACCCCAGCCGAGCCCACTGAGGAGAGACAGTGTGAGCACTAACGGGTTGGCTGGCCCAATGGACACTGGGTACCCAGCCTGCTGCCCATGTTGGACAGGGTTCCCAGGTGTCTGGTTTTCAATTGGAACACCCGGTTGAAAAGGGACCCTGGTGGCTCTGGTCAGCACCGCAGACCGGGACATTATAAGTCTGGTCAGCGGCGCAGCAGGGCTAAGGCAGGTTCCCTACCTGCCATAGCTCCGCGCAGCTCCTGGAAGCAGCGGCATGTCCCCGCTCCGACTACTACACAGAGGGGCAGCCAGGGGGCTCCGCATGCTGCCTCTGCCCCAAGTGCCAGCTCTGCAGCTCTCATTGGCTGGGAACTGCAGCCAATGGGAGTTGCAGGGGTGGCACCTGCGGATGGGGCAGCATGCAGAGCTGCCTGGCAGTGCATCTGTGTGGGAGCTGGAGGGGGGACATGCCGCTGCTTCCAGGATCTGCTTGAGGTAAGTGCCAACCTGCATCCTTGCCCCCCCATGACCCAACCCCCTGCCCCAGCCCTGATCCCCCTCTCGTGCTCCAAACCCCTCGGCCACAGCCTGGAGCCCCCTCCTGCAACCCCAAACCCCACCCCAGAGCCCACATGCCCAGCCAGAGCCCTCACCCCCTCTTGCATCCCGATCCACTGCCTCAGCCCGGAGCCCCCTCCCGCACCCTGAACTCCTCATTTCTGGCCCCACCCCGGAGCCCGCACCCCCCAGCCAGAGCCCTCACCCCCTCCCGCACCCCAACCGCCTGAGCCATCCCAGTGAAAATGAGCTAGTGAGTGAGGGTAGGGAGAGCAAGCGACAGAAGGAGGGGGGACGGAGTGGGCGGGGCGGAACCTCAGAGAAGGGGCGGGGCCTCAGAGGGGCAGAGCAGAGGTTGGGCAAGGTGGTTCAGTTTTGTGCAAGTAGAAAGTTGGCAACCCTAATGTTAGAGGAGAGGAGAGGAGAGGAGAGGAGAACTGGGCCAGGCCCCATGGATGCTGGGTGCCCAGCCTGCTCCCCATATATATCCTCAATTCTGAACCACTTAAAGGAGGGGAAAGTGATCAGGAACAGTCAGCATGGATTCACCAAGGGCAAGTCATGCCTGACTAACCTAATTGCCTTCTATGATGAGATAACCGGCTCTGTAGATGAGGGGAAAGCAGTGGATGTGCTATTTCTTGACTTTAGCAAAGCTTTTGATACAGTCTCCCACAGTATTCTTGACATCAAGTTAAAGAAGTATGGGCTGGATGAACGGATGGTAAGGTGGATAGAAAACTGGCTAGATGGTCGTGCTCAACGGGTAGTGATCAATGGCTCCATGTCTAGTTGGCAGCCGGTATCAAGTGGAGTTCCCCAAGGGTCAGTGCTGGGGCCAGTTTTGATCAATATCTTCATTAACGATCTAGAGGATGGTGTGGACTGCACCCTTAGCAAGTTTGCAGATGACACTAAACTGGGAGGAGTGGTTGATACGCTGGAGGGTAGGGATAGGATACAGAGGGACCTAGACAAATTAGAGGATTGGGCCAAAAGAAATATGGTGAGGTTCAACAAGGACAAGTGCAGAGTCCTGCACTTAGGACAGAAGAATCCCATGCACTGCTATAGACTAGGGACCAACTGGCTGGGCAGCAGTTCTGCAGAAAAGGACCTAGGGGTTACGGTGGACGAAAAGCTGAATATGAGTCAACAGTGTGCCCTTGTTGCCAAGAAGGCTAATGGCATTTTGGGTTGTATAAGTAGGGGCATTTCCAGCAGATCGAGGGAAGTGATCATTCCCCTCTATTTGGCACTGGTGAGGCCTCATTTGGAGTACTGTGTCCAGTTTTGGGCCCCACACTACAAGAAGGATGTGGATAAATTGGAAAGAGTCCAGCAAAGGGCAACAAAAATGATTCGGGGGCTGGAGCACATGACGTATGAGGAGAGGCTGAGGGAACTGGGATTGTTTAGCCTGCAGAAGAGAAGAATGAGGGGGGATTTGATAGCTGCTTTCAACTACCTGAAAGGATAGTTGAATGATAGAGGATGGATCTAGACTGTTCTCAGTGGTAGAAGATGACAGAACAAGGAGTAATGGTCTCAAGTTGCAGAGGGGGAGGTTTAGGTTGGACATTAGGAAAAACTTTTTCACTAGTAGGGTGGTGAAGAACAGGAATGGGTTACCTAGGGAGGTGGTGGAATCTCCTTCCTTAGAGGTTTTTAAGGTCAGGCTTGACAAAGCCCTGGCTGGGATGATTTAGTTGGGTTTGGTCCTGCTTTGAGCAGGGGGTTGGACTAGATGACCTCCTGAGGTCCCTTCCAACCCTGAGATTCTATGATTCTATGATTCTATAAGGGGGGTGAGAACTGGGACAGGTCCCATGGACACTGGCTGACCACGGATAACGGGGTGATGCTCTGGCTGTTCCTGGCATGTGTCTCCTTTCTTCCCATGCAGGGAGGTGTCTGCCCAAGCCTGTTCCCCCCACCCTGCAGTTTGTGGCAGAAGCTGCCAGGGCTCCAGCCAGTCTCGTCCCTGCCCATGGCCGGGGGCTCCCGTCACCTCGTCATTGGGCTGGGCAGAGGCTGAGGTGACAGGGAGAACAGTCCCCATCAGGGCAGGACTCTCTGGCCTGGCTACCCAGGGCCCCTTCTGGCCCCAACACCCTGGACTCTGACACTGGCCAACAGGCGGGCTAAAGGTGGAAGCCGAACTCCCCCTGGGGCGGTGCTGGAACACCAGGCTCTTACACTGGATCTGATCTTCAGGGGCCGGGCTGCTCCGATCTGGGCCGGGATCCCTGTGTGGAACAAGAGCTGCGTCAGTCCCACGTGCAGCACCTGGCGCCGGGGCCCTGCTGCCATTAGTGATAGGGGCAGGGCAGGCAGCAGCACCATCGCCCTCAGTAGGGAGGGCTGGACGAGGCTTCCAGACTAGGGTCAGGCCCCCGCAAAACGCCAGGATAATTTGCATTGTGGGTTGCTGGGGGGTACGGCCCAGGTCAGCCCCCCAAGGTGGAGTCCCAAGCATGGCAGCAATGAGCCCCCCTCTCAGACCTGGGCATCCCCTGGGGAGCAGCCCCAGAAGGGAGCTGGGGGTTGGGGTGAGGTTCCTCCTCCCTGTGAGTCCTGCAGCGCGACACAACTGCCAAGAGAAAGAAAAGAGCATTAGGGAAGCTCAGCACGCGTCACGGCCTGGGGCGACTGTCGGGACAGAGCCAGCCTGGTGGTGTGCACCTCTGCCCCCGATGTGCTGCATCTCCCCGCTGCTCTGTGGTGTCTAGCTACCCACAGAGCCCTGCAGCCGCAGATCCACGGCGGCAGCACAAGGCAGTGGTTAGTGCAGGGGACAGACGCCCAGAGACCTCAGTGCCGGGTGATCTTAGACCAGTCAGTTCCGCTCCCCGTGCCTCAGCTGGGTTACAGCCTGCAGACGTCCCCTTCACTGCCATTGGAGTGAGATTTAAAGTGTCAGAGCAATTATCTGGAACACCCGCCCGTCCCAGCTCACCCTTCACCCCATCAGCACCTACCTGTCTTCATGAGAAAACACCCCAGCAGCGCCAGTGCCAGGCCGGCCGTGACGGCGAGTCCCACAATGGGTCCCAGTCCTAGAAAACCATTGGAGCAGCCGGGAACAGAGAGAAAAGCAGGGGATTAGGCTGGGGCAGAGGAGCCCAGGGACTGACGTGGGTGGGGCTGGGAGCATCCAGAACACAAAAGGGATCCAAGATGAAGGGTGAGCCCCAGAGGCGGGGATACAGGATGGAGGAGGGGAGCCCCAGGGCCAGGGACACTCGAACCAAGACCCTTGCTCCCTTTTATGGGGTCTCATTGATTAGATCTCTTACAGGGCACCACATTTCTCCATCCTTGGTTCTGCTTTGATTCAAGGTTCCCACAGGTCTCCTTCTGTGGCCTGCAGATGCTGCCCATAACTTCCCCACTTAGGAGAGGAATATCACAGCCTTCCTGGGCTCTGAGCTGACATCTCGCGGGGGGGGGGGGGGGGTCCCCTCCTCGGGGGTCAGGAGTCCCACAGCCCTCCTTTCTGAGTCTGCGTGGGATCATTGAGGCCAACTTCAGCCCTCGCTCAGCTTCTGTGCGCCAGCCCCTTTTAACCCAGGCCAGCCATCTAGGGTGACCAGATAGCAAGTGTGAAAAATGGGGACACTTTTTTTCCCCCGGGAGTGGGGAGTATATTGGCCTATATAAAACAAAGCTCCAAATATCAGGATGATCCTGATAATATTGGGATATCTGGTCACCCCAAATCTATGCATCCACACCCCCTCTTTGACTCCCTAGCGGCTTCTCTATTATCCCAAGCCTGGACTGACTTAGCCACATGGCTGACCTGGCACAGGGCTCTGATAATGTTCCCCAGCAAGGGAGAAGCACAGAGTGGGGTAGGACCTGTCACCTCATCAAGGGGCCAGTCGCCCTGGGACACCTGCTGTCACATTTCACAGCGAGGTAAGAAGCTGGCTTTAGCCATCTCCTTGTGAAAACACCCCATTGCTCCTCGTGGATTCTTACCCTGCAGCCCCTGCCCATCCAGGTGCCTACGGCAGGGTAACGGTCTCACCACCGAGAGTGGTGGGTGCTCTCCTGTAATCTTAGACCAAGCCCCACCCCTTACCTGCAGGAAAATCCCCCAGCACTGAGCCAAACCCTTTATCTTGGGGACATGCCTCCCCTCCGGAGCCGTCACTCCCAGAAGGGCTGGGTCCATCTGTGGGGCAGACACACAGTGATCACAGATCACCTCAAACAGCTGATACCCCGATGTAGCATTGCCAGTGAAATATGTGTGATCGTCTCTGGAGACATCACACAGGGACATGGGAACATTCCATTAACAAAGTACTAAAGCACTCAGTGGAGGCAGTACGGCCTCGTGGATCAAACACTGGACTTGTACTCAGGAGACCTGGGTCCTATTTCGAGTTCTGCAGCTTTCTAACCTCAGATAAGTCATTTCCTCACCCCATGCCTCAGTTTCCCCATCCATACAGTGGGGATGATGATGCTACTGACCGCCTCGGTAAAGGGCTTTGCGATCTATTCATTGAAAGAATCGATTGGCCTGATTACGGCTCTGCGGGTGTGACATTTTTCACAGCCCGGAACGACGTAGCTAGGTCAGTATGATATTTAAGCTTATACCAGGCCTCGGACTGCACGTGGGTCTGGGTTGATTTTCAAATGTTAAAAAAAGTAGGAGGAAAACCCAGTTTCACAAAAAAATTCAGACTATTGATGTTGTTTCTGTTTTACAGGATTCAAATACAATTTTTTTTTTCAGTACGTATGCAGTACTGATCCCCCGGGTGGGTCGTCACCAGTGGGGCTTAAACCTGGGACCTCTTCATCTTAATGCATGAGCATAGAATCATAGAATCTCAGGGTTGGAAGGGACCTCAGGAGGTCATCTAGTCCAACCCCCTGCTCAAAGCAGGACCAACCCCAACTAAATCATCCCAGCCAGGGCTTTGTCAAGCCTGACCTTAAAAACCTCTAAGGAAGGAGATTCCACCACCTCCCTAAGTAACCCATTCCAGTGCTTCACCACCCTACTAGTGAAAAAGCTTTTCCTAATATCCAACCTAAACCTCCCCCTCTGCAACTTGAGACCATTACTCCTTGTTCTGTCATCTTCTACCACTGAGAACAGTCTAGATCCAGCCTCTTTGGAACCCCCTTTTAGGTAGTTGAAGGCAGCTATCAAATCCCCCTTCACTCTTCTCTTCTGCAGGCTAAACAATCCCAATTCCCTCAGCCTCTCCTCATAAGTCATGTGCTCCAGCCCCCTAATCATTTTTGTTGCCCTCCGTTGGACTCTTTCCAATTTATCCACATCCTTCTTGTAGCGTGGGGCCCAAAACTGGACACAGTACTCCAAATGAGGCCTCACCAGTGCTGAAGAGAGGGGAATAATCACGTCCCTCGATCTGCTGGAAATGCCCCTACTTATACAGCCCAAAATGCCGTTAGCCTTCTTGGCAACAAGGGCACACTGTTGACTCATATTCAGCTTTTCGTCCACTGTAACCCCTAGGTTCAGCTAGCATGTACTGCCCTAGCTGAAAAGATAAAAGCCTTTTAACCTACAAGGCACTAGGCTCTTCAAGCTCTAGCTGCCTATCCATCACTAGAGGGGGACAAAGTGCCATACCGGGCAGGCAAAGCTTACACATATTTGTTCAAACAAACGTTGAATGTTTGATTTTGCATTTTCCCCCATTTTTCTAATTTCAACCTTTTTCTCTTCTTCCCCCCTCTTTTTTTTGGCCATAGAGTGATAATATAAACCATGGCCAAGGTTAGATTTTTGCTTTTCCCCTCTGCTTTTTCTGGGTTTCTTCTCTCTCTCTCTTTCCTGCTCTGTAACTTTTCAGAATATCTCCATGTTTGGAATAGTTACCCATGGGCCAAAGGGAAAATGAGAGTTGGGCCCAGACCCTGCAAGGTATTTAGGCACCTAACTCCCACTGAAATCACTGGGCCCTTAGTGACCACTTAGCAACGTATCTATGCAGATAACCCCCTCAGTGTAGCTTCAGTTATAGCAGGGGAAGAGTGTTTCTGTCCGTGTAGCTAACATTGTTTGGGGACATGGTGTTCCTCCACAGGGAGAACAACTGCTTCCATCAGTGTACGCAGTGTGTGCACTCAGAGATTATGTTGGTAACGGGTAGGGTGACCAGTCGGCAAGTGTGAAAAATCGGGACAGAGGGTGGGGGGTAATAGGACCTTATTTAAGAAAAAGACCCCAAAATCGGGACTGTCCCTATAAAATCAGGACATCTGGTCACCCTAGTAATGGGTCTGTAGTGTAGCCATAGCCACGCTTTCATTTCCCCGTTCAGTAGTTTTGCCAGAGTTGGAGAGGTTTTGAAAAGTTACAGAACAGAAAAAAGAGAAAAATATAAAGGTAAAAATGAAAACAAAAAACCACCCCGTCATTATTCATTCTGCTGCACTGAGGGACAAAAAAAGGAGAATGGGGAGGCAGGGGAAAGAAATTTCAAAAAAAGTTGTGATTTTTGAAAATGGAAATAAAAAAAAATCAGTTAGGAATGAAACATTTTTGGCTATTTTTGAAAGTTCTCATTTAAAGTAAAATAAAAATGTCAAAAATAACATTTTTCAATGACATTTTTTTTTATTAAACCCTGTTATTTTGTGGAATGTTTTTCAGGTGACATATTTCCAGCAACTCTAGTTTGACCTCGGTTACTTTACAGCTTTGTTTTCTGAACTGCAGCAAAGCATGTGCACGAGCACCTGAATCGCAGCCAAACTGACAAGGATCGCACCTGTCACTAGGACCTGTGCAGCAGCCACACTGCAGGTTCAATGGTTCCTCTATTTTCCTGCTATGCCCCCAAAATCCATTCGCCCTGTGACAGAGGCAAGCATGGAAAAAGTCAGCACAAGAGATGGAAGTTTCCCAGAGTGAGGAGTGACTGACAACAGGGGGTTATAACGGAAAGTGATTTCCCCCATTCACTCTTGTGTGATGCCAGTTTGACACCAGTGCAACACCACTGAATGCAATAGATGACTGCGATGGAGTGACACCGACAGCAATCCATGGGGGCAGGGAGGTGAGCTGGGCCCCTCGACTATAGCTGGTACCACATTAACGGCCACTATCTGAATCCTCATCACTTGGGCTGAGATTCTATGTGGGGGCCAGCACAGGGCACCAGCTCAGTCCCTCTTTGCCCCTCTGCCCAGCAGGGTCTTCACCCCTTGTTAACACTAGCTGAGAGCATTACTGGCCACATGCAGATACCGGGGCTCACTGGGGAGCAGACGGTGGCATGTGGGGCTACATTCCCCACAGAGAGGTGAGCCCCGAGGCCTCCTGCCCACCCAGGTACCTGCGGCAGGGTAAAGTCTCCCCTCTGAGATTGGCATGTGCTCCCCCTTCATCCCAGCCCAGCCCTCCCACTTTCCTACAAGGAAATCCCACAGCAAGGAGAAAAGCCATTTACCTTGGGGTGATGCGCCCCCTCCAGAGCCATCACCACCTGTGGGGCAGATACACAGTGATCACACATCACTTCAAACAGTCAAAAGCCGCATACAAAGCAGGGGTAGAAGATCAACCTCAAGCAGGTTTTTCTCAACTTTTTGATTCACTTAAAATTTTTTAAAAAAATTGTTTTCAAGTCAATCTGAAACAAGTTTCCCCACCCCCAGATTTTTTGAAATAGCCAGTGAACCAAAAAAATCAGCTAGTCTTGCTGCTCTGTTCTGTACTTGTAGTTCATGAAGGTTTTAGTAAAGTACACCATGATGACACTAAACCTGCCAAATATCTGTGTGACTTTTTCCATTTTCACACTCTGCCCTTCAGAGAAGATCACGATATTTAGTCTTTTAATTAGTGGGAAAAACCTGCTCTTCCTCACCATGAAACTCAGCAATGGCTGAGAGAATGATGATTAGTCACTAAAAAAATTGTAACATTCCCCCAGGGACAGAGTGCTCACCTGGGAAATGTCGGGGAAGGAGGGGGAAGTTTTACATCTTAACTCTAGATATCATGGTGTGACCCCAGCCCGTCCCAGCTCCCTGACCCCTCTGTACCAAGCCCACCATTATTGCAGTGCATTACCGGCCACGTGCAGGTACCGGGGGTCACTGGGGAGAGAATTGTTCTCCTGGTTGTTGTCATCCTTGAGCTGGTAGCGGCAGGAAAAGGCCCCTGCGCTCTCCCTGGACACTGTGTAGGGTGAGTCGTAGACGAGTTTGTTTCCTCCCTTCGGCTGGACAGAAATCTCCTTCCCATCTTTGCAGAAGACAATGCGGGTCATGGGGGCGTCCAAAGGGACTAAACATGACAGCATGACCGTGTCCCCTTGGAGGGCAGACAGCCTGTCCAGGAACAGCCGCGGGGCGGCGAGAGTGCCTGGGGAGCAAACACACCAGTGTTAAACACCTGGGGCCAGATCCCACACTGGTGTCAATCAGAAAAACTGCATTTGCTCCTTTGGAGTGTGGCTGATTTACACCAGCTGGGGATCTGGCTCCATTGACTCCAATGAAGCGATGCTGATTTACACCAGCTGGGATCTGGCCCCTTGGTGGTGTCACTCCCGGAGGCTGCAGTGTCTGGAGGAGGGACAGGATGCACTGGGACTGTGCAGAGATTTTAGCCCTTGCTTGTCCCACTTTGGGGCCCGATGCCCCTGTGCATGCTGCCCTTCCAGGCCAGTGCAGTGCTATGGATTAGAAGGGTTCGGCCAGGAGACAGGCAGAGGGGCGGAGATTGCGATTTGCCCCCATTTGGGATTGGATGCCCCTGTGTGTTCCAGCGGCTTTGTGCTGCCGTGTGACCCCACACCAATAGGCCATTTCCGTGGGATGGCAAATGCTGGGGGTCACCGGAGTAGCTCACAATGGCCAGAGCATCCCAGGGAGCGCGTCCCATTGAGGATGTAAAGGGTGTAATAGGATGGGAGGTGTGAGTGTTACAGGAAAAGCATCTTCTGGCTGTGTGCAAGGAAAAGCAGCCTCCCCCACCCCTCAAATAGCCTGTCTCTCCACCCACACTGGTTTAAATCAGGAGAAACTCCCCTCAAGCCAGTGGAGCCCCACCAGAGAGAGGGGAGTCAAGCCCCAAGACACTTACACTGATGCTGCACCGACCCCAATACTCTGAGTCCTTAGGATCAAACCCAGCTCTGGTCTAAGTAGGACATGCACCCACTTACACCAGTGGCTGAATTCAGTCCCCACTGAATACCAAACCAGTGTAATTTCCACTGCTCGGCAAGGTCTGATCTATCACCGCTCGCTGGCCACCTCACACCCCTCATGTGTCACTGTGCTGTCTACACGGTCACTGGATTTGGCCCTCAGTGGTTTAAATTAGGTGCTGAAACTTGATGGGAGAAATTCTCGGTTGGCGTAACTGGATGCAGCTCCTTTGGCTTCAATGGAGATTCACCTGTTTACACCAGCAGAGGATTTGGTCTGATCTTGTTTCCAATGAAGTTACAAGGAATTCTACCACAGGAAGCAGGTTTGGGCTTTGTGTGCCAGAGTTAAAAATGGAACCCAGGAGTCCTGACCCCCCCAGTCATCTGCTCTAACCCACTAGACTCCACTCCCCTCGCCGAGTCCTGACTCCCAGCCCCACTGCACTCCTTATTAGGCACCTTCTCTTCTTCTAATGTAGCCAACACTTACCTGGAGAGCTACAAATTTCCTGGCTTGCAGCAAGCGAACCTTTTAAATAAAACACACCACATTCCTGTTAGTAGTGCAGCCAGATGTGCTGTAGAACACTTAATTCAGTTTAAAATCATTGGACAATTCTCCCAGCAAGGCAACATACAGATGCAGGATGGTGACAGTGGTGGAATCCCTTCCTTCAAATCTCTCCTGAGCAATAAACTGCATTTGTTAATCATAGAATATCAGGGTTAGAAGGGACCTTAGGAGGTCATCTAGTCCAACCCCCTGCTTAAAGCAGGACCAATCCCCAATTTTTCCCCCAGATCCCTAAATGGCCCCCTCAAGGATTGAACTCACAACCCTGGGTTTAGCAGGCCAATGCTCAAACCACTGAGCTATCCCTCCCCCAATTGCACTCTTCTAACTCATCCCTCTCCCTTGTGACAGCTTCTCACCCACCGAGCTGCACTGCTGAGTAAAGGGGTCCCTAGACTCATGGATTCTCAGGCCAGAAGGGACCACTGTGATCATCTGGCTCTGACCTCCTGCAAAGGACTGTCCAGAGAACCTGACAAGGTGATTCCTACATCTAGCCAAGTACCTGTGTTTGAGCTAGACAGCGTCTCTTAGAGACGCATCCACTCCTCATTTAATAACGCCAAGTGACAGACAATCTAACTGCTTCCCTTGTTAATCTGCTCCAGTGGTAAACGAGCCACCCTCCCTACGTGGGCCTTACTCCAGTTTGAATTAGTCTGACTTAACTTTCCAGCCGTTGGCTCTCATTCAGCCTTTGTCTGATCGATTAAAGAAATTTACCGCTGCTGTCAGAAATCTCCCTGCATAGGGGCTTATACGCTCTCAAGTCACCTTTTAACCTTCTCTCCCATCAGCTAACTCGACTGAGCTCCGTCAGCCTCTCACTGTCAGGCAGCTGTTCCAGACCTTGCATCATTCCTGTAGCTCTTCCCTGAACTCTCGCCTTTCCCCCTGTGTGTGGATCAGGTGAATGGGTGATTTAAAATGGCCCTGGCAGTATTCAGTGCTGGGTCTGTGCTAGGGCTAGGGCCTGAGATCGCATATATATTGCAGCTGTTAAAATATGTGGATTTTGCCTGAAGGGTTGAAAGTGCTTTAAATCCCCTGACATAGAAAACAGTAAGCAGGGAAAAGTAACAGTGTGTGGCAGTGCTAGGGTTGTACTGGAGACCAGGGGTGTGTGAGGTGGGTGGGGGGCTGGCACAGGCCTCTGTGGGGTTTAGGGCAGCGATGCCAGTCTAACAGCCCACCTGAAACATGCTTCTCAGGGCTAATTAAGCAAACAACTCTCTGCCTGTCTCATCTCAGCCTTCTTCTAAAACCCAACCCGGCCCGTTGTGCCCATACTCACAGAGATGCCATAGGCCCAGCGGCAGGATCATGGGAAGAAGCCGTGATAACCCCACAGTCTGGCAATGCCACAGCGGCATCTGCCTCTTGGGGATCCAGGCACCGTCTCTCAGGCTCTGCTCCTTAGTGTCTCAGTGAGAGAAATGCCGTGGCTCTCTGATCTGGCCTCTCCGCTGCTGATCTGAGGGAGTAGAGAAGCCGCAAGTGCTCTCTGATCTGCCACGTGCTCCCCAAGGTTCAGAGAGAAGAAAAGCCACAGTCACTGTGAGAGACGGGGCCATGTCTGCTACTAGCCTTGGTGAGAGGGGGAGGTTGTTTGCACAGCTCCTTTCTCACGGGTTGGGCAGTTTCTCTGTTGTTCCCAAATGCTGAGGATTTGGGGGTTGATACCAGATCAGACCAACCCCTCTGAGCCCAACTTCTCACCTTTGGGGTTGATAATGGATCAGACCAGTGCATCTGAACCCAAATCTCCACCTTTGGGGTTTGATACTGGACTAGACCACCCCTCTAAGCCCAACTTCCAGGCTAGCCCAGAGTGAGAATTAGAGAGCAATAGTGGCTTCCCATAGTTATTGCAGCAACAAAGTTTCTGCTTAAAGCAGAATATTAAACTCTGCCTAAAATCCACAGGACAAGTCAAATCCACCTGAAAAGTGGAAGCCTGGGTGAGTGGCTGTGGCAGAGTGTGTGAAGGAAATCTGAGGCCCTTTGAGAAAGAGGTTCTTCAGACAGAGCCCCTAAAAATGAAGCTGTTTCCAAAATAACAGCATTATTTTAAGGTTGGGTGTTAAAAAGGCCCCAAAGGAGTCAGGCACCCCTCACTCCTGGGCTTTCATGGCAGTCAGCACCTCAGATGCTCAAGCACCTTTGGAAATTTCTCCCCGCATGTCCTGCTGTCAGAAATGGCAGCCATCTTTACTAAGGGCAGCTTCCCTTTCACATCCTGAGGGTAAAGCAACATGGCAGCTATCTCTCTAGAGGGAAGCCTGTGACTTTAATGCCATTATAAAAAAAGCCTGAAGCTGCCCATGGGGAAGATGATTGCCATGACACTGTAGCCTTGGAATGTGAAACTGAAGTTGCCCCTAGTAAAGATGGCTCCCATTTCCCATTGTTCCCAATAACCCTGAAGTTACAGGGAAAATGGCTACTACGTCATTAAATACCATGGATGTGAAAGGGAGGTTGCCCCTAGTAAAGATGGCTGCCATTTTCCATTGTTTCTGCTAGGATTGAAGACATAGGCTGCCCTCTGGGTAATGGTTATCATTTTCCTAAAGCTTTGGGAGGCTGCCCATGGCATAGATGTCCAATTTCCTCCTTGTTTTCAAATAGAAGTGAAGCCATAGACTACCCTCAGAGAAGATGGCCACGCATGTCCCTGATGTGGCAGAGAGGTTGCCCTAGGTAAAAATGGCCACTCTTTCTTTTTATGGCCGGCAGGATTGAAGACTGTGGCTTCATTCCCCTTAGAAACAATGGGAAATGGTGGCCATATTTACTTGGGGCACCCTCCCTGTCATAGTGCAAGGTGTCACTGATATGGCAGTGCCGCTTCCCATTGGAAACAATGGGAAGTGGTGGCCATCCTCATAACGATGGCCTCCATTTCCCCTCATGCGTGAGCACCATCTGCTTCTGCCCTCCCCCTGATAATTCATCCCATTCCCCAGTTTGTTCCATTTCCCCAGCAGGGCTCTCTGGGGCACTTCATAAAGAAGCAACCGGCCCCCTCCCTGCCCCCACCAGACAATCCCCTTGTCCCTTTTCTAGCCATGTGGGGGTGTCACTGCACCCTCTCCCCACACTGCCCCCATGCCCTGGGAGAGGCTCCTGTTGAGCGTTGTGCCCCCATCTAATTGCCAGGATGCTGGATCCAGAGCACCCTACGTCCCATCCCTCTTCTGTATGCCCAGATGCAAATGGGCAGATCACAATGGGGGTGCTGGGACATCACTCGGGGTGTGGCTGAGTCACATGACTGACCCCATAACATGTGCTGTGTCTGTTTCTGGATGACATCCCCAGGTGGCTCCCGCAGGTCCAGCCCAGGGTTATAAATAGGCTTCTCAGAATTCAATTTTTATTATAATTTTGACAGATAATGTTGATATTGATTGTAAAGGTTTTTTTTAACATTTCTTAACAATTTAAATATTCACTATTGGTTAAAATCATGGGTTTTCGGCAACGTTTTTATATTTATTGATTTATATTTCACAGTGGAGGAAATTACAATGGGGGGTCAGACAATAATTATTTAATGACAGTAGACGTTGAGATTCAAAAGGTTAAGGCTTTATAATCATTAAAACAAAAATTGTCATAATCTTACGTTAAAATATACACAGTAAATATCCTTAAATCAGCCTCTAATAATGTCTCACACAGCATTTCTCTTACTTTGCTTAATTGCAAATTTCTATTATTATCGATAGAAATATTTTCTCGTGGGTTTGTGTGTGTGCTGGAAAATTGATGTTTGCTGACATTTACCAATAACAAGCGAATCCATCCAAGCCTAGTCCTAAACAGAGCCCCGCACTGCTTGTGAGGTGAGCAGAGAGATGGGGCCGTGCTTACTGGATGTGGTCGCGGTTCCCAGCGCAGGAGTCTCTCCTCCTCCCCCCACCCCCGACCCTGTCCCCACAGCCCGGTAGTATTTATAGACACAGTCCCAGAGCGATGCTGCTCTCGAGACGCAATGATTCCCCCATCACTCGTCTGCCATGTTCATTTCTATCTCAGGGATGATTGCAATGCTGCATTTGCAGCATGGCTGAGAGGCTGGAAGAATAACCCCCAGTCCAGCCCCTGGTAGAGCAGGTGACAGTGCGTATTGTTCAAGGCAAGGCCTGAGATAGTAAAACACCAAACTGCAGCTTATTTGGGGGTGGGGGGGGTCCAAAGAGTTCAGCCACTGTGAAAATTCCAGCTATCACTGAGAGTTCACAGCGCTCCCTTTTGTCTGTGTGGTACCGGAACAGGGCTCACAGCTTTGGACTGCTGGATCCGGCTCCCTCACCCCAAGCCAGGCCCAGCAGGAGTGAAAATTAAACCCTTATTAAGCAAATATGTCTCTGCTCAAACACGGGCTGGATCCTGACCTGGTGACACGTGCATGACCCCAGAGTAAAGCTGCTGCAGGCCTTGGGGTTCTTCTGGATTTTTACACACACACACACACACACGCACGCACACACGCACGCACGCACGCACACACACACACACACACACACACACACTGGTGTGACTGAAGGGCAGGGCAGTGTGAGGAGATGGGCCATTCTCACCACAGCCGCCCCAGGACAAAGCACAGAGAGCTGGAGATGGCCTAGCCACTGACCAGGGAAGAGGGGGAAATGGGTGGGTCTGGAGTTAAGCTAACACTCATATCCTCTTGCAGGGGAACCTACAGGGGCTGCTTGGTGTCCCACATTTATCAGGGACCCCCTGAAGTCTGATCAATGAGTTACTCAACCTGAGCCTCCTGGACATGTTTCTGCACAATGGCATAACCCACAGACCTCTCTGTAATCCCAGCCGACCCTCCAACCTGCCCAGGACAGGGGGGACACCGAGAGCCATCGGTCACCTCTCCTTCCTCTTCCTCCCTGCCATTCCACCCAGAGCCTTCTGGATCGTACCGAGTGATGGCTCTTTTCCTCAGGATGCAGGTGCTGATTGGGGCAGATGCCAGCAGGAGCAGGACCAGGGCAGAGCGGAGGATCCAGACCCAGAACAGGATATCAGGCCCTGGGACAGGGAATGGAGCAGGGTGAGCGGTCTGAAGGTGGAGGTGAACTTGCAACATGAGTCCTGCTCACGGCCTGTCTGGAGGGGCCTCTGCCAAGTGCTGGCCCATCTGCACAGGGGACATTGCACCTGGCTATGATACATCCCTAACGAGCCTCTGGGAGCCTGTGAACGTCCCACAAGCAGGGCCGGCTCTAGGCATCAGCAAAACAAGCTGGTGCTTGGGGCAGCACATTTCTAGGGGTGGCATTCTGGCACCGGCCATGCCGCCCCTAGAAATGTGCCCCGGCTGCCAGTCGGGGAGAGCGGGGCCACCGATATGTCCCGCTCGCTCCCCGCCGGCCAGGAAGAGCGTGGCCGCCGGCATGTCCCGCTAGCTCCCCGCCGGCTGGGGAGTGTGGGGCTGCCGGCATGCCCCGCTTGCTTCCCGCCGGTGCTCCGGCCGGGGAGAGTGGGGTAGCTTCGCTCCCTGCCGGCCGGGGAGAGCGGGGCCGCCGGCATGTCCCGCTTGCTCCCCGCCGGCCGAGGAGAGCGGGGCCGCCGGCATGTCCCGCTCACTCCCCGCCGGCCGGGGAAAGCAGGGCAGCGGGCGGGCATGCCCCGCTCGCTACCTGCCGGCGGGGGAGCGGGGCCGCGGCAGAGAGGCGGGGGCGGGGGAGGGTTGTTTTTTTTGTTTCGGGGGCGGTGTGTGGGGTGGTGGTGTTTTTTTGCTTGGGGCGGCAAAAACATTAGAGCCGCCCCTGCCCACAAGCCCAGCTGTTTAGAGGCCTCATGCCTGCCTCCTAACCCCACAGGGATCTCCCTCAGCACTGCTTTTTTGCCACCCTGTACCCAGCACCAAGGCCGATGCACCTGGGGTTGGCCCCTCACCTGTGCCATGGAGCCATTTCCAAGGGGCAGCACTGACACCATGGTCTAGGGTTTACCATGTTTCAAGTTCCCAAATACAGGCCACTACTAGGGGAAGGGGAAGCTGAAGGGGGAGGGAAGGTAAAAAGTTTCTTTTTGCTTTGTATGGGGAGGGGGTGGAGCCCCGCAGCAGGCATAGCATAGCATTGTCTTCAGAGCAGCACAGAAATAAGGGAGGACCAAAAGAGAGGTCATGCCCAGGAAAACCCGGATGTATGGTAACCCTACCATAGTCTGCTGCTGATTGGCATGGGGCAGGATCGCAGCCTGGCAGCCACTGCCTATCTGGCCAGATGTTTGTGCCTGATGCTGCATCACAAAGCCAGAGCAGAGAGCCCACACGGACCCTGCTGGCATTGCTGGGCTCCTCCTCAGTCCCCCTGCACAGGGACACACATCCAGGCCATGGATAGGGAGTCTGCTCCCCCCGTAATCCCAGCCCAGCCCTCCCGCTTTCCTACAGGGAAATCCCACAGCACAGAGCAAAACCATTTACCTTGGAGCAATGCCCCCTCTCCAGAGCCGTTATCTGTGGGGCAGATACACATCGATTACACATCACTTCAAAAGCCTCATACCAATGCGGTGTAGAATGGCAGCCTCAAGCAAGGTTTTTTTCAACTTTTTGATTCACTGAAAATTTTGAAAAAATTTGTTTTCAAGTCAGTCTCAAATAATTCTCCCCTCCCAATTTTCTGAAATAGCCAGTGAGCCCAAAAAATCAGTTAGTCGTGCTGCTCTGTTTCATACTTATATTTCATGATGGTTTTAGTAAAGTAGACCATGATGACAATAAACCTGTTGAATATCTGTGTGACAGTTTGCCCATTTTCACGATCTGCCCCTCAGAGAAGATCACAATGTCTTTTAATTAGCGTCGAAAACCTGCTCTTCCTCACCATGATGAGAGGATGCTTCTTCCTCACTAAAAACATGTAAACATTGCCCCAGGGACAGAGTTCTCACCTGGGAAATGTTGGGGAAGGAGAGGGAAGTTTTACATCTTAACTCTAGATATCACAGTGTGTCCCCAGACCATCCCGGCTCCCTGACCTCTGAACCAAGCCCACCATTAGTGCAGTGCATTACCGGCCACGTGCAGGTACCAGGGGTCACTGGGGAGAGAATTGTTCTCTTGGTTATTGTCATCCTTGAGCTGGTAGCGGCAGGAAAAGGCCCCTGCGCTCTCCCTGGACACTGTGTAGGGTGAGTCGTAGACGAGTTTGTTTCCTCCCTTGGGCTGGACAGAAATCTCCTTCCCATCTTTGCAGAAGACAATGCGGGTCATGGGGGCATCCAAAGGGACTAAACACGACAGCATGACCATGTCCCCTTGGCGAGCAGACAGCCTGTCCAGGAACAGCCGCGGGGCGGGGAGAGAGCCTGGGGAGCAAACACACCAGTGTTAAACACCTGGGGCCAGATCCCCCGCTAGTGTCAATCAACAAAGCTCCACTCTCTGCAATGGAGCGGGGCCGATTTACACCAGCTGGGGATCTGACTCACTTACTCCAGTGGAACGCGTCTGAACCCGAACCCTCCAATCCTTGTTGTGCTCACAGGACCAGTCACTCACCGGGAGAGCTGCAGATTTCCTGGCTCCTGACAAGGGAGCCTGTGAAATAAACACAAAGGGTCTCAGTGCAGGAGGGGAGGTGGAGTGGGGAATTGAAGGGACTGGAGCTGGACATACAGTTGCATCCTCTAAAGGAAAGTGAGAGTCTCTGGCCTTCGTGGGCCCAGGAAAATGTAGCCCCAGCCAGTAGAGGGAAAGTCAGTCCCGGAATAATGATGGGCCACGTTTTGCCCCTGGGTTTATCCCCTTGCCAGAGATGGAATGAATTTGCTGGTAAGTTCCCTTGTGCAATTTCCTCTCAGTACAGTGGGGGATTTTCACAAGCAAGCTCCCAGTGAGGATCGGCCCCTGAGGATCCCAGCTAGGGATCTGCCCCTGTTGGAGCAATGAAGCCAGGTGCATTTACCCCCAGGGAGAAGTTCGGGGTTAGCTGGTGCGTTTCAGTCTGAGTGGGGATAAGGAACAGCTCCCTGTACCTGCATGTAGAGCTCGCTGGACCCCCGACCCATGGCTGAAGGCTGGTGTGAGCATGCCAGAGACCCACTGGAGATGGGTTAGGCAAACAGCCAACCCTGACCCCATGTTATGTTATGGGCCAGATCCTGCACTATTGGGGTCACTGAGAGCTCTCCCATTCATTGCAGTGGGAGCAGGGTCAGGGCTGACATGTCCATGGCTCTGATCCAGCAGGCCGATGATCCGTCCCTTCCACTTGCATGGGCATCCCTTGACTTGAAGGGGCTCTGGGCAGGCATCCGGGCCTATACCAGCAAAGCAATGTGCAGGATCGGGCCCATGAGCACATAAACCCTGGGGAAATGCAGCTAGGAGAGTCAGTGGGAGGCTGAACACAGGTTTGTCTCCTGAGCCTCAAATCTTTAGCTCGGCTTATTTTGCATTCACCATAAATATCAGCAAAGAGCAATTCACAGAACCCCCTGTGCAGCAGGCAGAGCTGGCATCCCCATTGTACAGAGAGCTAAGTGGCTGGCCCAAGGTCACCCAGGAAGTTTGTGGCAGAGCAGGGAATTCATCCCTCGTCTCTAAAGTCCCAACCATGGACCAGCCTTCCGGTACTGTTAACGATCACAGTAATTATTGATTAACTGCTATTTTAATTAATTTAAACTGGGCTTTTCAAATCCCAGAGAAACTCCATCGTTACCCCATAAAATCTAATCACATCTGGCCGTGTATGTGGCAGTTCTGCTGTTTGCGCCCATGTGTGAGGTGAACATGCAGCATTTTCCCTCCCAGGATGTCATCTCCTGTTTAGGTTTCATCAAACAAAATGTCTATAATCTTGAACCAGTGATTTTGTGCATTCCAATATTGACACCTGAATCTGAGTGTGCAAAACAGCATCCCAGTGTGCAAATGGGCATCCACTTCTGTGTCCAGCCCAGCCAGCTTGCACAGGCTAGTACCGTTTTTGTGTGCAGCAAGTGGGATGGTGCAAATCCAGAGGGTTCGTTGGCAGGGATGGGAGCCCCAATGTTGTGCCCACAGACATTTGCACCCCCATGTGACATGCTGTGGATGTGAAGGTGGCAAACACACCCACACGCTGGCAGCCTCGGGGTGTGAGTGCAGGGTGATGTGTGCGGGCTCAGGGCCAGCATGCAGCCCTTGGAAAATGACAGAGCATTTCGGGGTGATGCAACAACCTCGTTGCTGAGGTTCAGCACTGGAATCTAACCAGCGATTTCCATAGTCCTTAACCCTGAGTCAGGTTGTGCTAATTAAACATGCAATTGCTGTTATTAAATCTCTTGGAAGCTTTGGTGTGAGGTGTCAGGCTCTGATCCCGTCTGTGCAGTGCTGGCACTTTCAGGTCCACACAGCACGTTACTGGAGGGCTCAGAACCTCACAGGATTGGAGCCTAATTAAGCAAACGATTCTCTGCCCCGTGATCTCACCCTTCCAGCTAAACCCGGCCAATGCTGGCCATACTCACAGAGAAGCCAGAGGCCCAGCGTCAGGATGCTCAGGGGACGCGGTGATAACACCATGGTCTGGCGATGCTACACGGACGGCCTGTCTCTCTCTGCTCCTCAGAGTCTCAGTGTGAGAGGTCTCTGTGTCTCTCTGTTCTGACCTCTCCCCTTCTGATCTGCAGGAAGCAGGGAGCAGAGAAGCAGCAGGCGCTCTCTAGTCTGTATCTTGGCCCTAAGATTAAGGTCTGAAAAGCCACAGACTCTCTGCTAAGGTGGGGCTGTATCTGCTATGGGCCTGGCTGCGGCCAGGGGGACACTCGCTCTCAGCTCTTCTCTCACGCGTGCTGGGCAGACTCTCAGCTGTCCCCAAGCTCTGAATATTGGGGGTTTGGGTACTGGGTCAGACCAGCCCTTCTGAACCCAGCTCCCAGCCTTTGTGGTCTGACGCTGGATCAGACCAGCCCCTCTGAGCTGAACTCCCAGCATTTCAATTTTCATACAAACTGGATTTTTTCTGTATCAGACTCCACAGCGTCAGAGAACCCCAGAGACTGGGAGCTGCATTCATAAGGGCTGGTCTGATCCAGGATCAGATCCCTGCTGTAATTGGGCCTACCAATTTATCCTAATATGAGCCCAACTTTGAGCAGGGGGGTTGGACTAGATGACCTCCTGAGGTCCCTTCCAACCCTGAGATTCTATGATTCTATGATTCTATGAACTTTGGGAAAGAGGATAAAAGTTTATGTAGTGCCACAAGACAGGTTCATGAGAAAAGCTGAAAAGGGGAGACAGGAAGACTGAATTAGACTAAATAAAAAGGCCTAGTGATATAATTCAAGGACTGTATTAAGATCATGCTTGATAAACAGGAGATGTGTGGGATGGAAAATTAATTAATCAAAATTGATGTGTCAGAAATCAGGCCTGTTGGATAAGAATTTGAGAACGGTCATACTGGGTGAGGCCAATGGTCCATCTAGCCCAGTATCCTGTCTTCTGACAGTGGCTAATGCCAGGTCCTTCAAAGGGAATGAACAGAACAGGCAATCAACGAGTGATCCATCCCTTGTCGTCCACTCCCAGCTTCTGGCAAGAAGAGGCTAGGGACACCCAGTGCATGGGATTGCATCCCAAACTATCTTGGCCAATAGCCATTGATAGACCTATCCTCCAGGAATGTATCTGGGGTTTTTTTTGAACCCCATTATAGTTTTGGCCTTCACAACATCCCCCGCCAACAAGTTCCAAAAAATGACTGTGCGTTGTATGAAGAAATAATTCCTTTTGTTTGTTTTAAACTTGCTGCCTATTAATTTCATAGGGTGATTCTTGGTTCTTATGTTATGTAAAGGAATAAATAACACTTCCTTATTCACTTTCTGCACATCATTCACAATTTTATAGACCTCTATCATATCCCATCTTACTCTTCTCTTTTCCAAGATGAAAAGTCCCACTCTTTTTAATCTCCACACATATGGAAGCTCTTCCATACCCTTATTTAATTTTGTTGCCCTTCTCTGCACTTTTTCCAATTCTAATATATCTTTTTTGAGATGGGGCAACCAGAACTGCATGCAGTATTCACGATGTGGTCATATCATGGATTTATACAGTGACATTATGATATTTTCTGTCTTGCTATCTATCTCTTTCCTAATGGTTCCTAACATTCTGTTAGCTTTTTTTGCTGCTGCACATTGAGCAGATGTTTTAGAGAACTACCCACAATGACTCCAAGATCTCTTTCTTGAGTGATCACAGCTAATATAGACCCCATCATTTTGCATGTAGAGTTGTGATTGTGTTTCACAATGTACATTACCCACATGTAACTGTGGCTCATGGAGGAGCACAAATGAAATGTTCGGGGGGGGGGGGGAGGGGAGAGGTCACATGCCCCTCCCCCCCACTTCCCAGCATGCCTCTGGTGGGGATGCCTAGCAATAAGGAGGCAGCACTCCCCCTGGCAGCCACACTCTCCCTGTGTCCATGCAGAGTGGGAAGGAAGGAAGCAGCAAGGCACCTGGCTGCTGACTGAGCTCCTCCCCTCCACATGGGGCTGCTTCATCTTCCCTGCTGCTCAGGGCCGGCCCTAGCTTTTTGGCCGCCCCAAGCAAAAAAAAAAAAAACCCCACAAGCGCCGCCCCCCCCCAATGCCGGCCAAAACAGCCCCCCGCAACAACGCCGCCCCGCCAAAATGCTGGGGGGGGGGCCGCGGGGAGGGCTGCATGCCCGCCACCCCGCTCCCCCTGCCAGTGGGGAGCGGAGCACGCCTGCTGCCCCGCTGCCCCACCAGACGCCGGCGGGGAGCGCAGCACGCCGGTGGCCATGCTGCCCCGGCCGGGGCGTCGGCGTGGAGCGGAGCACGCCGGCGGCCCCGCTCTCCCGGCCGGAACGCTGCAGGGCAGGGCGGCCAGCCCTCCCCGCCACAATATGTTAATTGTGAAAAAAAAAAAAAAAACCCTGAGCGCCGCCCCCCCCCAAGGTGCCGCCCCAAGCACGTGCTTGGTAGGCTGGTGCCTGGAGCCGGCCCTGCTGCTGCTGGACTTCCACACATTGCCTCTGCCTCTACCCCCTGACTCAATGCATGGTCTGCAAAGCAGGCAGCATCGCTGGGACTCCAGCAGCAGGGAAGGAGAAGCAGCAACTGTGAAGAGGGGGAGAACAAGGCCTAACTGGTGAACAAAATAACCAGGGGGTGGGCTGTGCTGCCCATCACACACTTCTGGGATCTTTTAAAGAAAGGGGTGGCAGGGGAGAATCAAGCTGTCTGTCAGCCACAACGCTGTCTGAGGGAAGAACTGGAAGAAGCAAGCTTCACTGCTACGGCTCCTCACACAGGGGTGCCCAAAGTGGTGTGTTAATTTTGGTGGAATGTACGGGCCCAAAGAGCTAACATGTCCATAGAGCTACTGGTCCAGGAAGTGAAACCAGATATCATAGGAATAACCGAAACATGGTGGAATAGTAGTCATGACTGGAGTACAGGTATTGAAGGGTATGTGCTGTTTAGGAAAGATAGAAATAAAGGTAAAGGTGGGGGAGTAGCATTGTATATCAATGATGAGGTAGACTGTAAAGAAATAAAAAGTGATGGAATGGATAAGACAGAGTCTGTCTGGGCAAAAATCACATTGGGGAAGAAAACTACTAGAGCCTCCCCTGGGATAGTGCTTGGGGTGTGCTATAGACCACCGGGATCTAATTTGGATATGGATAGAGACCTCTTTAATGTTTTTAAGGAAGTAAATACTAATGGGAACTGTGTGATCATGGGAGACTTCAACTTCCCAGATATAGATTGGAGAACAAGTGCTAGTAATAATAATAGGGCTCAGATTTTCCTAGATGTGATAGCTGATGAATTCCTTCATCAGGTAGTTGCTGAACCAACAAGGGGGGATGCCATTTTAGATTTGGTTTTGGTGAGTAGTGAGGACCTCATTGAAGAAATGGTTGTAGGGGACAACCTTGGCTCGAGTGATCATGAGCTAATTCAGTTCAAACTAAATGGAAGGATAAACAAAAATAAATCTGAGACTAGGGTTTTTGATTTCAAAAGGGCTAACTTTAATAAATTAAGGAAATTAGTTAGGGAAGTGGATTGGACTAAAGAAGTTATGGACCTAAAGGCGGAGGAGGCCTGGGATTATTTCAAGTTAAAGTTGCAGAAGCTATCAGAAGCCTGTATCCCAAGAAAGGGGAAACAATTCATAGGCAGGGTTTTTAGACCAAGCTGGGTGAGCAAGCATCTCAGAGAGGTGATTAAGAAAAAACAGAAAGCATACAAGGAGTGGAAGATGGGAGGGATCAGCAAAGAAACCTACCTTATTGAGGTCAGAGCATGTAGGGATAAAGTGAGACAGGCTAAAAGGCATGTAGAATTGGACCTTGCAAAGGGAATTAAAACCAATAGTAAAAAGTTTTATAGCCATATAAATAGGAAGAAAACAAAGAAAGAAGAAGTGGGACCGCTAAACACTGAGGATGGAGTGGAGGTTAAGGATAATCTAGGCATGGCTCAATATCTAAACAAATACTTTGCCTCAGTCTTTAATGAGGCTAATGAGGAGCTTAGGAATAGTGGCAGCATGACAAATGGGAATAAGGATGTGGGGGTAGATATTACCATATCTGAGGTAGAAGCCAAACTTGAACAGCTTAATGAGAGTAAATCAGGCGGCTTAATGAGAGGTGGATAAGGAACTGGTTAAAGGGGAGACTACAGCGGGTCATACTGAAAGGTGAACTGTCAGGTTGGAGGGAGGTTACTAGTGGAGTTCCTCAAGGTTCAGTTTTGGGACCAATTTTATTTAATCTTTTTATTACTGACCTCGGCACCAAAAGTGGGAGTGTGCTAATAAAGTTTGCAGATGACACAAAGTTGGGAGGTATTGCCAATTCAGAAAAGGATCGGGATATCCTACAGGAAGATCTGGATGACCTTGTAAACTGGAGTAATAGTAATAGGATGAAATTTAATAGTGAGAAGTGTAAGGTTATGCATTTAGGGATTAATAACAAGAATTTTAGTTATAAGCTGGGGACACATCAGTTGGAAGTAACGGAAGAGGAGAAGGACCTCGGAGTCCTGGTTGATCACAGGATGACTATGAGTCGCCAATGTGATGTGGCCGTGAAAAAAGCTAATGCAGTCTTGGGATGCATTAGGCGAGGTATTTCTAGTAGAGATAAGGAGGTGTTAGTACCGTTATACAAGGCATTGGTAAGACCTCATTTGGAATAGTGTGTGCAGTTCTGGTCTCCCATGTTTAAGAAGGATGAATTCAAACTGGAACAGGTACAAAGAAGGGCCACTAGGATGATCCGAGGAATGGAAAACCCGTCGTATGAAAGGAGACTCAAGGAGCTTGGTTTGTTTACCTTAACCAAAAGAAGGCTGAGGGGAGATATGATTGCTCTCTTTAAATATATCCGAGGGATAAATACCAGGGAGGGAGAGGAATTATTTCAGCTCAGTACCAATGTGGACACAAGAACAAATGGATATAAACTGGCCATCAGGAAGTTTAGACTTGAAATTAGACGAAGGTTTCTAACCATCAGAGGAGTGAAGTTCTGGAACAGCCTTCCAAGGGAAGCAGTGGGGGCAAAAGACCTAACTGGCTTCAAGATTAAGCTAGATACGTTTATGGAGGGGATGGTTTGATGGGATAACATGATCTTAGTCAAAGGTCAATTAATTGCCATCAGTGGTAAATAGGACCAATGGTCAACGATGGGATGTTAGAAGTTACTACAGAGAACTTTTTCCTGGGTGTCTGGCTGGTGAGTCTTGCCCACATGCTCGGGGTTCAGCTGATCGCCATATTTGGGGTCGGGAAGGAATTTTCCTCCAGGGTAGATTGGCAGAGGCCCTGGAGGTTTTTTGCCTTCCTCTGCAGCATGGGGCACGGGTCACTTAATGGAGGATTCTCTGCATCTTGAAGTCTTTAAATCATGATTTGAGGACTTCAATAGCTGAGACATAGGTGAGAGGATTATTCCAGGAGTGGGTGGGTGAGATTCTGTGGCCTGCATTGTACAGGAGGTCAGACTAGATGATCATAATGGTCCCTTCTGACCTTAAAGTCTATGAGTCTATGAGTCTATGTTGAGGTGACCCTGTCACTGTTTAATATTGGAGAGTGACCGAGCCATGTTAACACCTTGAACTCTTTGGGCCCCTTTGCTGGATCAAACCAATCCCTGTGAGCCCAACTCCCAGGCCATAGGCTGTGATATTGGGTCACGTTAGCCACTCTGGGCTGGGCTCTGAGGCTGTGGGATTTGATACTGGAGAGGTGACTATTTCCAGACCAAACTGCATCTCAAGCGCCAGCCATTTGGGGCCAGTCCCCCCAATGAGCTCCACTCAGGTGCCTCCCTGGGAGCAGCGCACAGTAGAAACCCTGGCCCTGTGTCTATGGGGCAGCTCAAATAATGGCAGCGAGAATTGTTTGATCACTGGGGAATGTGCTTTTTTCCATTTTCCTCCCACTCCAAAGCAGATCAGCTGTTTTTGCTCAAACATTTATCTCTGGGCAGCAACCAAGCCTGGTAATTTTCACCCCCACAGGCGAACTCTGAGCGAAGCTACAACTACCTGAAAACAAAATTTAGGACAAAGCTGCTTTGGAAGCTAATCCTGCTGCGGACTGCACCACATCACACCTGATTGTGCAGTGTGGGAAAGTCATTGCCACCTCGTCCGTAACCAGGGCAGTTGGGGTTATAATACACTGGAAGGGCTGCATGCAGATGTCCCCCTAGATTGCAGGAAAGCAAGTCCAATGGGGATTCATCTCTGGAGAGGCAGCACCTGACCCAGATGGATGTCTATGGAGAGAGTGAGGGGGGGTGAGGGGAGAGAGAGCAGGACATTTTGATGCCTTTAATAGAACATACACATGTAGCAGATGCTACCCCTTACAAATGCATCTAACCTACTGTCATCTGATGGCAGGCGGGTGCGACTGAGCTGGCATTGTATTAAATACAGGGACTATCAGAGTTATGGCACCCTGCTTTAGCTGGGAGGTGGGTTCTTTGCTTTGATTTTGGGTGGGGGCTCATGTTTTGTAAATAAATAGAAATTTGGGGCTGGGTGTTAACAGGAGAGATGCTGAGAAATTTTTGCTGTAGGATCAAAATATGGAATATAAAACCAGAGTTATTTTCATGTTGCTGTTTTGGCAGCAGTCACCAGGTAGTGACACTACATAGTCTGACAAGTTCTTTTGCATGCAAACTGTATGCAGTCATTGAGGACGTGCTATATTGTTGTCAGCTTTGTGATGCACATTACTTTGGGGTGAGCTGTGGCAAGTGGCAGGAGAGTTTGCCCTTTGACTTCATCTTTCTACATATTTGATTCTTGGAGAGGAGCTGGTCCCTGGAAACCAGGCACTGGTGTTGAGCTGAGATCCCTGAAAGAAGGGTTTGTCTGTGTGCCATTGATGGCCATCTCTGTTCCAGGACTGGTGCATAGAGTGTAACTAAACAAGCTGCACTAAGGCTCCATCCAAAGTCGACATCTCTGAATTCTCCTCCAATGAGAAACCGACCTGCTTGGCCCTGAGACCTGCCATCACTTTCCAAAGGGCCACACTATGATGAAGCCTCAGAGGCCAGCTCAGAACACAGTGCCCCCAATATGGAGCAATCACAGTTGGGTCACACTTGGGTCAAATCCTGATCCCATTGAAGTCAAGGGCAAAACTCCTGTTGATTTTAGTGGGGCCAAGATTTACCTCCTAGCTTTGGAGCTAGATTTCCTGCTGACTAATAGCAATGCTCTCACCAGAACCCCTCCCGAGGGTGTTTAATTGTTAGAGCGTTTTGTCAGCTGCAGATTGATGGACACCGGGGTGGGGGGGGGTGTGCTGGTGTCACTTTAGAGGTCTTCTCTCAACTGGCAGGACTTGGAGTTCAGGTTTTGTTTTGTTTTAAAAAAAACAGGCCCCTTGGCTAAGGGTTTTCAGATGCCAGTAATTGTGTTAAGCATTGAAAAACACACACAGGGGACACTGCACTTTACACACATTGATTGCCAGGGCAAAACCACACACCAGCAGTAACAGCTGCACTGCCAAGTGTGTTTCATTCCAAGGCTGAGGGTCTCCAGTGGAGGAGGCCTGAGAATGTGAAACCAGAATCTATGGGGCACCAGCAGATCTGTGGGTGGGAGCCCAGGGGCTGGGACAGCAGGACGCTGAGTGTCAGGATTGAGAAGAGAAAATATAACATGAGACGAAATCGCAGGAAGAAAGAGCAAAGCCACAAGCCACCTATAAATAAGCCCAGCCTGAGCTGTGGTCAGGAAGCAAGTTCGTGCGACTCTAGAGACACATGCTGCTGATGCAATGCACAAACACAGAGACCCGGCCGCAGGCCAACCCTGGGCTGCGGTTACTGTATTACCAGAGGCATCTCCAGTGCAGAAGCTGCTCCCCCCATCCCTGTGGGTCCGGCTTCACTAGCAGCTCGTAGCCCTTTGTACCACAGTGCTGAGGAGTATTTTTAACAACATAGACCCTAAGTGAGGCTGCTCCCGTGACACAGAGGCCTTCTCATCACCCCTTTGTTGCAGCCTCTTCTACCTCAGGGACTCAGCACGGCTGAGTGGCTGGGAGAGCGGCACCTGCATCCCCTGCACCGTGTCCCAGCCAATGCTGATGCCCTGGGGCCATGGCACAGAGTCACTAGGCCAGACTTCCCCCTGTGGGGGGTGCTTTGCCCTGCACCTGCCCACCCCAAAGTGACCCTAAAGCGGGTGCAGCTGGTCCCAGCAGGGTCGCCCCAGTGCAGGGATTCTGTGCAAAAAGCTGCTCTGCCTGCTCCTACACCTGTCCCAGATGCTGGCATAGGGGGCGTGGCCTGATGTAAGTGGGTGTGGCCAGGACTTTGCTGAGCCCAGCCAATCCCTCACTGCTGTGTCAGCCCCAGCCCATGGGATGGCTGGTGTGAGTCAGTGCTCAGCTGGGTATGGGGGCTGGGGGCACAGTCTGTAGGGAGCAGATCAGTCTCTGGCTAATCAGGCGCAGGACAGAGCTCCAGCCCCCAGCTGCTCTGCAGGATTGAGACTTGGACCCCTCAGCATGGGGTGTTGCTGCTGTTGCCTGATCTATTGGTTAGTTACTGATCAGGTTATTAATGTGGATTCTCCCACTAGCACTCTGTGATTTGGTAAGTTGTTGCCCCAGGACATTATGAGAGTCACTGCTTTGGGAGCCCCATGGGGCACGACAACGATGCTTTCACTCAGGGAAGACCCTCTGTAACTGGAAAAGTTTTATCACTACAGTGTTTGGTCCAATACATAAAACAACCCAAACATGTCAAGGGATGTAATACAGCCCCGTAAGGACCGCCCACCCCACTGCAGGTGTGTACTCACTCTGTCCTTGGGGAGAGCTCTGAGGGTGGAGATCCTGGTCTAGTCCTACCCTGATGTGCCGATGAAGAACTCCCAGGGCTGTACCTGCGACCAGATGTTTCATAGGCCTTGATGGTCCTCATGCATCTGTGTGCATTGCTCTTCCCTCATTTGCCATATCTTCACTTCCTCACCCTCATCATATTGGGATGCCCTCATCCTACAGGTTAATTAGGTTATACTCATTAACTTATGCATCAGTTGGATTACTGTGGGTACCTGCAGTTGAGCATCTGCTGATATTCCCCTCCAAAAATACCCTAAACTGGCACAAACTACCTTCTTGCAGATTCCTATGGGCTGTTTTCAACACTTGTGATTATTATAAAACAATAAACACGGTCTCATGCCATCTTGTGACTTAAGGTCACTGTTATTTACTTACTTATGCTAATTTATTGAGCATCTCCTCCTGCGCAGGGTACAAGGCCTAATACTTATGCTAACTGCTTGAGCTATTCTTATAGAACTAGGCCTGTAGGTCTCTTGCGTTCCTGTGGTCAGTTTCTTCTTTGTCTTCTTCTTACTATGTATTGTACTGCTACACTGCCCTCCCCTGGGGTAGCCCTTACACACACAGTCATGGGCCTGCTCAGTGCCCATCAGGTCGAATGGGGCCCCCACAATCGACCCCACCCAGTGCAAACATCTCACGTCAAGTGCTGGTGCAAAGAGTAGCCAGAGGAAGCCACCAGTAGCCTCCACAGCAAGTGTGGTTGGTCACTCAGCACCTAGACACTACGCCAGAGCTCCTGAGAGCCCCTTATCTATTAACTGGCTATTGATGTAGACACAAGGCTAGAGCACTGCTGTAACATTGGATATGGCCCAAACCAGCAGCCAGTGATGGCAACCTCTCCCCTCCCTCATATGTGGGCTCAGCTGTGCTGGTAGGTGCATTAGCAGGGGGAACTGAGACAAGTTAGTCAATTCTCGTGGTGTCTGGGACAACGCAGGTTCATAGATTCCAAGGCCAGAGGGGACCTTTGTGATCCTCTAATCTGACCCCATGTGTAGCAAGGCCAGAGAACTGCCCCAAAGTAATTCCTAGAGCAGATCTTATACAAAAACATCCCATCTTGATTTAAAAATGGTCAGGGATGGAGAATCCACCACGACCCCTGGTAAATTGTTCCAGTGGTTAGTTGCACTCACTGTTAACAATTTAGGCTTTATTTGCAGTCTGAATTTGTCTAGCTTCAACTTCCAGCCATTGGATCATGTTAGACCTTCTTCTGCTAGACTAAAGAGCCCATTATCAATTATTTGTTTCCCCTGTAGGTACTTATAGACTGAGATCCAGTCACCCCTTAATGTTCTCTTTGTTAAGCTAAATAGATTGTGCTCCTGGAGTTTATCTCTATAAGGCATATTTTCCAATCCTGTAATCATTCTTGTGGTCACCAAATGCATCATGAACCTCAATGATGTTCTCTCCTGAACCAGATCTGGTGCCTTACAGGGTAGTATGCCTGTGAAGGAGAGGTGTCTGTTGACACCAGCCAGCCATCATGTTTTGTGTCTTCTCGGTGGTCTTTTCCATCCTGCTTTCATTGGGCTTTTCATTGGCTTAAGACAAGGCCTTGCCCATTCCCTGCATCAGGGTGGGTCAGGCTCGTTACTCCAGCGAGCCTGGTGGCCCATGCTGCGGGTTCTTTCCTACTTCCTCCCCTGGGCAGGCGCACAGCCCAACTCAAATTCTAAACCAGAACTAATTAACCTCTTAGCTGCTGGAGGAAACGTTCCACAAAGCTCATCTCTAGTGACATCACTGAGGATATTGATGGGTGTGTGGGACTCTCTACACCCAGCCCATACTAATGCTGAGCTGTGATGGGGAAGGGCTGCGAGAGCACAAACTGATTCTGGTAGGTGGGGAGGTGAGATGGTTTTCGGGTACCCAGGACTGTGAGTCACCTTGTTACTGCTCCCCCCCACACACACCTCCAGCGTGCAAAGTTTTGCTTGTGCCCGGCTCCCTGACACCACCAGCCTGTCAGCTGCTCAGGCCCTCTTGTCTGGGTGACACCTTGCAGGTTAATAGTAGGTGCAGCCCAGACCCTGAGTCCCTGTGAATCATTCCCTGGTGATACCTAGCCCCTGGCACTAGCTACTCACAGAAATTCCAGAGCCTCTGCCTCCCACAGGAACAGGATACCCCAATTTACTGTTTTTACCTGAACCCCTCATGCCTGTAAACCACACGTGCTTGTGAGCACTTACAATAAAACCCAGGCAGATTTATTTAAGAAAGGATAAAGATTTAACTAGAAAAAAGAGACAGTGACGGCAACAAATGGTTATGCCAGAGAACAAAATCATAAACCACAAACCCGGGTCTACACTGATTAAGTTACCTTTCCTAGCTAATAAAGCAGGTTCCCCATACCTGAATGGGCCATTAGCGAGACATATTCTCTCCTGGTGACTAATTTCTACTCCAAGTCCATAAATAAATTCATTATTCCTTAAATTCATTATTATTACCTGTACAAACATCTCACAATGATTATGAGTCTTGACAAGTTACGAGCTCGCTGTAGCTATCTTACACGTTACTCTGTAAGATGTGTGTTCAGTGTAGTGAGTTTGTCTGAGGTGAGGGTTGTTTGCAAAGAACAAGGAACCCTTTGCCCAGGAGTCTCTGTGTCTCTGCTCTGTCTTTGCCCTTTGGGGCTCTGGGTGTATCCACAGGGCTAGACTGTGAGAAAAATCAGCGTGAGAGGCAGGGTGTTCCTTTAACCTGACTCCTTCACACCTGGTGGACCCTGCATCTGTCACAAGGGGAAACCCTGCGTCTGTCACACCTGGAGGGGCGGGGTGTCCTGCGCCTATCACACCAGCAGGGAACCTGCATCTGTCAGCTGGGAGAGGCCCTATGCCTGTGACACCTGGGAGACCCTGCCCCTGTCACTCCTGGGGGACCTGCCCCTGTCACTCCCGGGGGACCTTGCATCTGTCACATGGGGGAGACCCTGTGTCTGTCACACCCGGGGGATCCTGTGTCTCTCACATCAGGGGGGCCCTGCCCTGTCACATCCAGGGGGCCCTGCCCCTGTTACACCTGGAGGACCCTGTGCCTGTCATACGGGAGACCCTGCACCTGTCACACCTGGGGATCCTGTGTCTGTCACATCCAGGGGGCTCTGCCCCTGTCACACCCAGGGATCCTGTGTCTGTAACATCCAGGGGGCCCTGCACCTGTCACACCTGGGGGACCCTGTGCCTGTCATACAGGGGGCCCTGCCCCGGTCACACCTGGGGGCCCCTGTGCCTGTCACACCTGTGGGATCCTGTGCCTGTAACACACGGGGGGCCCTGCCCCTGTCACACAAGGGGGACTCTGTGCCTGTCATATGGGGGAGGGCTGTCTCTGGGGAACCCGCATGTCTGACACTCCAAGACTCAGCCCATCCTGAGCCCCACAAGAGAAGCATCTGAGAGTTGTTTCCATCTTGTCTCAGTAGGGGAGGGCCCCTCTGGCCACAGACACACGTCACTGACGTCAGGGCTGCTCCCAGACATGCTACTAGAGCCCACACCCTGTCCAGTTCCTCTGCTCCCCGCCCCTTGGTGAGAAGGAGGGGACTGGAGGCACAGAGCCGCAGTGGATTCTCTTTGGAGGCACAGATGCTGCTGCAGGGTCCCCGGCTTGGTCCCTGGCTCCCACTCCCCATGATCCTGCTGTGGCTGCTCTGTGAGTTTGGGAAGAGCTCCCTGCTCATGGACTTGGGGAGGGGTCTCTGGGCTGTGGGAAGCAGGGGGAGAGGCAGGCTCATGGCTCTGCCTGGGCCGGGGGGACGTGGGGACTGGGCTGGGGGAGAGTGACCATCATAAGTGGGGAATAGCAGGGATGTGGGGATGGGTCACTGGGAGCCACACGGTGCAGGAGTGAGAAACTGGGTATAAATTCCTGGCACAACTTTCCTGAGGCAGATCAGAGAGAATATTTAGCCCTCAGGAGATGTTTGTAACAATCCCCTGCTCTGCAGTACAGCTAATACCCCAAGGATTATATAAATTCTTTGTAATTATACTAATGTACATACCCCTAGACGGGTCTGGAAATAGGAGCCTTCCTGTACACGTAATATTGCGGACACAGGAATTAGTTAGAGATGGTCTCAAAGTTGACAGTGTCTATACTGCAAAGAAAGACCCACGGCAGCAAGTCTCAGAGCCTGGGTCCACAGATTTGGGCTTGTGGAGCTCAAACAATGGGGCCAAAAATAGCAGTGTAGACATTCCCTCTTGGGCAGGAGCGTGGGCTCTGAAACCTGGTGAGGTGGAAAGGTCTCAGACCTCGGGCAGGAACTCTGCACTGTTACTTTTATCTCTGCTGGTTTAGGCAACAAAGCCGAATTGCTATCACCTAGAGTGACCAGACAGCAAGTGTGAAAAATCGGGACAGGGGGTTGGGGGGGTAATAGGCGCCTATATAAGACAAAGCCCCAAATATCGGAACTGTCCCTATAAAATCAGGACATCTGGTCATCCTATCTATCACCTGCCTCTTAATCTCTCTCTGTAGCATTCACAGTAATCCAGCTAATAATGTGTCTGCCATGACCTAGTGATTTATGACTCTGTTGTTGTGTCATAGGGATTGTATTGCACAACGAGCCAATCCCCAGCTGGTGGAAATCCATGCTGGTGTCGGTGCAGTGTGCCCATTTCCACCAGTTGAGGCTCAGGCCTTATATTGTTATATTTGTATTGATATTGTCTCAATTGCAATTGTATCTGCACTGGTGTGTGGGCTCCAATGGCAGGGTTAGGTCCAATTAAGTGACTGATCTTTCAATCAAATCCACATATATCCTGTTGAAGGATTGGGGCCTACAGATCTTGCAATATCCTTAACTTGGGGTTTCTTGGCTTTTATTTGCTTAACTATCAATGTTAACCTCGCCCCAGCGTAGCTGTGTGTATTGTCAGAGCCACGGGGACTGCCACTCACCCCTCTCTTGCTGTCTGGTGCAGGTGCTGGGGTCACAGGACAGGAGCCCTGCAGTTCCCCAGGTGAGTGAGAGCACAAGAGACGTGGAAGAAGGGGAGTCATAGAAAGGAGTGAAACTCCCGACAATGGCAACAGGAGGGCAGATGGGAAGGTGTAGGAGGGGGATGGGTGGGGAATACCTCTTGCATGATTCCTGCCTGAAATCCTCTTAATCACACTGTAAACAGAACTTCTCACAGTGCCACACCATAAACATTACTGGAAATGAAGCACACTTGGGCCAGATCATCAGCAGGTATAAATCAGCGTAGTTCTGCTGACTCCAATGGAGCTGTGCCAATTTACACCAGCCAGGAATCTGGCCCAATGTTACTGGGATACATGTCTAACAAACTTTCCATATGTAAATCTTGGCAGGCTTGGTGTTAATACAAGAGTGTATTAATGAGACCAGGGTACTGCACTAGGCTGAATTTGTCTTAAATCTCCTGCTTTATGCCATATTTATTTTAATTTCAATGAGAAGAGAGACGGCTCGTTCCATCAGCCAAGCGTATTTCTCATCTCATGCCTGGGTCTGCCTTCACGGCAGAGTTAAATTAGCCACACTCTAGTGACTCCTCTCATTTTAGCCGAGTTCCTGTGAGAACAGCCACACTGCTGTGCCCACACTGGTTCTGCACTCGCTCGCATGTGGGTGTGTGGTTTCTGGGGACACGTCCCCTCGCTCTTAGAGATGAATTGTGGGAGAACTTGTCTGTCCTTTCTGGGCACACTAGGGGAATTGTGGGAAGGCACTGGAGGACTGGTGACACGCAAGTGGCACATGCCTGGATCCACACTACAGAGGGGTTGCGTTGATAACTGATGAGTTGATCTCACTTGAGTTTTACCTATGCCCCCTCTTGGACTGGCCAACTCCAGTTAACAGCACCACCACACTTCAGTTAAGGGATTTGTATGTGGATGGGATTCAAGTTACAGGCAACATCAGAGTTATAACTTGAGTTAATGCTGCAGTGAAGACAAGCCCTTAGTCTCCTCTCAGAGGCATACTTCAATCTATTATTTTTGTTGCAGGTGACTTCCCTTCTCCTACACTGTTCCTGAGCACCTCTTCAGCTCAGGTGGGGGACTCTGTCTTGGCTCAGTGTTCCCTTCATCCCAACATTGTAGCTGCTCTAGTTATTTTCTGTCAGGATGGAAAAGAAATCTCCAGCCAACTGACCACGTCAGGCCAGTCACTGTATCAATATGACATCTGTGTGCGGAGCTCAGGCCAGTTTAGATGTATGTACCAGTACAGGAACAACCAAAGCCAGGTGAACAATTCTCGTCTCAGTCTCCCCCGGACCTTGAATGTAACAGGTGAGTTGTTGGACTCCTACACAATGTGAGGAGGGGGGAAGGGAACAGCTGGCTGGTATCAGGCATTTTAAAATTTTGCGGGCTTCTGCCACAGGAACCTGTTAATGGTGAGGCAGGTTGTGAGCTGTAATCATTACCGAACTGGACTGGGATTGTGCACAGCCTATTAAATCTGAGGGACTGTCCGAGATTGAGGTGTCAATAGATGAGGCTTTGGATACAATGGATAAATTAAACAATAATAAGTCCCCAGAACCAGATGGTATTCACCCAAGAGTTCTGAAGGAGCTCAAATATGAAACAGCAGAATTACTAACTCTGATATATAGAACAGGAGTACTTGTGGCACCTTAGAGACTAACAAATTTATCTGAGCATAAGCTTTCGTGTGGTACAGCCCACTTCATCGAATGCATAGAATGGAACATATAGTAAGAGGATCTATATATACATATAGAGAACCTAAAAAGGTGGAAGATGCCACGTATGGCATCTTCCACCTTTTCAGGTTCTCTATATGTATGTATAGATCCTCTTACTATATGTTCCATTCTATGCATTCGATGAGGTGGGCTGTAGCACACGAAAGCTTTTGCTCAAATAAATTTGTTAGTCTCTAAGGTGCCACAAGTACTCCTGTTTTTTTAACGGATACAGACTAATACGGCTGCTACTCTGAAACCTAACTCTGATATGTAACCTATTGCTTAAATCAGCCTCTGGACCAGATGACTGGAGGGTAGCTAATGTAATGCTGATTTTTTTTAAAAGGCTCCAAAGGCAATCCTGGCAATTACAAGGTGGTAAGCCTGACTTCGGTACTAGGCCAATTGGTTGAAACTATAGTAAAGAACAGAATGATCAGATACACAGATGAACACAATATGTTGGGGAGCATCAACACAGCTTTTGTAAAGGGTCTGATCAAGTCTGGTGGTTTTTCTGTTCTTATTAAATTTGTAACTCCATTTTCCAACCCCACCCCCTTGGCCAGTTTGTCTGTCTCATCCACCCATGGTGTTTGGGGGCAGGGATTGACATTTATCAGGTCTGTAAAGCTAACAGCTCAATGAGACCTGACCTGGATTTGACCGTCAGGTGCTAGTGCATTATTATTGTTAATTATTATTACAGCAGCTGGGAATCTGGCCCACTGATGTCAATGGAGCAGGGCTGATCGGCACAAGCTGGAGATCTGGCCCATTGACTGCAGCTGGGATCTGGCCCAGTGTGTCTGAGGTTCCTCTGGAGAGATATGATCTAGGGATTCGTAGCAGCTCTCTCTCTGGAATGATCTCTGCTTGGTCGGCCACTGAGCTGCTGAATGTCCCTGATGTTGTCTGTGTTTTTTGCACAGGCCGGAAGCTGATCCCGAGCACTGGCCCCAGCCCTGAGGATCCAGCGTCTCAGGAAGGTGAGTGACTAGGGTTGCCAACTTTCTAATTTCAGAAAACTGAATACCCTTGCCCGCCCCTTCCCCGAAGCCCCTCCCCCTGCCCCGTCCCTTCCCTGCGGCTCTGCCCCCATTCATTCCAGCCCCCCTCTTCCGTCGCTCACCCTTCCCCATCCTCACTCACTTTCACCAGGCTGGGGCAGGGGATTGGGGGGTGTGTGTGGGGGTGATGGCTCTGGCTGGAGGTGTGGGCTCTGAGGTGGTGCTGGGAATGAGTGGTTCAGGGTGCAGGAGGGTGCTCCAGGCTGGGGCCAAGGGGTTCAGAGTGCAGCAGGGAGCTCTGGACTAGGGCAGGGGGTTGCGGTGCGGGGGCAGGGGCGAGGGCTCCAGCTGGGGTGCGGGCTCTGGGGTGGGGTCGGAGATGAAGGGCTTGGGGTGCATGAGGGGGCTCCGGGTTGGGGCCAAGGGGTTTGGAGTGTGGGAGAGGGGTGTGGACTCCAGGAAGGAGTTCGGGTGCAGGAGGGGATGTGGGGTGCAGGCTCCAGGAGGGAGTATGGGTGTGTGAGGGGGCTCTGATTTGGGGTAGGCGGTTGGGGCGCGGGAGGGGGTTCGGGCTCTGGGTGACTCTGGCTGGTGCAGTTTGTGGGGGTCCGGGAGGCACTGATGCCAAGTGGCCCCTTAAATAGCAGCCGCACCAGCACTGCCCTGGCATTCCCCTGGCGTCAGAGGCTGCTCTATCTGCCATGAATCCTGAACACATGGCTTGGCGAGGACAAAAGTTTTTCCTGTTCTCTGGAATGCGGGGAGGAGAGAATTCCCTGCAAGTGACACCCCGCCCGCCCCCCCACTGCTGCCCCTGGCTCGCTGCTCCCCCAGCATAGCCCAAATCACAGCAGCTCTAGGGAGAGAGCTGCTGCAGGCCCCCTCCTCCTTCTTCCCCCTGCCATTTGCAGTGACCCCCAGCCCCTCTCCTTCGTCTCCCCCCAGCCTGGCTACTGGCTGGGGCCTCCACACCCAGCTGCTGCCTGACTCTGCTCGGACCCGTTCCCAAGGAGAGAAGCCCAACTTTAGCTCCATGCTTCCACGCAGCCCATTCATCCCTGGGAGGACACTGATCAGCCCACAGCCCCTCACCTGCTGGCAGCATGGTCTCGAGTCGAACGCAGCACAGCAGCCCCCCAGGGAGCAGGCTATGGGGTCCGGGACGGGCGGCGGTGGCTTGCCCTTACCCCCTCCTCTCTCAGCTACCACCGGTTGGGAGCAGTGGGCCAGGTAGGGAGGGGGGTGAAGGCACTTCCTAAAGGCCACAGTGCCCGCTCTGCAGGGAACCCCTGGCCACCAGAGGCTGCTGCCCGGGGTTAACCCTGCCGGCTCCAGCCTGCAGCCGAATGCCTTTCCAGCCCCTCCACTGGGATCCACCCCATGCATGCCAGGGCTCACACTGCCCCCGAGCTCCAGAGAGAGAGCTGCTGCAGGCCCCTTCCTCATCCTCCTGCCTCCAACCAGACTTTTAATGGCCTGGTTGATGGTGCTGACCGGAGCCGCCAGGGTCTCTTTTCGACTGGTTGTTCCAGTCATAAACTGGATGCCTGGCAACCCTATGAGTGACTGTGATGAGGTCTAATTCCCTCAGCACTCAGCACGCTGAGAGCACGCTGGGTTCTGAGCTCTCGAGAATCTCACCCTGAGTGCCTGACCCACAGTCCATCGGCATCCCTGGGATCCTGGCACTGAGTCCAGTGGGCCGGGCTTCTCCTATGTTCAGAACTGGGAGGAAGTGTCCTGTTCTAGGCCTGTCCTTGAGGAGCCCCTCTCCAATCTGCCCTACAGCAGGGTGTGTGGGGAGGGGAACAGCACACATAGGAGCATCCACAGCTGAGGGAGACCCATCTGTCTCCCCACAGCCATTCCCCCCTCTCACCCTGCAGCTGGAAGCATCTCCTGGGGCTGGCACGAGTGAAGGGCACATGGGGGTACTGCCATTTAGGGGGCTGCCACTGCAGTGGGGTGGGAGGCATGATCTGTCGTGTTTCAGTACCAGATATGGACCGTCTACACAGCTTCCTTCTTAGCAAAGCACACACGAGACGTGTTCATAAGATCCTTTAAGGCTCTGCCAGGTATGGCTGACGTTAGCTTAAATACGATATTTTACATACAGTGCTAATTAGTGGCTGAGTAGTAGAATACAGTTCAGCATTCTGTTCCCTGACCTGTAAACCCCTTCCCCTCCAGAGAGCAGCAGCCAGGGCTCAGAGCAACCAGCAGTGCCCTGGGTGTGTCTAGGACAGAGAGAAGGGTCTGTAACCTGTGGAAGGAAAGTGTGAGAATCATCCGGAGATAGGTTCAGTGTCTGCTTATCCCCCAATGCAATATCCTGATGCCTAGCTCTCATCCGTAGATCCCCTCCAGGAGAACAGTCAAGGGGAGCACTTGCCCTGGTATCACTGGCCCTGCTTGGGGTCCCTTTGGGTTTCTGTCCTAGGGTGTTAGTTCCCCGTGTGCTCTCTATGCTGAATGTGAAGCACGATTCTGAATTATCTCACCCCCCGGGGGATTTTCTATGAGGTCTCATGACACTGGGCTTCCTCTTCTCAGAGCATGGCCCCCGGGAGTTCTGGGGGGACGCAGCTGCCCAGCTGGAGGCAGAGCTGCTTTGTGGGGGCCCCACTGTGATGGGTTCAGTCCGACGAAGAGGACTGTAGTCCACGAAAGCTTATGCTGAAATAAATTTGTTAGTCTCTAAGGTGCCACAAGTATTCCTTTTCTTATTTCCCTTGGGACTGGGGTGACCAGACAGCAAATATGAAAAATCGGGACAGGGGGTGGGGGGCAATAGGAGCCTATATAAGTAAAAGATCCAAAAATCGGGACTGTCCCTATAAAATCGGGACATCTGGTCACCCTACTTGGGACTGTCACCCGATGTGCTGAAATTACCTCTGAGCCCCTTTTCCCTGCCAGCTTGGGACTCCAGAACCCTGCCTTGTTGAGCCAGACACGCCAGCCTGCTGCAACACAGACCCAGGGTTTGGGTCACGCCCCCAAAGCTGCAGGCTTTAAGTGAAAACAGCTCTGCAGGTTACCTGATTCCAGCACCCAGACACCCAGCTCCCAATAGGATCCAAACCCCAAATAAATACATTTTACTCTGTATAAATCCCGTACAAGGTAAACTCATATATTGTCCGCCCTCTATACCACTGATAGAGAGATACGCAGAGCTGTGTGCGCCCCGGATATTAATCACTTACTCTGGGTTCATTAATAAACACAAGTGTTTTATTAAGTGTAAATAGTAGGATTTAAGTGGTTCCAAGTAATAACAGACAGAACAGAGTAAGTTACCAAGCAAAATAAAGCAAAAACACACAAGTCTAAGCCTAATACATTAAGAAACTGATTACAGGTAAAATCTCACCCTCAGAGATGTTCCAATCTCATCCTCGATTAGTCCTTCCTAGTCTGGGCCCAATCCTTTCCCCTGGTACAGACCTTGTTAGTTCCAGCAGACATCCGAGGTGGTAAGCAGGGGTTTCTCATCCTGGCAGCCTCCTTTGTTCTGTTCCACCCCCTTTTATAGCTTTGGCACAAGGCTGGAATCTTTTGTCTCTCTGGGTCCGCCCCCCCACCCCACGCTTTCTAAATGGAAAAGCTCTAGGGTTAAGATGGATTCCAGTATCATGTGACATGGTCACGTGTCCTGTGAGACCCCAGCATTCATTCTTCCTGGGCTGACCCACACGTACACAGGAAGGTTTGCAAGTAAACAAACCTATTCACAACCAATGGTCCTAGTCAATGGGAGCCATCAAGATTCCAAGCCACCATTAATGGCCCACACCTTGCATAAGTACAATAGGACCTCAGGGTTATACTTCATATTTGAGCTGTAGCCCATGAAAGCTTATGCTGAAATAAATTTGTTAGTCTCTAAGGTGCCACAAGTAATCCTATTCTCTTTGCAGATACAAGAATGATACATACATACAAATAGGAGGAATATATTCAGTAGGTTATAACCTCTGTTATGATACCTTATAAGAAACCTTTTGCATAAAGCATATTTCAGTTACATCATATTCCCACTTATAAGCATATTTCCATAAAACATATGGAGTGCAACGTCACACCCACTCTGAGCCTGAACACCCTAGAGCCATTTCTCTGCCTCCCAGCCTCCCATCAAATGTCCCCTTGTGTGTTCTAGACCCAGCCATGTCTGTCTACATCTGGATCCTGTGCTCCACCATGGTCCTTCTTCTCCTTGTGTCTTCCCCGATCATCACCAATGTCCTGGAGAGAACAAGCCATCGCTCAGCCTGAGCCTCCAGACTGGAACTCTCAGGGGATGTAACACAGCCCCGTCCGCTCCACCAACCTGCTCCCCCTGCCCCATCCACCCAGATCCCAGTTTCTCAATGCAGTTCCCACTGCGCTGCCTCCAACGCACCCCTCTGCTCTGTGCTCCTTCCCAAGGCCCTCGGTTCTCCATATTTCAATCCCTTTGAGCAATCCCATTGCTTCACCTGCCTAGAGCAAAACATGGGGATTTTCACAGACAATTCTTGTCTTGTTCCCCTGCCCCCTGCTGTGTCTGTCTGTCCTCAGACTGTGAGCTCATCAGGGACTGTCCCCTCTGCGGAGTCTGGGAGGTGCCTGGCACATTGTGGGTGCTGCCCCATATAAACAGTAATAACTATGACCCAGGTTGGGGTGTGGCTCAGAAATTTCAGCAAACAGGCCAAAGTGACTGAGCCCCTAGGTTCTCACAGGAGGTGATGGCCAATGGGGGGGCAAAGCACTCACGTTTAATATGTTCATCCCCCCCCCCAAGAAGGGGCAGCTGCATTTCTCCAGCCTGTGCCCCACGCCCAGGTAAACCCCATGGACAGTCCCTGGGCAGGGACAGCACTGGGTTTGGACAGGCCCCACATGACAAACCACATGGACAGTCCCTGGGAAGGGGCCCGGCATTTGTGAAACCCCCACCTGGGAGCTGAGTGTCAGCCATGCTTCCAGGACACTGTACCCCAAACTGCCCACTGCTCCCCAAATTAAACACGATGCAGGGAGTCAAACTCCAGCCCCGAACCCAGATCAGAATGTCCCAGCCCAGGCCCACCTCAGCACTGGGTCCCATCACATCCAGGGCTGGAACGGCTCATACATATGGGGCCCCAGGCTCAGGCTATAACCAGGGCTGGCCTTTGGTATGGCAAAAGGGGTAAAGACCCGAGCTGCCATTCTAAGCAGGGCGCCTCTGACTCAGGAGTGACCCTGACCTGCTGCTCCGCAGCCGTCTGCATCCGCAGGCGGCTTCTCCTGTCTCCTGCTTTGGAGATGCCCCTGGCCAGCTGCTTCCAGGAGCCTCCTGTTTGCTGTGCAGAGCGGGGGGTAGGGGTAGGAGGGGGCACTGATGTCAGGGTGTTCCCCCGTGCATGTACCCCATCTCTATCATCTGGGGGCGGGGAGGTCAGGGGTCAGGAATGGTACGGAGATGCTGGCAGCTGCTGCTGTCTGAACAGGCCTTTGGTGAGTGCTGCTCTGCTTAAAGGGGCAGCACACTGTCTTTCATACACTCCCCCAGCATACGCTGTCTCTCTCTCTCACAATCCCCCAAGCACTCGCTCACTCTCTCTCTCTCTCACATACACACACACATTGTCTCTTTCACACTCCCCCAACACACACTGGCTCTCACACACACACTCTCACACACTTCTCCAACACAAACTGTCTCTCCTCACACACACACACACACACACTCCCCCAACACACACACTCACCCCCCAACACGTACTTGTATTATGTTGTTGTTATTACTTCTTGGTACTTCCTGCAATGCACGTATATTCTCTGTAATTTTATTCTTTCAAAGTGCTGTTGTTTTAGAGGGTTTTTTTTTACCAGTCTGTGCATTTAATAATTTTATTTCTCTCTAATGCTTAATTTTAACTCTTTCTGTAGTGAGTTCTAAAATGCCTAATCTGTCCTGGCTGGAGTTTTATTACTTTTGTTATCATATTGTGCTTTGTCATTTATTATTTAAAATGGTACAATCAAATAATAGTATCCTTCTAGAATGTAACTTCAACTCGTATTAACCTTAGCAGTGCCAGTTTAAAAATCATTAGCTAAAAACATAACTTTAGACCCTGTGCAGATGAAGGTTGCTTATTTTCAAATTGTATTTTTAGTTATATCTGTAAAATAATTTAAAATTTGCATGAAAATAGATGCAGTTCCAACTATGATACCAATAGCAATGATGGAGTTAAATGTTAGTGATTCACATACATGATTGTGATTGGTAAACATAAATGCCAAAATCATTAGAAATATAAATTCCCTTTCTTAATAAAAGAGAAAAAAAATTAACCACATATGTTAAAATTAAGTATATTTTTAGTGAAATGGAAAACAATTGACTAAACTAGAGCAGATCATGGCAGTAACACAGAGTATGTATGGTAGAGAAAGTAAGCAGATTTTAAGCAGAGTTTATTTATTTTTATTTATCTGTACTAGAGATAGTTCACAAAGTATCTAACGTGTGTTTCTGATATCTGTTCCAGAACTGAAACCTCAAGGTTTGGGATTGGGAATATCTGCTGTATTATCTCCTGGTTGTTCTAAATTTACATATAACCTTTAAACGTGGCTTTAACAATTAGATACAGTGCTCCTGACAGCTAATTCCTAAGTTATTAGCTGCAAAAAACCCTAGAGTTTTCAGGTGCCTAAGTAGTCCCTGGAATCACGATTAAAGTTTCCTCACAGACCCCAAAATCTGAAATGGCGCCCCGGAGAGCCAGGAGTGGCCAGAGGGCTGCAGGAGGGCCGTGGGCAGCCCCACGCAAAAGCCCGCCTTGAGCCACATGCCAATCACCAGGCACCGCAAGCCGCAGCAGCAGCGCAGAAGTGAGGGTGGCGATACACCATATACCAGGCCACCGTCACTTCTGCACCGCTGCTGGCGGTGGCGTTGCCGTTAGAGCTGGGCACCCACCAGTATCAGGCAACCCTGCCAGTGCTTAATTTGTGCCAGGGCTGAGTTCTGGGAGGTCTTTGAATACAAATTAAACACTGGGGGAGGCAGCGGAGCCCAGAGGTGATGGGGGGTAGACCAGGGTGCCCATGGGGGCTGGGGTAATGCGGGGGGGCGCCAAAATACAAGTTTTCCCAGTGCACCATTTTCCCTAAGGCCAGCCCTGGAATAACACAGCCACCCAAACCTCTTTGCCCCCATGGGGCTCACCTCTCAGAGCACACACAGCCCCACAGAGTCCCCAGCTAAATACAGCCCCAATACATGTGGTTCACTCAGTTGTGGATATGTAGGTGCCCAGCCCCAAAGAGTCCCCAGGGCACAGCCTCACCCCACCTGCAGCCTCTGGGGAGAGGGAGGAAAAACAGCATGAAAATGGGTAGGAAAAAAACAAGTGCTAGAAAGTGTTAGTGCAAAGGGAAGTGCAGTGGTGGGGGGGGGCAGGTATGTTAGCAAGCTGGGGGTGGGATCAGAGTCAGTGGGGGAGGGGCAAAGCCTTCAGAGCTGTTGATCCAGTCACTGTCTTGGGGGCTAGTGCTAATGAAACCCTGTACAAATCCATCTCCAGGCTGTAACACAGGCCAAAGGGAGCTGAGGGTGGCTGGGCAGGGCTTAGCGCATGGGGATATTTACACCAGAAATACCGAGCTCTGTGGCTAATTCCCCTCTGCCTGGCACACGGGGTCATCCATGTCACCTGGGCACAGCGAGTGTGAAATGACCCCAGAGTTACACCCCTGCTGCCTCCCCCAGTGTTTAATTTGTATTCAAAGACCTGCCAGAACTCAGCCCTGGCACAAATTAAGCACTGGCAGGGCTGCCTGATACTGGTGAGTGCCCAGCTCTAACGGCAACGCCACCACCAGTGGCACACTGTGGGCCGGGCAGGAGAGACGCAGACTCCTGAAATCCAGGATTAGGTAAGAAATCGCAATTGGTACAAAGATAACGACTGAGTGAGACTGGAGAGCTCACACCCAATGGCACAGTTTGATAGAAAGTGACAATTAGATTAATTAAAACCTAGATGGTCCTGTCTGGCCTGAACATCTTTGGATCGCTGATGCCCTTTGGGTGAGTTTGTGATGTCAGATTCACTAACGACATACCCAGACAGGGCTCTCGCTGAGTGGCCTGTTGCACTGTTCTAAGAGCTCCCTGCCACATTGCCTGGCCTGCGGACCATCCTAGAGCAGGTATCTGAGTGCTCGGGAGAAGGAGCGACTCTGAGCGGGTCAAACATCACAGCCAGGCCGCGCACAGGCAGGGCGAGAACCAACGGCTGGAAACCGATGCTAGATAAATCCATTCTGGAACAAAGATGCAAGTGTTTAGCAGGGAGGGGAATTAACCATAGGAACAGCTCACCCAGGAACGTGGGGCACTCTTCAACGCTGATGTTTGTGTAGTGTTAGAGGATGGCTGGTCAGACAGAGTAAACACTCATCCCAGGCCATGAGATACAGAGACTTTGCCGCTGGGGACATGGATTCATAGATTCCTAGGCCAGAAGGGAGCATTGTGGTCATCTAGTCTGACCTCCTGTGTAGCACAAGACTCAGAGTTTCTCCAGAATAATTCTCAGAACAGATCTCTTAGGAAAACATCTTATCCTGATTTAAAAATTGTCAGTGATGGAGAATCCACCACACTCCTTAGTAACTTATTCCAGTGGGTAATTACCCTCACTGCAAAAAATGTACTGTGAAACTGGCAGACCAGGTGCCAGCTCATGCTAATGCCCCGAGGCCTCCAGTGAACTCTGTCAAATGCATAGCTGGAAACCAGTCTGACTCACCAGTGTGTTAGTAGTGTTAAAATGGGTGTTAGACTTGTAACAATGTGTTTAGCGAGTAGACTTTATGAAATGCTTGTAAGTTGCTACCTGCATTATTTTCATTTATAATATCTGTAAGCCATGTTCACAGAATATCAGGGTTGGAAGGGACCTTAAGAGGTCATCTAGTCCAACCCCCTGCTCAAAGCAGGACCAATCCCCAATTTTTGCCCCAATCCCCAAATGGCCCCCTCAAGGATTGAACTCACTGTGACGGGTTGGGGCCACAGAGACCTGCTTGGTGCTGCCACCTGGTGTGCCAAGGCTACTTCTGCCCCTGCTTCCAGGCCTTTTCCAGCTTGGGACTCCCGAATCCTGTCTGTTTTGAGTCAGATTCCACTGATCTGCTGCAAACACAGACCCAGGTCCGAACCAAGTCCACTCACCACTGTAAGGCCCCTGGAAGCGCCCTTGCCTTTGACACCCAGCTGCTCAACTCCAAGGAGGTTCAAACCCTTAATAAATCTGTTTTACCCTGTATAAAGCTTATACAGGGTAAACTCATAAATAGTTCGCCTTCTATTTCAAAGATAGAAAGATATGCACAACTGTTCGCTTTCCCCAGGCACCAACTCGTACGCAAGGAAACTTAATAAGTAAAAAGTGATTTTAATAAGTACAGAAAATAGGATTTAAGTGAGTTCAATTAGTGACAGACAGAACAAAGCAAGTTACTTAGTAAAATAAAATAAAACACGCACGTCTATGTCTATTCAAAGTTAACACAGATAAAAGCCTCACCAGATTCGGATATTTTCCTTTTTACAGGCTGTAGAATTAGCCTGGGTCCAGCAGTCGCTCACACCCCCTAGTGTCTTTGTCCTTTGTTCAGTTCCCCTCAGGAATGTCCTTGGGGGCGTGGAGAGCCTCTCCCTTTAGCCAGCTGAAGACAAAATGGAGGGGTTTCCTCGGGGTTTAAATAGATTTTCTCCTCTGGGTGGACACCCCTCCCTCTCCCTGTGTAGCATCCAGTTACCAAATGGAGTTGGGGTCACATGGACCAGTCACCTGTCCCTGCACAACTCAGTTCCAGACCAGCCACATTCCTGGCAAAGTTCAGATGTGGATTGGTGACTGCAAGTTCTATTGTCTGTTAAGTGCTTCTTGATTGGGCACTTAACCTGCACATTCCTTTCTCAAGAATCATAGAATCATAGAATATCAGGGTTGGAAGGGACCTTAGGAGGTCATCTAGTCCAATAGAATTTCTTGGAATAGTCCAAGAAATACAACCGATATTCATAACTTCAACTACAACAATGATACATGCATACAAACAGGAAGAATAAATTCAGTACGTCATAACTTTCACAGAGATATGTTACATGGCACATGTAGCATAAAACATATTCTAGTTACATCTATACATTTATAAGCATCTCCCCATAAAGTTTTATGGGGAACACCGTCACACTCACAACCCTGGGTTTAGCAGGCCAATGCTCAAACCACTGAGCTATCCCTCCCCCCATTATAAGGTAATGCTTCAGTGTTTGTTCAGCAACTGAAAAAATGTTCATCTGAAACTGGAAATCCAGTCAGGAAAGAAGCATCACCCAGCGTGAAATACTGGTTTTGCACCCATGAGGAGGGCAAGCTTATATAATCCAAATGGGCCATTTTAAGCCATCAAAGCGGAAAGACTTTGTTGATTGCTCCCGGCACACCCACGAAGGGGGGAATGTGCAGAAACGCTCGTCCCATTAGTTTGTACTCTAGGGAGATGGGGATAAAAATCCCTGACCAGTGACGGGTGTTTTGGGACTGGGAGTAAGCTGATTATTTTGTGATCTTTGATATAAAGTGGCCATCTATCACAAAGGCAAGCTTGCCTGGGAGGCAAGACAGATTGGAGTGCCTAAGGGGACTGTTTGTGACTCCATGATAAGGCTGTATAGTGTCTGAGGAGTTTATACTTGTTGCTGGGCTGGTGAAATGTAAGTACAGAACTCACAATCAATTTGGGGTTTGTGCTCTGCTTCTTAACAGTCTGCTCTGAGATTGGAATTCTCACTTGTGAGCCACTCCATGTAGTGTAACACTTACACCCAATTACCAGTCTGAATTTGTCTAGCTTCCACTTCAAGCCATTGGATCCTGTTATAACTTTCTCTGCTTGATTGAAGAGCCCATTATTAAACATTTTCCCCATGGTAGATACCTACAGACTGTAAACAAGTCGCCCCTTAACCTTCTATTTTTTAAGCTACATAAATTGAGCTTCTTGAGTCTATCCCTATACGGCAGGTTTTCTGATCCTTTAATCAGTTTCATGGCTCTTTTCTGACCCCTCTCCAAGTTATCTTCATCTTTCTTGAATTGTGGGCATCAGAAATGGACACTGTATTCCAGCAGTGGTTGCGGCATTACCAAATATAGAGGTAAAATGACATCTCTACTCTTACTCAGGATTCCCCTGTTTATGCATCCCAGGATTGCATTAGCCCTTTTGGCCATAGCATCGCACTGGGAGCTCAAGTTCAGCTGATTATCCACCGCCACCCCCAAATCTTTCAGAGTCACTGCTTCCCAGGAGAGAGTCCCCCACCCTGTAAGTAAGGCCTGAATTCTATGTTCCTAGTTGTATATGTTACACTTAGCTGTATTAAAATACATATTGTTTGCTTGCTCCCAGTTTACCCAATGATCTAGGTAGCTCTGAATCAGTGACCTGTCCTCCATTATGAACCACTCCCCCAAATTTTGTTTCCTCTACAAACTTTATCAGTGATGATTTTATGTGTTTATGATTTTATTACATGGGGGATTCTCCAACACTTGGAGTATCTGAGTCAAAATGGTTGTGTCTAAAAGACACACTCTAACTCGACCCCAAGCTATGGGCAGGATGCAGGGGTCAGTGGGTGAGATTCTCTGACCTGGGTGATTCAGGGAGTCAGACTAGAGGAATATAATGGTCCTTTCTGGCCTTAACCTCCATGGATCTATAGCTGTGCAAACACCCCATCAGGAGACCAAACTCCAAGGCACATTTTAAAGACGTGTCATAAATAAAACGAGCAAGCGTAGATGGAGGAGAGAGCCAACTAGGAGCTGCCTGTAAACTAATATAGACAGAGCTGTGGTTACTGACCTGTCTAGGGACTCGCTCTGCCTGTGCTATATACAGACCCAGAAACCCAGCCACAGGCCCCACCCCGCATGTGCTCATTGCATTATCAGAAATGTTAGCAGTGCAGGATCCTCTCCTCTCACTGACCCTGTTCCCATGTCCCCGGCTGTGCTAGAAGCTCAGAGCAGCGTGTGCCACGCGGCTTAGTGCCGTGTGTATAGCAGTGCAGACCCAAAGCGATGCTGCTCCCCTGAGGCAGAGACCTCCCCATTGGCCATCTGCTGTGCTCACTTTTATTTTGGGGACAGTCCCTGTGCTGCATTCTCAGCAGGGCTGGGTGGCTGGGAGAACGGCACCTCCATCCCCTGAACCTTGTCCCAGCCAACGCTGATGCCACGGGACCCTGGTACAGAATCACTTAGCCAGACTGGGGGGCGGGTCACTGTAAACTGCATCCGCTGGCACCAAAGTGACCTTAAGTGGGGTCCTGGCATAGGGGAGTGGCCTGAGAAAGGGGGCAGAGCCGGGACATTCCTCTTCCCAGCCAATCCCTGACTGCTATATCACCCTGAACTTGGATAGGGGCATGACTTGGGAATGGGGGTGTGGCCAGGACTTTTCTGAAGACATCCAATCCCCAGCTGCTGTATCATCCCCAGCCAATGAGAGTACTGTACAGAGGCCACATGTCCCATATTAGCAGCACAGTCTCCGTTTTCTATGAGAAGCCCGAAGACCTGGGATGTGCCAGGTTTTCATTCCCTCCTTGCTCATGTCTGGTTGCTTTACAGCCGCACAGTATCTGTCCAAGCCGTGTGCCTGGGATGAGTGGAACTGGCTCTCAGTGACAGGGACACATGGCCCCTGCAGGGGCGCTTGGGGCCTGAGCTGAGGGTGGGAAGTGAAGAGCGGTGGATGAGGGCTGATGCTACCAGAGTGGGGCTGGAGGTCAGAGCCCAGGTTAATGTCACTCACTCAGTGGTTGCTGATAAACTCACCCTCCTGCTCTGGGTACAATGTGCCTGGGAGGCTGTGGAGACCAGAGCGGTGTGGACAGACACCAGCTCATGCCAACCACATGCCCCTGTGTGTCCTGTTTTGAGTATTTCACAATCCTAAAAATTGCCCCAGGGAAAGTTTTCCGGTTTGTGATGCTGAACCTCCATGGAATTCACACTACTGGTGTAGGTCACTGCCTCTGTTGTAAGCCAGGGGGCCCCCCTTGGAGACATGGGGAGCACTGGCCTGGGGATGGGGAGGGTGTGACTGCTCCCTGTGAGTGAGACCAGCCTTGGCCTGTGGCTAGTAGTCTGTGTGCAGCAAAATGTAAATGGAAAGCCAGCGCATTCAGTCCTCAAAGACACCAGGCTGGGGTTGGGGGGAATGGTGGATAATGTTTCCACTCACATCTCTGGCCACACACACGTCAGGGCTGCCCCCAGACATGCTACAAGAGACCACAGCCCATCCGGTTCCTCTGCTGCTCCCCCTGGAGGGGTGCCGGTGGGGAGCGTTGCAGGGGAGGGCACCAAGCCTGGCCGCAGCCCTGGTCTCCTGGGCAGCCGGAGTGCTGTGGGGCGTGCGCCGAGCCCAGCCATGGCCCCGGTCTCCTGGGAAGCCGGAGTGTTGCTGGTTGGGCGCCGAGCCTGGCTGCAGCCCCACTCTTCCGGCTGGCCCGAGCGAGGGCGGCGAGCCCGGGCACGGCCCCGCTCTCCCTGCCGTCGGGAGTGGCGCGGGGCTCCCCAACAACCCACCACAATATGTTTTTAAAAACAAAAACAAAAAACCCGAGTGCCGCCCCCCTCCAGGTGCCGCCCCAAGCACGTGCTTGGTAGGCTGGTGCCTGGAGCCAGCTCTGCCCCTAACAAAGGGCTGCCTCAGTCCATGTCGGAAAGCAACCAAAACAAAGAGGTCTCTACTTGGCTCACGTCTCATTCAGGAACGACAAAGAGTTCTGTCTTTGTCGCTTCTACAGATCCAGACTAACATGCCTACCCCTCTGATACTTGTCTCATTCAGGGTTTCTCAAGACAAAGTGAAAGACATTTCCTAGAAATTCCCAATTGTTCACTCTCTTCCATGAATGTTGGTCTCTACCTGTCGCACTGCTCCAGGCCTGGGCTGCTGGCTCAGCCAGGAGAGATGGTGTCTTTTGTAGGTGACAAATCTGAGGAATTGTCACAGATTGAAGTGTCAGTAGAGGAGGTTTTGGAACTAATTGATAAACTTAACTGTAACAAGTCACCGGGACCAGATGGCATTCACCCAAGAGTTCTGAAGGAACTCAAATGTGAAATTGTGGAGCTATTAACTAGGGTTTGTAACCTGTCCTTTAAATCGGCTTCTGGACCCAATGACTGGAAGATAGCTCATGTAACGCCAATATTTAAAAAGGGCTCTAGAGGTGATCCCGGCAATTACAGACCGGTAAGTCTAACATCTGTACCGCGCAAGTTAGTTGAAACAATAGTAAAGAATAAAATTGTCAGGCACATAGAAGAACATAAATTGTTGGGCAAAAGTCAAGATGGTTTCTGTAAAGGGAAATCATGCCTTACTAATCTATTAGTGTTTTTTGAAGGGGTCAACAAACATGTGGTCAAGGGCAATCCAGTAGACATAGTGTACTTAGATTTCCAGAAAGCCTTTGACAAAGTCCCTCAACAAAGGCTCTTACGTAAATTAAGTTGCCATGGGATCAGAGGGAAGATCCTTTCCTGGATTGAGAACTGGTTAAAAGACAGGGAACAAAGGGTAGGAATAAATGGTAAATTTTAAGAATGGCGAGGGGTAACTAGTGGTGTTCCCCAAGGGTCAGTCCTAGGACCAATCCTATTCAACTTATTCATAAATGATTTGGAAGAAGGGGTAAACAGTGAGGGGGCAAAGTTTGCAGACGATACTAAGCTGCTCAAGATAGTTAAGACCAAAGCAGACTGTGAAGAACTTCAAAAAGATTTCACAAAACTAAATGATTGGGCAACAAAATGGCAAATGAAATTTAATGTGGATAAATGCAAAGTAATGCACATTGGAAAAAATAACCCCAACTATACATACAATATGATGGGGGCTAATTTAGCAACAACTAATCAGGAAAAAGATCTTGGGGTCATCGTGGATAGTTCTCTGAAGATGTCCATGCAGTGTGCAGTGGCAGTCAAAAAAGCAAACAGGATGTTAGGAATCATTAAAAAAAGGGATAGAGAATAAGACGGAGAATATCTTATTGCCCTTATACAAATCCATAGTGCGCCCACATCTTGAATGCTGAGTACAGTTGTGGTCTCCTCATCTCAAAAAGGATATACTGGCATTAGAAAAGGTTCAGAGAAGGGCAACTAAAATGATTAGGGGTCTGGAACGGGTCCCATATGAGGAGAGATTAAAGAGGCTAGGACTTTTTAGCTTGGAAAAGAGGAGACTAAGGGGGAATTTGATAGAGGTATATAAAATTATGAGGGTGTGGAGGAAGTGAATAAGGAAAAGTTATTTACTTGTTCTCATAATAGAAGAACTAGGGGCCACCCAATGAAATTAGTGGGCAGCAGGTTTAAAACTAATAAAAGGAAGTTCTTCTTCACACAGCACACAGTCAACCTGTGGAACTCCTTGCCTGAGGAGGCTGTGAAGGCTAGGACTATAACAGGGTTTAAAAGATAACTGGATAAATTCATGGAGACGAAGTCCATTAATTGCTACTAGAACCTAGAAGCCTTAATCAGGGGGCGGGGCTAATCAGGGAGTCCAGGGCTTTATAAAGCAGTGAGCAAGCGACCAGGGAGCTTTGCGAACAGGGGAGTTTGGAAGGGGAGTGCGAAGGGAGCAAGCTATCCTTGCCATTCCTAACGCCTTTAACCCAAACTAAAGGCAGAGCAACCAGGGGGCTGCAGACGGGGGAGTGAGTATCTGTTGAGGGGACAGATTGGCAGCTTGACCATGTGCTTGATTGTTTGAGTTCCTGTTTGAATAGTGTGATTTGGGAGTGCTTTGTTCCACGCTCTTCTAAAAAGACAGTCAGCTGCAAACCAGCTGAGTGAGGAAACCCTTCCAAGGAAGGGACTATGGATGCTGAGCGATCCGCTGTCGTGACCTGCACAGGATGTGCCATGTTTGTCTTTCTTCCACAGGATAGAAGCGACTTTGTCTGTACAAAGTGCAAGCTGATCTCCATATTGGAGGAGAAGATTCAAGGTCTGGAGAAACGAGTATCAACCCTGCGTTCCATAAAAGAAAATGAGGAGTTCCTGGATAGACGTCAGGATAAGCTTCAGCGGGCACAGTGTTCTGAGGATTCAGAGCAGGCTACGCAGCGGGGACAGAAGGCCAGTGAGGATAATTGGCGGCATGTGACCTCCAGAAGAGGAAAGAGTATGAGACAAGTCCATGTACCAGAAACGCATATTCAGATGAGCAACCGTTTTCATGTTCTCTCCACAGGTACTAGTGCAGAGAGTGGAATGAATGATACATCTGAGGGAAGAGAGCAGAAGGAGACTCCATTGATTGGAAGGCATGAGATGCACAGTCCTAGGGATGGGGGTTCCACGACCACCACTCCCAAGAGGAGGAGAAGGGTGGTGGTGGTCGGGGACTCTCTCCTCAGGGGGACTGAGTCATCTATCTGCCGCCCTGACCGGGAAAACCGAGAGGTGTGCTGCTTGCCAGGGGCTAGGATTCGTGATGTGACGGAGAGACTGCCGAGACTCATCAAGCCCTCAGATCGCTACCCCTTCCTGCTTCTCCACGTGGGCACCAATGATCCTGCCAAGAATGACCTTGAGCATATTACTGCAGACTACGTGGCTCTGGGAAGAAGGATAAAGGAGTTTGAGGTGCAAGTGGTGTTCTCGTCCATTCTCCCTGTGGCAGGAAAAGGCCGGGGTAGAGACCGTCGAATCGTGGAAGTCAACGAATGGCTACTCAGATGGTGTCGAAGAGAAGGGTTTGGATTCTCTGACCATGGGATGCTGTTCCAAGAAGAAGGAGTGCTAGGCAGAGATGGGCTCCACCTGACGAAGAGAGGGAAGAGCATCTTTGCAAGCAGGCTGGCTAACCTAGTGAGGAGGGCTTTAAACTAGGTTCACCGGGGGAAGGAGACCAAAGCCCCAAGGTAAGTGGGGAAGTGGGATACCGGGAGGAAGCACAAGTAGGTGAGTGCAAGAGGGGAGGGATCCTGCCCCATACTGGGACAGCAGGACGATCGGTGAGTTATCTTAAATGCCTATACACAAATGCAAGAAGCCTGGGGAACAAGCAGGGAGAATTGGAAGTCCTGGCACAGTCAAGGAATTATGATGTAATTGGAATAACAGAGACTTGGTGGGATAACTCACATGATTGGAGTACTGTCATGGATAGATATAAACTGTTCAGGAAGGATAGGCAGGGCAGAAAAGGTGGGGGAGTTGCGTTGTATGTAAGAGAGCAGTATGACTGCTCAGAGCTCCAGTATGAAACTGCAGAAAAACCTGAGAGTCTCTGGATTAAATTTAGAAGTGTGAGCAACAAGGGTAACGTCGTGGTGGGAGTCTGCTACAGACCGCCAGACCAGGGGGATGAGGTGGACGAAGCTTTCTTCCAGCAACTAACAGAAGTTACTAGATCACAGGCCCTGATTCTCATGGGTGACTTTAATCACCCCGACATCTGCTGGGAGAGCAATCCAGTGGTCCACAGACAATCCAGGAAGTTTTTGGAAAGTGTAGGGGACAATTTCCTGGTGCAAGTGCTGGAGGAACCAACTAGGGGAAGAGCTCTTCTTGACCTGCTGCTCACAAACAGGGAAGAAATAGTAGAGGAAGCAATAGTGGATGGGAACCTGGGAGGCAGTGACCATGAGATGGTCGAGTTCAGGCTCCTGACACAAGGAAGAAAGGAGAGCAGTAGAATACAGAGCCTGGACTTCAGAAAAGCAGACTTTGACTCCCTCAGGGAACTGATGGGCAAGGTCCCCTGGGAGAATAACATGACGGGGAAAGGAGTCGAAGAAAGCTGGCTGTATTTTAAAGAATCCTTATTGAGGTTGCAGGAACAAACCATCCCGATGTGTAGAAAGAAAAGTAAATATGGCAGGCGACCAGCTTGGCTTAACAGTGAAATCCTTGCTCGTCTTAAACACAAAAAAGCAGCTTATAAGAAGTGGAAGATTGGACAAATGACCAGGGAGGAGTATATAAATATTGCTCAGGCATGCAGGAGTGAAATTAGGAAGGCCAAATCACACTTGGAGTTGCAGCTAGCCGCAGATGTTAGGAGTAACAAGAAGGGTTTCTTCAGGTATGTGAGCAACAAGAAGAAAGTCAAGGAAAGTGTGGGCCCCTTGCTGAATGAGGGAGGGAACCTAGTGACAGAGGATGTGGAGAAAGCTAGTGTACTCAATGCTTTTTTTGCCTCTGTCTTCACAGACAAGGTCAGCTCCCAGGCGGCTGCACTCCGCAGCACGGTATGGGGAGGAGGTGACCAGCCCTCTGTGGAGAAAGTAGTAGTACGGGACTATTTAGAAAAGCTGGATGAGCACAAGTCCATGGGGCCGGATGCACTGCATCCGAGGGTGCTAAAGGAGTTGGCCGATGTGATTGCAGAGCCATTGGCCATTATCTTTGACAAATCATGGCAATCGGGGGAGGTCCCGGATGACTGGAAAAAAGCTAATGTAGTGCCCATCTTTAAAAAAGGGAAGAAGGAAGATCCGGGGAACTACAGGCCAGTCAGTCTCACCTCAGTCCCTGGAAAAATCATGGAACAGGTCCTCAAGGAATCAATTCTGAACCACTTAAAGGAGGGGAAAGTGATCAGGAACAGTCAGCATGGATTCACCAAGGGCAAGTCATGCCTGACTAACCTAATTGCCTTCTATGATGAGATAACTGGCTCTGTGGATGAGGGGAAAGCAGTGGATGTGCTATTTCTTGACTTTAGCAAAGCTTTTGATACAGTCTCCCACAGTATTCTTGCCAGCAAGTTAAAGAAGTATGGGCTGGATGAATGGACGGTAAGGTGTATAGAAAACTGGCTGGATGGTCGTGCTCAACGGGTAGTGATCAATGGCTCCATGTCTAGTTGGCAGCCGGTATCAAGTGGAGTGCCCCAAGGGTCGGTGCTGGGGCCGGTTTTGTTCAATATCTTCATCAACGATCTGGAGGATGGTGTGGACTGCACCCTTAGCAAGTTTGCAGATGACACTAAATTGGGAGGAGTGGTTGATACACTGGAGGGTAGGGATAGGATACAGAGGGACCTAGACAAATTAGAGGATTGGGCCAAAAGAAATCTGATGAGGTTCAACAAGGACAAGTGCAGAGTCCTGCACTTAGGACGCAAGAATCCCATGCACTGCTACAGACTAGGGACCGAATGGCTGGGCAGTAGTTCTGCAGAAAAGGACCTAGGGGTTACGGTGGACAAAAAGCTGAATATGAGTCAACAGTGTGCCCTTGTTGCCAAGAAGGCTAACGGCATTTTGGGCTGTATAAGTAGGGGCATTTCCAGCAGATTGAGGGACGTGATTATTCCCCTCTCTTCGGCACTGGTGAGGCCTCATTTGGAGTACTGTGTCCAGTTTTGGGCCCCACACTACAAGAAGGATGTGGATAAATTGGAAAGAGTCCAACGGAGGGCAACAAAAATGATTAGGGGGCTGGAGCACATGACTTATGAGGAGAGGCTGAGGGAACTGGGATTGTTTAGCCTGCAGAAGAGAAGAATGAGGGGGGATTTGATAGCTGCTTTCAACTACCTAAAAGGGGGTTCCAAAGAGGATAGATCTAGACTGTTCTCAGTGGTAGAAGATGACAGAACAAGGAGTAATGGTCTCAAGTAGCAGAGGGGGAGGTTTAGGTTGGATATTAGGAAAAACTTTTTCACTAGTAGGGTGGTGAAGCACTGGAATGGGTTACCTAGGGAGGTGGTGGAATCTCCTTCCTTAGAGGTTTTTAAGGTCAAGCTTGACAAAGCCCTGGCTGGGATGATCTAGTTGGGGTTGGTCCTGCTTTGAGCAGGGGGTTGGACTGGATGGCCTCCTGAGGTCCCTTCCAACCCTGAGATTCTATGATTCTATGATTCTATGATACTAACTAGGATGGGTAGTATCCTGTAGGTTTCTTGCGTTACACAGCTGAATATGATAAAAGGCAAGCCAGTGAATATAATAGGATGAATATAATGAGGGAAACTTGCCGTACTGGCTACAAGGTCATTGGTCCGGAGGATGAAAATATGAAAAGTGGGCAGCAGGTTAAAAACAAATAAGAGGAAGTTCTTCTTCACACAGTGCACAGTCAACCTGTGGAACTCCTTGCCTGAGGAGGCTGTGAAGGCTAGGACTATAACAGGGTTTAAAAGAGAACTGGATAAATTCATGGAGGTTAAGTCCATTAATGGCTTTTAGCCAGAATGGGTAAGAAATGGTGTCCTTAGCCTCTGTTTGTCAGATGGGGGTGATGTATGGCAGGAGAGAGATCACTTGATCATTACCTGTTAGGTCCACTCACTCCGGGGCACCTGGCATTGGCCATTTTCAGTGGACAGGATACTGGGCTGGATGGACCTTTGGTCTGACCCAGTACGGCCTTTCTTATTTTCTTATGTTCTTATGGGAAGAGCTGCTGAGAGAGCCCCCAAGAGACAGAGTGTTGCCGAATGTGGAGCTGGTGATTCGTTAGGGTTGTCTCTGGGACCCAGCCCCGAACCCAGGTGTCTGTGCAATTTTAGGAGGCGGCTGGTCTGTCTGAGGAGATGCTCATTCCTCGCCCTGGATCCTTTGCCATTCGGGACATGGGGGATGGTCCAACACTCAGTGGTTGTAAATCAAGATAGTTATTACTAGAAGACATTCTCCAGATCCACCACAGAGATAGGCTCGACTCAGGGATCACTGCATGGGATTCTCTGGCCTGGGTGATGCATGGGGCTAGACAGGTGAACACAAAGATTCCCTCTGGCTTTAACATCTCTGGATCTGTGGAAACCCCGCATCGGGGGTCAAATTTGAAGGCACATTTTACAGAGAAAAAAATAGATGGAGGCACCTCTCCCCACACTGACCCCATCCCCACGACCCAACTGCACTAGTATCTCAGAGAAGCGCATGCTACATGGATCTCTGGGGTATATATAGATGCACAGACCGAGAGCGATGCTGCTCCCCTGATGCAGCGACATTTTCATGGCCCATTTCCATGGACCTCTTGGTGCCAACTGGCAGGGGACATGGGGTACATGAGGGTTACAGGGATTCCTTGGGTGCAGTATCTACACATTAGTCTGCCAAAGAATGCCATGGAAGGGCTCTAATGGAAGCCTCTGTCACAGCGGTCATCACAATCATCGTGAGACGTATGTACGGATAATACATGAGGTGTCATGTCTATACACTAGAAAATATGTTATCCTGGTCTGTGAGATAAGGTAGGTCACATAAATTTGATCACCACGCTCCTGGCAGGCAGGGAAGAGTAAATGCTTCTCTACTTCTGGTTGGTCATGTACAAATTGAGTATTGCCCAATTACAGTCTAAGCAAAATGCTAATCAATAGACAGAAGGGTTTCTAGGAAGAAGGAAAGCCAGCAGGGGTTCTCCTGTTTAGGGATCTCAGCCAACCTGGTTGAAAATGCTGGGAGAATGGCTTGGGGTAAGCTATCTGGCAGGGGACAGGGGAATGCCTTGTTAGCTAAGTTTCAGTTCTAGAAAACATATGCTTCTGTTTGATAGGAAACCATTTGTTTCCAATATTCTTACTTACTGTTACTCAACTCTTTGATCTTTGATAACAAACCTGTCCTTGTTTTCGCTATAAATCTATCTCAGTGCTGTGTGTGAAGCAGAGTGCTCATCCTCTGTGGAACTTGGTAAGCTGGTGTGTGCTGTTCCTTTGGGAATGGTGAATCTGAGAGCTTGGTGCATGTCCCCTGGAACAGGGCCTGGCACCCCAGAGGGATAATCGGAGGACTCGGGGGTTGGAGGGTGCCCATCACAAGCCTATACAGAGATAGCGAGGCCTGCAGAGGTCTAGAAGGCCGTGATTGTGTTGCCAGAAGCTGGAGGATTCAAGGAGCTGGCCCACAGCAGATACAGACAAGACTCTCTCTCACTGAGGTGTGACCCTTAGGACCCCTCAATGCCACCTGGCAAAGGGGTCTCTGTTCCGTTATTGTAGCCTCTGATAGTCCTGAAAAGTTCACTACACACAATACGTTGCAGTCATAGTATTTACGTATAAAGAATGTCTTATGAAAACTAAAATGAAAGCCAGGATCACACTGATTCCCAGAACTGTTGGGTGACATATGTAGGGGTGATACTGAAGAAGCTGTATCTATGTACTAAATCATGGTTTAACGTCTCACTCAAGGCAGGACTGACAAAGAGGGGCTGAGTTAGACAAAGAAGTCTGATTCCCCCGCATCACCCTGGACTTTTAAAATCAAGTTTTGTGAGCCAACACAATGGAAGCCAAACCTGCATATGGAATAAACAGGGGGATGGAAAGACCCCAGAGATAAAACCACACCAGGTTTTCCTGACCTTGGGGACGAAGCAACGAATGTGGGGAATATAAAAGTCAAAAGGACTCAACTTTATCCATCGCTGATGAAGCAAAATGGACAGTGCTTTTTGCATTCATAGAATATCAGGGTTGGAAGGGACCTTAGGAGGTCATCTAGTCCAACCCCCTGCTCAAAGCAGGACCAATCCCCAATTTTTGCCCCATATCCCCAAATGGCCCCCTCAAGGATTGAATTCACAACGCTGGGTTTAGCAGGCCAATGCTCAAACCACCGAGCTATCCCTCCTCCCCCCCCAATTCATGGAAGGTGGATCCCAGCTATGCTGGCAGGTGATGCTGGGAGATTGCTTTGGGAGGAAAAGACTGTAGACAAGGATTTTAGCCTGTGAGAGTTAAGCTTAGGTTCTAAGAAGCATGTTATACTTTTTGGTTTATATGTAATCATTGCTATGTCCATTCTCCTTAAATCTTTATCTTTGATAATAACCTTACTATTGTTTTCACTCGAACTCAGTCTCTGTGCTGTGATGTTTTAAAGGACTGTCCCTGAGTCGTACCAGTCAGGCTGAGTCGTACCAGTCAGGCACTTTTCCCTTGGAGACAGTAAAGCTGGTCATTTCTATGAGTCTCCAGTGGCACGGGCTGGATACTACAGGGGGAGGCTTTCCGAGGGGCTCAGGGGCTGGAGTGCACCTGCTGTTCTCCTGCAAGGCTAAATAAGGGCTGGCAGAGCCCAGAAGAGATTGTGTGGGTGGCTGCCAGACTGGATGTGTCAGAGGAGCTGATACCCAGCTAAGCACCTGCAAGTCTTCCTCTAGCTGGAAACAGGAGTGGGGTAACCAGGTGACTCATAGTCCTGGACAACCCAAGAAAGTGTCATGTAAGGCCAGTTGGTAGCAAGATGCCTCACAACCCTAGGTACCCCTAGGTAGCATCATACCACCTCGATGCCTGTCTGCTGTGGTCACATCTATCCTGGGGATGGTCCCTGTGCTGCATTCTTAGCAGGATCAGGTGGCTGGGAGAATGGCACCTTCTCCCCAGCACCATTTCCCAGACTATGCTGATACCAGATTTTCCCCTGCGGGGGAGGGTGGTTACATACAGTGCACCTGCCTGTCCCAATGTGACCCTAATGTAGGTGCATCTTATCCAAGCAGGATGTCTCAATTGTAGGGTCCTCTGGGGGCACAGTCTTGTCATAGAGGCACCTGCATTAGCTCCAACCCAGCTACTGACATAGGGGGTGTGGCCTCTGAATGGGGACGGAGCCAGGAAGTTCACAGATTCATAGATTCCAAAGCCAGATCATCTAGTCTAACCTCCTGTATAGTGCAGGCCAGAGAACTTCCCAAAGCAATCCCTATAGGAGAGCATTTAGAAAAAAAGTTCCATCTTGATTTAAAAGTTGTCAGTGACAGAGAATCCACCACGACCCTTGCTAGATTGTGCCAATGGCAAATTTAGGCTTTATTCCAGTCTGAATTTGGCGAGCTTCAACTTCAAGCCATTGGATCGTGTTAGACCTTCTCTGCTAGCTGAAGAGCCTATTATTAAATATGTGTTCCCCATGTAGGCACTTACAGACTGTGATCAAGTCACCCCTTAACCTTCTCTTTTTAAAAATAAACAGACTGAGCTCTTTGAGTGTATCACTATAAGGCATGTTTTCTAATCCTTTAATTATTCTAATGGATCTTTTCTGACTCCTCTCCAATTTATCATCATCCATCTTAAATTGTGGACACCAGGACTGGACACAGGATTCCAGCAATGGTCACATCAGTGCCAAATACAGAGGTAAAATAACCTCTCTACTCCTATGCGAGATTCCCATTTATGCATCCAATCATCATATTTGCCTTTTTGGCCACAGTGTTACTCTGGGAGTTCATGTGCAGCTGATTATCCACCATGGCACTCCTTTTTTTTTCAGTGTCACTTCTTCACTGGATAGAGTCCCCCATTCTGTAAGCCCAGGGCTACACTGGGGGGGGCGGGGTCGATCTACGATACGCAGCTTCAGCTACGTGAATAATGTAGCTGAAGTCAGCGTATCGTAATCGACTTACCTGGCCATGAGGATGGCGGCGAGTCGATCGCTGCCGCTCCCCCATCGACTCCGCTTCCACCTTTCGATGAGGTGGATTTCCGGAGCCGACGGGGAGCGCTTTCGGGGATCGATTAATCGTGTCTAAACGAGACGCGAAAAATCGATCCCCGAAAGATCGATTGCTACCCGCCGATCCGGCGGGTAGTGAAGACAAGCCCCTTGGCCTACATTCCTTGTTCCTAGATGTATGCATTTACATTTAGCCATTTTAAATGCATATTGTTTGCTTGCACCCACTTTACCTAGCGATCCAGAATTTGCTTTGTATCAGCTACCTGTGCTCGTGATTATTTACACCTCACCCTATCTTTTCAGTGATGACTTTAGGTTTTTTTCTGGTTATTAATTAAAATGTTAAATAGTTTAGAGCCAAGAACTGATCCCTGTGGGACCCCACTGGAAACACACCCACTCGATGCAAGCGTTCTGAAGGAACTCAAATGTGAAATTGCAGAACTACTAACTGTGGTATAAAGAACGAGGAGTACTTGTGGCACCTTAGAGACTAACAAATTTATTTGAGCATAATAAATATATTTGTTAGTCTTTAAGGTGCCACAGGTACTCCTCGTTCTTTTTGCTGATACAGACTAACACGGCTACCACTCTGATAACTGTGGTATGTAACCTATTGCTTAAATCAGACTCTGTACCAGATGATTGGGGGTTAGTTTGTGTAACTCAGATTTTTTAAAAAGACTTCAAAGGCGATCCTGGCAATTACAGGCTGGTAAACCTAACTTCAATACAAAAGAAGTAGGTTGAAACTACAATAAAGAACGGAATTATCAGACACATAGATGAACATGAATTGTTGAGAAAGAGTCAATATGTCTTTTGTAAAGGGAAATCATGCCTCACCAATCTATTAGAATTCTTTGAGGGGGTCAACAAACATGTGTACAAAGGTAATCCAGTAGATAGTGTACGTGGAGTTTCAGAAAGGCTTTTACAAGGTCCCACACCAAAGTCTATTAAGCAAAGTAAGTTGTCATGGGATAAGAGGGAAGAGGGCCTCTCATGGATCAGTAATTGGTGAAAAGATAGGAAACAAAGTGTAGGAATAAATGGTCAGTTATCAGAATGGAGAGACATAAATAGAGCTGTTCCCGAGGGATCGGTACAGGGATGAGTACTTTTCAACATATTCATAAATAATCTGGAAAAAAAGGGTAAACTCTGTGGTGGCAAAGTGTGTATATGATACAAAATTTGTCAAGATAGTTAAATCCAAAGCAGAACGGAAAGAGTTACAAAGAGATCTCACAAATATGGGTGAATGGGCAACAAAATGGTAAATGAAATTCATCGTTAATAAATTCAAAACAATAGACAATCTCAACTACACGAGCAAAATGTTGGGATCAAAATTAGCTGTTACAGCTCAAGAAAGAGGTCTTGGAATCAATACGTTATCAATACAAGGGATGGTCTAGACAGTATTTGGTCCTGCCATGAGGGCAGGGGGCTGGACTAGATGATCTCTCGAGGTCCCTTCCAGCCCTAGAGTCTATGAATCTATGAACCTATGAATCTGGAAACATCTGCTCAGTGTGCAGACACAGTCAAAAAAGCTAACAAAATATTACGAACAATTAGGAAAGGGATAGATAATAAAACAGATATTATCATAATACCACTATACGAATATAATAAATAATATGGAACACTTAAGGACATGGAAACTTAAAAATATCACTATATAAATACATGGTATGCCCACATCTTAAATACTGCATGGAGTTCTGGTTATTTTATGTCAAAAAGATATATTAGAATAGGGAAAAGGATACAGAAGGACAACAAAAATGAGTAGGGTATTGGATAGCTTCTATATGAGCAGAGATTAAAGACTTGGACTGTTCGGTTTAGAAAAGAGATTGGTATGGGGACGAGTACTGTTCAACATATGCATAAATGATCTGGAAAAGGGGGTAAACTCTGAGGTGGCAAAGTGTGTATATGATACAAAATTTGTCAAGATAATTAAATCCAAAGCACACTGCAAAGAGTTACAAAGAGATCTCACAAATATGGGTGAATGGGCAACAAAATGGTAAATGAAATTCAGCATTAATAAATGCAAAATAATAGACATTAGAAAACATAATCTCAACTACACGAGCAAAATGATAGGATCAAAATTAGCTGTTACGACTCAAGAAAGAGATCGTGGAATCAATACAAGTTCTCTGGAAACATCTGCTCAGTGTGCAGTGGCAGTCAAAAAAGCTAACAAAATATTAGGAACAATTAGGAAAGGGACAGATAATAAGACAGATATGATCATAATACCACTATATGAATGTAAGAAATAATACTCAAGGACATGGAAACTCAGAAATATCACTATATAAATACATGGTATGCCCACATCTTAAATACTGCATGGAGTTCTGGTTATTTTATGTCAAAAAAATATATTAGAATTGGGAAAAGGATACAGAAGGACAACAAAAATGAGTAGGGGTATGGGATAGCTTCTATATGAGCAGAGATTAAAGACTTGGACTGTTCAGTTTAGAAAAGAAGATGACTACGGGGGATACAATACAGGGGTATACAATCATTAATGGTGTGGAGAAAGTGAACAGGGAAGTGTTATTTACCCCTTCATATAACACAAGACTCCAATGAAATGTATTGCTGTCAGGTATAAAACAAACAAAAGGAAATACTTCTTCACACAATGCACCATCAACCTGTGGAACTCGTTGCCAGGGGATGTTGTGAAAGCCAAAAGTATAATGGGGTTCAGAAAACACTTAGATAAGTTCCTGGAGGACAGGTCTATTAATGGCTATCAGCCAAGATAGCCTGTGACACAACCCCATGTTCTAAGAGTCTTTAAATCACTGATTGCTGGATGCTGGGACTGGAAGACTGAGGATGGATCACTTGATAATTTCCCTGTTTTGTCCATTCCCTCTGAAGGATCTGGCACCAGCCACTGTCAGATGACAGGATACTGGGAGAGATGGACAATTGATCTGACCCAGTATAGCCATTCTTACATTCTTGTATTAACCTCCTTTAATTCTAGCCACTCCATTATCTTGCCGAGAAGCCACATCAGACTGACAGGGCTATAATTATCTATGTCATCCCGTTTCCTCTTTTGATATATAGGCAAAACATTAGCTTTCCAATGCTAAGGTCCTGTGGCCAGCCAATCCCTGGCCTTTGTATGACCCCCAGCCAAAGGAAGTACTGTACAGAGACCAAGTCCTGGTGTTACTGGCATAGTCCCCATTTTCCATGTGATGCTAGTGTCCTAGGTCCCCTTCACACGAACACCTGGAGCATGCTGGGTTTTCATTCCTTCCTTCTGCATGTCTGGTTGTTCTACAGCCACAGTGTCTGCCTGAGCAGGCCTGGGTCAGTGTGACAGGAGACATGGGCTGAGGGTGTACAGTGAAGAGGTCAGTGGAGTGAGAGCTGACACTACCAGAGCAGGCTGGGAGCTCAGAACAGAGGTTAATGACCCTTGTGCATCATTTCATGTTAAATTCACCTACACACACAACTCCCGCCCTGGCAGTGGTGCATGTGGTGGGCTGTGGAGGGCGGAGATGCCGAGACAGACACCAGCTCACACCAACAACAAGCCCTTGTGTCTCCTGTCCCAGGGGACAGCTGGAGCTTGTGGGAAAATGGTGGAAATTGTCAAGAGGAATTTGCTCTTTTCCTGGGAATGGATTTAGAAATTCACTAGTTTTGGCTCAGTGGGACTGAGCCTGTCACAGGGAGGTTCCTATGGGAAACCAGGGGGTCCAGCTCTCCCCGATGCAGAGACCAGACAGGGGAGGGGGGATGATGAATAATGTTTCCATTCTCATCTCACGGGGGAGGGCCCCTCTGGCCACAGACACATCAGGGCCTCCCTCAGACACGCTACAAGAGCCCAGAGCCTGTCCGGGCCGGAAGAAGGAGGGGAGAAGGAGGGACCTGGGGCACAGAGCCCCGGTGGCTGCTCATCAGAGACCTGGACTAGTTGCTGCTGTGGGATATTCAGGCTGAGTCGCCGGCTCTCGATCACCCCATGATCCTGCTGTGGCTGCTCTGTGAGTGTGCAGTGAGCTCTCTGCCTAGGGGCTTGGGGCGAGGCAGGTTTATAGCTCTGCCTGGGCTGGGGGGACATGGGGAACAGCCTGGAGGGGAAGTTATGGTAAAAATGGTGTAAACGAACAGCTGCACGTTGATATTATACTGAGCTCTAAGCAGTTATTTCATGTTGGGTTTAAAAACTGATTTGACATTCATGGGCCAAAGTTTCTTACCAATTTCTGAGAGAATACTTAATGCTCAGAACATTGTTTTGATAACTAGCTATTTTATTTACTATATAATGTCCCTGTGTGTGTGTATTGTACTTGCATATATTCTACACCCTGCAGCTGAGATATTCAAAGCTGCCTACGGGATTTGGACACCTTGTTCAAATTCATGGCAACTGAGCATCCAAATCACCTACACAGCTCTGAAAGTCTGAGCCAGTGAGCAGATCTTTAATAGTACATAGACTGGACCTGCATTAAAAGGATGATATTGAGGTTACAACCCAGGAAATGACAGGGTTAGGACTGGCTGTGTGGAGCTCATTTCAGGGACGAGACCAAAGAGTCGAAGCTGGTTAGGAAAGTGTAGACAGTGAGAAAATGTTGGGAAGATCATTAATGTCCGTGTTCTTTGTTTTCAGCAGGTTACATGGTGAGGAGTGTTTTACTATTAGAACAAATTTCTTAAACATTAATGGAAACTTTAATCCTGCCTTGAAAATATCCAAACTTTGTAAGATTCCTACCTGGGGCTTTCCATCGATAGCCATGGTGAGACCCAGGGCACACAGATGGATCCGATTGTGGGATCGGGGCCTACGGCTCTTGCAACATGATCCTGAGTTGGGATTTCCTGGCTTGTCTTAGCTTAATTATTAATATTAATGTCACCCCAGTGTAGCTGTGTGTATAGTTAGAGCTGCTGTGTCTGCCACTCACCCCCTCTGCTGTCTGGTGCAGGTGCTGGGGTCACAGGCCAGGAGTCCTGCAGCTCCCCAGGTGAGTGAGAGCACAAGAGACGTGGAAGAAGGGGAGACATAGAAAGGAGTGAGACACCCCCCCCAGACAATGGCAATGGGAGGGCGGCTGGGAAGGTGTAGGAGGGAGATGGGTGGGGAATGCCTCTTGCATGATTCCTGCCTGAAATCCTATTAATCACACTGTAAATGGAACTTTTCACAGTGACGGACCATAAACATTACTGGCAATGAAACATATTTTGGCCAGATCCTCAGCAGGTATAAATCAGCAAAGCTCTGTTGACTCCAGTGGAGCAGGGCTGATTTACACAGGCCGGGGATCTGGCCCAGTGTCACTGAGATACATGTTTAACAAACTTTCCATGTGTAAATCTTGGCAGACTTGGTGCTAATAGAGGAGTGTATTGATGAGACCAGGGCACTGCACTAGAATGAATTTGTCTTAAATCTCCTGTGTTGCACTGTATTTATTTTAATGCCAATGTGAAGAGAAACGGCTCTTCCCATCAGCCAAGCATACTTCTCACTTATTAATCACTAATGCTTAGTTCCCCGCCTGGCTCTGCCTTCACTGCAGAGCAAACTCCAGTTATCCACAGTCAGTGACTCCTCTCGAGTTAGCCAAGCTCTTGCGAGAACAGCCACGCTGCTGTGCCCACACTGATTCTGTGCTCCCTCGTGTGTGGGGCTATGTACAGCTTCTTGGGGCACGGCCCACGGATCTGAGAGCTGCAGGAAACTGAGCTGCTCTATGAAGTCTTTACCAGTCTCTCCTTTCTGGGCACACTAGGGCAACTGTGGGAAGGCACTGGAGGACTAGTGGTACTCGAGTGGTGCTAGCCTGAGTCCACACTAAAGTGGTTGTTTTAATAGCTGAAGCTTTGTGCTCACACATTTTAGCATATACCCCTATTGGGCTGGCCAGCTCCAGAGAAGAGCATCACCACACTTGAGTTAAGGGATTTCTTTCTGAACAGGACTCATGTTATAACTCAAGTTAACGCTGCAGTGAAGACAAGCCCTTTAGTCTCCTCTCAGAGGCATGTTTTAGAGCACATCTACGCTCTATAAAAAAACCCATAGCAGTGAGTCTCAGAGCCCAGCTCAATTGATTTCGGCTTTTGGGGCTTGTGTTACAGGGCTAAAAATAGCAGTGTAGACATTCCTGCCTTGGCTGAGCTCCCTAGCGTGACCCTGTGAGTCTGAGTCAGTTGACCTGTACTCTGAGACTTGCTGTCACGTTGGGTTTTTGCCATGTAGATGTACCCTTAGTCTCTCTTTCTTGTTGCAGGTGACTTCCCTTCTCCTAAATTGTCTCTGAGCAACTCTTCAGCTCAGGTGGGGGACTCCGTTTCGGCTCAATGTTCCCTTCTTCCCAACAGTTTAGCTACTCTAGTTATTTTCTGTCAGGATGGCAAAGAAATATCAATACAAAAGGCCATGCCAGGCCGGTCACTGTATCAACATGACGTCTCTGTGCGGAGCTCAGGCCAGTTTAGATGTATGTACCAGTACAAGAACAACCAGAACCAGGTGAAAAATTCTCGTCTCAGTCTCCCCCGGACCTTGAATGTATCAGGTGAGTTCTTGGACCTCAACATAATGTGAGGAGGGGGGAGGGAACAGCTGACTGGTATTAGGCATTTTAAAATGTTGTGGGCTTCTTCCACAGGAACCTGTTAAGAGAGAGGCAGGTAGTTAGCCATGATCACTACCGACGTGGTAAGGGTTGTGCACAGCCTAGTAGGTTTGTTACCCCATTTTCAACCCTACCCCTTGGCCTTTTTGTGTGTCTCATCCACCCACCATGTTTTGAGTTTGGAGCACTACCTGATATTTATCATGTCTGTAACACTCCCAGCACAATGAAACCCGACCTGGATCAGGCCTTCAGGTGCTAGTGCATTATAATTAATTGTTATTATTATTACACCAGCTGGGGATCTGGCCCATTGTCTCCAATGGAGTGACACTGATTTACACCAGATGGGGAGCTGGCCCATTGACATAAGTGAAGTGACGCTAATTTACACCAATTCATTGATGTCAATATTCCCCCGGAGTGATCAGCTATGGGAGTTATCGCGTATCTGGTTCACTGTATCTTCAGATTCGGCTGAAAGGTGCCAAAATGTTGTGATTCTTTGTGTGTTTATTTCCCAGACAGGAGTGTTCACTCCAGTGACGCTGAAAACAGCAATAGCAGCAGCTCTGAGAAAAAATCAGTTCCTTATGGTAAATAATTTGTATTCGCTAATGGCCAGATTCCCAACCCACTGGAGGTAGTGGGAAGATTTCCACTGAGCACTTTGGGCTGTGCATGAGGTACTAATTCGTCATTTCTCCAACATGCTGAGCTAGAAGCGGGCATCTTGTTCTCATCTTGTCCATGAGGAGCCCCAACTGAGCATCTCCCTTCAACCTGCCACAGAGCAAAGAGTTTGGGGGAGTTCTGGGCAAACAGGGGTGGCCAGAGCTGCTGGAGACTATTGGCTTTACTCCCCACAGCTCCTTCTGCCCCTCATCCCTTAGTTCCCAGGGCTGGCATCATCTCCCAGGGCTGGCATGAGGGGTGGGCTGCACAGGAGAACTATTAGGAATTCCATCAACACTTTTTTCCAAAATTGAGTTTTTGACCAAATCAAGCGTTTGGTGGTGAAATTTTACTTTCCTTGGAAATTTCTTTTATTTTATTTTTGGTCAGTACATTGAAAAGTGAGAACATTTTAGTCTTTGGCTGTCAATTTGTTGTTTTTCGTTGACTTTCTGACTCCCTGAAAACAAAACAAAAAATGTTTTCAGTGTTTGGGCTTCTGCCACAGGAGCCTGTTAATGGCGACGCAGGTAGTGAGCTGTGATCACTACTGAACTGGATTCGGCTTGTGCACAATCTATTAAATCTGAGGGTCTGCCCCAGATCGAGGTGTCAATAGATGAGGCTTTGGATAAAATAGATAAATTAACAGTAATAAGTCCCCAGGATGAAATGGTATTCACCTAAGAGTTCTGAAGGAACTCAAATATGAAACTGCAGTATTACTAACTGCGATATGTAACCTACTGCTTAATTCAGCCTCTGGACCAGATGACTGGAGGGTACCTAATGTAATGCTGATTTTTACAAAAAAGACTCTGAAGGCGATCCTGGCAATAACACGGTGGCAAGCCTAATTTCAGTACTAAGCCAATTGGTGAAACCATAGTAAAAAACAGAATTATCAGACACATAGATGAACACAATGTGTTGGGGTGAGTCAGCACAGCTTTTGTAAAGGGAAATCATGCCTCATCAATGTGTTAGAAGGTCTATGAACTCATGAATGGTGTGAGGAAAGTGAGTAAGGAAGTGTTATTATCCCTTCACATAACAGAAGAATCAGGGGTCACAAGATGAAATTAATAGACAGAAGATTTAAAACAAACATAATGATGTATTTCTTCACACAACATACAGTCAACCCATGGGGGCTGCTGCCCGGGGTTAACCCTGCCGGCCCCAGCCCGCATCCGAATGCCTTTCCCAGCCCCTCCGTTGGGATTGACCTCCTGCCTGACAGGGCTCACACTGCCCCTGAGCTCCACAGAGAGAGGCTGCTGCATGCCCCCTCCTCATCCCCCTGCCGCCAATCAGACTTTTAAGGCCTGGTCGGCGGTGCTGACCGGAGCTGCAAGGGCCTCTTTTCGACTGGGCATTCCGGTTGAAAACCAGATGCCTGGCAACCCTATGAGTGACTGTGTTCAGGCCTAATTTCCTCAGCGCTCAGCACGCTGAGAGCACATTGGGTCTGAGCTCTCGAGAATCTCACTCTGAGTGCCTGACCCACAGTCCATCGGCATCCCTGGGACCCTGGCACTGAGTCCAGTGGGCCGGGCTTCTCCTATGTTCAGAACTGGGAGGAAGTGTCCTGTTCTAGGCCTGTCCTTGGGTGTGTGGGGAGCGGAACAGCACATATAGGAGTATCCGCAGCTGAGGGAGACCCATCTTTCTCCCTACAGCCATTCCCCCCCACTCACCCTGCAGCTGGCAGCATCTCCTGGGGCTGGTACGAGTGAAGGGTACATGGGGGTACTGCCTTTTAGGAGTCTGTCACTGCAGAGCACTCCCTTCCCCAGTGGGGTGGGGGGCATGATCTGTCATATTCTGATACCAGATATGGACTGTCTACACAGCTTCCTTCTTAGCAAAGTACACACGAGACGTGTTCATAAGATCCTTTAAGGCTCTGCCAGGTATGGCTGACGTTAGCTTAAATAAGATATTTTACATACAGTGCTGATTAGTGGCTGAATAGTAGAATACAGTTCAGCATTCTGTTCCCTGATCTGCAAACCCCTTCCCCTCCAGGGAGCAGCAGCCAGGGTTTGGGGTCCCTTTGGGTCTCTATCCTAGTGTGTTAGTTCTTTGTGTGCTCTCTGTGCTGAATGTGCTGCACAGTTCTGAACTATCTCAGTCCCCAGGGGGATTTTCTATGAGGTCTCATGACACTGGGCTTCCTCTTCTCAGAGCATTGCCCCTGGGAGTTCTGGGGGGACGCAGCTGCCCAGCTGTAGGCAGAGCTGCTTTGTGGAGGGCCCACTCTGAGCCTGAACACCCTAGAGCCATTTCTCTGTCCGTCAGCCTCCCATCAAATGTCCCCTTGTGTGTTCCAGGCCCAGCCATGTCTGTCTACATCTGGATCCTGCGTTCCACCCTGGTCCTTCTTCTCCTGGTGTCTGCCCCGATTATCACCAATGTCCTGGAGAGAACAAGCCATCACTCTGCCTGAGCCTCCAGACTGGGACTCCCAGGGAATGTAACACAGCCCTGTCCGCTGCACCCACCTGCTCCCCCAGCACCATCCACCCAGCTCCCAGCTTCTCAACGCAATTCCCACTGTGCTGCCTCCCATGCACCCCTCTCCTCTGTGTTCTTCCCCAAGGCCCTCGGTTCTCCATATTTCAATCCCTCTGAGCAATCCCATTGGTCCACATGCCTAGAGCGAAACATGGGGATTTTCACAGACAATCCTTCTCTTGTTCCTCTGCCCCCCATTCTGTCTGTCTGTCCTCAGACTGCAAGCTCCTTGGGGACTGTCCCCTCTGCAGGGTCTAGGAGGCACCTGGCACAATGTGGGCGCCGTCCCACACAAACAGTAATAACTATGACCCAGGTTGGGGTGTGGCTCAGAAAGTTCAGCAAACAGGCCAGAGCCACTGAGCCCCTAGGTTCCCACAGGAGGTGATGGCCAATGCGGGGGGCACAGCACTCACGTTTAATATGTTCATCCCCTCATCCCAGAAGGGGCAGCTGCATTTCCCCAGCTTGCACCCCATGCCCAGGTCCCACACAACAAACCCCACGGATAGTCCCTGGGCAGGGACAGCACTGGGTTTGGACAGGCCCCACACACCAAACCCCACGGACAGTCACTTGGCAGGGGCCCCGTTTAGACTTTGCTGAATCCTCCAGTCTCCCTGTCCTGCTGATCAGCGTTTCCTCCATCGGCTGTGGGCAGAGCTTGGACTGAGTGGCTCCCACACAGGGCGCCGCCTCTCTGGAGAGTGGGCTGGCATAAGGCTGGTGCATAGCAAACTCTTGCTGGAATATTCAGAAGTGCTCAGCGCCGGCCGCACTCAGTGACGTCAATGGGAGAACCCCTCTTGCCTCATGGCGACAGCATCTGGCTGCCATTTGTGAAACCCCCACCTGGGAGCTGTCAGCCATGCTTCCAGGACACTGTACCCCAAACTGCCCACTGCACCCCAAATTAAACACGGTTCAGGGAGTCAAACTCCAGCCCTGAACCCAGAGCAGAATGTCCCAGCCCAGGCCCACCTCAGCACTGGGTCCCATCACATCCAGGGCTGGAGCACCTCACACAGGTGGGCCCCAGGCTCAGGCTATAACCAGGGCCGGCCTTTGGTATGGGGGAAAGGGGCAAAGACCCAGGGTGCCATTCTAAGCAGGGCGCCTCCGACTCAGGAGTACCCCCACCCCACTGCTCTGCAGCCAAGGCTGCTCCTGCCTCCTGCTTTGGAGCCGCCCCTGGCCAGCTGCTCCTAGGAGCCTCCTGTTTGCTGTACAGGTGGGAGGGGGCTAGAGTGACCAGATGTCCCGATTTTATAGGGACAGTCCCTATTTTTGGGTCTTTTTCTTATATAGGCTCCTATTACCCTCCACCCCCGTCCCGATTTTTCACATTTGCTGTCTGGTCACCCTAGAGGGGGTACTGATGTCAGAGTGTCCCCCCATCCATGTACCCCATCTTTGTGATCTGGGGTAGGGGGACAGGGGTCAGGAGTGGGACAGAGATGCTGGCAGCTGCCTCTGTCTGAACAAGCCTTTAGACTGGTGAGTGCCACTCTGCTTAAAGGGGCAGTGCACTGTCTCTCATACACTCCCCCAGCACTTTCTGGCTCTCTCTCTCTCTCTCACACACACACACACATTGTCTCTCTCACACTCTCCCAGGACACTCTCTCTCTCTCACTCTCTCTCACACACACACACACACACAGACACTGTCTCTTTCACACTCCCCCAACACACACTGGTTTTCTCTCACACACATACACACTCCCCCAACACACACACTCACCCCCCGACAAATACTTGTATTATGTTGTTGTTATTACTTCTTGGTACTTCCTGCAATGCACGTATATTCTCTGTAATTTTATTCTTTCAATGTGCTGGTTTTTTAGGGTTTTTTTTTACCAGTCTGTGCATTTAATAATTTTATTTCTCTTTTATCCTTAATTTTAATTCTTTGTGTAGTGAGTTCTAAAATGCCTAATCTGTCCTGGCTGGAGTTATTATCATTATTACTTTTGTTATCATATTGTGCGTTGTCATTTATTATTTAAAATGGTACAATCAAATAATAGTATCCTTCTAGAATGTAACTTCAACTTGTATTAACCTTAGCAGTGCCAGTTTAAAAAACAAGAGCTAAAAACATAACTTTAGACCCTGTGTAGATGAAGGTAGCTTATTTTCAAATTGTATTTTTAGTTATATCTGTAAAATAACTTAAAATTTGCATGAAAATAGATGCAGTTCCAACTATGATACCAATAGCAATGATGGAATTAAATGTTAGTGAGTCACATACATGATTGTGATTGGTAAACATAAATGCCAAAATCATTAGAAATATAAATTCCCTTTCTTAATAAAAGAGAAAAAAAACCTTATGTTAAAATTAAGTATGTTTTTAGTGGAATGGAAAACAATTGACTAAACTAGAGCAGATCATGGCAGTAACACAGAGTATGTATGGTAGAGAAAGTAGGCAGATTTTAAGCATATTTTATTTATTTTTATTTATCTGTACTAAAGATAGTTCACAAAGTATCTAACGTGTGTTTCTGATATCTGTTCCAGAACTGAAACCTCAAGGTTTGGGATTGGGAATATCTGCTGTATTATCTCCTGATTGTTCTAAATTTACATATAACCTTTAAACGTGGCTTTAACAATTAGATACAGTGCTCCTGACAGCTAATTCCTAAGTTATTAGCTGCAAAAACCCTAGAGTTTTCAGGTGCGTAAGCAATCCCTGGAATCACGATTAAAGTTTCCTCACCCGCCCCCCCAAATCTGAAATGGCGCCCCGGAGAGCCAGGAGTGGCCAGAGGGCTGCAGGAGGGCCGTGGGCAGCCCCACGCAAAAGCCCGCCTTGAGCCACATGCTAATCACCAGGAACCACAAGCCACAGCAGCGGCGCAGAAGTGAGGGTGGCGATACACCATATACCAGGCCACCGTCACTTCTGCGCTGCTGCTGGTGGTGGCGTTGCCTTCAGAGCTGGGTGCCCGGCCAGCACCCACCAGTATCAGGCTTATTTTGTGCCAGGTCTGAGTTCTAGCAGGTCTTTCAATACAAATTAAACTCTGCAGAGGCAGTGGAGCCCAGAGGTGATTCGGGGGAGCAGGGTGCCCATGGGGACCAGATGATGGGGGGGGAGGGGCGCCAAAATACAAGTTTGCCCAGGGTACCATTTGCCCTAAGGCCGGCCCTGGAATAACACAGCCACCCAAACCTCTTTGCCCCCGTGGGGCTCACCTCTCAGAGCACACACAGCCCCACAGAGTCCCCAGCTAAATACAGCCCCAATACATGTGGTTCGCTCAGTTGTGGATATGTAGGTGCCCAGCCCCAAAGAGTCCCCAGGGCACAGCCTCACCCCACCTGCAGCCTCTGGGGAGAGGGAGGAAAAACAGCATGAAAATGGATAGGAAAAAACAAGTGCTAGAAAGTGTTAGTGCAAAGGGAAGTGCAGTGAGGGGGGGGCAGGTATGTTAGCGAGCTGGGGGTGGGATCAGAGTCAGTGGGGGAGGGGCAAAGCCTTCAGAGCTGTTGATCCAGTCACTGTCTTGGGGGCTAGTGCTAGTGAAACCCTGTACAAATCCATCTCCAGGCTGTAACACAGGCCAAAGGCAGCTGAGGGCGGCTGGGCAGGGCTTAGCGCACGGGGATATTTACACCAGAAATACCCAGCTCTGTGGCTGGTTCCCCACTGCCTGGCACACATGGTCATCCATGTCACCTGGGCACAGCGAGTGTGAAATGACCCCAGAGTTACACCCCTGCTGCACTGGTACAAATGGCACACTGTGGGCCAGGCAGGAGAGACGTAGACTCCTGAAATCCAGGAATAGGGAAGAAATCGCAATTGGTACAAAGATAACGACTGAGAGAGACTGGAGAGCTCACACCCAATGGCACAGTTTGATAGAAAGTGACAATTAGATTAAGTAAAACCTAGATGGTCCCTTCTGGCCTGAACATCTTTGGATCGCTGATGCCCTTTGTGGGAGTTTGTAACATCAGATTCACTAACGACAGACACAGACGAGGCTCTCGCTGAGTGGCCTGTTGCACTGTTCTAACAGCTCCCTGCCACATTGTCTGGCCTGCAGACCATCCTAGAGCAGGTGTCTGAGTGCTCGGGAGAAGGAGCCAGGACTCCCTTGCACAGTTGGTTAGACACGTGTAGCAGGAGTGGCTCTGAGCGGGTCACGCATCACAGCCAGGCCACGCACAGGCAGGATGAGATCCAAATGCCAGAAAAAGATGCTAGGAAAATCCAGTTTGGAACAAAGATGCAAGTGTTTAGCAAGGAGGGGAATTAACCATTGGAACAGCTCACTCAGGAATGTGAGGCACTCTCCAATGCTGATGTCAGTGCAGTGTTAGAGAATGGCTGGTCAGACAGAGTAAACACTCATCTCAGTCCATGGGGACAAGGATTTGTAGATTCCTAGGCCAAAAGGGAGCATGGTGATCATCTAGTCTGATCTCCTGTGTAGCACAGGACTCAGAGTTTACCCAAAATAATCCCCAGAGCAGATCTCTTAGGAAAACATCCTATCCTGATTTAAAAATGGTCAGCGATGGAGAATCCACCTCACTCCTTGGTAACTTATTCCAGTGGAAGCGACAAAGAGTCCTGTGGCACCTTATAGACTAACAGAGGTATTGGAGCATAAGCTTTCGTGGGTGAATACCCACACCCAGGCTAGCTTATGCTCCAATACCTCTGTTAGTCTATAAGGTGCCACAGGACCCTTTGTCGCTTCTACGGATCCAGACTAACACGGCTACCCCTCTGATACTTATTCCAGTGGGTAATTACCCCACTGCTAAAAATGTACTGTGAAGCTGGCAGACCAGGTGCCAGCTCATGCCATGGTCCCGATGCCTTCAGTGAACACTTTCAAATGCATAGCTGGAAACCAGTCTGACTCACCAGTGTGTTAGTAGTGTTAAAATGGGTATTAGACTTGTAACAATGTGTTTAGCGTGTAGACTTTATGAAATGCTTGTACCTGCGTTATTCTCATTTATATTATCTGTAAGCCATGCTATAAGGTAATGCTTATTTGTTTTTTCAGCAACTGAAGAAATGTTTCCTCTGAAGCTGAAAATCCAGTCAGGAAAGAAGCATCACCCAGTGTGAAATACTGGTTTTGCACTTATGAGGAGGTGTTATCTCTGGCCAGTCAGGAAGGCCTATATAATGCAAATGGGCCATTTTAAGCCATGGAAGAGAAAGGACTTTGTTAATTGACTTTGTTAATTGCACACCCATGAAGAGGGGGATGTGCAGAAGCGCTCGTCCCACCAGTTTGTACTCTAGGGAGATGGGGATAAAAATCCCTGACCAGAATGAACTGGGGTATTTTCATGCTGTTTGGACCCTTAGGGGTAAAGATTCCTAAACCTAAGCAGGAGATCCCCAGGATGAACCTGGGTTAGCCCAAAGGACATATAGAGTTGGAAAATTTCAGCCGCTCTATCACCATCTGGATCCTAAGACTGCAACTCATTTGTGTGTGTATGTTTACCTGTTTTACCTTTGTAAATAACTCATTTATTTTTCTTAGTTAACAAATCCTTAAATTAGCTCAGTATAGGATTGGCTACAAGTGTTGTCGTTGATGTGAGATCAAAGGTACATATTGACCTGGGGTAAGTCTTTTGGAACTGGGAGTAACCTGAATATTTTGTGATCTTTGGTTTCAAGTGGCCATCTATCACAAAGGCAAGCTTGCCTGGGTGGCAAGATAGATTGGAGCGCCCAAGGGGACTGTCTGTGACTCCATGATAAGGCTGTATAGTGCTTGAGGATTTTACACTTGTTACTGGGCTGGTGAAATGTAAGTACAGAACTCACAATCAATTTGGGGTTTGTGCTCTGCTTCTTAATAGTCTGCTCTGAGATTGGTATTCTCACTTGCGAGCCACTCCATGTAGTGTAACATTTACACCTAATTACCAGTCTGAATTTGTCTAGCTTCCACTTCTAGCCATTAGATCCTGTTATCTCTTTCTCTGCTTGATTGAAGAGCCCATTATTAAACATTTTCCCCATGGTAGATACCTACAGATTGTAAACAAGTCACCCCTTAACCTTCACTTTTTTAAGCTAAATAAATTGAGCTTCTTGAGTCTATCCCTATATGGCTGGTTTTCTGATCCTTTAATCAGTTTCATGGCTCTTTTCTGACCCCTCTCCAAGTTATCTTCATCTTTCTTGAATTGTGGGCATCAGAAATGGACACTGTATTCCAGCAGTGGTTGCGGCATTACCAAATATAGAGGTAAAATGACATCTCTACTCTTACTCAGGATTCCCCTGTTTATGCATCCCAGGATTGCATTAGCCCTTTTGGCCATAGCATCGCACTGGGAGCTCAAGTTCAGCTGATTATCCACCGCCACCCCCAAATCTTTCAGAGTCACTGCTTCCCAGGAGAGAGTCCCCCACCCTGTAAGTAAGGCCTGAATTCTATGTTCCTAGTTGTATATGTTACACTTAGCTGTATTAAAATACATATTGTTTGCTTGCTCCCAGTTTACCCAATGATCTAGGTAGCTCTGAATCAGTGACCTGTCCTCCATTATGAACCACTCCCCCAAATTTTGTTTCCTCTACAAACTTTATCAGTGATGATTTTATGTGTTTATGATTTTATTACATGGGGGATTCTCCAACACTTGGAGTATCTGAGTCAAAATGGTTGTGTCTAAAAGACACACTCTAACTCGACCCCAAGCTATGGGCAGGATGCAGGGGTCAGTGGGTGAGATTCTCTGACCTGGGTGATTCAGGGAGTCAGACTAGAGGAATATAATGGTCCTTTCTGGCCTTAACCTCCATGGATCTATAGCTGTGCAAACACCCCATCAGGAGACCAAACTCCAAGGCACATTTTAAAGACGTGTCATAAATAAAACGAGCAAGCGTAGATGGAGGAGAGAGCCAACTAGGAGCTGCCTGTAAACTAATATAGACAGAGCTGTGGTTACTGACCTGTCTAGGGACTCGCTCTGCCTGTGCTATATACAGACCCAGAAACCCAGCCACAGGCCCCACCCCGCATGTGCTCATTGCATTATCAGAAATGTTAGCAGTGCAGGATCCTCTCCTCTCACTGACCCTGTTCCCATGTCCCCGGCTGTGCTAGAAGCTCAGAGCAGCGTGTGCCACGCGGCTTAGTGCCGTGTGTATAGCAGTGCAGACCCAAAGCGATGCTGCTCCCCTGAGGCAGAGACCTCCCCATTGGCCATCTGCTGTGCTCACTTTTATTTTGGGGACAGTCCCTGTGCTGCATTCTCAGCGGGGCTGGGTGGCTGGGAGAACGGCACCTCCATCCCCTGCACCTTGTCCCAGCCAACGCTGATGCCCTGGGACCCTGGGACAGAATCACTGAGCCAGACTGTCTCCTCGGGGGGGCGGGGGGGCATTGTAAACTGCACCTGCTGGCCCCAAAGTGACCTTAAGTGGGGTCCTGGCATAGGGCAGTGGCCTGAGAAAGGGGGCAGAGCCAGGACATTCCTCTGCCTAGCCAATCCCCGGCTGCTGTATCACCCTGAACTTGGCTAGGGGGTGTGGCTTGGGAATGGGGATGTGGCCAGGACTTTCATGAAGCCATCCAATCCCCAGCTACTGTACCATCCCCAGCCAATGAGAGTACTGTACAGAGGCCACACATCTGATATTAGCAGCACAGTCTCCATTTTCCATGAGAAGCCCGAAGACCTGGGATGTGCCAGGTTTTCATTCCCTCCCTGCACATGTCTGGTTGCTTTACAGCCACACAGTATCTGTCCGAGCCGTGTGCCTGGGCTGAGCAGGACTGGCTCTGTGTGACAGGGACACATGAGCCCTGGAGGAGAGCTTGGGGCCTGGGCTGAGAGTGGGAAGTGAAGAGCAGTGGATGAGGGCTGATGCTACCAGAGCGGGGCTGGAGGTCAGAGCCCAGGTTAATGTCACTTGCTCAGTGGTTGCTGATAAACTCACTCACAAGCTAAGCTCCTGCTCTGGGTACAATGTGCCTGGGAGGCTGTGGAGACCAGAGCTGTGTGGACAGACACCAGCTCATGCCAACCACATGCTCCTGTGTGTCCTGTCTTGAGTATTTCATGATCCTAAAAATTGCCCCTGGGAAAGTTCCCCAGTTTGTGATGCTGAACTTCCATGGATTTCACACTACTGGTGTAGGTCACTGCCTCTGGTGTGAGCCAGGTGATCCCCTTGGAGACATGGGGAGCACTGGCTAGGGATGGGGAGGGTGTGACTTTATAGGGACAGTCCCGATATTTGGTGCTTTTGCTTATATAGGCACCTATTACCCCCCACATCGTGTCCCAATTTTTCTCATTTGCTATCTGGTCACCCTAGCTCCCTGTGAGTGAGACCAGCCTTGGCCATAGGCTAGTAGTTTGTGTGCTGCGAAATGTAAATGGGAAACCAGTACTTTCAGTCCTCAAAAACACCAGGCTGGTGTTGGGGGGGGGGGGGGAATTGTGGATAATGTTTCCACTCACATCTCTGGCCACACACACGTCAGGGCTGCTCCCAGACATGCTACAAGAGACCACAGCCCATCCAGTTCCTCTGCTGCTCCCCCTGGGGAGGAGGGGACTGGAGGCACAGAGCCTCGGGGGTTCTCCTCGGAACTGCTGCAGAGTCCCCTGGCTTGGACAGCAGCTCTCGCTCCACATGATCCTGCTGTGGCTGCTCTGTAAGTTTGGGGAGAGCTCTCTGACCAAGGGCTGTGTGGGGGGTTGTCTCCAGGCTGTTGGGAGCAGAGGGAGAGGCAGGCTAATGGCGCTGCCTGGACTGAGGGGATGTGGGGACCATTCTGGGGTCAGAATTCCATTAGAAATATTGAGTAGTTGAAATGGTGACTACACATGGCTATTTCACTGGGATCCAGACAATTAATTCATGTCAGAGTGAAAAGCTGGTTGTACATTCTTGGTGTGTGTTTCCTAAAGATGTTTGACATTATTTTCAATATTCTTCCAATGTTTGTTATAGCTTCCTGCTCTACATGCCATATGATATAATGCCCTTGTGAAGGCATCACAGGCTCATATATATGTAATGTACGCTATGAGTGGCCTAGTGGTTCAGACACCCATTTCCCATTAAAATTATGGAATTTGGATCTAAATCCCCTAGACAGCTTTGAAAATTAGAGCCTGTAAATTTACTTAGATTGTAAACCCTTTGGTGTAGGGGACATCTTTTTGTTCTGTGTTGGTACGCCCCCTAGCACAGTTGGGTCCTGGTCTGTAACAGTCACTGCTAGGTGTTACTGCAGTAGAGAATACTAATAATACACGTAAAGAAATAACATTACAAGGATGTTACTGAGGTTTCAAATTTGAGAAGTCTGATGTTACGAAATGCCCATATTAAGGTTTGGCCACTCAGAGCTCATTATGATTGTGGGGCCAGAGAGTCTAACGTTCTTCTTGGGGAGCATATTAAAGATAATTTGGGACTTTGTGAGAAAGTAGAAATATTGAAATTTTTTACCATGCCCCGTGTTCTGAGTTCCCAAGGGAATTATGAGGGAGAGGGGTTCTTTAAAATGAGTGGTAATTTTTTTACACTCAGATCATTGAAGTCAAGGAGAGTTTTTTCCATTGACTTCAACCGACTGCTGGTCAAAGCCTCAAACTGTACTGAAGACTTTATAGTCCTCCCCTGCAACTATTCAGACTTTGTCATATTCCTAACTGGGTCTTTCCACCGATATCCGTGTTGAGACCTATTAAACTTGCATTGATTGTGTCTTGATTATCAAACATTCTGGGAAGCTTAATTAATCAAGTCTGCAGAAAACAGGATCACTAGAGAGGATCACAACTTAGACAATATTTTCAAATTTGCAAATACATGGGAAAAGTTTAGCCAAATATTTGCTAATTAATATTATGAGGCTGTACAATTGTTTTAGAGACAGACAAAAAGGAAAAAATGACATTTCTCACTTCAAAAAACATTGTTACAAAGAAGTTTGTGCTCAAATTGATGACCTTTAAAATGTCACCCTTTCCACATGGCCACACCCCAGTGAGGAATCCCAGGTTTGCTAGTTTGGAAGAAAAACACCCCCTAAATACTGAGACCCTGAGCCTGCTATCACTTGTGCAATTACGTAACTTTACTCTTGTGAGTAATCCCATGGAAGATATGGGCTACTCCCAAGATTACAGTTATGCATGTGCTTAAATGTCTGCAGGACCAGGGCTAGAGTTCTTTGTTTTCTGTATCTGTGTGTAAGGTTAAATCTCTCTTCAACTATAGCTGCTGTAAGAAGAAAATAAGAAAGAAAGAAATACTTGTGGCACCTTAGAGACTAACACATTTATTTCAGCATAAGCTTTCATGGGTTAGAACCCACTTCATCGGATGCATGGAATGGAACATACAGTGGACAGATATTTATACAGTCAGAGAAACATAAGGTGGAAGTGCCTATACCAACCTTAAGAGGCTAATTAATTGAGAGGAACCATAACAGCAGTGGAAGAAAAACCTTTGAAATGATAAACAAGATGGCCATTGCGGACAGTTGACACACAGGTGTTAATGAGGATAGTTAACTTAAGGGAAATAGATTCAATTAACGTAATGGCCAAGCCATTCCAAATCTCTATTTACTCATAGACTCATAGACTCATAGACTTTAAGGTCAGAAGGGACCATTATGATCATCTAGTCTGACCTCCTGCACAATGCAGGCCACAGAATCTCACCCACCCACTCCTGGAATAATCCTCTCACCTATGTCTCAGCTACTGAAGTCCTCAAATCATGGTTTAAAGACTTCAAGATGCAGAGAATCCTCCGGTAAGTGACCCGTGCCCCATGCTGCAAAGGAAGGCAAAAAACCTCCAGGGCCTCTGCCAATCTACCCTGGAGGAAAATTCCTTCCCGACCCCAAATATGGCGATCAGCTGAACCCCGAGCATGTGGGCAAGACTCACCAGCCAGACACCCAGGAAAAAGTTCTCTGTAGTAACTTCTAACATCCCATCATTGACCATTGGTCCTATTTACCACTGATGGCAATTAATTGACCCTTGACTAAGGGTCAACTAATTATTTAATCCTGAGTTGATGGTATCTAGTTTGCATATCAATTCAAGTTCAACAGCTTCTCGTTGTAGCCTGTTTTTGAAGTTTATCTGTTGTAAAATTGCGACCCTCAAGTCTGTCACTGAGTGGTTAGGGAGGTTGAAATGTTCTCCTACTGGTTTTTGAATGTTATGATTCCTGATGTCAGATTTATGTTCGTTTATTCTTTTGCATAGAGTCTGTCCGGTTTGGCCAATGTACATGGCAGAGAGGCATTGCTGGCACATGATGGCATAAATCACATTGGTAGATGTACAGGTGAACAAGCCCTATAGCTGCTGTGACATCTTTTTAATCTGTTAATCCGATAACCAGCCTGTCTCTGATATTTTCACATTTTGCATTCCCAAAGTCACAGTTTTCAGACAATATATGCAGAGCTTTTATCAAACATTCAACATTTTCCTCTGCTTCTTGAATTCTCTGGTTGAAACATGCTCTTTCATAAACCACACTTCTCTGAGCTCTAAAGTACATATCAAGTATCACCAGAACAGTTTTGCAGTCTTCTCTGTGCCTGTCTCCAGTAAAGTGAAAGGATTTTAAGATATGCTCTGCTTGTTTCCCAATAGCATAAATTATCAAAGGTATCCAGATATTTCCAGTTTCTTTGTGAGCTTGTTTGCAATGTGAAATCTTGCACAATGGTGTTTCCAGTTTGTCCATTGTGAATGTTTGTCACCGGTGAAGTCCCCTGAAGCTTTGAATGTTGATGAGATCCTGCAACATATGTTGTTTTGTTCCCTTTGTCTGCAACCTTTGTTGCTGTTTTCCTTCTCTTTCTGTTCTCTGTCTCTAGTATACTTCTGACACCATGTCATGTTCAGGTACCAGATATGGACTGGCCTCAGAGCTTCCTTCTTAGCAAAGTACACACCAGACGTGTTCATCATAAGATCTTTTAATGCTCTGCCAGGTATGGCTGAGGTTAGCATAAATAAGATGTTTTACATATAGTGCCAGTTAGTGGCTGAACAGTATAATAGAATTCAGAAGTCCATTCCTTCATCTATGAAACCCTTCACCTCCAGAGACCAACACCCAGGGCTCAGAGCATCCAACGGTGGTGGGGGGTGTCTAGGGCAGGGAGATGGGTCTGTTACCTGGGAAGGGAAAATGTGAGAATCATCCAGAGATAGGTTCAGGGTCTGGTTATCCCCCAATGCAATATCCTGATGCCAAGCTCCCAGCCACGGGCCCCCTCCAGGAGAAAAGTCAAGGAGAGCACTTGTCCTGGTATGACAGGCCCTGCTTGGTGTCCCTTTGGGTCTCTATGACAGTTTGTTAGTTCCTCGTGTCCCCTCTGTGCTGAACGTGCTGCAGGGCTCTGAAATGTCCCAGACCCCTTGGGGGATTTGCTCTGAGGTCTCATGGCACTGTGCTGCCTCTTTTCAGAGCACGGCCCCCAGGAGTTCTGGGGGGGACACAAACAGCCTTGTATTGCCCCGCCCATGCTCCACTCCCAGGCTCCTTCCTACTTCGCAGCACTGTGATGTAGGGGGCTCTCCCCGTGTGGCCAGGGCCCTAGGATGGGGCTAATGGGGGCTGCCTGGTGCTGGGGGGACCGCCAAACACCTCCAAGGCTGGGGAAGGGCCGCGTCGCCTGCCCAGTGCACAGGGGGGCAGAGGGAACACACCACTTGGCATGCTGGGGGAAGCCGTACCGCCCAACCAAAGGGTGCTCTGGGGCTGGGGGAGGGGAACTGTGCGGCCCACCTGGGAGGTTGCCAGGGGGGTGGTGGCAGCCACGTCGGGGGAGCCTCTGGACTTTGGCAGGAGGGGCTGGGCCTCGGGCAGAAGTGGTGGCCGGGCCAGGGGCTAGCCTTCCTGAGCCAGGGGTTCACCCGCCATCCATGAGGACACAGCTGTCCAGGTGGAGGCAGAGCTGCTTTGTGGAGACCCCACTCTGAGCCTGCACACTCAAGAGCCATTTGCCTGCTCCCCTACCACCCATCAAATGTCCCCTATTCCAGGTCCAGCCATGTCTGTCTACATCTGGATCCTCTGCTATGCCCTGGTTCTTCTTTCCCTGGTGTCTCTGCCCCAATCATCACCTTCATCCTGGAGAGAACAAGCCATTGCTCAGCCTGAACCTCCAGAGTTGAGTCCCCATGGGATGTAACATGGACCCATCCCTTCAGCCCACCTGCACCCCCAACCTTGTCCATCCAGCTCCCAGTTCCCCAACACAATCCTCACTGTACTGCCTCCCATACACCCTCTGTGCTCTGTGCTCTTCCCCACAGCCCTCCTCTCTCCATGTCTCTATCTCTCTGAGCAATCCCATTGCTCCACCAGCCTAGAGTGAAACATGGGGATTTGAACAGAAAATCCTTGTCTTGTTCCCCTTCCCCATTCTGTCTGTCTGTCAATCCTCAGACTGCGAGCTCCTCAGGGATTGTCCCCTCTACAGGGTCATAGAATCATAGAATCATAGAATCTCAGGGTTGGAAGGGACCTCAGGAGGTATCTAGTCCAACCCCCTGCTCAAAGCAGGACCAACCCCAACTAGATCATCCCAGCCAGGGCTTTGTCAAGCCTGACCTTAAAAACCTCTAAGGAAGGAGATTCCACCACCTTCCTAGGTAACCCATTCCAGTGCTTCACCACCCTACTAGTGAAAAAGTTTTTCCTAATATCCAACCTAAACCTCCCCCTCTGCAACTTGAGACCATTACTCCTTGTTCTGTCAAGGGTCTGGGAGGTGCCTGGCAGATTGTGGGCACCACCCTGAATAACCAATAATAACAATGTCCCAGGTGGGCATGTGGCTGAGAGAATCCAACAAATATTCCAAGGTGGCTTAGCCCAGGGTTCTCACTGGGATGTAGGTTCCATGAGGGACACGGGGCTCACATGTAATATGCTCATTCCCTTCAGCCTGTGCCCCAAGCCTGTGCCCCATGCACTGCAGGCTTGAGGTCTAGGGGTTACCCTGGTCTGAGCGCTTGTCTCTCTCTCAAACCCCAAGGAAAAGGATGTTTGTGGAGCCTGACACAATCAGGAGTCCCTGAGCAGGGAGGATTTTGGCCAGGCTCCACACAGCAAACCCCAGGGACAATCACTGAGCAGGGTCCCAGTTTAGATTTTGCACAGTGCGCACTGCACATGCAGCTAGTGAGGTCCTGCCCCAAAGATCTCATCATCTAGGTAGACCAGGAAGACAGGGGAAACTGAGGCAAAGAGCAATGTGGTGACTTGCCGACAGTTACCATGAAGAACCAGGACTAGAACATAGGTGTGCTGATTCCCATGCCTGTGTCCTAGTCACTAAACTTCACTACCTCTTCCCTATGTCTATGGGCTGTCCGTGCCTTTGGGTGAAGGAAAGGGCATGTCACTCTCTGGGGTCGTTCCAATATCCACATTCCTTCTGGGCTCAGAAATGGCCCATCCATTGCATTCAATGGAGGGGACGATGTTATCCCCTAACAAAGGGCTGCCTCGGTCCATGTCGGAGAGCGACCGAACAAAGAGGTCTCTACTTGGCTCACGTCTCATTCAGGGTTTCTCAAGACAAAGTGAAAGATATTTCCCAGAAATTTAAAATTGTTCACTCTCCTCCATGAATGTTGGTCTCTACTGCTCCAGGCCTGGGCTGCTGGCTCAGCCAGGAGAGATGGGAAGAGCTGCTGAGAGAGCCCCCAAGAGACAGAGTGTTGCCGAATGTTGAGCTGGAGATTCAGTAGGGTTGTCTCTGGGAGCCAGCTCCAAGCCCAGGTCTCTGTGCAATGCTAGGGGGCAGCTGGTCTATCTGAGGAGATGCTCATGCCTGGCCCTGGACCCTTTGCCATTCGGGACATGAGGGATGGTCCAACACTCAGTGGTTGTAAATCAAGATTGTTATTACTAGAAAACACGCTCCAGCTCCACCACAGAGATGGACTGGATACAGGGATCACTGCATGGGATTCTCTGGCCTGGGTGATGCAGCGGGCCAGACAGATGAACACAATGGTTCCCTCTGGCTTTAACATCCCTGGATCTGTGTAGCCCGAGCTGTGGAAACCCCCCATCAGGAGGCCAAATTTGAAGGCACATTTTACAGAGAAAAAAATAGATGGAGGCACCTCTCCCCACACTGACCCCATCCCCACGACCCAGATGCACTAGTAGCTCAGAGCAGCGCATGCCACATGTCTCAGTGGGGTAGATATAGATGCACAGACCGAGAGCGATGCTGATCCCCTGATGCAGCGACATTTTCATGGCCCATTTCCATGGACCTCTTGGTGCCAACTGGCAGGGGACATGGGGTACATGAGGGTTACAGGGATTCCTTGGGTGCAGTATCTACACATTAGTCTGCCAAAGAATGCCATGGAAGGGCTGTAATGGAAGCCTCTGTCACACTGGTCATCACAATCATTGTGAGATGTATGTACGGTTAATACATGAGGCGTCATGTCTATATACTAAAAAATATGTTATCCAGGTCTGTGAGATAAGGCAGGTCACATACATTTGACCCCACGCTCCTGGCAGGCAGGGGAGAAGAAATGCTTCTCTACTTCTGGTTGGTAATGTGCAAATTGAGTATTGCCCAATTACAGTCTGAGCAAAATGCTAATCAATAGATAGAGGGGTTTCTAGGAAGAAAGAAAGCCAGCAGGGGTTCTCCTGTTTAGGGATCTCAGCCAATGCTGAAAATGCTGGAAGAATGGCTTGGGATAAGCTATCTGGAAGGGGACAGGGGAATGCCTTGTTAGCTAAGTTTCAATTCTAGGAAGCATGTTGTGCTTCTGTTTGATAGGTAACCATTTGTTTCCAATATTCTTACTTACTGTTACTCAACTCTTTGATCTTTGATAACAAACCTGTCCTTGTTTTCGCTATAAATTTATCTCCGTGCTGTGTGTGAAGCAGAGTGGTGATCCTGTGTGGAACTTGGTAAGCTGGTGTTTCTTTGGGAATGGTGAATCTGAGAGCTCGGTGCACATCCATTGGAACAGAGCCTGGCACCCCAGAGGGGCAATCGGAGGACTCGGGGGTTGGAGGGTGCCCATCACAAGCCTATACAGAGATAGTGAGGCCTGCAGAGGTCTAGAAGGCCATGATTGTGTTGCCAGAAGCTGGAGGATTCAAGGAGCTGGCCCACAGCAGATACAGACAAGACTCCCACTTACTAAGGTGTGACCCTTAGGACCCCTCAATGCCACCTGGCAAAGGGGTCTCTGTTCCGTCATTGTAGCCTCTGATAGTCCTGAAAAGCTCACTACACACAATACGTTGCAGTCATAGTATTTACGTATAAAGAATGTCTTATGAAAACTGAAATGAAAGCCAGGATCATAGTGATTCCCAGAACTGTTGGGTGACATATGTAGGGGTGATACTGAAGAAGCTGTGTCTATGAACTAAACGATGGTTTAACGTCTAACTTAAGGCAGGACTGACAAAGAGGGGCTGAGTTAGACAAAGGAAGCTGATTTCCCCCCATCGCCCTCGACTTTGTAAATCAAGTTTTGTGAGCCAACACAATGGAAGCTAAACCTGCATATGGAATAAACAGGGGGATGGAAAGACCCCAGAGATAAAACCACACCAGGTTTTCCTGACCTTGGGGACAAAGCAACAATTGTGGGGAATATAAAAGTCAAAAGGACTCAACTTTATCCGTCGCTGATGAAGCAAAATGGACAGCGCTTTTTGCATTCATGGAAGGTGGATCCCAGCTATGCTGGCGGGTGATGCTGGAAGATTGCTTTCAGTGGGGAAAAGACTGTGGACAAGGATTTTAGCCTGTGACAGTTAAGCTTAGGTTCTAAGAAGCATGTTATACTTTTTGGTTTTTATGTAACCTTTGCTATGTCCATTCTCCTTAACTCTTTATCTTTGATAATAACCTTACTATTGTTTTCACTCGAACTCAGTCTCTGTGCTGTGATGTTTTAAAGGGCTGTCCCTGAGTTGTACCAGTCAGGCTGTGTGTGCACTTTTCCCTTGGAGACAGTAAAGCTGGTCATTTCTGTGAGTCTCCAGTGGCACGGGCTGGATACTACAGGGGGAGGCTTTCCAGGGTGCTCAGGGGCTGGAGTGCACCTGTTGTTCTCCTGCAAGGCTAAGCAAGGGCTGGCAGAGCCCAGAAGAGATTGTGTGTGTGGCTGCCAGACTGGATGTGTCAGAGGAGCTGATACCCAGCTAAGCACCTGCAAGCCTTCCTCTAGCTGGAAACAGGAGGGGGGTAACCAGGTGACTCATGGTCCTGGACAACCCGAGAAAGTGTCATGTAAGGCCAGTTGGTAGCAAGATGCCTCACCACCCTGGGTACCCCTAGGTAGCATCATATCATCCCAAACCCTGTCTGCTGCGGTCACTTCTATCCTGGGGATGGTCCCTGTTTAGCAGGACCAGGTGGCTGGGAGAATGGCACCTTCTCCCCAGCATTATTTCCCAGCCTATGCTGATACCATGGGACCCTGGTAGTAACTGAGCCAGATTTTCCCCTGTGGGGGAGAATGGTTACATACAGTGCCACCCAAGTGACCCTAATGTAGGTGCATCTGGTCCCAGCAGGATGTCTCAAGTGTAGGATCCTTTGGGGGCACAGACCTCTCATAAAGACACCTGCATTAGCTCCAACCCAGCTACTGACATAGGTGTGTGGCCTCGGGATGGGGGCGGAGCCAGGAAGTTCACAGATTCATAGATTCCAAAGCCAGATCATCAAGTCTAACCTCCTGTAGAGCACAGGCCGGAGAACTTCCCAAAGCAATCCCTATAGCAGAGCTTTTAGAAAAAAAATCCCATCTCGATTTAAAAGTTGTCAGTGACAGAGAATCCACCACGACCCTTGGTAGATTGTGCCAATGGTTAATTTAGGCTTTATTCCAGTCTGAATTTGGCTAGCTTCAACTTCCAGCCATTGGATCATGTTAGACCTTCTCTGCTAACTGAAGAGCCTATTATTGGGGGGAAGGGATAGCTCAGGGTTTGAGCATTGGCCTGCTAAACCCACGTTTGTGAGCTCAATCCTTGAGGGGGCCATTTGGGCATCTGGGGCAAAAATTGGGGATTGGTCCTGCTTTGAGCAGGGGGTTGGACTAGATGACCTCCTAAGGTCCCTTCCAACCCTGATATTCTATGATTCTATTAAATATTTGTTCTCCATGTCAGCACTTATAGACTGTGGTCAAGTCACCCCTTAACCTTCTCTTTGTTAAAATAAACAGACGGAGCTCTTTGAGTCTATCACTATAAGGCATGTTTTCTAATCCTTTAATCATTCTTATGGATCTTTTCTGACCCCTCTTCAATTTATCAACATCCTTCTTAAATTGTGGACACCAGGACTGGACACAGGATTCCAGCAATGGTCACATCAGTGCCAAATACGGAGGTAAAATAACCTCTCTACTCCTATGAGAGATTCCCATTTATGCATCCAACGATCATATTTGCCTTTTTGGCACAGTGTCACAGTGGGAGTTCATGTGCAGCTGATTATCCACCATGGTACTCCTTTCTTTTTCAGTGTCATTGCTTCCTTGGATAGAGTCCCCCATTCTGTAAGTATGGCCTACATTCCTTGTTTCTAGATGCATGCATTTACATTTAGCCATATGAAATGTATATTGTTTGCTTGTATCCAGCTTACCTAGCGATCCAGAATTTCTTTTGCATCAGTTACCTGTGCTCATGATTATTTACACTTCACCCTATTTTTTCAGTGATGATTTTCTGTTTTTTTCTGGTTATTAATAAAAATGTTTGTCACGGACTCACAGGTCGTGCCCACTCTTGGCCCCGTGCTGTCCGTGGGGGGTGCCCCTTTCAGTGAGACAGCCCATCTCGGGGATCCACTCTCTCTTGGGGTTCAGCCACTCCACCTCCTGGAGCCGCACCTCTGTGAGCCTTAGCACACCTGTTTCTTGCCGTGGGCCCCCTCAGGGAGTCCACGCACTCTGGACCCCTGAGCCTCCACCCCCGAAGGGGACGATGCAACCCTGTTCTATAGACCAGAGTGACTCTCAGCCAGCGTAAAACAGGAGGGTTTATTGAGCGTTGAACACAGCACAGGAACTCTCAGGCCTGGCCTCCCCCCAGCCCAGCACATCCAGCTCTCTCCTGCATCCAGGTGGGCTCTGCCTGCTTCCTCTCTCCAGCCCAGAGCCCCCCTGCTTCCCAGCTGGGTGGCCCCAAGCCCCGCCTGTGTCCATTGTCTTCTCTCCAGGTAAACAGCCCTGTAAACAGGGTAGTCTGGGCCCCTTCTCTGTCTCTGGCCCCCTGTGGCTGGAACCAGTTGGTTAGGTCCCCGGGGCTCCTCTCTTTGCAGCCTATTGTTCTCCCACTGGCCAGAACCAGCTGCAGCTCCTGAGCTGGCTTCCAGGTCACCTGTCACCGGGGTCTCCATTCTCCATGTCCGTGACTAGGGTCCCCAGTTCCCTCGCCAGTCCCCTGTAATAACAAACTCCCTCTCCCATCACCTCGTTAAACCCGTAACACCCAGTGAAACTGAGTCCCACCCCCTCTGCATGCAACCCCTAGGAAACCAAGAAAACCCCCCATAGGCAACAAGGAAAACAGGAAACTCTCCCATGCCATCACAATGTTAAATAGTTTAGAACCAAGAACTGACCCCTGTGGGACCCCACTGGAAACACACCCACTCGATGCAAGAGTTCTGAAGGAACTCAAATGTGAAATTGCAGAACTACTAACTGTGGTATAAAGAACGAGGAGTACTTGTGGCACCTTAGACACTAACAAATTTCTTTGAGCATAATAAATACATTTGTTAGTCTCTAAGGTGCCACAAGTATTCCTCGTTCTTTTTGCTGATACAGACTAACACGGCTACCACTCTGATAACTGTGGTAGGTAACCTATTGCTTAAATCAGACTCTGTACCAGATGATTGGGGGTTAGTTTATGTAACTCAGATTTTTTAAAAAGACTTCAAAGGCGATCCTGGCAATTACAGGCTGGTAAACCTAACTTCAATACAAGAGAAGTAGGTTGAAACTACAGTAACGAAAAAATTTATCAGACACATAGATGAACATGAATTGTTGAGAAAGAGTCAATATGTCTTTTGTAAAGGGAAATCATGCCTCACCAATCTATTAGAATTCTTTGAAGGGGTCAACAAACATGTGGACAGTAATCCAGTAGATTACTTGTACTTGGAGTTTCAGAAAGCCTTTTACAAGGTCCCACACCAAAGTCTATTAAGCAAAGTAAATGGTCATGGGATAAGAGGGAAGGGCCTCTCATGGATCAGTAACTGGTGAAAAGATAGGAATCAAAGAGTAGGAATAAATGGTCAGTTTTCAGAATGGAGAGACATAAATAGAGCTGTTCCCGAGGGATCGGTATGGGGATGAGTACTGTTCAACATATTCATAAATGATCTGGAAAAGGGGGTAAACTCTGAGGTGGTAAAGTGTGTATATGATACAAAATTTGTCAAGATAATTAAATCCAAAGCACACTGCAAAGAGTTACAAAGAGATCTCACAAATATGGGTGAATGGGCAAGAAAATGGTAAATGAAATTCAGCATTAATAAATGCAAAATAATAGACATTAGAAAACATAATCTCAACTACACGAGCAAAATGATGGGATCAAAATTAGCTGTTACGATTCAAGAAAGAGATTGTGGAATCAATACAAGTTCTCTGGAAACATCTGCTCAGTGTGCAGTGGCAGTCAAAAAAGCTAACAAAATATTAGGAACAATTAGGAAAGGGACAGATAATAAGACAGATATGATCATAATACCACTATATGAATGTAAGAAATAATACTCAAGGACATGGAAACTCAAAAATATCACTATATAAATACGTGTTATGCCCACATCTTAAATACTGCATGGAGTTCTGGTTATTTTATGTCAAAAAGATATATTAGAATTGGGAAAAGGATACAGAAGGACAACAAAAATGAGTAGGGGTATGGGATATCTTCTATATGAGCAGAGATTAAAGACTTGGACTGTTCAGTTTAGAAAAGAGATGACTACGGGGGATACAATACAGGGGTATACAATCATTAATGGTGTGGAGAAAGTGAATAGGGAAGTGTTATTTACCCCTTCATATAACACAAGAATCCAATGAAATGTATTGCTGTCAGGTATAAAACAAACAAAAGGAAATACTTCTTCACACAATGCACCATCAACCTGTGGAACTCGTTGCCAGGGGATGTTGTGAAAGCCAAAAGTATAATGGGGCTCAGAAAACACTTAGATAAGTTCCTGGAGGACAGGTCTATTAATGGCTATCAGTCAAGATAGCCTGTGACACAACCCCATGTTCTGAGAGTCTTTATATCACTGATTGCCGGATGCTGGGACTGGAAGACTGAGGATGGGTCACTTGATAATTTCCCTGTTTTGTCCATTCCCTCTGAAGGATCTGGCACCAGCCACTGTCAGATGACAGGATACTGGGCTAGATGGACCATTGATCTGACTCAGTATGGCCATTCTTACATTCTTATATTACCCTCCTTTAATTCTAGCCACTCCATTATCTTGCCGGGAGGCCACATCAGACTGACAGGGCTATAATTATCTATGTCATCCCGTTTACTCTTTTGATATATAGGCAAAACATTAGCTTTCCAATGCTACGGTCCTGTGGCCAGCCAATCCCTGGCCTTTGTATGACCCCCAACCAAAGGAAGTACTGTACAGAGACCAAGTCCTGGTGTTACTGGCATAGTCCCCATTTTCCATGTGATGCTAGTGTCCTAGGTCCCCTTCACACGAACACCTGGAGCATGCTGGGTTTTCATTCCTTCCTTCTCCATGTCTGGTTGTTCTACAGCCACAGTGTCTGCCCGAGCCTTACACCTGGGGCGAGCAGGCCTGGGTCAGTGTGACAGGAGACATGGGCTGAGGGTGTGCAGTGAACAGGTCAGTGGAGTGAGAGCTGACACTACCAGAGCAGGCTGGGAGCTCAGAACAGAGGTTAATGACCCTTGTGCATCATTTCGTGATAAATTCACCCCCACACACAACTCCCTCCCTGGCAGTGGTGCATGCAGCGGGCTGTGGAGGGCGGAGATGCCGAGACAGACACCAGCTCACACCAACAACAAGCCCTTGTGTCTCCTGTCCCAGGGGACAGCTGGAGCTTGTGGGAAAATGGTGGAAATTGTCAAGAGGAATTTGCTCTTTTCCTGGGAATGGATTTAGAAATTCACTAGTTTTGGCTCAGTGGGACTGAGCCTGTCACAGGGAGGTTCCTATGGGGAACCAGGGGGTCCAGCTCTCCCCGATGCAGAGACCAGACGGGGGAGGGGGGATGATGAATAATGTTTCCATTCTCATCTCACGGGGGAGGGCTCCTCTAGCCACAGACACATCAGGGCCTCCCTCAGACACGCTACAAGAGCCCAGAGCCTGTCCGGGCCGGAAGAAGGAGGGGAGAAGGAGGGACCTGGGGCACACAACCCCGGTGGCTGCTCATCAGAGACCTGGACTAGTTGCTGCTGTGGGATATTCAGGCTGAGTCGCCGGCTCTCGATCACCCCATGATCCTGCTGTGGCTGCTCTGTGAGTGTGCAGTGAGCTCTCTGCCTAGGGGCTTGGGGCGAGGCAGGTTTATAGCTCTGCCTGGGCTGGGGGGACATGGGGAACAGCCTGGAGGGGAAGTTATGGTAAAAATGGTGTAAACGAACAGCTGCACGTTGATATTATACTGAGCTCTAAGCAGTTATTTCATGTTGGGTTTAAAAACTGATTTGACATTCATGGGCCAAAGTTTCTTACCAATTTCTGAGAGAATATTTAATGCTCAGAACATTGTTTTGATAACTAGCTATTTTATTTACTATATAATGTCCCTGTGTGTGTGTATTGTACTCGCATATATTCTACACCCTGCAGCTGAGATATTCAAAGCTGCCTACGGGATTTGGACACCTTGTTCAAATTCATGGCAACTGAGCATCCAAATCACCTACACAGCTCTGAAAGTCTGAGCCAGTGAGCAGATCTTTAATAGTACATAGACTGGACCTGCATTAAAAGGATGATATTGAGGTTACAACCCAGGAAATGACAGGGTTAGGACTGGCTGTGTGGAGCTCATTTCAGGGACGAGACCAAAGAGTCAAAGCTGATTAGGAAAGTAGAGACAGTGAGAAACTGTTGCGAAGATCATTAATGTCCGTGTTCTTTGTTTTCAGCAGGTTACATGGTGAGGAGTGTTTTACTATTAGAACAAATTTCTTAAACATTAATGGAAACTTTAATCCTGCCTTGAAAATATCCAAACTTTGTAAGATTCCTACCTGGGGCTTTCCATCGATAGCCATGGTGAGACCCAGGGCACACAGATAGATCCGATTGTGGGATCGGGGCCTACGGCTCTTGCACCATGATCCTGAGTTGGGATTTCCTGGCTTGTCTTAGCTTAATTATTAATATTAATGTCACCCCAGTGTAGCTGTGTGTATAGTTAGAGCTGCTGTGTCTTCCACTCACCCCCTCTGCTGTCTGGTGCAGGTGCTGGGGTCACAGGCCAGGAGTCCTGCAGCTCCTCAGGTGAGTGAGATCAGAAGAGACATGGAAGAAGGGGAGACATAGAAAGGAGTGAGACCCCCAGACAATGGCAATGGGAGGGCGGCTGGGAAGGTGTAGGAGGGAGATGGGTGGGGAATGCCTCTTGCATGATTCCTGCCTGAAATCCTATTAATCACACTGTAAATGGATCTTCTCACAGTGCCACACCATAAACATTACTGGAAATGAAACATATTTTGGCCAGATCCTCAGCAGGTATGAATCAGCAAAGCTCTGTTGACTCCAGTGGAGCAGGGCTGATTTACACAGGCCGGGGATCTGGCCCAGTGTCACTGAGATACATGTTTAACAAACTTTCCATGTGTATATCTTGGCAGGCTTGGTGCTAATAGAGGAGTGTATCGATGAGACCAGGGCACTGCACTAGAATGAATATGTCTTAAATCTCCTGTGTTGCACTGTATTTATTTTAATGCCAATGTGAAGAGAAATGGCTCTTCCCATCATCCAAGCTTACTTCTCACTAATTCAACACTAATGCTTAGTTCCCTGCCTGGGTCTGCCTTCACTGCAGAGCTAACTCCAGTTATCCACACTCAGTGACTCCTCTTGAGTTAGCCGAGTTCGTGCGAGAACAGCCACGCTGCTGTGCCCACACTGATTCTGTGCTCCCTCATGTGTGTGGCTATGTACATCTTCTTGGGGCACGGCCCACGGATCTGAGAGCTGCAGGAAACTGAGCTGCTCTATGAATTCCTTGCATGGCTGTCTTTTCTGGGTACACTAGGTGAATCGTGGGAAGGCACTGGAGGACTAGTGGTACTCAAGTGGTGCTAGCCTGAGTCCACACTACAGTGGTTGTTGTAACAGCTGAAGCTTTATGCTCACACATTTTAGCATATACCCATATTGGGCTGGCCAGCTCCAGAGAAGAGCATCACCACACTTGAGTTAAGGGATTTCCTTGTGAACAGGACTCATGTTGTAACTCAAGTTAACGCTGCAGTGAAGACAAGCCCTTAGTCTCCTCTCAGAGGCATGTTTTAGAGCACATCTACGCTGTATAAAAAACCCAACAGCAGTGAGTCTCAGAGCCCAGCTCAATTGATTTGGGCTTGTGGGGCTTGTGTTACAGGGCTAAAAATAGCAGTGAAGACATCCTGCCTTGGCTGAGCTCCAGCCAAAGCGAGAGTGTCTACACTTCAATTTTAGCCCCCTAGTGTGACCCTATGAGTCTGAGTCAGTTGACCTGTACTCTGAGACTTGCTGTCACGTTGGGTTTTTGCCATGTAGATGTACCCTTAGTCTCTCTTTCTTGTTGCAGGTGACTTCCCTTCTCCTAAATTGTCTCTGAGCAACTCTTCAGCTCAGGTGGGGGACTCCGTTTCGGCTCAATGTTCCCTTCTTCCCAACAGTTTAGCTACTCTAGTTATTTTCTGTCAGGATGGCAAAGAAATATCAATACAAAAGTCCATGCCAGGCCGGTCACTGTATCAACATGACGTCTCTGTGCGGAGCTCAGGCCAGTTTAGATGTATGTACCAGTACAAGAACAACCAGAACCAGGTGAAAAATTCTCGTCTCAGTCTCCCCCGGACCTTGAATGTATCAGGTGAGTTCTTGGACCTCAACATAATGTGAGGAGGGGGGAGGGAACAGCTGACTGGTATTAGGCATTTTAAAATGTTGTGGGCTTCTTCCACAGGAACCTGTTAATAGCAAGGCAGGTAGTTAGCCATGATTACTGCCGAAGTGGTGAGGGTTGTGCACAGGTTGTGCACAGGGCAACAAAAATGATTAGGGGGCTGGAGCACATAACTTATGAGGAGAGGCTGAGGGAACTGGGATTGTTTAGCCTGCAGAAGAGAAGAATGAGGGGGGATTTGATAGCTGCTTTCAACTACCTGAAAGGGGGTTCCAAAGAGGATGGATCTAGACTGTTTTCAGTGGTAGAAGATGACAGAACAAGGAGTAATGGTCTCAAGTTGCAGAGGGGGAGGTTTAGGTTGGATATTAGGAAAAACTTTTTCACTAGTAGGGTGGTGAAGCACTGGAATGGGTTACCTAGGGAGGTGCTGGAATCTCCGTCCTTAGAGGTTTTTAAGGTGAGGCTTGACAAAGCCCTGGCTGGAATGATTTAGTTGGGGTTGGTCCTGATTTGAGCAGGGGTTTGGACTAGATGACCTCGTGAGGTCCCTTCCAACCCTGAGATTCTATGATTCTATGATTCTATGACGCTAATTTATACCAGCTCATTGATGTCAAAATTCCCCTGGAATGATCAGCTATGGGAGTTATGGTGTATCTGATTCACTGTATCTTCAGATTTGGCTGAAAGGTGCCAAAATGTTATGATTCTTTGTGTGTTTATTTCCCAGACAGGAGTGTTCACTCCAGTGATGCTGAAAACAGCAATAGCGGCAGCTCTGAGAAAAAAGCAGTTTCTTATGGTAAATAGTTTGTATTCGCTATTGGCCAGATTCCTAACCCACTGAGGGCAGTGGGAGGATTTCCACTGAGCGCTTTGGGCTGTGCATGAGGTACTAATTCGTCATTTCTCCAACATGCCGAGATAGACGGGGGCATCTTGTTCTCATCTTGTCCACGAGGAGCTCCAGCTGAGCATCTCCCTTCAACCTGCCACAGAGCAAAGAGTTTGGGGGAGTTCAGGGCAAACAGGGGTGGCCAGAGCTGCTGGATACTATTGGCTTTTCTCCCCACAGGTCCTTCTGCCTTTGATCCCGCAGCTTCCAGGGCTGGCATTATCTCTCAGGACTAGCATGAGGGGTGGGCTGCACAGGAGAACTATTAGGAATTCCATCAACACTTTTTTTCCCAAAATTAAGTTTTTGACCAAATCAAGAGTTTGGTGGCAAAATTTGACTTTCCTTGGAAATTTCTTTTAGACTCATAGACTTTAAGGTCAGAAGGGACCATTATGATCATCTAGTCTGACCTCCTGCACAATGCAGGCCACAGAATCTCACCCACCCACTCCTGGAATAATCCTCTCACCTATGTCTCAGCTATTGAAGTCCTCAAATCATGGTTTAAAGACTTCAAGATGCAGAGAATCCTCCAGTAAGTGACCCGTGCCCCATGCTGCAGAGGAAGGCAAAAAACCACCAGGGCTTCTGCCATTCTACCCTGGAGGAAAATTCCTTCCCGACCCCAAATATGGCAATCAGCTGAACCCTGAGCATGTGGGCAAGACTCACCAGCCAGACACCCAGGAAAAAGTTCTCTGTAGTAACTTCTAACATCCCATCATTGACCACTGGTCCCTTTACCACTGATGGCAATTAATTGACCTTGGACTAAGATCATTTTATCCCATCAAACCATCCCCTCCATAAACTTATCTAGCTTAATCTTGAAGCCAGATAGGTCTTTTGCCCCCACTGCTTCCCTTGGAAGGCTGTTCCAGAACTTCACTCCTCCGATGGTTAGAAACCTTCGTCTAATTTCAAGTCTAAACTTCCTGATGGCCAATTTATATCCATTTGTTCTTGTGTCCACATTGGTACTGAGCTGAAATAATTCCTCTCCCTCCCTGGTATTTATCCCTCTGATATATTTAAAGAGAGCAATCATATCTCCCCTCAGCCTTCTTTTGGTTAAGGTAAACAAACCAAGCTCCTTGAGTCTCCTTTCATATGACAGGTTTTCCATTCCTCGGATCATCCTAGTGGCCCTTCTTTGTATCTGTTCCAGTTTGAATTCATCCTTCTTAAACATGGGAGACCAGAACTGCACACAGTATTCCAAATGAGGTCTCACCAATGCCTTGTATAACGGTACTAACACCTCCTTATCTCTACTAGAAATACCTCGCCTAATGCATCCCAAGACTGCATTAGCTTTTTTCACGGCCACATCACATTGGCGACTCATAGTCATCCTGTGATCAACCAGGACTCCGAGGTCCTTCTCCTCTTCCGTTACTTCCAACTGATGCGTCCCCAGCTTATAACTAAAATTCTTGTTATAAAATTCTTTTCTTTTCTTTTTGGTCAGTAAATTGAAAAGTGAAAACATTTTAGGTTTTGGCTGACAATTTGTTGTTTTTCTGTGATTTTCTGACTCCCTGAAAACAAAACAAAAAAAATATTTTCGGTGTTTGATGAAAAGTTGAAATTTTCCCACCCAAATTGTTGACAAAACCAAATTTTGTTTTTTTATTTTCATCAAAAAATTTCTGCAGAAGAAAAACCAAACCATTTTCTAACCAGCTCTGGGGCCTAAGTGTTCAGGCTTGCTCCTACCCAGCTGACCTTCCCACCAGCCTGGGCAGCTCTGGAGTGCTGCCCCTCTAAAGAGCCTGTGGAAGTAGCAATGAGAGCTGGGATAGGAGATACATCCAGTGCTGCTCCTGCCTAGCCCTTCCTCCTACCAGCCAGGAAGCCTTTGTCAGGAATGTAATCATAGTGTCATAGAAATGTGGGGCTGGAAGGGACCTCGAGAGGTCACCTGGTCCAGCCCCCTGCGCTGAGGCAGGAACAAGTCAGCCTAGACCATCCCTGACAGGGGTTTGTCCAACCTGTTCTTAAAAACCTCCCATGAGGGGGATTCCACAGCCTCCTGTTCCAGAGCTCAACTATCCTTAGAGTTGCAAGGTGGATCTACCAACCCTGCCTGAGGAGCCATGGTCCAAGGCTCAGAGTATGCAGCACTGGCCATGGGTCTGTACAGCTGTCTGTGCTGTTCGGAGCATTCCTGCTCCCATATCCTTATACCCCCTGCTGCCAGTCAGTAGTTCCTAGCTCCTTCCCATCTCCCTTCACTCTGCCCCTCCTGGAGAATGGCCAAGGGGGTGCTGGTCCTGGAAACGACAGCCCCTGCTGTGTAGTTCTGTAGGTCCCCATCCCAGTGCATTAGTTTCCCTGTGTCCGCTCTGCACTGAATGTGCCCCATGTCTCTGACATGCTAGCTCAATCTCTGGGTATGGTAACTCCAAGGTCTTCATCAGTCCCTGGTTGTCTCTTGCGGTGGCTTTGCTGTCAGGAATTGGCCTGGGCAGAAGCAGGAAGCACAGACACGCACATGTGGGCCCAGCCATGGTTGGGACTGTTCTAGCCATAACCCAGAAGTGACACACAGCCAGCACGACCCCCGGTGTGGGGAAATCTGCAGCATGAACTCTTCAGCGCCGGCTCCCACAGGATTGTTCACTTTTGTCTGGTTTTCCCAGGAGGGCGATTGAGACCGGAGGCCATCTGGGGAATCGCAGGGCTCTCTGTCCTGTGTCTGGCTCCACTGATTTATCTGCTGGTGAAGAAAGGTAGGCAACAGGGACCTCAGCCCGAGGCTGTGAGTGGATAGTGGCCATGCTAGGGAAAGACAAAGGGGAGCATTTTCCAATGAGCCTACGTAATGAAGGCAGCTACATTCAATGACTTTCAATGGGATTCCGGCATCTAGGTCTCTCTGGTGCTTTCAGAAACGCTGCCCCAAATGCCTAGGAGGTGGTTTCAGAAGCTGCCAAGGAAAGTAGGAGCCGAAGTACCATGGCCTTACAGTGGGGCGTGAGCTCCCTATTCCCATGGGCACTTTGGCAAATACCACCCCTAGTCCATCCTGGACCCCAAAGGAGGGATGGATACATCATACAGGAGGCAGCTGCTTGAAGACCTGCTTGGCTCCAAGGGGCTATTTGAGTGAGCTATTTTAAGACCGAGATTGCCAAAACTTCCCAGGGGGTTTGGATACACTAATTTCACAGCTAGGCCTATGAATCCCTTGGGCAACTATGAAAAACCCACCCTAACCATGGCGCAGAGACCAGCCCCTGGCCACAGCATCACAGAGCCCATCTCTTGGTCAGACAGAGAGGAACGGACGGCTGGGACCCTGACAACTGTAATTTTCTTCCTTTTTGTTTCAGTCGCATCTAAACGGAGATGTCCAAGGTAGGAAGGAGGATGACTTAGCCTGGGGTTGTTGTGAGTCTGGACGAGTCCCCAGGGTGTGATGCAGCGAGGTGTGGGGGGCGGGTGAGAGGGGAACTGAGTTCTCAGCCGCCCTGGTATTTTCTCTGGTGAGCGGGACAGGGACTGAATGTGGGTAGGTCCCCTGAGGATCCATTGGGATTGCCCAGCCTCTCTCTTGGGGTCAGTGTCTAATGCAGTCTGAGAAACACCTGCTGGGAAGGGAGGCTTGTGCATCACTCAGTGCCCAGCGGCAGTGTGTGCACCACAAACACAGAGCAATACCCACCCACACTGACAGGTTTCACACTTGCTTTTGACAGGGAACAGCTCCCAAACCGCAGCACTGAGAACACGCCCACGGACGAGCAGATCCACTGTAAGTACCTGTTCTTCCCTCTTACTACTTGTGTGTGGGTAAGGCCTAGTGCCCTCCATGCCTGGCGCTCCAGGGTGCTGTGCAGACATAGGATCAGAAGACAGTCCCTGCCCCCGAGAGATTATAATCCCAGGCCCAGATCCTCAGAGTGTGTTTAGGCTCCTAATTTTATTTCAGTGGAAGTTTGGCGGCTCAGTACCTTTGAAGATCTGGGCCTATGACTGAACACTGCTAGAAAAAAACAAGCCAAGGGAAGATGGGGTGTGACAAGGAGCAGACACACAAAACCGCCCAGACATTGTCCCCTGCTGATATTACAAAAGCTGTATGGCTGAGCTGTGACTCACCCTGACACAGTCCCCCAGCACAGCGCCCACACCTGGCTCCCTGCTCCAGCCAGTGTCTGATCTAGCTGTGTTTCCACTGGCCACAATTCACTTCCCAGGGTCTGAGGAACGGGGGTGGGGAGGGCTACACATCTGAAAAGTGAGGTCATAGGATCAGAGAGCTGTAGGGCTGGAACAGGCCTCAAGGGCTTGTCGAGTCCAGCCCCCTGTGCTGAGGGAGGGTTAAAACTACACTTTTGCTGTAATTCACAGACCATCAGGGACCTTTGTGATCATCTAATCTGACCTCCTGAATAACACAAGCCAGAGACTTCCCCTGTGCCTTACACTAACCAACAGCACCTGGCACCGGGGGACCTGACCTGCTGTGGTCTTTAGGAGCTACCCCCACAGACAAGATAAATAAATAATAACAATAAATGGGTCCCCATCTCAGCTCTCACTCGCACCCTTGCAGCTGAAGTTACACAATTAGAGCTGACACCTCAGTGTAACCCTGATGTGGTCCCTCAGCCCCAGCCTGTGCTTATTTTGGGCTGTCTCGGGCTGCTGGTGCTGCCGCTGTGTTTTGTTCACTGCAGTTTCCATTTCAAACCCAGCCCCAGATAGAACAAACCGCCCCGGTGAAATGTGTCTGTTTAAAGACCCAGTCGGGTCTGGGAGGGGAATTTCTCACGATCAGCAAGAGAGCAGGTGCTGTGACCGCAAGCCAGCGCTGCACTGGTCGTGCTGGGGAGCAGGGTGTATACTCTAAAGCTGTGACCGGACCTCAGGGTCAGTGCTAGGGTGTGTGATTTTTGAACACCTAGATCTAGCAATAGGTAAATCTCTCCCCTTGCGAGGTCGGCACATCCCCTTGCTGGGCTGGTGCTGAGAGAGTGTTAAGTCTTAGGCGAGTGACAGCAGGACATTGAAAGAAGACTGTGCTAGGTGTTATCATGCGTCCAGCCCATGGACTTCAGGGCAGCAGCTGTATGCCCCTGCCCAGTGGGGATCGTGTGTGCTGGGTCGGGGTGGGAGCTCTGGGCAGGCTCAGCCTAAGGGACATTCCCCAGGGGGTCCCGCCAAGCTGTGGCAAATCCCACTGATCTGTGGATCCGAGCCCCATCTACAATGCCTGAGAGAGGGGCTGGCTGGTCTTGTGGTTGGGTTGCTGGGACTTGGGAGATCTGGATTTAATTCCTGGCTCTGTCGCAGGCTCCCTGGGTGACCTTAGGTAAGTCACTTAGGACAAGGTCGTTCCACCCTTGCCCGTGGTGAATAATATCTCGCCCCGTGAGCTCTCCTACGGAACTCAGTGGGGTGACTCTCAGAGCGAAGGGCTGTTCAGTGTGAATAAGGGGCACTCCAGTGCTTTAGCTCTCTCTGTGCCTCCGCTGCCCATGTGTAATCACAGGCTGGTCTGATGGCACAGGGCAGGGTTGGGAGAATAACTCCCATGAGCATGAGCATGGGCAGCACTAGGGGGCTATGTAAGTAGGTAGATAACAAGAACTTAGATCCACTGATGTCCCCAGGGGGACCCCACTGCTGGGGATGGGCGGGGGCAGGAGGTGATGGCTTATCTGGGGGTGGGGTTGGCCCTGCATGTCCTCTGTTGTCCCTTGTGTTAGCGTTCAGCAGGCTGCTGTGAGGTGGGACGTGAGCTGAAACACCCACAAAGCACATCATGGTTCTGAGCTAAACACAGGCCCCAGGGGCAGCGGGGCCCACCCAAGAATCACAGCAGCTTCTCAGACCCCTTTGCTGAGGTGGGAATGGCTCATCCTCCCACCCCCACCCCCAGGCCCTGTGCCGGAGAGACACAGAACAGGTCATCCCTAGCCAGAATAGTCTCTCTCCTGTCCCACTGGCCCTGGCGTCTCTGTGGCACTGGCTGTGTGGGGATGGGAGAGGATGAGGTGCTGGGTGGATGTCCCCAGGGGGTGCTGGGTGCCTAGTGGGGGCCGGGCTGCAGGGGGCTCTCCCAAGGAGCAGCACTTACCCCACTGCTTTGTGCTAACTCTCTCCCCAGATGCCGCCATCGGCCAGTTTGGTGCAGCCAGGGTGAGTCGTGGTGTCGGCTGAATCCTGACCGTGAATTTCAGGCTCAGGATCTGGGACATCCCAGCAGGAATTTGTGCCATGAGACACTGTCCAATGCTGGAGCACAGCAGGACTGACCCCAGTACTGAGGGTGTGAGCCGGGATTTGCATCCCTCTCTGTCCTGCTGGCCTCAGACATTGTAATGCAGAAGAGATCCCTGTGATTGCCTGGTCTGCGCTCCTGCAGAGTCTCACCCAGCTATTCCTGTGTCCCACCCAAAACTTCTGCCACTGCAATTATTACTTTTAACTACCCATGAAAAAGACAAGATTTCTCTGTCCCTCTGCCCAGTTTTCTATCTCTACCCGCTCCTCCCTCTGTACTTGAGCTGACTGAAATTTTTCGAACAAAAAGACTTTTCTGTAAAAAAATTAGGATTTTTTCTAACATGAAAATTTCCACCCAAAATTGCCAGATTCCTTTGAAATTTTCTATTTTGTTTGCAAAAATTTGGTGAACATTTATATCAAAATGAAAATAAGAAAGAAAAACTTGTAGCACCTTAGAGACTAACAAATTTATTTCAGCATAAGCTTTCGTGGGTTAATACCCACTTCAAAGTGGTTGTTAAATTATTTGTTTACTGAAAACAAAAACATTATAATTATTTTGATAAAAAATGTTAAGAATTCTGATAAATTAATGGCAAATTGTGTAAAAATAAAAAATGGATCCAATCCATTGGAACCAACCAGTGAGATGCAAACAAATCCACATATTTTTTTCAAAATTGTTTCTCTATATTCTGACCAGCTGTTTTGCAGGTAGCTCCCTTCAAAGGGCTATTCTGCTGAGGTGTCAGTCTCTCTCTGTTGGAGTTTGGGGGTTAGCAGAGAAATAACAGGATTTTATTTTTGTTTTAAAGATTCCTCGGGTGCAGGAAAACGAAACTGCAACATACGCCGTCATAGGGAAAGTCCGTGGCAGGCCCAGCTAACGCTCCAGCTTCTGAAACACACGGCCCAGCCTTCACCTGCTGCCTGCATTGACTCTGAAATAGTGGGTGCTGAAGAGGCCAGTGGTTTCTGTATGGGCTAGTCGCTGAGTAGCCTTAGAACTTTGCAAAGTTTTAGGGAAAGTCTTTCTGCTCCATGTCTCTGTCTTCAGACCCGTCCATGCTCTTACCTGCTCTTCAACATATCAGCACTCTCTGTGTTCATTTCTCTAAGCCTCCCCCCATCCCTGCTCCCCTCCTTTGTCTGGAGTTTTACAGACACCAGGGCAGATGTCAGCATGTTTATTCCCATTGCAACAAATATGCAGTTTGAATTTGTGCAATGCTGATTCCTTCCTGGATGCTCAGGACTTCAGCTCCCCTCAAGAACAATGGAGTTCTGCGAAGCCATGGACCCCACGCTCCCCACAGGCCTGGGCCGGACAGGAGGGGGCTGGGTACAGAGCACAGGGTGGAGATGAAGTTCTCCAAACACCTCCTGATCCTCTGTGCGTGAAACCCAAGCAGAGAGTCCCTAGCGTTTGTCCCTCCGCAGCACATGGACAGCAGGGGCCTGATCTCAAAGATCTCATCCACCCAACTGGAAACTTCCTTGTGGAACCCTAATCCCAGTCCCAGACCAGAGCCAGTCTGGACAGAAACAGGCCCCATAGGCAGGGATGCTGCACAGCCCAGCAGCCTGGCAATAACAGGGAGCAGCAGGCTCTCCCCTCTCAATCTCTCTCCCTGCCCCCCAGCTGGTGCATCTCTTGGGCCTCCATGCTGCAGCTAGGGTCAGTTCCCCCTTCCTGGGCCCAGGCAGCCCCTCGTCACTGCCTGCTCCCCTCAGCCAAGGCTGCAGCTCCCCCAGTCCCTGGCCTGCCTCTGTGAGGTGCATGTGCAGCAGGGGGAGTCACTGATCCCCTGCCCAGGCCCAGGCTGTGGGGTTGCTGGGGAACCGCCCAGGACATTTCTGTCCCTGCCCAGCCGCCCCAGGGCTGGGGGTGAGGACATCCGGGCTCCCAACTGGCTTCCTGCTCCCCTCTAGATGGTGCCAGAGCCCCACTGCCCCCCCCCCTCCATTTGTTGTGACCATCTCCTTCCACTCCTGGTTCTCTGTCAGGGCTTGTCTGAATCTCTTGTGTGGTTTGGCCTCTTTCCCTCCTTTCCTATCACAGGGCTCTCTGCCTGGACAGGCGCCTCTCACCCCCGCAGCCAGAGATCTTAGCTCTGAGCTATCACCTCAGGCCCATAGACCCCACTCCCTTCCCAGAGCTGGGGACAGAACCCAGGAGTCCTGACCCCCCGCCCTGCCCCACTCTCTAGCCACCAGACCCCACTCCCTTGCAAATCCCAGAGCTAGAGTTAGGGGCTGTCCATAAATTACATAACACACAGTTTGGTGATTTTCAAGACTCCCCACACTTTGCAACACTGAAACAAACATGCAAAATTAAGGACTAACCCCTGCCCAGCATTATGTACTTTATGAACAGCTCCATGAAACCCAGGAGTCCTGACTCCCAGGTCTCCTCTTCTAACCCACTGGGTCTCACTCCCCTTTGGAGCCAGGGATAGAACCCAGGAGTCCTGGCACCCATCCCTTACCCATTCTACCCTTAGACCCTACTCCCCTCCCAGAGCCAAGAATGGAAGCGAGACAGCCTGCTGCCTAATCTTAGCATCTAATTCAGAGGTCCCCAAACTGTGGGGCTCGCCCATGGGGGGTAGGAAGGGAGCGCCACCCAGCCCTGGTCTGCACCCAGCTCTGCTCCGGCCCCAGCCCCAGCCATGGCCCTAGCTCCCAACCCCAGGCCCAGACCCACCCATAGCCTTAGCCCCCGATTGCGGCTTCTGCTTCTGGCCCCAGCACCAGTCCTGCCCCCAGCCTCAGCCCAAGGCCGTGGCTCCGCTACCAACCCCGGCCCCAACCCCGCCCCCAGCCTTGGCCCCTGGTCGCGGCTCCATTCCCGGCCTGCTCTCAGCCCCAGACCAGCCCTCAGCTGCAGCCCCCTTACCCTGTCCACCCCCACCCCCCTCCGCAGCCCTGCTCTTGGCCCCGACTCCGGCTCCAGATCCCAGGGGCAGGGCATGGACAAGGGTAAGGGAGTGGAGCCTGATGTAACTCCTAGACCCTGCTTTTTCTCTTTCCCTTTTGAATTAGCTGCGACAGTGACCATTTGAGGTGCAAATGTGGGACTCCGGCAGTCAGCTGAGCAAAGCTCAGCCCTGTGCTCTAGATAACTCTGATAATGTAACTGAAAGGCCAGGCATGAGTACAGGGCCATCCTTAGGATTTATGGGGCCCTATGCAGTATTATTAAACTGGTGCCCCTATGCCTGACGGCAGCCCGGGCTCACGTGTGCATTTTAGATATGGGTGGTCTTTTGAAGGATTTATTTTAAAAAACTGTATGTCTGAAGATTCAAGCATTTAAGGCTAAAGATGAATACTCAGATTGTGCATCTAAAAATCTATGCAAGGATTTTTTAGCGATGTGATTTTATAATATTCTGAAACATACTAATGAAATATTTTTAAAGCACATTTTAAACTAAGGTCCTGTAGACTAACGTGTTCTGAGTAAATATTACAGTAATGCACAACTGTTTTTGTCAGTACATTCAGAAAGTGACAGTATATACCTGGGGGTTGGCAAATGCCTGTTAAATGGCTTCATTACCACTTGAATAGCTCTTTAACAGTTTCAATGTTGTGCTACTAGGTCTGGCAGGCTGGAAGAATTTTCTCTTTTAAGTACTAGAGCCCTCTGGAGGAAGACTCACCAGGCTGCAGCAGCCAGCTGTAGTAGGAGCCTGCAGGAAGGGTCAGAACAGGGATAGGAAGAGTTGGGAGTGTGGATACTAAGGCCTTGTCTACACTGGCAAGTTTCTATGCAGTAAAGCAGCTTTCTGTGCTGTAACTCCCGAGGTGTACACACTGCCAAGACACTTAGTGCGCAGAAACTGCACAGTTGTAGCGCTCTAAAAAAACCACCCCGATGAGAGGAGTACAGCTTTCTGCATCAGGGGTACAGCGCCACGGTACCAGTGTAGACACCTTGGTCGATTACTGTGCTGTGATTGGCCTCTGGGAGGTGTCCCACAATGCCTGGTCTCACCTCTCTGGCCATCAGTTTGAACTCTACTGCCCTGCCCTCAGGTGATCAACCGTCATCCCTACCCAGTACATTCCTTTACAAATTTGAAAGTCCCCTTCCTATTTGCTCAGTGATGCATGCAGTGGTCTCAGTGCATCTTTCCAGGTGGCCATGCCTGCTCCATGTGCCAGGCGATCCCCCGCTTCAAGCAATGCCGAGCTGCTGGACCTCATCAGCATTTGGGGAGAGGAGGCTGTGCAGTCCCAGCTGCATTGCAGCTGTAGGAATTATGATACCTAAGTGTAAGGGGACTGTTATCCCCTTACTAACATTCAGTGGGGGTGTTTTGATTGCTAGCTCCCAGTACCAAAAGGGGAGGGTTGATGGGAAATCAGGAACCTGAGACTGACAGTCCCCAGGAACAACGGGGAGAGGCCAATGCTCCAGGTCAGCCTGATTGACAGGTCGGGCAGGCGAATCAAGGAGTCAGGAGGCCAGGGTGGAGCCCGTCCTCCCTGTGAGCTGGAGTTGCCTGAGTCAGGCAGAGTGGGGCTGAGCTGAGGAGAGGGCAGAGGCCAGAGCTGAGCTGGGCCAGATCCAGAGGGGCCAGAAAAGCAGCCCCGAGAGACAGACCTGCCCTGGGGGGAGAAGATGCAGCAGCCAGAGCCAGAGGGGCCAGGGCAGCAGCCCAGGGGGCTGGAGGCAGAGCAGCAGCAGCCGTGCTGAGGCAGAGGAGCTGGAGCTGAGGCAGAGTGTGGAGCTGGGGCTGGAGCAGGCTGGAGCCGGGTGTGGTGAGCAGCTGGGGAGAGCAAGGGGGACCCTGGGCACAGGCGCCGACTTCCTGTGGCGCCGGTGGGAGCTCACGCCCAGCGTCGGGGGCGGGACCCCGCTCCCGATGCCGGGCCCCGCCCCCGATGCCGGGTGACATTGCGGGGCCCCGCCCCCGACGCCTGGCCCCGCCCCCGACGCCGGGTGATGTTGCGGGGCCCCGCCCCCGCCCCCGACGCAACGTCGCCCAGCGTCGGGGGCGGGGCCCCGCAACGTCTCCCAGTGCTAAGGTAAGATGGCGGCGGGCCCCAGGGTTGGCGGGGAGCTGCCGGTGGGTGCAGAGCACCCACCAATTTTTCCCCGTGGGTGCTGCAGCCCCGGAGCACCCACGGAGTCGGCGCCTATGACCCTGGGCAGTGGGCCCAGCGCAGGGAGATGCCTCAGCCAGGAGGCCTTGCAGGCCAGACTTGCAGGGGATCTAAACCCCGACAGGGCGGGGGCAACGCTGGGAAGAAGGGTCCTGCCACCCAGAGCCTGCGAGCATGTGGCCACCGCCAGAGCAAGTATCCAAGCCACAGCGTCCCTGCAGCACAGCCAGGGCCTGAGAAGGAGCCTGGGACCTACAAAGGAACAGACTGAACTGCCCTGACATTGCAGAGACACTGGTTGTGATGTTCCCTGCCACAGAGTGGGGTGACGTGTTTCATTTAACCTTTCCCATTTTTCCTTATTCATTTAAAACAAATTATTGGTTGATTAAATAATTTGCATTTGCTTTAAGTTGTATGCAATGATCAGTGGGTCAGGGAAGCGTCCAGTGCAGAGAGAGTACCCCGGAGTGGGGACACACTAGCCCCTGACCTACGTGACCACAGCAAGGTTGGGGGTCAAGCCCCCCAGGAATCCTGGGCCCAGCCTTGTTGGGGTTACGAGGACTCTGCCAGACAGGAGAGTGAAAGCAGAGTCCTTGAGGGCAGGGAGGCCTCTGGGTAAAGGAGATGGGAGTGAGGACTCCGATCCTTCCACTAGCCCATTTCACCGGGGTACTGCAGAAATGAGGAAAGTTCCCCACAATAGCGGGACTATTCCCCCGCTTACATACGGACAGATTTCATGATGCATGATAGAAAGGGGCCATGACCGGGACACATTGCAGTGCAGGGTCAGAGTGAAGGAGCTGCGGAACGTCTACCACAAGGCGCGGGAGGCAAACCGCCGCTCCAGTGCTCCGCCCACAAGCTGCCAGTTCTACAAAGAGCTGGACGCGATACTCGGTGGTGACCCCACCTCCACTGCAAAGGCTCCTGTGCATACTTCTGTGGCTTGCGCGCCCGTCGAGAGTGGACTGGGCCAGATCGTCAGCTGGTGTAAACCAACATTGCACCACTGAAGCTGATGAAGCTGTCTTGATTTACACCAGCTGGGGATCTGGCCCCGGGTGCAGATTCCTGCAGCTCTCCCTTTAGCAGAGTGACGGGACATACCCCACAGTAGCCAGGGTGCCAGCGAAGTCCCAGCCTATAACGGATGCTCCACGTGGACAGTGAAAGTAAGTCCCTGGGTTCTGGGTGATCAACAACAGCTGTTCTTAGCTCAGGGAGGCTGTGAAATCTGTTACGGTCCTGCCCTCACTCAGGGCCTTCCCTACAAACACACTCTTCCATATTGATTCACTTGTTTCTCCCATCAGGAGGTGAGTGGAGGGGTCGCTGTTAGTTATACCTAGCTTTTACACAGCAGGTTTACTAAAAGAGCACTTTCCAAAGGGTGGGAGTGTCATAATCTCTGTTTTATGGGTGAAGAAACTGAGGTGTAGGGATGGAAAATGACTTGCCCAAGGTCACCTGGCAGGTTAAGGGCAAAGGTGGGACGCAAACCCATGATCCTATAGATCCAATCAAGTGCACTAGCCACTAGACCATGCTGCCTTCCTTCTGTTAGTTAACACTCTTCCTGGACAGCATGTATTCTAATAAGGCTGTTCCCATGGGTCAGTTCAATAAACTACGAGCTGTTGCCACCTGGACTCCTGTGGGGTTGTATCTTACTCCATAAGTAGGTCCCTGGGTTTCAATGTGGAGTAAAGTATCACGCAGCGGGGAAAAGGGGAGCAGAATCTGAGCCCACAGGATACGTCTACACTTCAGTAAAACCTCCACTGGAGTGAGTCACAGAGCCCTGGTCAACTGGCTCGGTCTCACAGGTCTCGCGCTTCGGGACTAAAAATAGCAGTGTATAGGGTTGTCAACCCTCCAGGATTGGCCTGGAGCCTCCCAGAAGCGGCACTGATCTTCTGGTGACCACTGAAAGCAATCCAGGAGATTTTAATAGGATATTTTAATAAAATGACATTACATCATGTTGGGGGGAAAAATCTCCCGGAATAACTTCAGTCAGATTTGGCAACCCTAGCAGTGTAGACGTTCCCACTCGGCTGGAGGCTGGGCTCTGGGACCCTCCTGCCTCGCCAGGTTTTAGCTGCTGGTATGAGCACCCCTGTGGCAGTAGGCTAAGGACCAGGGGGCAGGGCAGAGATAAGGAGCACCTGGAATTGCTGCCTCCAGCCGGGCAGTAACTGGGAGGATTAAAGGGGAGAGCCAGCAATAGCCTCTGCTTGGTGTCAGATTCTCCAGTCTGTGTCACTGCTGCGATTAGCCGCTCACAGCTTCTCTTCCGGGGGCAAAATTTTCTCATGGGCTGCAGCTCACCCATCAGCAAAATCCAGCCCACCCACTGCCCACCCTCCTCCCCATCCCCAGTGCTTCAGGCCAGAGGGCTCACTCCTCCGGAGGGAGTTTCACAGGTATTTAGGCACCTAGAGATGCAGATTGGGGCCTACTGGGAGTTTGAAAAGCACCTGTGTGTCTAACTCCCATTGAAGTCATCTGGAATTAGGAGCCTAGATGCTTTTATGAATCTTTTTATGATGCTTTTATGCTTTTATGATGCTTAGTGAAGTGCCCATCTGCAGTTATAAGTGCCTAAAAACCTGTGAATATCTGCCCCCAAGTGACTGGCACAAGGACACACAGGATGTCTGTGTCAGAGCTGAGAGCTGAACCCAGACTTTCTGGGTCCCAAATGAATGTTTTAGGCACAAAGATCATCCTGCTGATGAATATTAATGATAAATAGCATGATCCAGCAAGCGGGCACGCTGTGAATTCCTTTGGGGCTCCACACTACACCCAGGACAAAAGTAGGCTCTAGATCGAGGGCTAAGGCAACACTTATTTGAAAGACAACATTAAAATTTCATCTCAATAATGTACATTTGTGAAATTCCAGATTTCGCAGCTCTGCCAATATTGGCACACTGGAAAAATTTAACCCCCCCCCCCAAAAAAAACCCCTTTAAAATGGGTTATAAATTAAACTAGCTTGTTATAACCCCCCTCTCCTGTGCCTATGGTAGTTTTGGGTGGTTCCCACACAAATTGGACAGTAAAACTGCCTAATAAATAGGCCGTATGAAAAAGGAAAAAGAACAAGTAAAATGTTTGCAGAGTACCTGGTGGAGAGATTTCCCAAAGTGTAAAACAGTACATGGCAGTTTGAAACTTGTTACATCACACATATTTCACTCCAAAAGAGCAGCCTTCTTCAAAGGATAGTTGTCAAATCGTTGCCACTGAAATATATATGAATGGAAACTAATATACATGTTTTCAGGCTAGTCTATACTGAAGTGAGATGATAAAGGCCAGGTCTTACTTACGTCAGATGAAATTCACTGTATACAGAGGGCACTTGGTAAATTGGTCTAATTTGAACAACATGCCTTTCAATACAGCCAAATGCAAAGTCACACATCTAGGAACCAAGAAGGTTCCACAGGAGAATGTTACAAAGCACACTTATAAGATGGCCCCAATTTATAGAAAGAGAAACTGAGGCACACAGCAGGGAAGTCCTAAGTTGCACAGTACCAGGGCAGTGACTGGAATAGAACCCAGATCCCCTGACCTGTGCACTATTCACTAGCCTATACTGCATTAGTAAAGTCAATGTCATGTCAGACATTAAATATGGAAATTACCATCACCCATAAACTTTTTTTTAATGTACTGGTTGCTACAAAACAAACCATCAAAATATAAGTTTATTTGTCTGAGAAACTGGCTGCTAGGGAAGAGATTTCACTGGAAACCTGAGTTGTGTATTTTGTTACCTAAAGAAAGAAAACAGTGATGTACAAAAAGGGAAACAAATCCAAAGAATTTGCAGGAGTCTGAGCCCTGGTCCAGGAGTCACTGAAAGGTCACATCAGTAACCAAAACCTGCAAGGAGCAGGAGAGAGAAAATTAAGATAAATATAAATTAAAATTCACAGCCACTGAAAGGAACAACTTGAAACCCAACTACTCAGAGGGAACATGGATTGTTCCATCAAAACCTTAATTTCTTCTTTCAGACTCGCTACAGCATGAGACTGGATGAGCTAGGGTGACCAGACAGCAAGTGTAAAAAATCGGGACGGGGAAGGGGGGTAATAGGTGCCTATATAAGAAAAAGCCCCCAGCATCGGGACTGTCCCTATAAAATTGGGATGGGGGGGTGGGTAATAGGTGCCTATATAAGAAAAAGCCCCCAACATCGGGACAATCCCTATAAAATTGGGACATCTGGTCACCCTAGGATGAGCCAAGTTAGACCCTCGGGGATTTACTCTGAATGATCTCCTGGGAAGGACTTGGTTTAATACGCTGTTTTATGTGTTACAGTTCCCTAAATAGTTGCAGCTAGAGTTAGAGTTAGAACTGTTTCAGTTGTTATCTAGGTCTACTGCCAGGCTAGCAAAGCCAAAGTGATGTATTTGAACAGCTGCGTTTAGCAGATTCTCCACTTTTGACAGTCAATACATTCATATATTTGATTAAACTGTTGTGTTAACTTTTAACAGCTACGTACATTACAGGTGTAATTTTTGTACAACACAGCTCCAGGAGGGTTTGCCTGTAAAGCTATATGGGGGTAGCTAAACTGGCAAATCTATTCTCCTGTGGAGTAGGCTGAAGAACAAGGGTAGGCAACCTATGGCATGCGTGCCAAAGGCAGCATGCGAGCTGATTTTCAGTGGCACTCACACTGCCCAGGTTCTGGCCACCGGTCTGGGGAGCTTTGCATTTGAATTTAATTTTAAATGAAGGTTCTTAAACATTTTTAAAACCTTATTTACTTTATATACAACAATAGTTTAGTTATATATTAAAGACTTATAGAAGTCTAACCTTCTAAAAACGTTAAAATGTATTACTGGCACGCGAAACCTTAAATTAGAGTGAATAAATGAAGACTCGGCACACCACTTATGAAAGGTTGCTGATCCCTGCTGTAGAGAGTACTTTACAGCTGAGTTTACCAAGACACTTAAAGGATTTGCACACCAACTCCCATTAAAATCCCTTGGGATTGAGTCTCCAAATCCCATGGACAGCTTTGACAAGCTCAGCCGATAGGTCCAAGACACTGCATAGATATACACTAGCCCATCCTCAGAGAAGCCCTGTGAGGTAAAATTGGTAGGTTGAAACTTGGAATTTCCATTCCACGGGAAATACTAACAGTTAAAAAAACCCATTTGTTCTAAAACAGCACAAAAAGTTAAAATTTTGAAATTGTCTGCAAAACAAAATTGCAGGAAAACAATCTTTTTGTCAATCAAAATGTTTTATATTGATATACTCGAAATATGGCATTGCAATCTTGACTTTTTATTTATTTTATTGTATTTTGATATTATTCTTATTTTATTGTATTTTGATATTTTATGTTCCTTTATTTCATTTTATATTTATTAGTTTATTAATTTAGGTTATTTTATTTTTATTTTTTATATATAAATTGGTCATTGTTTTTTAAATCATTGTCCTAATTTGTAACTGGTATTCTAATTTGTTTTGGAATTGGTTTTTGGATTGCTCAATTGATATTCTAGCTGGTTATTTATAATTGTTATTCTTATTGAAAATTGTTCGATAATTGATTTTGTAATTGGTTTGGTAACTGATCATTAGTTTTCTAAATTGGTATTCTGACTGATAATTGATATAATATAATTAATATAATATAATATAAATGACAGTCAAAATGAAATATTTCAATAAGTTCGAATGGATAGTTTCAATAATTTTTCATCCAAAACGTCAACTAAATTGATACACTCCCATGTGAGATTTCACTTTTCTTGAATCAGCGTTTTCTTGTGGAAATGTTTTGTTGTTGGAACATTTTTGACCAACTATGCAGTGAGATAAATGAGGCTCACTTTTTCCACTATCTAGGGCTGGGATTTTTGAAGATGCCTAAGTGAGTTAGGAATCCACCTCTCCTTGACATCAAATAGGAGTTATGTGCCTAAATTCCACAGACTATTTTAAAAATCCCACACTAGACAAAAACAACCTTAGTTGCTGTATATACATGCTACCCCCTTCCTCCCCATTTTTCAATATTACATTACATTAATTAATAAATAACATTCACATTAATTATTAACAGAAGAGCACCATATCTACATTTGTGCTTGGTATTTGTTAGCTGAAATGCTGAATTATCATGCAAGTGGTTGCTCTAAACTGGGCGGGATTGAAGCACTAAATTGGTTTTAAATCCTTATGCAACTTTAACACCTGTTTTTTACCATCTGTTTATGCAGTTATGGACAATGATGAATGTAATTGTTACCTTTTGTCACCAGAAGGGAACACAGCGCAACTAGGACTAGGGTAGAAGGAATAGTAAATCCCAGCACTGATTTAGAGGACAATCCTAGGAAAGAAATTGTATAATGTCAGCACAAAGGAGGCACCCAAGAAAATATAAGAAATTAGCAGGGAGATAAAGGGTGAAATAGATCTTGATAATATGTGAAATTTATTATTAATATTATCTGCTTTCTTTTTGGGGGGTCTCTTAACTCTAATGAGTATTGCGGAGGGATCTGAATATGAGGAGGTGGGTGCATTGGCAAAGTGGCAAGGGGACGGCATTCCTAACATTGTGGGCAACCGAGGGAAAGGCATAGAATTGGGAGAAGGATGCAGTGTCAAGGTCGGCCACTTTCTTATGTGGAGTGAATTTCACCACCCCTCCCTAATTTCTATCATTCTCATGAATTCTCTGCTATTCCCCATACTTCCCATCACTCAGGCTGTTAGAAGATAATGGACTCTAGGCTGGGATTTCCACTCCCCCGCTTTTTTTTTTTTAACATAAATAGATCTATATGTTTTATATAAGAGACTTAAAATAACAAAATAAATTAAAATAACAAGTGAACTCATTTACTATTAGAAAGAGGCTGCACCCCAGAGATGGTTATGTAGGAATTGGGTGCTTTATCTGTGGAACAAATGCATGGCAGGTCATGAATAAATCACTGAATCTGGTTTAAACCGACAATAATACTTAAAAATGCAATACCCATTAACCATGTTTGAAAACAAGAAAAGAACAGCTAACTACCCCCAGCTCATTATGTTTCGTGTGAGATTTTAAATGGTTTCCACTAGAGATATTTGAAAAATGGAATTTTCCTTTCATGGGAAATGGGATATCAAAGTTACATTCACTTCCAAATTGAAATGAAAAGCTGAAATATCAAAAAATGTAATGAAACAGAAAATTCTGCAAAGTTTCAAACGGGAAATGTGAGCCTGGAAACATTCCAAAGTTGAGAATGAAAAGAAATGATGTGGCTTGTTGAAGTGACATTTTTCATTTTGAAACAACAATTCAAAAGGAACAATGGCATTTCATTTAAGAATGTCAATCTGAAAGAAAATGTTTTGTTTTGATTTTTGCAATGGAAAATCAAAACGTAGTCAAAATATCAACATTTTACAATGGAAATGTTTGAGTTTATTGTAATCAAAAGGAAAAGTTTCTTTCAGCTCTATTTTCTGTTAGGCTTCACCTTCGTAACCGCCTCTTTGCTGGGGTTGTTTGGTGTCGGAGAGTTTTATAACACTCTAGAGGAATACAGCAGGATCTTGTCCATTATATCATGAACAGGGCCAGAAAGTTCCAGCTCTCTGGTGTGTAATTCTGGATCCTAAGGCAGGGTATTTACCCCTGTTCACGTTACTAGTCATTTTTTGTGGCCCAGTATCAGTGGAGTTAAGCATTCAGGGCCCAATTCACTGCTGTCCTGTGGCCCATTGACTCAAATTAGACAGACACAAAGTGAACCGAAACTTAGATCCGAAACGAACACCATCCAACCTTGGTACAATGGACCTGAGCACCGAGGTAAAGAGCCTGTTCCATTAGATTTGCTCCCCTCCACAGGAGTCCCAGCAGTTGTGTCGGGGTATGGCCGGCAAACAGAGGGAGTCCTTCGGGGGCGGGGGGAGGGGGGGAGGGTAAGGCTAACTTCTGCCCGTACAAAACCCCCATAGGAGCCATTGTCTCCCTTATGTCCCTGCACTACTGCAGGATTGAATCTGGCTCTTAGAGCTTGATGCAGTAGCTGTTCCTATTGAATCAATGGGAAGGGGCCTTTACAGGGAACCAGGCAGCCCCAATATCTCACCTGAGACCATGATAGTCAGTGCAGGATGCTCAGTTGTGTGTGAACATGGTCCGGAGTACCTGAAGGTGACACACATTCCTGAAAACCCTGGCAGAGACATCCCCATGTAAACGGGTGTCCTGTAAAAGTAGGGTCTCCTTTACCCCTTTGTAATGCCTACAGTTCATAAACAACCATATTCCTGAGCCATTCGTAGGCAGGCTGGACGGGCCTCTTTGATCTCACTTGCTCTCCATTATTTCAAACCAGCACCTCTAGTAAGCTCCCCAGCCTCTCCTTTGTCTCTCTGGCCCTGCTGGAGAGAGAGGAGTCTGCTGATGAGTTCTTTGCTCCCTCCACAGACCCCCTGCTGGAGAGGGTGAGAGGGACAAGCCCTGAATTGTGGAGCCTGAATGGGATGCAGGGCCTGCAATCTGCAAAGCCCCAAGTAGCCCACTGAGTGTTTGCTCTGAATTCACTCTGTTTAGATGCTCCACCAAGCTTGGCTCAAAGAATGGCTGAAAGCCAACGTCAGGTCTGACACTTCTATCCCTTGAGTGACGCTGCTGGCCCATGGCAGTTTAATTGTCTCCATGGGGATGGGATTTTTCCTTTTACGGCATCATCAACAATTATAAAGATTTTGCAAGTCAAATTAAGAAATCGGTGACACTTGTGCAGCCCCCATTGCCTGCAATATGAGTTTGTCCAGCTGATGGATTAGTAAACATTATTTTTGATAAAAAGAACAGGAGTACTTGTGGCACCTTAGCGACTAACAAATTTATTTGGGCATAAGCTTTTGTGGGCTAAAACCCATTTCATCGGATGCATGCAGTGGAAAATACAGTAGGAAGATATATATATACACAGAGAACATGAAAAAATGGGTGTTGCCATACCAACTATAATGAGACTAATCAATTAAGGTGGGGTATTACCAGCAGGAGAAAAAAAACTTTTGCAGTGATAATCAGGATGGCCCATTTCCAACAGTTGACAAGAAGATGTGAGTGGGAAAAATTAGCATGGGGAAATAGTTTTTCCTTTCTGTAATGACCCATCCACGCCCAGTCTTTATTTAAGCCTAATTTAATGGTGTCCAGTTTGCAAATTAATTCCAATTCTGCATTCTCGTTTATTTCCCTCCTGCTGATAATAGCCCACTTTAATTGATTAGTCTCATTAGAGTTGGTACGGCAACACCCATTTTTTCATGTTCTCTGTCTATATATATATCTTCGTACTGTATTTTCCACTGCATGGATCCGATAGAGTGGGTTTTAGCCCATGAAAGCTTATGCCCAAATAAATTTCTTAGTCTCTAAGGTGCCACAAGTACTCCTCATTCTTTCTGCTGATACAGACTAACACGGCTACCACTGTGAAACCTGTCACTATTTTTGATGATGCACCAGAGGAACTCTCCATTAGCTGGGCCGGCTCTGCAGGGCTTATGAGAGTAAAAGGGAGGAGAAAATGTAGTTTGTTTCACTAAAGTCAGCAGGTCCATTGTACACAGGGAATAAAACTGACAAGCAAGAGGGTGTCTGGTTTACATAGTCACTCTTTACAATACAACTGCTATTTTGAAAATTGACTATTCGAACTGTAATTTATTCATATGGATTCTGCCCTAGCAATAGAGAGTTTTTGTATAGAGAAGGTGAGTTTAGTGTCTTACCTGTTACACTCAGATGCTGGGCAGTACTTAGAAGAGAAAGAGTCTTATGGTTAAGATTGTCCTTGTGCTCGTATAAACAGGAAAAGTTTCCTGAGCTGCTAACAGATACTTCATAGGGCAGGACGTAGGCAAATTTGCTTTCCTGCATCGGCTGGATTGCAATCTCCTTCCCATTTTTACAGAAAATAACACGGGTAAAAGGGGAAAGTGCAGGTATTTTACACTTTATCACCACTGTGTCCCCTTGGGAACTGGATGCTTTGTCAAGAAATATCTGCGGAGCTGGGCGGTCTCCTACATAGGACAAAATATTAAATTAGACACACTTGACTCCATTCCCTTCTGGTGTTAACTGGCACTGCTCCAAGGTTTTCAGCGGGGGCTTTGGCTTAGTATGGCAGCTCTTCCCATTCCCATGCTAAGATTTTTGTTAAACTAAGGCAATTCCTAGAGAAAAGCATTGTGAAGCTAAAGTTAAGGTTGAGAGCAGATATTAGTGACCTATGGGTAAAAATTAATGTAGACAATTATAGTTAGTAAAGGAACAGACATTGAAAAGCCAGGAAATTCAGAGCTGAGAGTAAACATGAGAAACACCAAACATTTGAAAGTAGTGAAAATTGATTATTAAGGTATCCAGACAAACTGAACTCTGTCCTCCTAGCGCTATCCTGAGACATTCAGCATGACTTATCAATCCATGGCAATCACTCCTTAACAACTGAAATAACAGAGACTTGATGGGGTAACACACATGACTGGAGCACTGTCATGGATGCATATAAACTGTTCAGAAAGGACAGGCTGGGGAGAAAAGTTGGAGGAGCTGCACTGTATGTAAGAGAGCAGTATGATGGCTTACAGCTGCAGTATGAAACTGGAGAAAAGCCTGTTGAGAGTCTTTGGGTTAGGTTTAGAGATGAGAGCAACAAGGCTGATGTCGTGGTGGGCATCTGCTATAGACCACCATACCAGGAGGAGGAGGTAGACAGGCTTTCTTTGGACAACTAACAAGAGTTTCCAGATTGCAAACCCTGGTTCTCATGGGGGACTTCAATCACCCTGACATCTGCTGGGAGAGCAATACAGCAGTACACAGACAATCCAGGAAGTTTTTGGAGAGTGTTGGGGACAATTTCCTGGTGCAAGTGCTGGAGGAACCAACTACGGGTCGTGCTCCTCTTGACCTGCTGCTAACAAACAGGGAAGAATTGGTAGGGGAAGTAGAAGTGGGTGGCAACCTGGGCAGCAGTGACCATGAGATGGTCGAGTTCAGGACCTGACAAAAGGAAGAAAGGAGAGCAACATAGGGGAGAGCAGCATAACACAGAACCCCAAATGACTTAGCTTAGGCAAAACTCCCACTGAATCATTTTTTATGACTATTTATTATTTTTATTGCTATCTACCTCATGGTTTACCTTTTGCTTTTACTGCAATCCTTTTCTAGCTGTTTAATCTAAAGAGCACTTTCTGACTTGCAATTCACATGGGTCACTACTAGTGAGGGTTGTATAGCAGTGATTTTCACCCTGTGGTCCACAGACCCCCGGGGGTCAGCAGAGTATGTCCCGAAAGGGTGTTGTTACCATAGAACAGTGGTTTTCAGCCTGTGGTCTGCAGACCCTTAGGGGTCCGCACACTGTGTCTAAGATTTCCAAAGGGGTCTGCACATCCATTAGAAATTTTTTAGGGATTGGTAAATGAAGAAAGGTTGAAAACTACTGTTGTACAGCATTCAGTGACTATGCTATTTGACAGATTGTGCCCTTGCTATCACATAAATTATTTGCCAAAGATATTTTGCATAGTGTTCACACCACTCTATAAGACAGTCCTGTGCTATTGGGCAAATAAATAATTGACCCACTATAGTGAATTTCATCTAATAATTGATGAATACCATTTTTCCTGCTCTTTGACCAAATCCATGTAGCCCAATGGGGAGCCTACCCATTTATATTCCCAAAAGTAATTCCTCATCTTCCACAGATTGCAGATGTTTTTTCTGTCATCTCATTTCTGCTCTAGGTATGTGGAACAACTACTCACCTGGAGAGGAGCAGGTTTCTTGGTTTGTGAAATGAATACCTTTAAAATAAATGCACAATAGATTGATTTTAGTATTAGGTCAATGCAGAGGCTCAGATTTTGATCTTAGCTGCTTGTGTCACCCACTGACTCCAACCGTAGATTCACACAAAGGTCCCAGTCCTGATTTCACTGAGGTTCTGTGTGAGTAGAGAGATTTGTTCAGTGGGAGCTCCTTGCAGAATCAAGGCCTTAGCATGCAGCTAGGCGGCATGTTCCCTTATAATACTTAAATTCTTGTGTAACTCTTTCCATGCTCTTTTTTGAAAAACGGAGCCATTCTGAAATGGCTACATATCAGGACTGGTCACCTCAAAAATTGCAGCTTCTGAAGCTCCACTGCATATGAGCTCTCCATGTGAATATTAGTGAATTATATGTGGTTTTATTGCCTGGAGAGAAATGTATTTTTTCTGTGCTCACATAAATAGTTTTAAGGGGCTTTGCTCAAACAATTAAAAATAAAAATTTCACTTCTGGGCTGTGAATAAGCATAGAAATTTGTGTTGAAAGGGAGACTTTTTCTGAGAAATTCAGAGCATGTCAAAAGAGGACTTTTTAATGTTATGGGTTTTTTTAAATGAAATCAGAACAGAATCTCAACTACTGCAACTTTCACTACCAACAAAAGTCCTGATTCTGCTCCCTTTAAACTCAGCAGCTAAACTCACAATGCTCACTAGCTAGACTACTTGAAGTATGTAAAAGGAAAATACTTGCACATATTAAATAATACAATTTAACTATAACAATCTAATATTAATTCAAATGATTTAAACCTGTTTTACTGTGACATTTTTTCTTAAACCATAAATACAATTGAACTCAGCCACCTCTCTACCAGCTGTGACTGCTGCTCCTTACATCTTGAATTATTTGAGTGGATTTCATGTTCTACATTGGGTTGGTATGATCCAGGCATCACTTGTCTATTCCTCATGGAATGTAAGCTCTAGGACTAACAAAACATTACATGACTAAAAATATCTCTTTTATTTAATGATAGGTTACAGTGTAGTAGCCGTGTTAGTCTGTGTCAGCAAAAAGAAAATAAGAAAGAAAGAAATACTTGTGGCACCTTAGAGACTAACAAATTTATTTCAGCATACGCTTTCGTGGGTTCTAAAACTTATGCTGAAATAAATTTGTTAGTCTCTAAGGTGCCACAAGTATTTCTTTCTTTCTTATTTTCTTTTATTTAAAGTTCCTTAACTGTCCAAAGTACGTTCCTTTTCCATAGCGGTTCATTCTTAACAGAGATATGTTACCTAAGCAAATGGCATTTATTTAGAACCAGGTTCTACTCTCAATTACACAGGTATAAATCAATCTGATATATAAATACATCTGTTGAGGTTGGTGGAGTTATCCTGGATTTACAATGGTTTCCATTAAGAGGAAGAATTTGATCTTTAATATATAATTGTTTTTTTTTAACTAAGGCTGAGATTTTCAGAGCTGCCTACAAAATCTCAAAGCCTAATTCCTATTAAAATTAATGGGAAATGGATGTCTAATTCCTTTAGATGGCTTGGAAAATCTGTTTTACTGTCTAATTAGATCTGTCATTAAAATGTTCCTGGTTAATTAAGGGAACAACTCTTTGCTATTTTGTTCTCAGTCTCTTCTTAAAGTGAAATGCAGAATACCTGTAACATACTCACAGCAAAGCCAGAGAACCAGCAGCAGAATCATTGGGAAAATCAGGAAGAACTTAGTTTTGAAATTTCTGCAGTGCCTTCTGCTGCTTTGGGTATGGGTTGGGAGACCAGCCTCTGCTCTCAGCGTCCTTCTGCCCAGTGGGTTTCATAGAAGATCAGACAATCGCTCTCATCTGAACTGCAATGTGCTCTTGGGTTGCAAGTACAGGAGACCCGGCTGTCCCTTGGCTCAGAGCCTTCCTTTGCTCCTTGGGTTCAAACAGCAGTCAGGTTGGTGATGCTTTCTCCTGTGGCTTGTGTCACCGCTCTCTGTATATAATAAGTGTTCACTTCATTCTGCTCTATGCCAGCCCTCAGCCCCAACTTCCTACAAGAAAAGTTAAGGAGATGCCCTTGATCTGCACCTCAGACAATAGTAATGGATGGTCTAGTCTCAGTTGTACCTGCTGAATGGCCAAATATACAGGAAAACAGACATTTCAGCAAACTCAAACCTTTAAGTGATGTGTCTTTCAGTGGGTGTATAGGGCGTGTTTTAAGGTCACTGCTCTGTCGCACTCCCTAGCATGCACTAGACCATAAGAAAGTCTTTCACCGTGTTTGATGTAAGCAGGCTAAATAACCTCCCTTATACCAGTGTAAACCCAAGTAGTCATTACTAGACTACTACCAACTAATACCATTGGAAAAAAGAGGGGTAACATCACAATGCTCAGCAGAGTGACAGGATTTATGCTAGTGTACGGGAGAGTAGAATTTGATTGAGAATGTTTATCCATGGTTCTAGTAGATAACAAATACAGCAGGTGAGTCTAAAAGCTATGGGGCTGATAAGGCTGCAGAGAATGCACAGATTTTATGTGTCAGATTTTATGGTAGATGATGGGGAAGTTCCTAACCATAGAACATCTTTAGGGGGAACAATTAGTGGGGGGAAATTGGGAAATATTATCATAAAATATCAGGGTTGGAAGGGACCTTAGGAGGTCATCTAGTCCAACCCCCTGCTCAAAGCAGGTCCAATTCCCAATTTTTGCCCCAGATCCCTAAATGGCCCCCTCAAGGATTGAACTCACAACTGTGGGTTTAGCAGGCCAATGCTCAAACCACTGAGCTATCCCTCCCCCCTAAAAAAAGAGTAACATCAAGGAGGGTACTGAAGAGCTGACTCCTGAAGTTCTTGGGGAATACCACAGGGGGAAATGATCACCACTACACCTGACCAGGGACATGAACCCTGGACCCTCAGCTTAAGAGTTTGATGCTCGACCAGCTGAGCTAGCCAGGTTCCCATATTATAAATAGCTGGAGATTCTTAACATCCTCCAGAAGTTTGAGACGAAATGGGGGGCATGAAATGAGTTACTGATAAAACTGGCTGAAGTTAGTCAGAATTTTGAATTTCAGTGGAAAAGCAGAAATGAAAATTTAATAAAATATGTGTGACTCCCTCCCCCCCATTTTTGAGCATTTCTAGATACTCACCCTGGGCAGGATTTGTCCCTGATATCTGCCAGCCAAATCATCATCTAGATCTCAATTTAAACTGTAGATTTTCTCTTGAATTAAACTTGATTGTGGAGAGTAAAACACTGAAATTGCTAGAAGAACCAGGCCCTGACTTTGTGCCTAACATTGAACTTTAGTTTTATTTCACTCATCTGCAGATGTATCAGTGATGTGGCATCTGCAGGTATATCAGTGATGTGGTGTTTTCCTGATTTTAACTGATTTTCACATTAATCCAACTGAATTGTAAATAGTTATATTCAGCACTTCTTAACCTTCCCAAAATATAAACAGTGAATGCTAACTTAACAAGATTAATGTTAAAGATAGTTGAAAGTTTACAACCAAAAATAATTTCTCATCCGAAAATGTACTTTTATCAACATAGTCATTTTCCACCGTAAAATGTCAAATTCAACTACATTTGTCAGTTTTCCATCAGAAAAGTCTAAATGAAAAATGTAGTTTTGAATTTATGAGACATTTTTCATTTTGACTCAACATTTCAAAATTATTTTATTTTTGTTTCAAAAAGCTTAAACAGTTTGTTAAAATATTTAGAAAAAATTAATTTCAGTGTTTCTGAATTGATTTTTTTTTTTGCAACTTTTCATTCCATACATACTTTTCATTTAGGACAAACGCAAATGTAAAAATAATGAATTTTTTTATTTTATAAGTATTTTGTTTTCTGGCCAGCTTTAGTTAATAATCAAACCAAGTCATTCAGGAACTTTTGTAAAATTAGCTACCATTAAAATACAAATAAATTAAAATACATCCATATGCAATAAAACCCAAACACAGATCATGAAATATTTAGCTATCTAATCAGTTTGTGAAAGTGGGGAGAACTGCGGTTCAGCACATCCAAGAGTTTTCAAAGAGCTGGCGGAGAGCTTGCTGGAATGTTAATATTGATTTTCAGTAACTCTTGGAATACTGGGAAATTTCCAGAAGACTGGAAGAAAGCTAATGTGCCAATATTAAAAAAGGGTAAATGGGATGACCTTGGTTGTTATAGGCCTGTCAGTCTAACATCTATCCTTGGCAAGATAATGGAGATGCGGGACTCAGTTAATAATGGTTTAAAGGAGGATAATATAACCAATGCCAAGCAATGTGGGTTTATGGAAAATAGATCCTGTCAAACTAACCTGAAATATTTTTGATGAAATTACAAATTTGGTTAATAAGGGTAATAGTGTTGTTATAATATACTCAGTAGTTATAAGGCATTTGACTTGGTACTGCATGACATTTTGATTAAGAAACTAGAATGATTCAAAATTAACATGTCACACATTAAATGGAATAATAACCTACAGGGAATTGATCACTTGATTATTACCTGTTCTGTTCATTTCCTCTGGTGCACCTGACATTGGCCACTGTCAGAAGACAGGATACTGGGCTAGCTGGACGTTTGGTCTGACCCAGTATGGCCGTTCTTATGTTTGCATATTACAAAAATCTAGGAGCAAAGATTGCAGGCCATATTTACAGGGTGGGGTCTCTTTCCTGGGAAGTTGTGAAACTCTGAAAAAGACTTGGGCTTACAGTGGATAATCAGCTGAACATGAGCTCCCATTTTGACCCTGGAGCCAGAAGAGCTTATGAGATCCTTTGATGCGTAAACAGAGGAATCTGAAGTAGGAGCAGAGAGGTTATTTTATCTCTGTATCTGGCACTGGTGTGACTGCTGCTGGAATACCATGTCCCGTTAGTCAACAATGGAAGAAGGATGTTGATAAATTGGAGAGGGGTTAGAAATGAGCCACGAGAACGAGTAAACGGTAGGAAAGTTTATCTTATAGTGATAAACTCAAGGAGCTCAATCTATTTAGATTAACAAAGAGAAGGTTACGGGGTGACTTGATCACAGTCTATAGGTCCCTACATGGGGAACAAAAAATTGATAATAAGCTGTTCAATCTAGCAGAAAATGGTATAACAAGATCCAGTGGCTGGAAGTTGAAGCCAGATAAACTCAGATGGGAAATAAGGCATAAATCACGGTGAGGGTGATTAACCATTGGAACAACTTACCAAGGGTTGTGGTGGATTCTCCATCACCGGAAATTTTAAAATCAAGATTTTCTAAAAGATCTGCTCTAGTTCAAACAGGAATTATTTTGTGTTATACAGGAGGTCAGACTAGAGGATCACAGTGGTCCCTTCTGGCCTTGTTCTGTGAATCCTCACTGAAAGACTTTTTCCTCAGAAAGACTAAGTAGTTTACTTGGTTCAGGACAGTTGCGTAAGGCCCCGGGGTGCCCATTAACTAAGTATTCTTTTTATGTTGTGTGGTTGATCTGGAGAGGACCTTCAACCCTACTCTGTTGGGTGTTTTTGTTGGATTGGAGGGTAGTGCACATGACCTCTTAGAATTGGTTTGGCTGATGTTGACTTTTTAGTGGCTTCTGCTTTACACAAAAACTGTTGATCTATTTGACTAAGGGGAAATTCTCCCTCCTTGTCTTACTTTTCATATGGGTGCTCCTTTTTCTGACACAAGCTTCACCCTTTTGCCAAGCATTAGCAGAATCCTGGAGCTTTGAATGTGGGCTTCCTGGTGCAAAAGAAATCAGTGGCCAGGAGTCTGGGTATATGCTAAGTGTAACTTATTCTATTTACACACATATGTCAGTCCTGGAACAGAGGTGGTCACAAACAGCATGCAGTTCAACCCCTCCTTCCAGGAATCTCAGCATATCATAATGCCTCTTTCCCAGAAGAATCAGAAATGAAGGCACAGAGTCTTTCTTTTCTTTTCTTTTCTTTTCTTTTCTTTTCTTTTCTTTTCTTTTCTTTTCTTTTCTTGACATTTGAAAACCATCCTATCTACCCAAGCTGCCTCTACACAAAACTTTGCAGCTAATTATGTGTTCTGTGAAAAAGTGTTTCCTTTTACCTGTTTGGAATTTGCCACCTTTTCATATAAGTGAATGTCCCTGTAACAGGGTGTTCATTCCATACTAGCCTGGAAAGAGTTAATGAGGCTGGGAAGTGGCCAATTAAATGGAGAGGCCACACGTCGGGGGAATTAGCTGGTTTAGGTAACTAGGGCTGATGCTGGATCCCAGCTGAGAAGGAACAGGCAGGGCTGCTATAAAGCCAGGAAGTTGGCAGCAGAAAAGGGCCACTCTCTGGGCATTAGATAGGGAAAGGAACAGTAGGGTAGGCAGGTCTGGAGCACAGGGGGAGCGATGCTATAAAAAGGCACCTCCCCGCTCACCCTGTACTCACCCGGTGGCGCTTTAAAGGGCCCTGGGCTCCAGCCGCCGGAGCTCCGGCAGTGGGGCTCCGGCGGTGCTTTAAAAGGCCTGCGGCTCCCCACGGCTGCAGGAGCCGCGGGCCTTTTAAAGTGCCCCCCCCCAAGCCCGGCTCCGGCAGCGGGGCTGGGGGGGGGGCGCTTTAAAAGGCCCACGGCTCCCCGCAGTGGCCAGAGCTGCGGGCCTTTTAAAGCGCACCCCCACCCCCCCAGCCTGGCTCTGGCAGCGGGGCTCAGGTGGGGATTTAAAAGGCCCGCGGCTCTTGCAGCTGCGGGGAGCTGCCCGTGGGCCTTTTAAAGCGCCGCCCAAGCCCGGCTCAGGCAGCGGGGCTCGGGCGGCGCTTTTTAAGGCGCCGCTTCTCCTCATCTGGAGCGGCTGCTCCTCCTGCTCCCCCCCCCCCGGCTACGCTACTGGAGAGGAAGAAACCCAGGGGGAGAGGAGAATCCCTGGACTCCAGGCCCTGAAGGAAGGGTTTATCCAGAAGGGAGGTGTAGCAGAATCCTGGGCAGGATTTTTCCCTGATATCTGCCAGCCAGATCATCATCTAGATCTCAATTTGAAGTGTAGATTTTCTGCCTGAGAGAGGCAGAGTAGGAAAAGACTCAGGGAAACGGTTGCAAGGTTAGGGACAGAGCGGACCTTGGCCACTGCTTAGGGGGTCCCTGAGCCCAGGTTCCCCTTCCAGCCGAAAGTGCCACAGTCTCAAAGACTGTGAAACTTTGAGATCCCAGAAGGGAGAAAACACACTTGGCTGAAGGGCCAAGCCTGAAGAAGGAGCAACTGAGTCATGAAGAGACAGAGCACCCTGAGTGACAAAGAGAGAGAAAGACTGAAGGGTGAGTGACTGAGAAAGGGTATGGGGGGGTCAGACCCGGTGGAACTCGAGCAGCCAGGAGGAGATAAGACCTCATTTGGAATACTGGATAATACCTCATTTGGTAAGACCTCATTTGGAATACTGTGTGCAGTTCTGGTCTCCCATGTTTAAGAAGGATGAATTCAAACTGGAACAGGTACAAAGAAGGGCCACTAGGATGAGCCGAGGAATGGAAAACCTGTCGTATGAAAGGAGACTCAAGGAGCTTGGTTTGTTTACCTTAACCAAAAGAAGGCTGAGGGGAGAGATGATTGCTCTCTTTAAATATATCAGAGGGATAAATACCAGGGAGGGAGAGGAATTATTTCAGCTCAGTACCAATGTGGACACAAGAACAAATGGATATAAACTGGCCAGCAGGAAGTTTAGACTTGAAATTAGACGAAGGTTTCTAACCATCAGAGGAGTGAAGTTCTGGAACAGCCTTCCAAGGGAAGCAGTGGGGGCAAAAGACCTAACTGGCTTCAAGATTAAGCTAGATACGTTTATGGAGGGGATGGTTTGATGGGATAACATGATCTTAGTCAAGGGTCAATTAATTGCCATCAGTGGTAAATAGGACCAATGGTCAAGGATGGGATGTTAGAAGTTACTACAGAGAACTTTTTCCTGGGTGTCTGGCTGGTGGGTCTTGCCCACATGCTCGGGGTTCAGCTGATCGCCATATTTGGGGTCGGGAAGGAATTTTCCTCCAGGGTAGATTGGCAGAGGCCCTGGAGGTTTTTTGCCTTCCTCTGCGGCATGGGGCACGGGTCACTTAACGGAGGATTCTCTGCATCTTGAAGTCTTTAAACCATGATTTGAGGACTTCAATAGCTGAGACATAGGTGAGAGGATTATTCCAGGAGTGGGTGGGTGAGATTCTGTGGCCTGCATTGTGCAGGAGGTCAGACTAGATGATCATAATGGTCTCTTCTGACCTTAAAGTCTATGAGTCTAAAGTCTATGAGTCTATGAGTCTATGAGATGCCTGAGCAGTGACTAGTGAACCCCCTTGTGGTGCCTTGTTCTTGTGCTATGAGAGGGAGAAGAGGAGCATGTCAGCTGGCCACCTTGCAGTGTGGGAAAGCCAGGCTAACTCAACTGAGCTAATGTGGCTGAAAGCCAGGCCCATCCTGATGCAGCCCCAGAGCTAATCAGCTAACCAAGCTCAGCCCATTCTGCTTCACCCAGGCCAAACTGAGTGTGCTTCACTGTTTCAGCAGAGGCAGCAGTGAGCTCCTATCCCTAGTCCAGCTACCAACACTGTGCAAGGCCCACTCTGGGCATGGATCTCCTCTTACCCTGGCACGACCCCTTTGGCCAGGGAAAGCAAAAGCATCCACCAATGCTGCCTTCGTGGTAGCAAATCATTTGGCAGGGCAAGTTGCAGAGGGCTGCAACTTGTAGAACCTAGATACAAATGTGGTGACTGTCAATAGCTCTGAGCTGAGCGCTGGTTTTGGAAAGATGATGTAACCCAGTCTCTGGCCGTACAGTAACTCGCACTCAGAGACCCAGCCAGAGAAACCACAGGACGTGGTTAGAGGAACAAGAGTCAGCAAAGATAATTTGTTTCCCTTCTGGCCATGTTCTACATCAATCCACCCTCCCTCAACTTCCTTACTTAGCAGCAGTGCAGTAATGTTATGTACAGTGCTGACTTTGTTCTGTGTTTCATCCATTCTCTAGAGAAATCTGTTCTTTCATTTCCTTCAAATTGCCCTTTAAAAGACCGTGTCTTCCCAGAGGCCTGTAAAACTTCCAGCCCATCTCAGGAGTTCTAACAAAAGTTTCAACAGGAAATGTAGATTTCGAAATAAAAATAATGGAACAAGCTCCATTGCTCTGGTCTGGTTAAAACCCGCTTAGGGAAAGGTCCTTTAAATCAGTGGGCAGGGGGGGCAATATGGTACCAATAGACTGGTGGGAATGAATGCACGAGGTGCACACAAAGGGGATTCTGGCCCATTGACTTTATACACATGCTGCCAACTTACATGAGTCATGTGGTATTCTGGGGTGTCTCTTCAAGCCCCAGCTCCTGGAGTCCCATGATTATTACAGGAGCAACTCAGCTTTCTCTTTTTAGAAAGTGAGTTTCTAGTGCTCCTGATCATGCTGAGCTGCTCAGCCAGAATGCTGCAGGCTTTGAAATATGATCTGTGCCCTCCATTATTTGTGAAACACATATGGGGCAGGGGGGCACACTGTGTCTGTCTAAACTGAAAGTAAACCCAGGATTAGTAGAACTCCATTTAGCAGCCCCTGGATTTGTTAACCTAGGGCTTGATCCTCTACACTCATGTGTAACGCCAGGTCAGGAATTGTTGAACCCTGGGTACCAACCTGGGGCTCCAGCATCTACACTGCATTATGTGGGCCCAAGCTCAACCACCCCATCCCAGACTTCCTAATGCCCTCCCAAACTGTGGCTGTTTGCGGTGCAGTGTGGGGAAATGTGACTGTCCACCAGCCTTGGCTGCCCAGAGGAAAAAGCGAGTCAGCCTGTGGGATTGTGGAATACTTTTGGTGGACTCCCAAAGCATGAGTCCAGTGGGGCTGTGACTACACTGCAGTGCAAAGCAATAGGACTCAGCCTCGGACCCTCCACCCCTTTGGGGTTCTGAGACCCTCAGTCCGAGCCCTGGATTAGCATGATATGTGTGTAAATGGAAAGGCAGTTAGGCTTGAGCCTGAATTCGAACCACTGTAGCATAGACATACCCACTAACACCTCGATCCAGCAAATGACAACATCGGTTAGTAACCTGATTCATGTGAGTAGCCCCTCTAAAGCCAATGGACTCCAGAAGAAAAGTACCAGTTATTTGTTCACAGGAAATGTTGTTGGGTTTTGAATGAAAAGACAAAGACAAAAACTGATTTATTTATGTATTGGCTTTTGAAAACCATTTTCAGTATTGGTAAAAATGCTTGTTTTTTGAATATGGAAAAAAAAATACTGAAGCCTAAAAGCTATCACTGAAAAAAACACAAGCAAACAAGCAAGCAAGCAAGCAAACAAAAACAAAAACAAACAAAATCAACGGAACATGTTTTGGTTTCTATTTTTTTGGTTAAAAAAATAGTAGATTTTTGACCAAAATAAAAATTTTCCATTTGAATTTTGGTTCCAAAGTTTTATTTACTCTATTTTCAATAAAAATATTTGAATAGATTCTAGAAAACACCTTTGCAGGATTTTTCACCACAGCTGCAAGTGGGTTTGACCTGGGAAAGAAACATGAGTAGCTAGAGAATAAGGCGGGGCTATTGGAGCCTATCTAGATAAGAAGATTCTAGTGTCACACTGAAGTGTCACTCTGAAGCCTAGAATGTGTGTTGAGTCAGTGTGACGCGATGGGAACAGCTACAAGCACGGTGGAGGGCTCTTTCTCTTCAGAATATCACCAGGTTCAGTTGTTCCTGGGATTCGCCATCTGTTCCTGTCCAGTTTTTTAAGTTCTCAGCCATTCTTAGTTTTACAAGTTACAGACGTATGACAGTACAGGCTTTCACCCAATAAGTGAGTTAACAGGCTAACTCCCAGAGCTTCTTTGAAAATCTAAGTGTTAGGAAATGCAATATTCCCTAGAAACTATTTCATACATATGACCCCCGCCCTAAATACTGTAGTGTCTGAGCCTTCACAATCTTGAATGCTTTTATCCTCACCACACCCCTGTGAGGCAGGGTAAGGTAAAAAAAAAATCTGTTTTTGGCAAAAATGGTCAATCTGAAAACAAAAAAAACCCATTTTTTAATAGAGGTTTTTACAACCCCCCCCCCCCCAATTTCACCTAAAAAATCAGTTTCCATCTTTTTGTTGTAAAAGCAGAAAATGCTGACAAAATTTTCTGCAAACATTTTTTTTGTTTGTTTTAGTCAAAAATCCATTTTTCACTGAAAAAGTGTTGATGAAAAAGTTCAATCATCCTACTGATTATTCTGTGCTGGAATTTTCCAGGCTTGGTTTCAAACCAGAAGATGCTTTTCCTTTTTCCTTCATTTTGTTAGAAAGTTCCTAGCAAAATCTCTTCAGCTGTTTTTATGATCCACAATGGGGAAAACAGATAAGTTTCCTCTTTTAGAACAACAAGGGCCCCTCTCTTTGCTCTTTAGATAGAGGAGAAAAAATGGCTGTGATCAAGTTTGAAATGAAACTGGGGTGGAAATAATAGGAACCCTGTAAATAGATCTGAACTGAGGGGTGGTTTTGAAGAGCTGCTGCAACTGTGTGGACATAAATTAACTGCACAATAACCCACATTCAAAACCTCAGCCATAGAAGCTGTGGGATATGGTCAGAGTGAAATGAAAGTAGACAAGAGCCAGTGAAAGAATTTATTGCCTCTCGAAGCAACTTCCCTCCCCATCAAGACACTCCTCTCATGAAATCTCCCTTCCCCACACTTCCTTGCTTAGCAGCAGAGATAGCATTTGTCCTTACTGCACAGGAGGACAGGTTAAAATGTTAACCCCATCACGAAGGAGTTAAATAAAACACTCACTAGGAAATATTCACGTAAACCACCTCTACCCACCCCCAAACAAACAAACTTTATTCTCAACTTCCCTGCCCCATCACTGTGATATTGCTGCCTGTCACCCATTCCTAACCCTTCGCCTCTCCATGGGAGTCCAGATCCCCAGACGATGTACATGGCTGTGGCTCCATTGAAGTTCACAGAGCTAAACTTATTTACACCAGCTAAGGAACTGGCCCTGTCTGCTTAGTCTCTAATTTGGCAAATGTTCTTCATTTTACTACTGTGAAGTTGATTTCAGTGGAAATATTTGCAGTGGTAAAGTTAAGTATGAACATGTTGGGTGCTGTGTTTGCAGGATCAGGGCCTTACATTGTCATCTCCTACAATGTAAGAGTCTCACAACTCATTAATATTGTCCTCTCACTCAGGGTGTTATTTTTGCCTGAAATACTTTGCCAGCATCTAAATTAAACTGCAAACATTTTTGTTTCATTTCCTTTTAATGGAAATTTTGTTTTTTATTTCAGTTTTTGAAAGTTGAACAGTTTTTGAGATTTCAGAGTTTAGAATTATTTTTCCTTCTCCCTTTCTTTTGCAACTGAATAAACAGAATGATTGTTGGTGTTGTTTTTACTTTTTCATTTTTTCCACCACTCTGTAACTTTTCAAAAATTTCTCTAACTTTGGAAAAGTTACAGACAGATAGTCACAAAGTTTTATTTTCTCTCTTGCCTTTGTAACTGTTCCAAAGTTGGAGATGTTTTAAAAACTTGAGTAGAAAAATGAAGGGAAAAAAAAAGGAAAAGGAAAAAAAACCCATCCTGGAAATCTTTCCTTTAACTGCATTTGGTCGGCTGACAGGAAGAAATAGGAAAAATTGAATTGAAATGAAAATTTGATTTTGTTTCAATTTGAAATTTTTCCATGAAACATTTCAAATGAAACACTTCAAATGAACATTTTTTGTTTGAAATTTTTAGTTTATACTAAAAGACATTTGTGACATTAATATGTAAATTACATATGCTTTATTTATTGGATTAGTATATTATTTCAAATAAAATGCCATTTTCATATGCTACAGTCCATTTGTACATACCATAGATTTTTGTTTTCAAATTACATTATCTATACATATGTAAGGGGGCTGTTGACCCCTTACTGAAACTAATTGGGGGTTTTGGGGTCAGCTGTCTCCCAATTCCAGGAGAAAAGAGAAGGGCTGAAGAGGAGTCAAGGCCAACTGGCTGAGGCAGACCAGCCGCACCAACGGGAAGTCAAGGCTGAACTACACCGCAGGACCCGAGCCGGAGAGCGGCTGCCCATTGTACTGCAGCTAATACCAGAGCTGAGCCCAGTTAGCGGCTGTGAAGAGTGAGGTTGGACCCTGAGCAGACCGGGCCCAGGAACAAGGGCCTTGCAGGCCAGACCCGGAGGGGGAATGCAAACTGGAAGGAAGGGCCAATAGTGAGAAGTGTCTTGCCACCTAGAGCCTGAGGGCATGTGGACACCATCAGAGCAGGTGTCTGACCCGTGGTATCCTTGCAGCGCTGCCAGGGCCTGGGAGGGAGGACTGGGGTGTGTGAGGAACAGACTGTGAACTTGTCTTATGTCCCAGCGATGGCTGTTTGTGGTGTTCCCTGTGCCCCCAGGGTGGGGTCCCCGGTTCCTTTATTTTCCCTTATTTTTCTTACAGTTGCCGTTTCATAAATTGTATTTGGTTTGAACTTAATCTAGTGATCAGTGGGTCAGGGAAGTGAGGAGAAAGTACCCCAGAGTGGGAACACCCTCGCCCCTGCCCTAAGTACCCAAGACAAGACTGGAGGGTTGAGCCTCCCAGGAATCCTGGTTCCAGCCTTGTCAGGGTTACAAGGACTCTGTTGCATGGCAGAGTGGAAGGGGAATCCCTGACGTCAGGCAGGCTCTGGGTGAAGAGAGTGGGAGCGAGGACTTAGATCCTTTCACTATCCGATTCCATTAGGGTAGTGCAGAAGCCAGGAAAGTTCCCCACAATAACAGGACCATTCCCTTGCTGACACATATGAAACACACATGTTCTTTCCACATAGGCATGGAACCTCACTGCCATTTAAGAAATCAGACAGGTTAAATCTGTGTCACTCTTTCTTTCTTCCTTCAATCAACAAATTGACAAATTCTGTTGTTCTATTTCCTAGACATTTCTCCATCATCCCTGAGTCCTCTTCTTTCCTGTTGTGCTGGGGCCCACACACGGAAATCAATCTTTCAAACACTTTTCTTCCACACTCTTCATTTAAGGGCATGTTGATCTGTGGGAAAATGAGAGGCAATCAGCCAATACAACACCAGCTGCATTTAGCAACTGAAATAATCCTCATTCCTCAAAAGCCCAGTTTGCTCCTGCTCCCCATCCCTGCCCTGACCATGCAAAACTCAATTACTCAGGCTTTGGCCAGCAGGGGGAGTTTCAGCCTAGAGAAAGTTCTAGCATCATTAGGATTTGATGGGAAAGTTTCATTCCAGAGAGGCGTGACTCACTTACCAAGCTCAGAAGGGGATAAGATAGCGGCATCTCATGGCTTGCGATGAAGTGTAGAATAAAGCACATTCTGCACTGAAATGGAATCTAACATTTCGTACCCCTCAGCTGCCATTTCTTTGTCTGCTGGTTCCTTTAAATAGAACATGTACGTGTAAACAGAAAACAACCAGGGCTGCTCTTCTCCTGAGAACCTATTTGAAAGCTGACGATTAGAGTCAGAGCCAAGCAGACCTTTGGAAACTGATAATAAGTAATACGAGCCATAGGTGAATGCCATACACGGGAATAACACTTGCTGTCTATGTATAGCTGAGGATCCCAAAGCACCTCACACATCATAGTTCATGCAGCTTCAGCAGACCTTGTCATTAGTAGACACTTTAACACCAGTGGTATGTCCCAGGCTATGCAGCAAGTTAATCTCCAGAATCTTTACTCCTGCTCTAACAACGTTTCCTTCCAGAGCTGAGCCTAGTACCAGGAATCCTGATACCCCATCTACCTTGTGCTAACCCCAAGATCACAGTCACCAATCAGAGCAAGAGACAGAACCCAGGAGTCCTGATACCTAGGCAACCATGTTCTAACCCCTGGAATGGTCTCCCCTTCCTGAGCCAGGAATAGAACCCAGGACTCCTGACTCCCAGTCCCCCCTCACCCTAGGTAGTATGGGTTGCAAAATCCCTATCCCAAAGAGCTCATATTGCAAAGTCAAGCATTGTGCTGTGTAGTGCTAGGCACTGTACAAACACAGAACAAAAAAGACAGTCCCTGCCCTAAGACCTCCCAAGTGAAATACAAATCAGGGGCTATTATTTTAAATAATGTTTTTCGCTATCACTAAGCTAACAGAAATAGGGATGAAGTGGGTGCTGGATCTACAGTAGGTTTGAAACTCCTCAAAGCTCTACAATATGGAAAGAGCTATTGGGCATGGACTTTAAATAAACTGTATTTTAGGTTTTACATAAACCCAAATATCCCCAGTATCTCTGCCCCCTCCCAATATTAGAAATGTTGTGAACTAAAGATGAGACAGACAACACATGGAGGGAGGGACTTTCACAGGCACTGAAGGGGGTCAGGCCCGACCATCAAAAGTATTGTCAAAGATTCATGGATTCCAAGACCCAACGCCATTGTGCTCAGTCTGGCCTCCTGTGTAGCACAGGACAGGGATCTGCCCCACACTAATTCCCAGAGCAGATATTCCCACTGATCTGAGTGGAAATTAGGATCTTAAATACCTTTGAGGATTAGGATAAGGGCCTTAGCCACTCCACTCCCCTTGAAATTGACTCTCGAAGGGAGCTGTGTGTCTAATTCATACAGCCAAGGGCCTGGCTGTGTTGTGTAGAAGCACAGCCTTCTTTTGTAGTAATCAAGGGCCAGTCTCTCTGATACCCTCACCCACACTGAGTTGTACTTTACTCTGTGAATCATCTCTTTGAAATCAAGGCGCTATTTGTGGATCACAGTACTGCTCAGAACTAGGGGTCTCCCGAAGAAATTTATAGGCAGCAGGTTTAAAACAAACAAAAGAAAGTATTTCTTCACACAACGCACAGTCAACCTGTGGAATTCATTGCCAGGGGATGTTGTGAAGGCCAAAAGTATCAGTGGGTTAAAAAAATAGAGAAGTTGATGGAGGATAAGTCCATCAATGACTATTAGCCAAGATGGTTTGGGATGCAACCCCATGCTCCGAGTGTCTAAACCTCCAACTGCTAAATGCTGTGACTGGACAATAGGGGATGGATCACTCGATAAATTGCTCTGTTCTGTTCATTCCCTCTGAAGCATCTGGCACAGGACACTATTGGAAGACACCAGGGCCGGCTCCAGGCACCAGCCTACCAAGCACGTGCTTGGGGCAGCACCTGGAGGGGGGCGGCACTCAGAGGTTTTGTGTTTTTGTTTTTGTTTTAAATTAAAAAAACAAACCACCGCTCTCCGCAGCTGGGGCCGCGGACATGCCGCGCTCCCCGCCGGTGCCCCGGCCAGGGGAGCGGAGCGGCGGGAATGCCGCGATCTCCGCTGGTGCCCCGGACGGGGGAGCAGGGCCGGGCATGCCGGCCCCCCGGGCTTTTCGGCGGAGCAGCTGTGCTGAAGGGGGGGGTGTCATATTGGGGGGGGGTGGTGGTTTTTTTTTGTTGCAGGGCGGCGCTTGGGGTTTTGTTTTGTTTTTTGCTTGGGGCGGCAAAAAAGTTAGAGCCGCCCTGGAAGACATGATTCAGGGCTAGATGGACCATTGGTCTGAGCCAGTACGGATGTTCTTATGTACTTACCATCTCATGGAAACATCCAATAGATGAAGCATCTGGAAAAAGAATACTGTATTTGTAAACAAAGTTATTAGCTATGACACATGTAAGTTAAACATTGTCACAGCTTAACAAGTCTATTTAGTCCCTTCTAATGTATGCAAGTGAGGCCAAGATTTTCAGCAAACATAAAAGGCATGAAATATTTCTAACCTTTTGTTTTCAGTATTTAAATGGAAAGTTGACTAAATGCAAGTTCAGACAACACACACCTCCTCTGTGCTGTAAATACAAACAGCTGCTTGGAATTGGTTCATACATCAAGCCTGATTTTTGCTAGATTCAAAGTCATTAAGGCTTTGTGGGTTCCCCCTGTTCCAGGGTGGGGAAGTAATCTGTGGTTGCCGGGGCAGGGTACTTCCCCACATGTGCTGGCTCAGCTGTGCTGGTCGAGGTGCAATGGCTTCACCCACTCCCGGACTATGCCCTGCCCACTTCCTGGACACACCCAGACACAGGAGGGTAAGCAGTGGCTGCTCTCTCCCGGGGATGCTGGTAGAACACACCATGGAGTAAGGGCTGCTTTAGATTCTGTCACTTCCTTGCGTGGGCGTGTCACTGAGCCCCCAGAGCTGGGCTGACACAGAACAAGCCTGATCATTCCTGCATCAAACAAGGGGAAGTAACAACCGAAGCTGGCAGAGATGTATTGGATTGTGGTCCAAGGAAACAGATCAGGGTTGGGGGAACAAGTCTCTGCCAGATGGGATTTCAGAGACTACAGATAATGCAAAGTAAAGGTATAAGGCCAGATCCCCGGCTGGTATAAATCGGTGTCACTCCATTGGAATCACTGGGCCAGATCCCCAGCTGGTGTAAATCAGCCCCGCTCCCCTGAAGCCAATGGTGCTTTGCTGATTCACACCCTCTGACAATCTGTACCACAGTGTCCATGTGACAGGAATAAATAGACATGGTCCAGTGTCACCAGTGACTGGACAAGGTTAGTCGGGCTGGGAGACGAGACTGTCGGGAGTGTAAGTGACTTGGCTGGAATTTGTGAAGAACCTTCGGGAGCTAGATCCACTGTCAATGGAACTTAGACTCTTCAGGGCCTAACTCCTTTGTGAAGATGAGATGTAGGCTCTGAAATCAGCTGGGCGCTGTGACACTGAGCACAGCAACATCTCAATAGCTTTAAACACCTGGGCCTCTGTCCCTTATGCTCCTTTGGTAATCCTGGCCCAAGAATTCAGTGCAGAGGGCAGTGGGTCACTTACCAAGCCAAGGTGCAGAGATGGTAGGTTCACATTTCTGTTGCAGATGAAGTGTAGAATAAGGAGTGATCTTCAGGGCTCTGGGGCTCAGAGATTCATAGTTCTCTATATCCTTGTCTTTGCCCTGGGGTCCCTGGAAATAAAACGTGTGCATATTAACACAAAGCAAAGGGGCTGGTGTCTTTTTGAGACAGCTGAGATTTAATGGCAGAACCCAGCTGTTCTGCAGATGGAGCAATAGTTCATCGATAATAAACACAAAAGGGGACTTTCCAAACTGGACTAATAACTGACACACTAATTGTATAGGGAAGCTGAGTAAATTGTATCTGTCTAGTGTTTTTTGGCTTTTCTTTCTTTACTTTGCAGAGTGCTCACAAACTACTCATGTCATTTACAAATTGACTCAATACTCAGAAACATTCAGTACATTTTGCAAGTGAGCCAAGGGCAGTCTTTGGAGTGCTGGCAGGAGCTGTCCAGAGTTGGGGTTTGAGCTTCAAGTTTCACAGCTGGTCACCCACATCACTGCTAAACTGAATCCACAGACTTCCTGTGTGCCCTTGGTCAAGTTGCTTAGCGTCTCCATGACTCAAGTGGGTGCCCATCTGTATAATGGAGGTAACAGCATTGCCCTACCTCACAGGTGGGTTATGGCGATAAAAACTGTGCAGTGCTTTGAGAGCTACTGATGAAAAGCACTATATAAAAGCTAAGAATTATTATTATTAATTATTATTATTATTTTTATCCACTTTCAACATCCAGCATGAATATTTGACACTGAACGTGTGTATTTAGGACTCTATCTACAGTCTGAGTGATTCAGGCTGGCCAGTGTCAGAGCTGTCGGAATGCAGGGATACAAAATGACATGAACATAGTGAAAATGAACTGAAATCCTGACATTTTCATCTATTTATTTGTTCAATATTTGACGAGCGCTACTGTACATTGCAATTTCTGTCTGAGGATCTAACAGCTCTATCCAAACCAGAATTAATTAAGTCTGAATATCCCTGGAGTGATTATCATATGTTACAGTATATTAATATACACTCTATAAAAAGACATGAATTGAGATACAGAAAGGTGACATATTCCATAGCCCATATCAAGTTAATAGCAGAGCCATAAATAGAACACAGGAGTCCTGATTTCCAGTTTCTGTACTAGCTGTTAGACCAAATTTCCACCCAGAGTCCTGACTCCTCTCTTTAATCACTAGACCCCATTGCCCTGGTAGAGCTGGGGATAGAAGACATGAGCTCTGACTTCTAGCTCCTTTCCTTCTGCTCTAACCGTCCTAGAGCTGGGAACACAACCCAGGTGGTCATGATTTCCAAACCCTCCTCCTCTGAACTCTAGATGTCTCTCCCCTCCCAAAACTGGGAACAGAACCCAGGAGCAGAGCTGGATGAATAAGGGATTCTTCTGATTCATAGGTAGTTCCAAAATATCAACAAATAATTTAATTTTGGATTGGATCAAACCCACCATTTTTTGGGGGGGAAGAGGATTTTTTGATGAATTAAAACATTTGAAAATAATTTCTAATCAAAGCATTTTGGTCATGTCCACCGTGCTCTGACCTCTAGAGACTTCCCCCCGACCCTTCTCAAAGCAGGGGATAGAACCCAGGAGTTCTGTCTCTGTTCCCACCTCTGCTGTAGCCGCTAGACCAGGGGTGGCCAACCTGAGCCTGAGAAGGAGCCACAATTTACCAATATACATTGCCAAAGAGCCCCAGTAATATGTCAGGACCCCCCATCAGCTCCCCGCCTCCAGCCCCCAGCGTCTCCTGCCCACTGGCAACCCCGTCAATCAGCACCTCTCCACGCCTCCTGCCCACCGCGATCAGCTATTTTGCGCGTGCAGGAGGCTCTGGGGGAGAGGGGGAGGAGCGAGGGCATGGAAGGATCAGAGGAAGGGGCAGGGGCCTTGGGGGAAGGGGTAGAATGGGGGCAGGGCCTAGGGCAGAGCAGGGGGTTGAGCAGGGAGCACCCCCTGGCACATTGGAAAGTTACTGTCTGTAGCTCCAGCCCCAGAGTGAGCACCTATGCAAGTAGCTGCATATTAACCACTGAAGAGCCTCATGTGGCTCCGGAGCCACAGGTTGGCCACCCCTGCACTAGACCATCTTACAGTGACTATATGGGACATGAACTTCCTGAGATCACTGTTTAAAGCGGTGGTCCCCAAACGTTTCAGGGTCATGCCCCCCTTCACCTAGGGTGACCAGATAGCAAATGTGAAAAATTGGGATGGAGGTGGGGGCAATATGCATCTATATAAGGAAAAGTCCTGAATAGGACTGTCCCTATAAAATCAGGCCATCTGGTCACCCTACACTTACCCATGTCCACACCCTCCTGGAGCTGGGGCCAGGAGCAGGGCTCCCAGAGTGTGGGGGAATGTGGCCAGGGGTATGCAAGAGCCGTGGCCAGGGACTGAGGCTGGGGGAGGGACCAGGCAAGGGGACGGGAGCTGGACTGGAGCAGAGCTGGGAGCAAAGCAGGGTGGCACTCCTTCCCCAGTCCCTGTGGGGGCTGACCTGGACCCTGCCGCACCCGCCTGAACATTCCTCTGCACCCCTATAGGGGGGCACACCCCACAGTCTGGGGACCTCTGGTCTTTTCATTGACCTCAATGGACTTTGGATCAGACCGTAAGTCACAAAAGTTACAATAAGGGGCTAATTTAAGGTTTTTTCTCCTACTAGCATTAAGATATTGTGTGCCAGGGATGGGGTGAGGTGTTGGCCATTTGCTAGGTCTTCTTGAGTCTCTAACACATGGGATCAGATTTTGCGTGAGGATTCATAGATTTTAAGGCAGGGGTGGGGAACCTTTTTCTCTCACAGGCCATTGACCCACAGAAAAAAATCAATTGCAGGCCACTCACTGCCGGTGGAGCACAGAGGCTCAGGGCTTCCCCCCGCATGGGGAGAGCACTGGGGCTCCAGCCCTGTGGAGGGGGGGGGGCTCCGAGGCAGTGGTGCTGGAACAATTTTTACAGTTGGGGTGCTGAAAGCCAGTAGTCCCCAAACTTTTTACCTGGTACCCCCCCCCGCACTTACCCCTTTCCATGGCCCATCTCCCCAGAGCTGGGGCCAAAACTGGGATGTGGCTCTGGGAGGGGAGAGGTGGGACACAGATGGGGAAGGGGGCTGAGGCTGGAATCAGGGCTGGGGGCAGGAGAAGAGCCCTGCATGTGGGGCCATCACCTGGGACCCCACATGCCACAGCCCCCCTCCCCCCGCACACCTAATTACTATCCCTCTGCGCAGAGACTCGGGGCTTACCCCCTTGCGGCTCCGGCTCCAGGTGTGTGTGTGTGTGTGTTGTGGGGGGGAGCACACTACGGGCCAGATGAAATTTTAGCAAATTTAGCAATGGCCCAGATACGACCTGGGGGCCATAGGTTCCCCACCCCTGCTTTAAGGCCAGAAAGGACCATCACGATCATCTAGTCTGACCTCCTGCACATCGCAGGCCACAGAACCTCAGCCACCCACTCAAGTAGTAGACCCCTAGCCTCTGGCTGAGTTACTGAAGTCCTCAAGTTATGATTTAAAGACTTCAGGTTACAGAGAATCCACCATCTACACTAGTTTAAACCTGGAAGTGACCCCCTTCCCCATGCTGCAGAAGAAGGAGAATCCCCCCCCAACCCCAGGTGCCAATCTGACCCAGGGGAAAATTCCTTCCTGACCCCAAATATGGCTATCAGTGAAACCCTGAGCATGTGGGCAAGACCCACCAGCCAGACACCTGGAAAATAATATTCTGTGGTAACTCAGAGTCCTCCACATTGAGAGTCCCATCACCAACCACAGCAGATATTTGCTACTGGCAATATTAGGACTTTTAATAAACATTTACTCAGTAACTTTCCCCCACAAATCCCTGGTACTAAAACCCCTCTAAATTAGACACTGGCTGGACAAAACATTTAGGATGTGATCCTTCACCACTGAAGCAAGTGGGAGTTTTACCATTAATTTCAGTGGGAGCAGGTGATATTATAGAACTGTGAATGGACAATTGGCATTCACATCAGTCCACGGGAGGAACAAACAACTGTGAGATCCCCCACATCATTATTTTTGGGGGGAGGGGTGTTGGGCACTGAAAAAAGGTTCTCCAGAACCAAACCGAAATCCTCGAGATTCCAACTTGGGGCCAGAGGCTATTATGAAATAAGAACAGCCACAGTGGGTCATACCATGGTCTCTCCAGCCCAGTAGTCTGTCTCTGACAGTGGCCAGTACCAGAGCTTCAGGGAGAGCGTACACAGCAATTTTGGAGAGATCCACCCGTATCCTCCCAGCTTCTGGCAATCAGAGATTTAGGGTTGCCCCAAGTATGGGGTTGTATCCTTGAGCATCCTTGAGGTGGTGGAATCTCCATTCTTAGAGGTTTTTAAGGCCTGGCTTGACAAAGCCCTGGTTGGGATGAGTTAGTTGGGGTGGGTCCTGCTTTGAGCAGGGGGTTGGACTAGATCAGGGGTTCTCAAACTTGGTTCACAGCTCATTCAGGGTAAGCCCCTGATGGGCCCCCAGACGTTTGTTTACCTGAGCGTCCGCAGGTACGGCCACTCGCGTCTCCCAGTTGCCACGGTTCACCGTTCCCCGCCAATGGGAGCTGCAGGAAGCGGTGGCCCAGCCCACGCCGCTTCCTGCAGCTCCCATTGGCCGGAAACGGCGAACCGCAGCCACTGGGAGCTGCGAGCAGCCGTACCTGCGGACGCTCAGGTAAACAAAGTGTGTCGCGGCCCACCAGGGGCTTACCCTGAATGAGCCGTGAACTAAGTTTGGGAACCCCTGAACTAGATGACCTCCTGAGGTCTCTTCCAACCCTAATCTTCTATGATTCTATGATCTTGGCCAATAGCCATTGATGGACCTATCTTTCATGGACTTATCTGTTTTTTTTTTAACCCAGTTACTTATTTGGCCATCACAACATCCTGGGTTCAACAAATTAGTTGTGCATTGTGTGAAAAAGTACTTCCTCTTTGTATTAAACCTGCTGTCGATTAATTGGTGACCACTGTTTTCTATAATGTGGGAGGGGTCAATAACACTTCTCTTTTCAGTTTTCCACACCATTCATGATTTTGTAGACCTCTATTCTATCCCCCGTCAGTTGTCTCTTTTCACTTACTGTGTAATGGGAACATCCAGCAGAGGAGGCATCTGAAAAATAAATACTGCATTTATAGCCATTTTTATTTTCAGGTCAAATAGCATCTGAGCTTTAAACATCTCTTCAGTCCCTGAAGTATGTGTGAGCAGTGCTGAAGGACTCTTAAATAGCCATTTAAACAATAAATCTACCATTTGAAGTGTACATATGTAATCATCAAGTGATCCATCCCCTGTCATCCATTCCCAGCTTCTGGAAAAGAGGATAGGGACACCATCCCTGGCCATCCTGGCTAATAGCCATTTATGGACCTATCCTCCATGAATTTATCCAGTTCTTTTTTGAACCCTCTTGTCATAGAATCATAGAATCATAGAATATCAGGGTTGGAAGGGACCTCAGGAGGTCATCTAGTCCAACTCCCTGCTCAAAGCAGGACCAAGCCCCAACTAAATCATCCCAGCCAGGGCTTTGTCAAGCCTGACCTTAAAAACCTCTAAGGAAGGAGATTCCACCACCTCCCTAGGTAAACCATTCCAGTTCTTCACCACCCTCCTAGTGAAAAAGTTTTTCCTAATATCCAACCTAAACCTCCCGCACTGCAACTTGAGACCATTGCTCCTTATTATGTCATCTTCTACCACTGAGAACAGTCTAGATCCATCCTCTTTGGAACCCCCTTTGAGGTAGTTGAAAACAGCTATCAAATCCCCCCCTCATTCTTCTCTTCTGCAGGCTAAACAATCCCAGTTCCCTCAGCCTCTCCTCATAAGTCATGTGCTCCAGCCCCCTAATCATTTTTGTTGCCCTCCGCTGGACTCTTTCCAATTTATCCACATCCTTCTTGTAATGTGGGGCCCAAAACTGGACACAGTACTCCAGATGAGGCCTCATCAATGCCTTATAGTTTTGGCCTTCGTAATGTTTGTTTTGTGGTGGATTCTCCATCACTGGCAATTTTAAAATCAAGATTGTATATTTTTCTAAAAAATCTGTTCTAGGAACCTTTACTGTGCAGAAGACCAGACTGGATGATCACAATGGTCCCTTCTAGCCTCGGAATCTATGAATCTCTGAACAGAGGGAAAAGGGCTAGGTAATGAGCTAATGTACCATCTGCTTTTCAGCAGAAATCCCAGCCTTCAGCCACTGCTCCTACACTTGCAACATACTGTGACTCCCAGATATATTGATCCTCCAATCTGTGGTTAGAAGTCTGTTGATGATGAGAAAAACAATGTATACTGCTGGCTGATATTACAGGATCCTGGGCCTGTGAATTAATTAGCAAAGTGCACTCATTTCCCCCATGTTTTGCTTTGAAAATTCAAGTATACTAGATGAATCAGTAGATCAAAGGAGTTTGAACTTCATACCAAGAAGCTTCCCTGCTGACGTTTTGTCAGTGCTCTCCTTTGCATATTGCTCCCTATAGAAAATGAGAGAAAAGCTACATGAGTGAATGTGGAAAGTCACTACTATTTACTGTATTAAAACAAGAGCTTTCTGGGCTAAGGGCCCATCCACCAATGTGATACTCTGGCTTACTGAATGTGATTTTGTCTCCCTCTAATGGCCACTCCCACAAATTACAACAGCTTGCGACTGATTTAAGATAATGGATTTTCCTATAGCTCAAATGGACAGGATTATTCCACTGGCACTACAGGGCGCAACCCCCACTGGTGAGCATGGTAAGTCCAGATGTCTACAGCAGGTCACACACATGCCTCTGATCTGTGGTGAAGGATGGACCTGGAATCCAAACCCAGGGCTGGACTTCAGTTTCACAAATGGCTCATATATATTTAATAGATCAAAGCAAGGCCCTGGATCCAAACACATCCTGAAATTGGGGTGATCCAAACCTGAATTTTGAGGCCCAGACCTGTTTATTTTTAAAATCTTCAGAGGTGAATTTAAGAATATGCGAGAAAAAGGAATTGACTAGGCCTAGTTTATGGTCACATAGAGCAATTCAGACCCGGTCAGCCCTCTTAGCAGCTGGACCACGACACAATATGCAAGGCCTTATTCTCCTGCAGTTAGCAGTGATACTGAAAAGGAGCTGCCTTTGGGCTAATGTACCTGCTGGAAACTTTAAAGCCAGCTTCCTAAGAGCTGATAAAGTGCTTTTCTTCAGCAGATCTCAAAGTGACTTACAAAGGACATCAGCATCATTAGCTCCATTGTATAGATGGGGAAACTGAGGCACAGAGCAGGGAAATAACTAACCCAGCAGCAGAGCCAGGAACAGACCCCCCCATATGGTTTAAGTCCCAGGCCAGCATGCTATCTACTAGGCCATACTGCCTCTCACTAGCATAGAGCTACATACTACATGAGCAAAGGCCACTATTTCTGAGGGTGCTCTAGCTGGGTAGGGACAGACCAGGGGGATGAGGTGGATGAGGCTTTCTTCCAGCAACTAACAGAAGTTACTAGATCACAGGCCCTAGTTCTCATGGGTGACTTTAATCACCCCGATATCTGCGGGGAGAGCAATACAGCAGTCCACAGACAATCCAGGAAGTATTTGGAAAGTGTAGGGGACAATTTCCTGGTGCAAGTGCTGGAGGAACCAACTAGGGGAAAAGCTCTTCTTGACCTGCTGCTCACAAACAGGGAAGAAATAGTAGAGGAAGCAATAGTGGATGGGAACCTGGGAGGCAGTGACCATGAGATGGTCGAGTTCAGGATCCTGACACAAGGAAGAAAGGAGAGCAGTAGAACAGAGACCCTGGACTTCAGAAAAGCAGACTTTGCCTCCCTCAGGGAACTGATGGGCAAGGTCCCCTGGGAGACTAACATGAGGGGGAAAGGAGTCGAGGCAAGCTGGCTGTATTTGAAAGAATCCTTATTGAGGTTGCAGGAACAAACCATCCCGATGTGTAGAAAGAAAAGTAAATATGGCAGGCGACCAGCTTGGCTTAACAGTGAAATCCTTGCTTGTCGTAAACACAAAAAAGCAGCTTACAAGAAGTGGAAGGTTGGACAAATGACCAGGGAGGAGCATAAAAATATAGTTCAGGCATGCAGGAGTGAAATTAGGAAGGCCAAATCACACTTGGAGTTGCAGCTAGCCGGAGATGTTAGGAGTAACAAGAAGGGTTTCTTCAGGTATGTGAGCAACAAGAAGAAAGCCAAGGAAAGTGTGGGCCCCTTGCTGAATGAGGGAGGGAACCTAGTTGTGACGGAGTAGAGAGCGAGATGGATCTGACCTGAGAGGCTGGCTGCATTGGGAAAGGCTGCATCGAGAGTGTGAGACTTTACCTGAGGCTGTAACATGAGCCAGGACGGGGGTTGGGAGGTGACACCTTTGGCTGGGAGAATGGTAAAAGGCTAGGGGAGGGGCCCCGGGGGAGGGGAAGAGCCTGCTGGAGGTTTGGCTGGCTCTTGGTCTGTTTTGGAGCTGGGTGGTGAAACGCAGGGAGCCCCAGAGCTGGGGTCTAAGCTCCCTGCCCCCCAGAAGGGCCCAGCTGAGGGGTCCTGGTCATACTTACAAGCTCTGTTTGGACTCTTTCCTGACAACCCTAATAAACCTTCTGTTCTACTGGCTGGCTGAGAGTCACATTGAATCCCGGGAAGAGGGGTGCAGGACCTGACTCCCCCACACTCCGTGACAACTGGTGGCAGCGGTGGGATCTTCTGCACCCCATGAACGGCACTTCCTGCAGTAAGTGACTGGAGAGCAGTACAACGAAGGGGGATTGACGGGGAGCAGGTTGCTGAAGAGGCAGAGAGAAGTGGTTTCGGGGGGCGGAGGAGCTACGCTTAACCCTGAGGGTGTGACCAGTGAGAAGGGCTGGCACACTAGGGGTTCCTCCTGGAAGCCGTGGGGACCAAGACCGCACAGGCCTGAGAGTGGCTAGCAGGAAGATGTATGCTAAGCGCCGTAAGAACGACCTGGTGGAGCTGTGCAGGCAGAGGGGGCTGCGCATTGGGAAGTCCACCAAAGACCAGCTGATTGCGCAGCTGGAGGAGAAGGATCGCTTGGATGACCCGATCCCTGTCCCTGGGGGAAGCCGCCCGACAGACGCAGCATGGGCCCCAGGGCCCGACCTGGCTGGGAGGGGTGAGACTGCGGCTGAGGACATCCCAAGACCCCTCTCGCCTCTGCCCAGGGGAAAGGTTGGGGAAAGCCCAGCAAATACCGAGGGCACCTTGACCCCGGCAGCCAGCAGGGGATCTTCCCGGAGGAGCTCCCCATCCCAGCAGTGGAGGCGGCTGGATTGGGAGAGGGAGATAAAACTGAAAGAGCTCGAGTTGAGGCAGCAGGAACTGAAGGAGGAGCGGGAAGAACGGGAAAAGCAGCGTCAGCACGAGGAGCAACAACGCCAGCATGAGCTGGAGGAGAAGGAGAAACAACGCCAGCATGAGCTGGAGGAGAAGGAGAAACAACGCCAGCATGAGCTGGAGGAGAAGGAGAAACAACGCCAGCATGAGGAGAAACAACGCCAGCATGAGGAGAAACAACGCCAGCATGAGCTGGAGCTGGCCAGACTGAGGAGCAGTGAGGCCCCGGCTGCGGTGAGTGAGGGGGGACCCAAGACTACAGGGAAGTTTGATCGTAACTTCCTGGCCCGGCGTAAGGAAGGGGAAGACATAGACAGCTTCCTGGCAGCCTTTGAGAATGCCTGCAGGTTGCACAAGGTTGACCCTGCAGACAAGATCCAGTATCTCACCCCCTTACTAGACCCTGCAGGCCTGGACGTGTACGGCCGAATGAAAGAGACGGAGACTGGGGACTATGAACTGTTCAAAAAGGCCCTGCTCTGCGAGCTTGGGCTGACTCCCGAGATGTACCGTCAAAGGTTCCGGGATCAGCGAAAAACCCCTGAGATCACGTACCTACAACTGGCCAACCGGATACATGGATACGCCCGCAAGTGGACCGCTGGGGCCCAAACTATGGAGGACCTGCTCGAACTATTCGTACTAGAACAACTGTATGAACTGTGCCCATCAGACCTGAAGCTATGGTTGATGGACAAAAATCCAGGGAGCCCGCAGCACGCAGGGCGGCTGGCCGACGAGTTCATGAACAGTCGGTCAAGGGGTGGCAGGGAGGAATCCCAAAGGAGCAGGCCCACCCTGAGGCAGCAAGAGAGGCAGCATGGGACCTCCCAAAGGGGAAATAGGGAGAACCCCCTCCCGAGGGGAACCTCCGACATCAGAACCAACCGACCTGCTCGAGGGGACCAACGGGACATGAGCTGCTATCACTGCGGCCAGAGGGGCCACGTACGGTCCCAGTGCCCCAAGATCAGAGACAGACTGAGCAGACCAAACCCACACCGGGTTAACTGGGTAGGGACCCAGCCAGATGAGGGGCCGACAGCCCAGAAGAGGGGGGCTGGCAGCTTATCAACGGCTCCGGAGGGAGGAAGGCCCCAGACCAGCTCCTCGGCGGGGCTGGATGCTCCGGACTCAGGGTTCTCGGTTTATAGGGTGGGCGCGGGGCTGTCCCTTCGGAGAGAGTGCCTTGTTCCCCTGGAGATAGATGGGAGGAAGGTCACTGGATACTGGGATACGGGCGCGGAGGTGACGCTGGCCCGGCCCGAGGTGGTGGCCCCAGATCGGGTGGTACCCAACACCTACCTGACCCTAACAGGGGTGGGCGGGACCCCGTTCAAGGTACCCGTGGCGAGGGTACACCTGAAATGGGGGGCCAAGGAGGGCCCCAAGGACATAGGGGTGCACCAGCATTTGCCCACTGAGGTACTGATGGGGGGGGACCTAGAAGACTGGCCCAGTGAATCCCGGGATACCCTGGTCGTGACCCGTAGCCAGAGCCGGCAAGGGGCGCTACGCCCGGGCCTCGGAGAGGGTGCCTTGCACGGGGCGCAAGACCCTGGCCCAGTGGGGAGGGAGTACCCCAGGACCAGGCGCAGAGAGGCTGCGGCCTCAGACAGAGACAGCACGAGAGAACAGGTTCCCATTCCTTCCCCAGCGGCTGAGTTCCAGGCCGAGTTACAGAGAGATCCCTCCTTGCGGAAGCTCAGGGACCTGGCTGACCGCAGGGAGGTACAGACCATGTGGAGAGGTTGCCAGGAGAGGTTCCTGTGGGAGAAGGGGTTCCTGTACCGGGAATGGGCTCCCCCCGGTGAGATGGAGACATGGGGGATCAGGAGGCAGCTGGTGGTCCCCCAGAAGTATCGCCGCAAGCTACTGTACCTGGCCCATGACATCCCTCTCGCAGGGCACCAGGGGATCCGGCGCACCAGGCAGAGGCTGCTACAGAACTTTTACTGGCCTGGGGTCTTTACAACTGTCCATCAGTACTGCCGGTCCTGTGACCCCTGTCAGCGGGTGGGGAAGGCTCGGGACAAGTGGAAAGCGGCTTTGAGGCCTTTGCCCATCATAGAGGAGCCCTTCCAGAAGGTGGCCATGGACATAGTGGGGCCTCTCAGCAAGACAACCCGGTCGGGGAAGAAATACATCCTGGTGGTGGTAGATTTCGCCACCCGCTACCCCGAGGCGGTGCCCTTATCCTCCATTGAAGCAGACACCGTGGCGGATGCGCTGCTGACCATTTTCAGCCGAGTGGGGTTCCCCAAGGAAGTCCTGACAGACCAAGGGTCCAACTTCATGTCGGCCCTGCTCCGGTGCTTGTGGGAGAAATGTGGGGTCCGGCACAGCTGGGCCTCAGCATATCATCCCCAGTCCAATGGGCTGGTGGAGAGGTTCAATGGGACGCTAAAGATGATGCTGAAAACCTTTATGAACCAGCACCCGCAGGACTGGGACAAGTACCTACCGCACCTGCTGTTCGCGTACAGGGAAGTGCCTCAGGAGTCTACTGGATTCTCGCCCTTCGAACTGTTATATGGCAGGAGGGTAAGGGGGCCCCTGGACCTGATGAGAGACGAATGGGAGGGGGAGGCCGCCCCCGAGGGAGAGTCAGTGGTGGAGTATGTCCTGACCTTCCGAGAGAGACTTACTGAGCTCATGGGCCTGGCCAAGGGAAATCTGGCCAGAGCCCAGAGGAAGCAAAAGGTCTGGTATGACCGCACGGCGCGGGCCCGCGCCTACGCCACCGGGGATCAGGTGATGGTTCTCATCCCCGTGAGGAAAAACAAGCTGCAGGCCGCTTGGGAAGGCCCTTTCAAGGTTGTCAAGCAGCTAAATGAGGTAAATTATGTGGTGGAGCTGTCTAACCGGGCACACCACTGCCGGGTGTACCATGTCAATATGATGAAGCCATATTATGACAGGGGGAATGTGGTGCTGGCCGTGTGTGGACATTGGGAGGAGCAGGGAAGTGACCCTCTAGTAGATCTATTCCCTGAGACAGGAGTGGGTTCCTCCCAAGAAACAATCCCTCTCTCCGATCAGCTAACCCCTGCCCAGCAAGCTGAGATCAGAGGGGTGCTGCATCTGTACCGACAGCTGTTTTCCAACCAGCCTGGTCGCACTAATCTGACTGTCCACCGGGTGCAGACAGGATCGCACCAACCTATAAGATGCTCCCCCTTCCGAGTCACAGGGAAGACAGTTCGGGACCTGGAAAGAGAGGTCAAGGACATGCTGGCTTTGGGGGTGATCCAGCCGTCGTCCAGCCCTTGGGCCTCGCCGGTGGTGCTGGTCCCCAAAAAGGATGGGTCGATCCGGTTCTGTGTGGACTATCGGAAGCTCAATGCCATCACTGTATCCGATGCCTACCCCATGCCCCGGCCGGATGAGCTCCTAGACAAGCTGGGAGGGGCTCGGTACCTCACCACCATGGATCTTACAAAGGGCTACTGGCAAGTGCCACTGGATGCAGATGCCCGGCTGAAATCTGCCTTCATTACTCCTCTGGGGCTCTACGAGTTCCTGACCCTGCCTTTCGGTCTCAAGGGAGCGCCAGCCACCTTCCAGCGCCTGGTGGATCAGCTACTGAAGGGGATGGAGAGCTTCGCTGTGGCGTATATCGATGATATCTGTGTCTTTAGCCAGACCTGGGAGGACCATGTGTCCCAGGTTAAACAAGTGCTGGACCGACTCCGGGAGGCTGGGCTGACCGTAAAAGCGGAGAAGTGCAAGGTGGGGATGGCTGAAGTGTCCTACCTGGGACACCGGGTGGGGAGCGGCCGCCTAAAGCCAGAACCAGCCAAGGTGGAGGTGATCCGGGACTGGCCTGCTCCCCAAACCAAAAAGCAGGTCCAGGCCTTTATTGGGATGGTGGGGTACTATCGAAGATTTGTGCCCCACTTTAGCGCCATAGCCACCCCCATCACTGAGCTATGTAAGAAGGGGAAGCCAGACAAGGTGATCTGGACCGAGGAGTGCCAGAGGGCTCTCTGTGCACTGAAGGAGGCTTTGATCAGGGACCCGGTTCTGGCAAACCCAGACTTTGACAAGCCCTTTCTGGTGTTCACCGACGCCTCAGACATGGGACTGGGGGCGGTGTTAATGCAGGAGGATGAAACGGGGCAGAGACACCCCATCGTGTATTTAAGCAAGAAGCTGCTACCCCGGGAGCAGAATTATGCGGCCATCGAGAAGGAATGCCTGGCCATGGTGTGGGCCCTCAAGAAACTAGAGCCGTATCTATTCGGGCGACACTTCACCGTGTACACCGACCACTCTCCCCTGACCTGGCTACACCAGATGAAAGGGGCCAACGCCAAGCTCCTGAGGTGGAGCCTGCTCCTGCAGGATTACGACATGGACGTGGTCCATGTGAAGGGAAGTGCCAACCTGATAGCGGATGCATTGTCCCGGAGAGGGGGCCCTGAACTTCCCCAGGCCACTGGTCACAGTGACCCCGCTCAGTTCAGTCTTGAAGGGGGGAGCGATGTGACGGAGTAGAGAGCGAGATGGATCTGACCTGAGAGGCTGGCTGCATTGGGAAAGGCTGCATCGAGAGTGTGAGACTTTACCTGAGGCTGTAACATGAGCCAGGACGGGGGTTGGGAGGTGACACCTTTGGCTGGGAGAATGGTAAAAGGCTAGGGGAGGGGCCCCGGGGGAGGGGAAGAGCCTGCTGGAGGTTTGGCTGGCTCTTGGTCTGTTTTGGAGCTGGGTGGTGAAACGCAGGGAGCCCCAGAGCTGGGGTCTAAGCTCCCTGCCCCCCAGAAGGGCCCAGCTGAGGGGTCCTGGTCATACTTACAAGCTCTGTTTGGACTCTTTCCTGACAACCCTAATAAACCTTCTGTTCTACTGGCTGGCTGAGAGTCACATTGAATCCCGGGAAGAGGGGTGCAGGACCTGACTCCCCCACACTCCGTGACACTAGTGACAGAGGATGTGGAGAAAGCTAGTGTACTCAATGCTTTTTTTGCCTCTGTCTTCACAGACAAGGTCAGCTCCGAGGCGGCTGCACTCCGCAGCACGGTATGGGGAGGAGGTGACCAGCCCTCTGTGGAGAAAGAAGTAGTTCGGGACTATTTAGAAAAGCTGGACGAGCACAAGTCCATGGGGCCGGATGCACTGCATCCGAGGGTGCTAAAGGAGTTGGCCGATGTGATTGCAGAGCCATTGGCCATTATCTTTGACAAATCATGGCAATCGGGGGAGGTCCCGGATGACTGGAAAAAAGCTAATGTAGTGCCCATCTTTAAAAAAGGGAAGAAGGAAGATCCGGGGAACTACAGGCCAGTCAGTCTCATCTCAGTCCCTGGAAAAATCATGGAACAGGTCCTCAAGGAATCAATTCTGAACCACTTACAGGAGGGAAAAGTGATCAGGAACAGTCAGCATGGATTCACCAAGGGCAAGTCATGCCTGACTAACCTAATTGCCTTCTATGATAAGATAACTGGCTCTGTGGATGAGGGGAAAGCAGTGGATGTGCTATTTCTTGACTTTAGCAAAGCTTTTGATACAGTCTCCCACAGTATTCTTGCCAGCAAGTTAAAGAAGTATGGGCTGGATGAATGGACGGTAAGGTGGATAGAAAACTGGCTGGATGGTCGCGCTCAACGGGTAGTGATCAGTGGCTCCATGTCTAGTTGGCAGCCGGTATCAAGTGGAGTGCCCCAAGGGTCGGTGCTGGGGCCGGTTTTGTTCAATATCTTCATCAACGATCTGGAGGATGGTGTGGACTGCACCCTTAGCAAGTTTGCAGATGACACTAAACTGGGAGGAGTGGTTGATATGCTGGAGGGTAGGGATAGGATACAGAGGGACCTAGATAAATTAGAGGATTGGGCCAAAAGAAATCTGATGAGGTTCAACAAGGACAAGTGGAGAGTCCTGCACTTAGGACGGAAGAATCCCATGCACTGCTACAGACTAGGGACCGAATGGCTGGGCAGCAGTTCTGCAGAAAAGGACCTAGGGGTTACGGTGGACGAAAAGCTGAATATGAGTCAACAGTGTGCCCTTGTTGCCAAGAAGGCTAACGGCATTTTGGGCTGTATAAGTAGGGGCATTTCCAGCAGATCGAGGGACGTGATTATTCCCCTCTATTCGGCACTGGTGAGGCCTCATTTGGAGTACTGTGTCCAGATTTGGGCCCCACACTACAAGAAGGATGTGGATAAATTGGAAAGAGTCCAACGGAGGGCGACAAAAATGATTAGGGGGCTGGAGCACATGACTTATGAGGAGAGGCTGAGGGAACTGGGATTGTTTAGCCTGCAGAAGAGAAGAGTGAGGGGGGATTTGATAGCTGCTTTCAACTACCTAAAAGGGGGTTCCAAAGAGGATGGATCTAGACTGTTCTCAGTGGTAGAAGATGACAGAACAAGGAGTAATGGTCTCAAGTTGCAGAGGGGGAGGTTTAGGTTGGATATTAGGAAAAACTTTTTCACTAGTAGGGTGGTGAAGCACTGGAATGGTTTACCTAGGGAGGTGGTGGAATCTCCTTCCTTAGAGGTTTTTAAGGTCAGGCTTGACAAAGCCCTGGCTGGGATGATTTAGTTGGGGTTGGTCCTGCTTTGAGCAGGTGGTTGGACTAGATGACCTCCTGAGGTCCCTTCCAACCCTGAGATTCTATGATTCTATGATTCTATGATTTGATTCACAGTGGCATTCATGTGTTTCTACCGCCAGATTGCCACTGGGGTTGATACCTGACTGTCAAGGTGGTTAGGCACTGGAATAAATTGCCTATGGAGGTTGTGGAATCTCCAACACTGGAGGTTTTTAAGAGCAGGTTAGACAAACACCTGTCAGGGATGGTCTAAATGTTGCTGGTCCTGCCGTGAGTGCAGGGGACTGGATTTGATGACCTCTCGAGGTCCCTTACATTCTATGATTTATAACTTCTCATCTTTGCTTTTCATTCATAATCAGCAACTGCATCCCACAGCACATTTATCTTTAGGGCAGGATCATTCTAAATCAAATACTATATTCCTGTCACTACTAAGAGATGATCCCCTCTTACCTTTGGTTTTTACACTGATGTGCAGCTGAAAAGACAGAGAAACTGTTAGTGAAATATCCTAAATGACTCACAACAACATTAGAAAGGAAAAAAGGGAGAATAAAACAAAATAGATATGGGGTAAGGAGGTAGGGTCTGGTATGATCTGGATTAGGTTTAGGCTAGAACTGAGGGTGCAAGTTTCAGGTCGCTCCAGACATCAATGTTGTGAGCTTGCAGTGCCAAAATTTCATCAGCTGTTCTCACAAGAATTTAGTCCAAAATGGCACAAATTTCACAAGAGCAATTGGGCTTGTGAAATTTCTGATCTCTTGGGTCACATCCAAGGCAGATCCCCCTTTCCTCAAATTGAAGCTGTAGGGACAAGATCCAGGCTGCTAATTTGTAAAAAAAGTTCCTTCACCGCATTTTTTCAGTCCATGCAGATTGTAGTCAGTCAGTATGTAACCCCTTCCTGGCATTTAGCTTTATTCACAAAGTGATAAAATCCAGCCCAGGTCCCCTCCCCGATCATATTTGCTCCCAGGGTTCCTCTTCAAGGGCCACTCAACTCACACCCTAGGTCATCGCTTTCTAAAGCCATTCCCAATTCCCTTCTCTCCAGTTGGATAAGTCCCCTGAAACAGTGCATCAGAGAGATGCATTAATGTTTTCTAGCAGACTCTTCACCTGCTAACAGGTGGAATTTTCAGACAAATGCTGAATTGGGGATGGATTCACATTTGAGGTTCTGACTCTGGCATTTCTCTAAAAGAAACACATGCTGCAAACATCTAACAGTGATTCTAGTTGGGCTTCCTGCCCCTGTCTGAGAATATTATGGAAGCTGGGAATTTCTTCTGGCGTTTGTCTTATCTTATAGGTATAGGTGCTTACATACCTTTGCTTGTTAGTAGAAACAGAACGAAGCACAGACCCAGGGTGGTAGGAATTGCAATTCCAAGTATTATTTGCAGTCCTAGAAAACCAAAGCAACATGAATATTTACAGAATACAATAACATTATGTAAGCAGAGTCAGGATGAGCTCTACCCTGACATCTGGTGGTGAGTTGTGGAAAGGGATGTCAGGGATGTCAGGGGCTAATCTTGTTTGCATGGACACACCCACCCTGCAAAGCATGATGGACCACTTGCCCAAATGGTCACTTTGACTGCTGTGGGAGCCCCAGTCTCTCTGTTATTGGGGCAGGAAGAATAAAGTGTTGTTACCCTGATTATGGGAATCAAGGACAGTGGGCTTTTGTTATGATGAAGGGCCTCACCATTAGCTGAGCAGCACTTGCTAGGCGAGGGACATGGATTCCAAAACCCAGTGAATTGAGAGAGGTTGGGGATAGGTATTTATATCTGGTGACATGGGCCTCTTCTGAGGGTCCTAAATGTCAATTGCACTTCCTTCTCTCTCTCCACTGTGGAATATCAGAGCTAATTTTGAGTTCCTTAGGAGTCTAATCACAGGCTGCTGAGTTAGAATTACTCTGGACTAAGTGTGCAAATGAGCACACAGGCTCCCCTAACTACAAGCTGCAATCACTGAGCACTGTGTTAAGTAGTGGGGGAGCCAGAAGATCTATTGCTGAGCGGCTGGTGGAGCGGAGCTGCTGACAGAGCGGAGCAGTTGGCGGGACAGCCGGAGCGACTTGCAGGCCGGCTGACGGCGCGGAGCTGCTGGCGGAGTGGAACAGTTGGCGGGACAGCTGGAGCGGCTTGAGAGACGGCTGAGCGGAGTGACTCGTGGGATGGCAGAGCAGAGCAGAGCCGAGCTGAGCGAGGCCCCACGAAGGGACGGGGCCGTCAGCTTCGAGCCACGTAAGGTGCCCCTTACCTCTCCCCTCCCCAATTTTACCCAGACTGGAGGGGGTGTAACAGTCTGCAGATGAACTTTTGAACTCTGGGTCTGGACTTTTGGGTTGTTGGACTTTTGGGACTTTGGGTGATTTTGGGGGTTGCTGGACTCAAGAACCAAAGGGAAAGGACATGGCCAATTTGCTGGGGTGGGTCGTTGTTCACAGTTTGGTTTACAAATCCTAGATGTGGTATTTCCCCAGCAAAATGCCGCATCGTTTCTCTCTGTTATTAAAAGGTTTTTCTACACTCAGACTCTGTGCTTGCGAGAGGGGAAGTATTGCCTCTTAGAGGCGCCCAGGGGGGGTGATATATATTTGTCCCAGGTCACTGGGTGGGGGCTCGAGCCGGTTTTGCATTGTGTTATTGGAATGGAACCCCTAGATACGGAACCCGGCCCTTGTTGCTGCCGACTCTGACTGGCAGAAGGGTTACATGTTAGTAGAAACAGAACGAAGCACAGACCCAGGGTGGTAGGAATTGCAATTCCAAGTATTATTTGCAGTCCTAGAAAACCAAAGCAACATGAATATTTACAGAATACAATAACATTAGATAAGAAATAAAGGGAAAGGGAAGCTAGAATACTTTGAAGATGGCCGGCCCTTTGACAGCCAGACTAAAAATAAGTAGCTAATATAACAGAGACGTCTGTCACAGGCCACTCACTGAATGACACAATGAATTTTTAGAGTTGGTCAGAAACCAAAATTTCCATTCCATGGGAACTTTCAATATTTCAAAATTTGTTTTCATTCCAAATTGGAACAAACCTCAACGTTTAAAAAATCCTGAAAAATGAAAATTACTAAAAAAATGATTCTGAAAAATTGAAATATTTTCTTTTGATAATGTCAGATCATTTTGTTTCAATAATGTAATGTTTTACTTTGGTGATGTTGATATATTTAATATTACACATACTATTAAATCTAGGTAATATAAATAAAATATATTGTTAATATTAATATTTATTCATAATTATATCACATTGTTTATATTTGTTAAAATATAATTTGAAAGTCAAAAAGAATCATTTGGACTTCTTCCCTTGAACAATTTCATCAAAATTGACACATTTCATGAAATATTCTGATTTTGAGAGAACTATTCCATATTTTTTTTCAACCAGCTCTATTTATTTTCCTGTTTCCATTTGCTAATATCTTGAACTATTCAACCCTTGCTATGTGCTACTGAGTATAGAGAGAGAGAGAAAAAAAAGCAAACCCGCCAGTTAAAGTTTGACTTTGCCATCAGTAGTCACCAGAAGGACAGTGATTTATCATTGGTTTCCACCCAGTCTACAAATTGCAATGTCCAGCTAAAAGGAGATAACCTTAGCTACAACTGCTACTACATCTGGCCATGGTTCTGACAGGCACTTAGGCCTGGTCTACACTACCCCCCAAGTTCGAAGTAAGATTCGCAACTTCAGCTACGTGAATAACGTAGCTGAAGTTGAAGTATCTTATTTCGAGCTTCAAAGTACTTACCGCTGGTCCACATGGCGGCGCGCAGGCTCCCCCGTCGACAGCGCTTACTCCTCGCGGCGAGCAGGACTACCGGCGTTGACAGGGGAGCACTTGCTGGTTCGATTTATCATGTCTAGACAAGACACGATAAATCCAACCCAGAAGATCAATCCGACGCCTCCGACACAGTGGGTAAGTGTAGACTAGCCCTTATTAGTGTAGGTGGATGTTTACATTGTAACCTAGCAAAGTCAGGCAGAAAGTCTAAGAAGAGTTCAAAAGCTGATGACTGCAGTGTGAGCGTCTTGTCTGCCCCCTGTTGAGTAGACATAACTGTAGCAGTGTCATCCAGGTGTCTCTTAGCTGGAAGATTACCTATGCATATTCTGAGCCCAGTTCAGATCAGCCCAGACCCAGCTGGAGGTCCTAACATTGGAAATTCTGCTTGGGACAGAGGCTGTGGCAGCACAAATTGGCTGCAAGGTTCTTTATTTTGGTTCAGAGTGACCCAAGAAGGCTCTGACTCAGACCTGCCCTCAGAGCTCCCACTGGCAGAACTACCATGGAGCACCCTGGTGGAAGCTGGGAGTTGGGGAAACACCATCTGCCCTCCCTTGAGGTGAATCTTGCTGGAAGACAAACAGCCTCACTGGGAATGTTGGTGATGGTGATTTATACCCTATTGCACAGAGCCATAACTAGAGATTTTTGCACCCGAGGCAAGGCAAAGGAAGGACCCTCGCCGCCGAAATGCCGCCAAAGACGGCGGAAGCTGAGGAGCGCAGAAAACTCCCCAAGCCGGTGGCATTTTGGCAGCAGCCTTTGGGCTGCCACCGAAATGCCGCCAGCTCAGGGAGTTTTCTACGCCCCTCAGCTTCCACGCCAGAGGCAAGTGCCTCACTCGCCTCACCCTTGTTACGGCACCGCTATTGCACCAGGCTAACTGTATGCAGCCCATTCAATGGAATGCAGGGTGACGACCTCCTGTATCTGTGCTTTCAAGAAGCAGGGAGGTGAGTGAGAGGAAAAGATAACAGCTCCCACAGGAAGGAGCTCTGTTTTTCTGTATTTCACATCCTAGAGCACCAAAGAAATCTCCAAATTCATGAGTGAATGAGGTGATTTACCATGGGGAGAGGTTGTCTCTGCATCACGGCTGTTGGAATTGCTGGTTTTGTCTGGGCAAAAATCACAAGAGAAGAAACTGTTAAAGCAAAAATAGGAAACTCTGTTAGATATGCTAATGGTGAGGAGGTCAGTTGTTTCCCATGTTGGCATGGTGTGTGTGTGTCACAAATTAATATTTTGAAATGTAAAGGGTCCATCAGAGTTAGGCTTGACAGAATTATATATTTTTTTAAACTTTGACAGATAGTATCAATGCTTATTTTAAGCATATATTTTTCTTTTTATCAATTTAAATTTTCAGTTATAGGTTTTAAGTATTTTTTTTCTATTTTATCATTTTAAATGTTCATTGTTGTGATGGGGTCAGAGAATTATTTAATGACAGTAGACATTGAGATTCAAATATTTGTAACTGTTAAAAGAGAAATTGTCAACATCACATGTCAAAATATACAAAGTAAATATCCTTAATTAAACTCTAATATGTTCTCGAGCAGCATTTTTTTTCTTTCTTTATCTGGCAATTTCATTATCAATTAAAATATTTTTTTCATTTGTTTGTGTGTTTATATGCAGTGCCATCAATGTTTTCCAGCATTTACTAATAAATATCTAATCCTTCCATCCTAATCTAATCCTATTCATAGAGCTGGATAACACTTGTAATTACCTATTCATGAAATTTTGAAATTCATTTTACATTCCTATTTGGAACAAAACCAACTATATATAAAGTTCATGTTGGAATTTTGAAAATTTGTTTCAGAATTTTGAAATTTAATTTGGGAGTTTCAAAACTTTGTTTTGGAATTTATTTTATTTCATTTTTATATTATTTTCACATAATTTCATGACATTACACAATAATACCACTGACAAGTCGTAATGTGACATACTATAATAGTTAAAATATTCTATTATTTTCATTTTATGTTAAAATCATTAAGAGCTGGACTACTTAGTACAGCCTGGAGTATTTTACCTTCTTTTCTATATCAAATTGTTCCCTGTTTGAAATATAATGAAATAGTTTGAATTAAATTCAAAAAATCTGAAAGGAAATTATGATATTTTTGTTTTGATCCAAATAGGAATGAAAAAGAAATTTCAAAATGTTGAAATCCCATGAATCGGTAATTCCCTTTCAGGCTGCTCCATGAGGGACCCTTTACAGTATATTTAAAAACAAACAAACAAACTCATTTCAAAAAAATTCTTCTATAGGAATTTTCATCAAATTTGACACATTTTGAAATATTTCAATTTAGGTGACAACAACATTTTCCATAGAAAAAAAGCATTTAAATGAAAAATCTCTGACTATTCCCACAGCACTACATGCCATAGCTGTTCAGGACCCCCCCATGGAAGTTATGTGTTTCAGGGATTAGCAGCCCTGGATTCCAACCTTGGCTTTGTCACAGATCTGAAGAGGACATCCCAGAGAACATGGATATTTGAGTCCTAGTCATTCAAAGTAGCTGGGTGAGGACTGAGAAATAGTCATTGCTAGAAACTCCCATTCACTTTCATGACAATTAAGGGTTCCTAGTACCATGCCAGCCACACTGAGGTCCTCTGAGGAGCAGGTACTTGGTGTGTTCCAGTTCTGAAACTCTCATGGGCCAACACTGCAATGCTAAGTGTCCCCATTGAAAGGGCTTTCTGGAGCAGGAGTTTCAGGAATGGGCCCTGTGTTAACACAATATGCTACTAAACAAAATATTTGCTTATTTCTGATACCAAACAATGGGAACATTGTTATCCTCCGTGAAATGGATGCCTCCTCACCTGTGACATGCAGGTAGCAGGCGATGCTGAGGTGAGAACTCCACACTTGGTTATGAAGCACCTTGTGCTGATACCCACAGGAAAAGTTGCCTGAACTCTGCTCAGTCACATGATAGGGAAAGTCAAAGGAGAATTTCCCTGGCACAGCTGGTTTCCTGGCCATTTCCTTGCCATCCTTGCAAAGGAAAGCGAAGATCATGGGGGAGTTCGAGGGGGTGAGACACCAATAAAGAACAGTGTCACCCACATAAATCAATGACTTGTCCAGGAATAGGCTGGGAGCAGGAAGATCCCCTGGAAAAACTGAGACCATAAAACACCCAACATGAGTGATTTCCTTTTTTAATGATTAGGGCCCATTCCAGTTTCTGTGGAAAAGAAAGTGCGCAGCCCAACTTGGGGCCTGGATTGGGCATATAGAAATGGATTTTAAAAAGCACTGCGCATGCAGGGCTCAATATGAAATGCTTGAGATCTGTAGGTGCTCAGTGCTAGAGCTGAGTGAATAATTGATCATTGGGGGGAAAACTGAATAATATGGGGGGAGAGGTTCATTTCAAATTGAAAGAAAAAAAAAGAAAAAAAAAAGAAAAAATAATCTGGGGTTGAATGAAACTTTTTGTTCAGCCCAAAACATTTTTTTTTGGTTTCATTTTGGGTCATTTGTTTAGTGTTTTTCACACTTTTATTTAAAAAACCAACAACAACTAAATTTTGAAACAAAATACCATTTCAAAATGGGAAGCTGAAATGAACTGTTTCAACGTTTTCATTTTTTTTCATTTTTCAGCTGAAATTATTAATTGATTTTGACCTACATTTGAAGATAGTTTCAGTGCACCAAAAATGTATTTTTAGAAGAATTTATTGTTTGCTGAAAAAAATCTACCCAGCTGCATTCAGCACCTTGGCCAACAAGCCTCTACAGAGTCCATGTACTTCATTTAGCATTGTGGGCTCTCAGCACATTTGAAGAACGGGGTCTTATTGGTGTGATGATTAGAGAAGGTGCTTAGACACTACGGTGACATACAAACCTATATAGACTAGAATAGAACAGAATAGCTGGCCACAAGGTTGCAAAATTGCCATCTTGAAATTTAGAACATTTGAGATTCTTTTTGGTGATTTTCAGGGATATTTGTTGATGTGTCTGGTCCCAGTTACATTATGCAAATCTGCGGTAATTCCGCTGAAGTCAGTTCTCCATTGCCTGGTTCCTTATGTAGAAATTCACACCAGTGCCATGTAGCTATGAAGTTCTATCAAAGCAGAAAGGCACCTTTTTGTACTCAGGAGTAGATTGTGACACAAGATACAAGGTGGTGGAGGAGCAGGACAAATGGATTAATCATACAGGTGTCACTTGATCAGAACAGGATGGCACCAATGCAACTGACAGCATGATTTGACCCTGGTTTCATAGTAAACTCATGTCAGCTCTCACTCATCTGATGAGGAATTGCAGTTGGAGATCTGCTACTGCTGGGAGGTAAAACTCAAAGCTTTGGGAGAAAAAAATAAGAACATTTTAGTGGAAAAATAATCGTTTCTTCTTTTTTAACTTAAAAATGGTTCACAGCTGCAGAATTTCTAAAGGTGCCAAAGAAGTGAATGTTGTGAATGAGGCTGAAGAGTCCCTGTAGGGATATTGCCTGTCCAGCCTCCCTGGGGACAGCACTTTGACGTAATGGGAAAGTTAGTGTGTTCCAATGCCTGCATGAGCTTTTACTCCTGGAAAAGCCACCGAAGTTGGACAGGTCAAAGTGTAGGTCTTGCGTTTCATGGCACATAAAGAAATTAGATTAAAACATAATGCTCTTGTTGCAAGGTAACATTATTTATTGCTTAGACCCCAGAAACTTAACACACAAGAACCAAACACAAAGAGAGACAAAGCAGGCTGCTCCCTAAGAAAAAGAGGCCCCTCAACTCACTCTACCTTACTCTAAGCTGGAGCTCTATAAATTGCTAAAAGACCCAAATCACACGCTTCTCTACAGAGCTGCCTGCCTGGAAGCAGGACCAGGAAACCCCTCTGAAATTTGAAGTGACAACCAATTTTGAAGAGTTTTCAATTCATCACACTAGGAACCAGACGAAAATCAGCACACTGGTTCTCCAGGATGGTGGTTGAGCAAGAAGCCAACAACCTATCCTCGTAAAAGAGTTAAGTTATAGCCCAGGGCTACACTAGGGAGGGGGGTCGATCTACGATACGCAGCTTCAGCGACGTGAATAGCGCAGCTGAAGTCTGCGTATCGTAATCGACTTACCGGGCCATGAGGACGGCGGCGAGTCGATCGCTGCTGCTCCCCCGTTGACTCCGCTTCCACCTTTCGATGAGGTGGATTTCCGGAGCCGACGGGGAGCGCTTTCGGGGATCGATTAATCGCGTCTAAACGAGAGGCGAAAAATCGATCCCCGAAAGATCGATTGCTACCCGCCGATCCGGCGGGTAGTGAAGACAAGCCCATAGAAACACAAGGGAACCATTCCAGCACACATCATGATAGACAAGGAGGGCCCAGCCTTGTTCATGCCCTAAAGGCACAGAACAGTTTCCAATCCAAGCTCTCTGTGCTGCAGTAGCATATAACAGCTCTGTCTAGGACAGGACAATTTTACTTGTACTTTTCTTAAGGGGGAAACAAAGCCCAATACTTACAGACCAGCCACAGACACAGTGCTAGAATCATTGGTGGATTTAGCATTCAGTCAATAGCCTGCAAATTCCTCAGTGGCTTCTGCTTCCCAAGAGAAGGGATCTGCTCCGAATCCCCTCCAAGTCCTTGGGTCTTAGACAGAAGATGAGCACCTGCTTTTCTCCAGTCTCCTCTCTGTCTGGGGCTCCTCACAGCCTAGAAGCTGCAGTGACTCGGTGCTGTGGGTCACCCTCTTGTCTTGCAGGATTTAAGCCAATGGGAAGCCACGACTGGTCACTGCTGGGTTCTGCTTTGCTCCTTGAGATTTAAATGCTCTCTCCACTGACCTTTCTCTTCTTCTCCTCAGGTTTAGACAGAGAACCAGCTGCAGTGGCTCTCTGGGCCTTAGTCACTGTTGTCCTGCACCTGGTGCTGTATTTGCATTAGGGCAAAGTGCTACTGAAAGAGGATGGCAATGTTTCACACTCACTTTGTATTGATGACGGCACAGAAAATCAGGCTCCCTGTTCCCAGCCCATCTCTGCTCATTCTGGTCTCGGTAAAGGGGAGGCTGCAGTCCCCTGCTGTTCTGAATCCCCTTTCTCTTGCTATGGTCAAGCCAGCAAATAATTGGCGGCTGCACTTGTCTGAGTGGTAAAAGAGACAGAAAGCCACAGCCACTTTCTGCTCTAGCATCTCCACTTCTCTGCTGTCTGTGAGAGCCAAAAAGGGATGCTGCTGTCTTGAGATGAGAATAAAGACAGCTTTTCACCATCGGAGACTGAGATAGGCGCTCCATGCGGTAGGGGTCAAATTCCCCCCACCCCAGGCACCACTTAGATGCCATGCACATGGCCTGCCAGTATGGGGCACAGCTATCGAGGTGGAGGCATATCATTAGTTCATATAGTGTCACTATAATATTCTCACCATTCTCTTCTAGCATCTTATTTGTGAGTGCACATTGAACAGGGTTTTCGCTGAGCTTTGCTAATCTACAGCTAATCTAGCTAATCTAGCTCCCTGCAAGGGTATAAGTGGTTCCAGCTATTCTGTGCACTGCCTTGTTTCCTCTCAAGCATTGCCAGGCATGACCTCAACATGGAATTTATTTCCCATCAAGCTGCCCATTCCCTCAGCTCTGACAGGCCCTTCTGAAGTTCTGCATAATCTTCTCTGGATTTGGCTATTCTGAGTAGAGTCACAGAGTTTCAGGCCAGAAGGAACCACCAGATTTTCTAGGCTGACCTGTATATCACAGGCCACCAGCACCACCCAGCACCTGCACACCAAACCCAACAAACAAAATCAGACTAGTGACAAAGAGTTCTGTGGCACCTTATAGACTAACAGACGTATTGGTGCATAAGCTTTCGTGGGTGAATACCCACTTCTTCAGATGCATGCAGTGGAAATGTCCAGGGGCAGGTATAAATAAGCAGGGAACAGTCAGGCTAGAGATAACGAGGTTAGTTCAATCAGGGAGGATGAGGCCTTCTTTTAGCAGTTGAGGTGTGAACACCAAGGGAGCAAAAACTGCTTTTGTAGTTTGCTAGCCATTCATAGTCTTTGTTTAATCCTGAGCTGATGGTGTCAAATTTGCAAATGAACTGAAGCTTGGCAGTTTCTCTTTGAAGTCTGGTCCTGAAGTTTTTTTTGCTGCAGGATAGCTACCTTCAAATCTGCTATTGTGTGTCCAGGGAGATTGACGTGTTCTCCTACAGGTTTTTGTATATTGCTATTCCTAATATCTGATTTGTGTCCATTTATCCTTTTGAGTAAGGACTGTCCAGTTTGGCCGATGTACATAGCAGAGGGGCATTGCTGGCACATGATGGAGTATATAACATTGGTGGATGTGCAGGTGAATGAACCGGTGATGGTGTGGCTGATCTGGTTAGGTCCTGTGATGGTGTCCCTGGTGTAGATATGTGAGCAGAGTTGGCATCGAGGTTTGTTGCATGGCTTGGTTCCTGAGTTAGAGTTATTATGGTGCAGTGTGTAGTTGCTGGTGAGAATATGCTTCAGGTTGGCAGGTTGTCTGTGGGCGAGGACTGGCCTGCCTCCCAAGGCCTGTGAAAGTGAGGGATCGTTGTTCAGGATGGGTTGTAGATCACTGATGATCCGTTGGAGAGGTTTCAGCTGAGGACTGTAAGTGATGGCCAGTGGAGTTCTGTTGGTTTCTTTCTTCAGTTTGTCTTGCAGCAGGAGGCTTCTGGGTACACATCTGGCTCTGTTGATTTGTTTTCTTATTTCCTCATGTGGGTATCGTAGTTTTGAGAATGCTTGGTGAAGATCTTGTAGGTGTTGGTCTCTGTCAGAGGGGTTGGAGCAAATACGGTTGTACCTCAGTGCTTGGCTGTAGACAATGGATCTTATGGTGTGTCCGGGATGAAAGCTGGAGGCATGTAGGCAGGCATAGCGGTCGGTGGATTTTCAGTATAGGGTAGTGTTAATGTGACCATCGCTTATTTGCACCGTGGTGTCTAGGAAGTGGACTTCCTGTGTAGACTGGTCCAGGCTGAGGTTGATGGTGGGGTGGAAGCTGTTGAAATCATGGTGGAATTGTTCCAGAGTTTCTTTCCCATGGGTCCAGATGATGAAGATGTCATCAATGTAGCGTAGATAGAGAAGGGGTGTGAGTGGATGAGAGCAGAGGAAGCGTTGTTCCAGGTCAGCCATAAAAATGTTGGCATATTGTGGGACCATGCGGGTGCCCATAGCGGTGCCACTGGTCTGGAGGTATACATTGTCACCAAATTTGAAATAATTGTGTGTGAGGATAAAGTTACAGAGCTCAGCAGCCAGTTGTGCTGTGGCATCATCAGGGATACTGTTCCTGACAGCTTGTACCCCATCTGTGTGTGGGATGTTTGTGTAGAGAGCCTCTACATCCATGGTGGCTAGGATGGTGCTTTCTGGGAGATCACCGATGCATTGTAGTTTTCTCAGGAAATCAGTGGTGTCACGGAGATAGCTGGGAGTGCTGGTGGCATAGGGTCTGAGTAAAGAGTCCACATATCCGGACAGTTCTTCAGTGAGAGTGTCAATGCCCGACATGATGGGGCGTCCAGGATTTCCAGGTTTGTGGATTTTGGGTAGTAGATAGAATAACCCCGGTCGGGGCTCTAAGGGTATGTTGATTTGTTCCTGTGTTAGCGTAGGGAATGTCCTGAGTAGCTGGTGCAGTTTCTTAGCGTATTCCTCAGTGGGATCTGAGGAAAGTGGCCTGTAGAAGTTGGTATTGGAGAGTAGTCTGGCAGCCTCTTTTTGGTAGTCAGACCTATTCTGACCTATAAAATCAGACTAAAATATTACAGCCTGCAGGAGACGAGACAATTGTGCACCGCAGGCAGAGAATAGGAAGGTTTGAAGTGCACCAGTTCCCAAGGCCACTGAAATGTCAGGGAAATGATTAAGTGAGATACACCCAAATAACTCCAAAAAGCAACCCTCACCCCACACCACAGAGGAAGGGAAGCTTCCCCTCCTTTTTTCCAAATTCCCTGACAATCTGACTTGGGAAAAAATCTTTCCTGACCTCATGCATGTTGATCGGCTGGACCCTGAGCACGTTGTACCATCTGCACATTTTGCTACCTCACTGTTTGCTGCTCTCCTTTCTGAATAATTAATAAACCTAGTATACAACACAGAGCCTAGTACAGAGCTTCATTGAGCAGTACAGAGCACCCTCCATTAACCTTAATTGACTATTTATTCCTCTTCTTTCTCTCTTAGTCCATTTCTGACCCATCACAGAACGGTGTCTCTCACCCAATGAATACTTAGTTTCTTTACTTGCTTCTTGTAAGAGACCTTATCAAAAGCTATTGAAAGGTCAAATAAATGTTATTAAATATTTTTCCTTGATCCACTATTTAGCTGACATGCCTAAAGAATCCTAGTGGAGTAGAAAAGCACATTTTTCCATTGCAGATCATACCATCACCGCTTGCTTAAGCAGATTTGTGGTCATTACTTCCATGTTCCGTGTGGTCTCACTAACTGAAACATTCTAACTCCTACCATTGAGCATGTTCTTCTTAGTCCCCAAAATCTAAAGGTAGCCATTGATCTGTTCCAAGGGTTACAGCCTACTTAACCACACTTATGCTAACTTATGCTCCAGTTAATATCTTACAGGATACAGGCCTGTAGGTTTCTTGCGTTACACAGCTGAATATGATAAAAGGCAAGCCAGTGAATATAATAGGATGAATATAATGAGGGAAACTTGCCGTACTGGCTACAAGGTCATTGGTCCGGAGGATGAAAATATGAAAAGTGGGCAGCAGGTTAAAAACAAATAAAAGGAAGTTCTTCTTCACACAGCGCACAGTCAACCTGTGGAACTCCTTGCCTGAGGAGGCTGTGAAGGCTAGGACTATAACAGGGTTTAAAAGAGAACTGGATAAATTCATGGAGGTTAAGTCCATTAATGGCTATTAGCCAGAATGGGTAAGAAATGGTGTCCTTAGCCTCTGTTTGTCAGAGGGGGGTGACGGATGGCAGGAGAGAGATCACTTGATCATTACCTTTGGGTCCACTCACTCCGGGTCACCGGCATTGGCCACTGTCGGCGGACAGGATACTGGGCTGGATGGACCTTTGGTTGACCCAGTACGGCCTTTCTTATGTTCTTATGTTCTTATGTAATATCATTGATGCATCTCAGAATATAATTGGTTTCATGGTGCATTTGGCCAGAAATTCTTCTTCAGCTCTTTCCCAGACATGAAGAAGAGCCCGCTCTGTAGCTCAAAAGCTTGTCTCTTTCCCAAACAGCAGTTGGTGCAATTAAAAATATTACCTCACCCGCCTTGTCTCTTGTGGGTAAATTGATCATCCTCTCTGTGTTTTAGGTAACCATCTATAAAATGGGGTGATAATAATCCTTCCTTGATGTATCTTGTCTATTTAAGATTGTAAACTTATCACAATAGTGACTCTCTCTAATTATGTATCTGTACAGTGCCTAAGGGCTCTGATCACAGTTGGGATCCTAAGGCCCTATCATAATTGAAATAATCATTTATTAGAATTTCATAAATAAAACATAATTAAGCAGGAAATCATTGCTGTATAATGTGTCAGACTTCCAGTGTCTTATGCTGCTTTAAAACCACAGTGTATAATTGCTTATCATGCCATGGGAATATACATCAGAATTGTTATCTGTAACAAAGGTCACATTTATAACATTTTTTGTTAACACTGTTGCTAGTGAAATCTTGTTCTCGGGAGCTTTGAAAAGTTTATTTGTCCCCTTACAGTATTCTTAAATGATCCTGGGGGTTAGGTTGCCATAGCTCACCCCTGAGTGCTGTAACTACATCATCCTAACTGTGGTGGGGCAAGTGCCCCACCCCCTTGCATGAATGGGCTGCAGGAGGCCAGTGAGCCTGTGCAGACGGGCAGCCAATGAGAGAAGGGCTTATAGGGAGCCAATCAGGGCCCAGATTGGAGGGAGCCAATCAGGGCTAGGCTCAGCCCTATAAAAAGGCTGCCCGGGAGAGAAGCAGGGAGTCTCTCCCAGGCCTTTGGAGGGGAAGGCTTGTCTCCTGTTCAGGAGACCAGCACCTCGGACAGCGTAGTGCTGGGCAGATGCAGGGGAGCCTAGGAGAGCTCCAGCCTGTCACCTGCTACGCTGCAGGCCCTGACTGGAAGGGCCTGGAGGGTGCAAAGGGGTCAGTGGGGAAGTGACCTATGGAGAGAGAGCAGAGGAGGGAGAGAAGGAGGGCAGGGAGGCTGTCACTAGAGGGTCCCTGGGTCGGGACCCAGAGTAGTGGGTGGGCGTGGGTCTCCCCCCCCCCCCCTTCCCCGTTATCATGCACTTGGCTGTGAGAGGTGGCCATAACAGACTGCACCAGACCCCTGACAGAAGGGGATAGACTTTGGGGTGTGGTTGGCCACTGCGGCGGGGTGAACTGGAAGACTGCTGTTAACTCCCCCGGAAGGGGGAGAGTGTGGACTAGGGGCCACTGCCGGAGGGCAGTGTCCTGAAGAGGACGCCGCGAGCCAGGAACAACGCGGGTCCAGACGCCAGCAAGGGAGCGGCGGACGGGACACCACCGGCGGAGGACGCTCCAGGACTGCTGTGAGCTAATTCCCAGACTGACCGACAGGGGGCGCCGCAGTGGTGAGTTGTAACCCCGTCACACTAACTTTTAAGTTTAAACTAGACCACATACAGTATTTGCAACCCCACCCGAAGAGAAGGATATTTGGACACATGTGGCCTCTTTCCAGGCAACGTAGACATGCAGGCAGGGCAGGGAGGCATTTGCCAAGAGTTAGCCTAAATTGTTTCTTCAATAGGAAATTAATGATCCATTGCACCTACCTGAGTGCCCATCCTCCAGGGATGAGACAAGTGCTGCTGTTTCACACCCGGTCTGTGTGTCTGTCTGTCAGACAGCTCCTGGTTTTCAGCTGCCTTGCTGTACCCTGCCTCGTCAGCCCCTTCCTGGCCAATGCCAAACAGCTCATCTTCATCCACTGCTGCAGCTTCCTCATCCTCTCCAGGGCCTGAAGTACCCCTAGTGTTGTAGGAGAGGTGTATGCGGGGGGTCATAGCATGACCATAGCATCCAGCTCAGTACACAGGGCATGCAGGTGGCTCCAGACTTCATGATGTTCTGCGTAACCTTGTGCTAGCACTGCCTTAGTTCTTTCCACATTGCCTGTCATTGGCCCTTGCCACTGGAGTCGGTACATATATCTTTGCTCCTGCGGGGTCACTATAGCTGGGCTTGCACATGCCCCTCACCCCACAGCCTCAGGGGACTGAGCATCTCCCATACAGCAGGAGGCCACATTGCATCTGGTCTGTGAGTGCTTGGGAACAGGTGTGAGGGAACAGAACGGACATAGCCGCAAAGAACATGCTGGGTATTTAAAAACTCAGCTTTCTATCACTTGTGACCTCCAGGCAGTGAAGTCCCAAGGTGTTACCAGACAGGTCACCGCTGAAGGGAATATTGCATTGTGGGACTGCAGCTGGAGGATGTTCAATAGGAGGTGTGGGGTGTGTGACAAATGTGGGAGTTGTCTGTACTGTTTTTATAAGTGATCTATATGACTCTGTACCTGTCACCATGGGATTGCCACCTAGTGGGTGCAGAAGGGTTAACATGCTGCTCCTGAGGCAGATCAGGAGTCATGAGGTGTGTATGTAGCTGTCTAGGGTGGTATAAATGGGTCACTGACGACTGGCTGAAACTGATCCGTATCAATGGAGGGTCCAGAAAGACAATGTGAACCCCAACACTGAACAATTGACATCCCATGTGAACTCAGCAGGACTCTTCAGAAGGAGGACAATGGACTGGAAGGTGACAGGGTCTGTGTTAAGAACTGGCCTCACTGAGACACATGAGCTCCCCCGGGATAGAAAGACAAAGAGAGAGAGAGCCAAAAAGGACTCGATGGGTGGAGCCCTGGCATTGGCCAGTCTGACTGTCTTAGACTCTGCTTCTCTGTGCTCACCTAGCCCATGCATAATCCAGTTGGCTAATAAACCCTGCTCTGTTTTGTCAGTGCTGCCTGGTGTCACTTCAAATACTGCATGGGTGCATTGATCCCTGAAGAGTGTAAAAGTCTCTAGACAGGAGTCTGGCTCACTGAGCAGAGCTCACGGTGTGAAGCAGGAGGGCTAGAGGCAGAAGCTCAGTCTTGGAAGCACTGAGGGCACACAGCCTACCCTGAAGGAAGAGTGGGACCCCTTCGGGGTCTGCCCACAGAAGGGGTTCCTCCAAGGGGCTGTTCAAAAGCCAGGGAATAGCACAGATCCAACGGATGTGTGTCAGGGGCAAACAATCTAAGCAGTTTTAAGATGGAGCGTGGTACATTTTTGAGTGGGATGGTATGACAGGGTTACCTGCCTTGGCAGAGGACTGGACTCGATTGTGGAGGTCCCTGCCAATCCTGTGTCCTGTGACTTCTTATTCCAGTACATGTGCATCCACCACTGCCACTCCACCAGCAGTTCTCCTTTTCCCCTTCTGTACGCTGAACTAAGGCAGCCAATTTGATTAGGTTCTGGGACATGTGAATCCAAGCATGAGGAGGCATTCACTCAGTGCCATTGCAATTCCCCTCAGGGTCCCTGGCCCCTTCCTCCTCACCCCTCCCTGCCATTCCTCCTCCCCCAGTCCCCTCCAGTCTGGCTCAGGCAGAGCCATGGCTCCTTTTTCCCAGCTGCAGATGATCTGTGCAAACACCAAGAGCAGCAGGACCAGGATGTAGCAGAGAATTCAGACTCTGACAGACAGAGCAAGCCCTGGGCCATGGGAGGGAAGAGGGTGAGGGGTTTGCACGGGGCTCCATGGGGCTGAGAATGGTGGGGAATGTACAGTACACAGGAGTGAAACCTGTGGGTGGATGCTGCTCCCCACCTCCCACCCTGGGGAAAGAAGGGGGGCAGTAGTAGAGTGGGTTTGAAATGCAAACTACAGAACGTTCAGTGATTCCTTCAAACTCCTGGCTGAGCCAGCAGAGGGCATCTCAACTGCAGCTGCACCTGGACACAGCTCACCAGTCCTAGCAATCACTGCAGCCTTCTCACGCCTCTGGTATCACATTTTCTTTCTATTTCTCATCTTCTTCCTGCTTTGAATCTTTGTATTTCTGTCATACACTAAGGCCAAATTCTGCATTTAGACTGCTATGGGTCCAGAGTGACTCCATTAACTTCCATGGAGCTACTCCAGATTGACATCAGCATGACTCAGAATGCAGTAGGGTGCTCTGTGCAAACACCCGTTTATGTAATTCAAATGCCTGGCAAACACTTTGAAAGAGAAGAACTCTATTAAAGATTTCACACTCATGTAAAAAGCTCCCAATCCAGCAAATACAGGGAAATCAAGATCTGGCAATTCCTGATATTTCTAGGGTAAAAAACAAGCCAGAAAAAAATCCTTAATGTAAACAGGTTTCAGGGGGGTAGCCATGATTGTCTGCATCAGAAAGTTATGCCCAAATAAATTTGTTAGTCTCTAAGGTTGCCACAGGACTCCTCGTTGTTTTTCCTTAAATGTAAACAAACAAACCTTTCATACACTATTATATGTAGTCAGAAATTATTTATTTTCCTGAAGAATTAAAATGCAATTACAATGAAAAAACCCCCATTTTTGTTGAAAAATTCTATGGCAAAAATTAGAATTTTTAGTGAAAATTTTAAACCAAAAGGTTTTGGCTGACATATTCCCCCCGCTCCAAAAAGGTGGGTGTGTGTGGGGGGGGGGGGGCGGTAAAATGCAGTGACTCTCAGGAGTTTGCTCTTTGTGTCCTCATTCTTCTTTGTGGGCTAGACTACATCTCTTATAATGCATCATGGTCCCTCCTGTTTGAGGATAAGCTATGCAACATGGCATCACTAACCATAGTGCAAATACTTTTTGTGTATAATTTCATTTAGTTGAAAATCTAATCTTCTGTAGAAAAATTGTTTTGATGGATAATTTTCACTTAGTCCTATAACCCATAATGGAACAAAGGGGCACGAGTACAAATCCCATTATTTTCACCCTAATCGGCTCACCTTTAATTGTCCTCTGATCCTACAGACATTGAAGTGAATGGGAGTTTTGCTGCTTTACTTTGTTCATTGAATTCAGGCCCAGGCCCAATGTAATATGTTTTGTTTTCTATATTTACAGCATTAAACTTCTAGACATAGAGTGAACAGAAATATTCACTCATTTGTGTCATACTGTCCCTGTTCCCTAACCCCGTGAGGCTAAGCAGCCCTGCTTACATAAGCCCTGCTTACATAGAGGGGGAGGTTTAGGTTGGATATTAGGAAAAACTTTTTCACTAGTAGGGTGGTGAAGCACTGGAATGGGTTACCTAGGGAGGTGGTGGAATCTCCTTCCTTAGATGTTTTTAAGGTCAGGCTTGACAAAGCCCTGGCTGGGATGATCTAATTGGGTTTGGTCCTGCTTTGAGCAGGGGGTTGGACTAGATGACCTCCTGAGGTCCCTTCCAACCCTGAGATTCTATGATTCTATGAATCATAGAATCTCAGGGTTGGAAGGGACCTCAGGAGGTCATCTAGTCCAACCCCCTGCTCAAAGCAGGACCAACCCCAACTAGGGCTATGTCATCCCAGCCAGGGCTATGTCAAGCCTGACCTTAAAAACCTCGAAGGAAGGAGATTCCACCACCTCCCTAGGTAACCCATTCCAGTGCTTCACCACCCTACTAGTGAAAAAGTTTTTCCTCATATCCAACCTAAACCTCCCCCTCTGCAACTTGAGACCATTACTCCTTGTTCTGTCATCTTCTACCACTGAACAGTCTAGATCCATCCTCTTTGGAACCCCCTTTCAGGTAGTTGAAAGAAGCTATCAAATCCCCCCTCACTCTTCTCTTCTGCAGGCTAAACAATCCCAGTTCCCTCAGCCTCTCCTCATAAGTCATGTGCTCCAGCCCCCTAATCATTTTTGTTGCCCTCCGCTAGACTGTTTCCAATTTATCCACATCCTTCTTGTAGTGTGGGGCCCAAATCTGGACACCGTACTCCAAATGAGGCCTCACCAGTGCCGAATAGAGGGGAATGATCATGTCCCTCGATCTGCTGGAAATGCCCCTACTTATACAACCCAAAATGCCGTTAGCCTTCTTGGCAACAAGGGCACACTGTTGACTCATATTCAGCTTTTCGTCCACCGTAACCCCTAGGTCCTTTTCTGCAGAACTGCTGCCCAGCCATTCAGTCCCTAGTCTGCAGCAGTGCATGGGAGTCAATTCAGGCTATGTCTACCCTACAAACTAGAGGTATGATTCCAACTCCTGTACACATGCTCATAGTAGCTCCATGAGAGCTAGCCTGAGTATTAATAGCAGTGTAGTTGTGATAGACCAGGCAGTGGAAGCATGGCTTAGCTGTTACGAATACAATCACTCCCGATATCAGAGGGTACCTTCTTGGCATGGCTACACTGTGCAGCCATAGTTGCTGCTCCTGCAACTGCAGCTGTGTTACTCTTTATACTCTCACTGCCTCTCACAGGGTAGCATGATTATGTGTATGGGAATTTGGGAATCACACCCCTAGCTAGCAGTGGAGATATAGCCTCAGATATAGGGGGCACTTGGGAGAGATTTTTTTCTTCAAGTTATTTTGTCCCTATGCTGATGTAAGCAGAGTCAGGATGAGCTCTACCCTGACATCTGGTGGTGAGTTGTGGAAAGGGACTTCAGGGGCTGACCTTGTTTGCATGGGCACACCCACCCTGCCTAGCATGATGGACCGCTTGCCCAAATGGTCACTTTGGCTGCTGTGGGATCCCCAGTTTCTCTGTTATTGGGGCAGGAAGAATAAAGTGTTACCCTGATTATGTGAATCAAGGGCAGTGGAAATGTTTTATGACAGAGGGACTCGCCATCAACTAAGCAGCACTTGCTAGGCAAGGGACATGGGTTCCAAAACCTAGTGAATTGAGAGAGGAAGGTGGTTGTAGTTTTTGTGCCTGGTAGCATGGGCCCCTTATGAGGGCTCTAGGTGCCAATTACAACTCCTATCTACTCCACTGTGGAATATCAAAGTTAGTTTTGATTCTATTAGGAGTCTAGTTACTGCTGAACTGGATTCACTTTGGGCCAAGGGTGCACCTGCACTGAGGGCCCCCCCCCACCCTTACTGTAAGCTGAAGTTACTAAGAGCTGAGATCACTGAGTGCTGTGTTATGTTGTGGAGGGGCCTGAAGATATATTGCTGAGTGGTTAGCAGAGCAGTTTGTGGGACAGCTGGAGTGGCTCATGGGACAGCTGGTGGAGCAGAGTGGCTCGTGGGATGGCTGGCAGAGTGGAGCGACTTGCTGTGAAGGCTGCAGTAGAACCACACAGAGAGGCGGGGTGGTCGGCCTTGGACCACGTAAGGTTCCCTTTTACCTCCCCCCCCCACACCATTTCCATGCGGGGGCCTCTGCAGATGAACTTTTGAACTCTGGGGCTGCACTAACCAGGGAGAGACTTTTCGGTGCTGGACTTTGGGGTTGTTGGACTTTTGGAACTTTGGGTGACTCTTGGATTGCTGGACTCAAGAACCAAAGGGAGAGGACACGGCCCAGTTTGCTGGGGTGTGTCTTGGTTTGGTTATGAAACCTGTTTGTGGTGTTTTCCCAACATAATGCCGCATTGTTTCTCTCTGTCATTAAAAAGCTTTTGCTACACTCAGACTCTGTGCTTGTGAGAGGGTAAGTATTGCCTCTTAGAGGCACCTGGTGGGGGGGTATATATTTGTCCCAGGTCACTGGGTGGGGGCTCGAGCCGGTTTTGCATTGTGTTATTGGAACGGAACCCCTAGATACTGAACCCGGCCCTTGTTGCTGCCAACTCTGACTGGCAGAAGGGTTATACTGATACTGGCAGAAAAATCCCAGGGACCACCACCTCATGCAATTTGATGTAAGTGATGAGTAAATTTGTTATTCTTCTTTGTCTGGACAGAAACCCTCTCCCCACTCTTAGAGAAGATAATGCCTGTCGTTGGGATGTCTGCAGGCACTGCACATGTCCACATGACTGTGTCCACTTTGTGAGCAGACAGCTCAGACAGAAACCTCTGTGGGGTCAGGGAGATCTGTTATTAAATATTTGTTCCCCATGTAGCAACTTATAGATAGTAATCAAGTCATCCCTTAAGTTTCTCTTTGTTAATCTAAATAGATTAAGCTCCTTCAGTCTATCACTATAAGGCAGGCATTCTAATCCCTTTCTCATTCTTGTGGCGCTTCTATGACCCCCTCTCCAATTTGTCAACATCCTTCTTGAATTGTGGGGACCAGTACGGGACACAGGATTCCAGCAGTGGTCACACCGTGCCAAATACAGAGGTAAAATATCCTCTCTGCTCCTACTCGAGGCTCTACTGTTCACACATCCCAAGATCACATTAACTCTTCTGGCCACAGCATCACACTGTGAGCTCATATTCAGCTGATTATCCACTATGACCCCCAAAACTTTTTCAGAGTCGCTGCTTCCCAAGACAGAGTTCTATATACTGTATGTATGGGCTGCATTCTTTGTTCCTAGATGGACATATTTGCATTTAGCCATATTAAAACACATATTGTTTTCTTCTGTCCAGCTTATCAAGAGATCCAGATCACTCTTAATCAGTGACGTGTCCTCTTCATTATTTTCCATTCCCCTCGTTTTTGTGTCACCTGCAAACTTTATCTGCAATGCCCAGTGCAGCACTAGCAGTCTGTGCTGCACAGAACACGGCAGTGGCTCAGTAAGGGACACACTGCTTTCACAGTCAGTGCTGACCCCAATGCCCAGAGCAATGCTAGGGGGCCTGTTACAGTGAGTAACAGTCACTAATTAGCGTGCATTATGCAAGATGAAAGTCCTTGCCAGGAGCTGTTTGTGGTGGCCAGGGATTGGTGCATAAAGAGAGGAAATGGCAAACAATGTCATGATGGTCAGCAAATGCAACCCATGCCTAAAAAAGCTCTGTTACATCTTTGGCAGTGTGCAGCTACCCCATGGCAGTTAATCCAAATAGACTATGCAGAACCGTTTATGGGATGTATTTTTTGTTTGTTTGCAGGAGATGTCCATTCTAAATTTCCTGAAGCATTCTGTGTGGATTTGATTAGTTCAGTGCAGACAGTGGAGGCATTAGGGTTCTTGATTTCAAGGATGGGAGTCCCTGAACACATTGCAAGTGACTTTCTATTAACATCTGAAGAGTTCCAAATATTTGTTAAAAGAAATAGTATCAAACATGTCACATCAGCTCCTTCCCACCCTGTCAGAAATTGATCTGGGGAAAGGTTTATCCAGATGATCAAGCAAGTGATTTGTGTCATGGCTCTGGATAAAGGCAGTTTATAGAAAACTGGAAATCCTCTGTTGGCATATAGGAATGCAATCTATGCTACTGTAAATCAGACACCATCAATGTTGTTGATGGAGTGTGATATAATGCTCACCTGAACTTGTTAATGCCTGATCTACTAACTGATGTTTGAGAGCAACAGTGTGCTCACATGGCTACAGACAGTCACACCCAAGTGTATAGTTTTCACATAGGAGAAAATATCTTAGTAAAAAATTATCAAGATAATTCAAGGACCCCTGAGATCACTATGACACAGACAGACCCCTCTGCCTTATCAGGCAGACGTAGCACCAAACACATCATGGAGATTGGAGAAGACATATAGACCAAATTTTGTGCCCAAGTTCAGCAAGAAGTTTCAGTTTCATAGACTTTAAGGCCAGAAGGACCATCTAAACTGACCTCGTGTACATCACAGGCCTTTAAATTTGACCCAGACACCTCTGCACTGAGCCAAAAGACTTTAGCTAATCCTTTAACCTTTCAGTCCCTATGAGAGTAAACTGTTGAGTTCCACAGGCAGAGAAGAGGAGAGATGCCCAAAGACCTCTGCAATGGCAGGGAATTGATTAGGTGAGATAATACTGGCAAGAGACCCATGCCACATGCAGCAGAGGAAGGTAAAATCCCCCCAGTCTGCCCTGGAAGGGTGGAATTCCTTCTTGACCCCAAATCTGGTGACCCTAAGCAAGTGAGAAACACATACCAACCAAGTGTCTAGAAAGAGGACCAGTCCAATGTCCCATCTGCAATAGTGGCCAATTTCTGATGCTTGAGAGGAAGAAAAAAACAAGCAAACAAAACATTTCCCCAATAAAACAAAAATCCAGAACACTCTGGCCAATTGTGCACTAGGGGAAGAAAATCCTTCCTGGCCCCTGCAGGCGATTGGCTGAAGCCCTGAAGCCTGAAATTAGATAATAGTGTAAGCAGAGTCAGGATGAGCTCCACCCTGACATCTGGTAGTGAGTCGTGGCAAAGCACTCCAGGGGCTGATCTCATTTGCATAGGCACCCACCCCACTGAGTACGAACCCATAATAGCCCAATGGGCACGTTGGGCTGCTGTAGGATCCCCAGCTTTCTTTATTGGGGCAGGAAGAATAAACTGTTCTACTGCTTATGTAAATCAAGGACAGTGGAACTGTACTTGGCCTTTTGTCATGATGAAGGGGAACTCGCCATCAACTAAGCAGCACTCGCCAGCCAAGGGACATGGGTTCCAAAACCCAGTGAATTGAGAGAGGCTGGAGACCAGTTTCTTGACTGGGCCTTTTGGTGACAGCTTAAGCACAGTACCTGGTGGTGTGGGTTCCTGGTGAGGGTCTGAGACACCAATTATATCTCTTCCTCTTTTCACTGTGGGTTATTAGAGCTAATGTTGAGTTTATGAGGAGTCTGGTTTTAGACTGCTGAGTTAAAATCACTCTGGGCTAAGGGTGCAAATAAGCACTAAGGCTCCCCTAACTACAAGCTGAAATCACTAAAGAGCTAAAACTCTTATGAGCTGAAATCACTGAGCAGTGTGTTAAGTAGTGGGGGAACCTGAAGATCTATTGCTGTGTGGCTGGCAGAGCGGAGCAGTTTGGGGGAGCCATTGGCATGGCTTGCAGGACGGCTGGTGGAGTGGAGCTGCCGGTGGAGCCGTTTGTGGGGGCAGTCGGAGCGGAGCTGCCGGTGGAGTGGCTGTAGTGGCTTGTGGGACGGCTGGCAGAGTGGCCCTTGGGATGGCTGGCGGAGCAGGGCAAAGCCCCACGGAGGGGTGAGGCAATCATCTTCACACCACGTAAGGTGCCCCTTACCTCTCCCCTCCCCATTTCTGCCCAGACTGATGAACTTTTGAACTCTGGGACTGGACTTTTGGGTTCTTGGACTTTTGGGGACTTTGGGTGATTTCTGGGTTGCTGGACTCAAGAACCAAAGGGACCGGACATGGCCCAATTGGCTGGGGTGGGTCTTGCTCACAATTTGGTTTATGAATCCTAGTTGCGGTGTTCTCCCAATTTAATGCTGGTGTCGTTTACCTGCTGTTATTAAAGATTTTCTGTTACACTCAGGCTCTGTGCTTGCGAGAGGGGAAGTATTATCTCTTTGAGGCACCCAGGGGTGTGTGCAAAGATTTTCCCAGGTTACTGGGTGGGGGCTCGAGCCAGTTTTACATTGTATTGTTGAAAAGGGAACCCCTATGTACTGAACCCAGCCCTTCCTGCTGTCAACTCGTCCTGGCAGAAGGCTTACAATAGTAATTCTCATAATGAGAGCTGCAGTGTTTTGAGTATGTTGAAGGCACTGCAGAGCTTCCTGTCTCCCCATGACAGAAAGGGATGAACTCCAAGACCAGATGTAACCACCAGGACCATACATTCCAGCCTGCTATATACAGAGGCTGTAGAATAATTTCTCCCAGAAGCAGGATTACAGTGTATATTTTAGATACATATTTTAGAAAGACTCCAAGTGATGGTGAATCCACCTTCCTGGGAAGCTGTTGCAATTTTTAATCACACCCAGTGCTAGTAAATTGCATCTTATTTGATGGTTGAGTTTCTAGCTTCAACGTCTAGCCATGGGATTGTGTTCTGCATTTGTCAGTAGGGTTGAAAAGCTCTCCACTCTCAAATCTCTTTTCCACGTGTCAGGACCTAGACATAGTGGCCAAGTCATTTCTCAACCTTATCTTCGATAAGCAGAATACGCTGAGCTCCTTGAGACTCACATCGTAAGTCTTGTTTTCCTGGATTTTTATGGCACCTCCTTTGACCTCTCTAGAGTATTTCCACATCCTTCCTGAAGTGTGGGCACCAGAACTGGACACTGCATCCTAGTAGCAATATTTTCAAGGCTGTGCACCAAGGCAAAATCCCTACTTCTGTTTGATATTCCCCTTTATATACATCCAAGGGTTCCATTGTCCCTTTCTGTCACAGCATTGCATTGAGAACTCAGGCTGAGGTGGTTACCTATGGCAATTCTACACCAGTGATCCCAGTTGAAAACAACAAGCCTACAGTACAGTCACAGCCAGTGGCTAGGGATAGCAGATGTGAGCCTCATGGCCCTTTTCCTAGAACGAATGGCCCTCAGGCCACAGAGCAGGGAGTTGTTGCAGACACAGTTACTCTAGAAACTGCAGACTTGTCCCAGAACCTGCTGTGATGCCCACGAGCTGTTATCCGGAGAGAAGTCATAAACCACCTCTCAGACTTAATGAGTAACATGTTGTATATTACTGACCATAGTTTTGATAGCAGTACATTTCTATTTTTTTGTATGGCCTTTCATGCTAAATGAGTATGTAGGTTATAGGAATTGGGTAATATCCATGTCGTCTTTTGCTGTCACCACCAGAACCCTGTCAGGACAGCAGTGGACACAGGTAGGTAGGCTTGTGGAACCCATCTCAATCCCTGTGATTTCTGCCTTGTGTAGACAGCAAAGACCCAGCACTTACCTATTTTAAAATTCTGGTCTAGACAAGGCTGTGTGCCTTTAAAACGTGTTAAACCAGTCAAGATAAAGCCTGGGCTTCCCCCTAGGATCAACCTCTATCAACTAACATGTTAGAATATAAATTGCCCTGTCTGCACTGGGTTTTAACATGTGTTAGCTAACAGGGTTTAAAAACCCCACACCTTATAGCCTAGTGAAGTCAAAGCCAGAGTGAGGAATGTTTTTGATAGTAAGTTTGAATTTAATTTTTGGTTGAAACATATATAGATTTTGTACCTCAGTTTTGTTTTAAAAATGGCATGAAACTATAAACTGACCACAAAAATTATATTTTTTATTAGAACAATGAAAATAAAAAAGGAAATCTTTACAAAACAAAGGCTTATTCTTCATATTTGCTGTAGGAATAAAACCATCACATTAAACTCACTCTTTTGATTACAATAGCACAGTACAATAAAGGCAGCAGCATCTCCCCCTCACAATTTGCCTTTGTTTTCTCTTTAAACTATTAGTTAATTCTTATTCCATTCATTTCCTTTTCCATCTAGAAGTTTTTTTTGTTTTGGAACATAGTTCCTATAGGAAATATAAATATTTAAGTGCTGGAAAGGTTACTTTTGCAACGAGTATTAGACAAAAAGTACTTGTTCTTGCCACTGTCTTTGATAGCACATAATGAAAATACAGTCAAAACCTCTGAACATAGCTTTCAAATTGTATCTGAATTCTGTATATATTTCCATAAGTTGCTATTTTATGTTCTTCCTCCTTTGTTTTTACTTAGGAGACTTTTTCATGGTGTCCTCACTTTCTATGAGTTCCTCTTTGTGTTTTACATTCCCATCCTCACTCTCAGAGTTTGTGCTATGTTTCCATACACAAAGTGCAACACACGCACTAGCATGATCAGTGTAAAATCAGTTTTTATTTGAGATTCAGGAAAACAAAGGAAGAAAGAACAAAAGTAAGGTCTACAGATGACACAATGTGTGTGTGATTTCTCTTATTGGCTGTCACAACTCTCTACAAAACAGCTGCTCAACTCTTAAAACATAAAGATGCCAGGTAAAATTTTCAGAAGCACCTAAGAGACTTGGGAGCTGAACTCCTTGTTTCACAAGTACCTTAGGAACTAAGGGACAGAATTTAAAAGACATCTAGGCACCTGAAAATGCAGATAGGCACAGTAACAGGCTAGCTGGCCCTTCAAGGGTAGATGGGCTGAGCCATGCCTGTGATGGAGGTACTCTGGAAAGAAGGAGGAGCTGGAAAAAGCAAATCTGTATCTAGACAGATGGGGGTAAGGATCTAGCCTGGTAACAGATAAAGGGGAGGAATCCAGGGAATTTGCCCTGAGGGTCAGTGGCTTGAGTGGAACCAGGCCTCCAGGAACAAAGACCTGGGAGGCAGCAGTCTGGTATTTATTGCTTTTGATTTGTGGGACATTATTGGGTTTGGAATTGGGTTACTCTGGAAGAGGGGACAAAACTGAGTGTGTCTCAGATGGAGGATTAAGTTACCACACCAGCCCACCAGAGCCATAGGGAGGTGGCAGGGGGAGTTACTGCAATGCTGGATTTTGCTGTGAGGAGGAGGCACCTTCAGCATGGTGAGTCTGTTACAGGCATCTAGTGGGATTTTCAGAAGTTTTATAGGTGCAGAACTCTCACTGAAATCAATGAGTGTCAGGCACTTTTGAAAATCCCATGTACCTGTGTCTTTAGGTGTCTGAATACCTTTTAAAATATAGCCTGTTGTGCCTAAGGCACCTTTTGGAAATGGGACTTTGGCTCCTAACTCCCCTAGGGCTACATTCACAAAGTTAGATATGTAACTGACACTTTAGGCATCTAAATCCCAGAATCAGGCCCCACTGGGATTTACAAAAGCCCACGCTCAGCTGTCCTCAAACCGTATAGGTGCCTAAACTAACCCAGCACCTACATTTTTGAAGTAAATGTTGCCTCAGTGCCTATGTTCCTGCCTCTGGGCACGTGGATGCCCAAGCCCCAGAGTGATTCACAAATCAGGGAAAGATAGACTTTCTTGTGGGCCTGCTCCGAGACCACCTAACTCCACACAAAGTGTAAGGGAGAGGAGGAGGAGCCGCTCCCTTATCATTCTTAGCCCAGTGGTTTGAGTACTGACTTTGGATGTGGGAAATACTTGGTTTAAGTCTCCCCTCTGCCTGATAAGAAAAAAAGATTTGAATAGGACTTTACCCTCTCTCAGGTGCATGCCCCAGTCAGTGGACTATGAGACATTGTTTCTTTTAATCTTACAGTGGAACAGCTTCAACAGGAATCTAAATCATTAAGGAGTCATTGGAACAAGATCCTTGGTCTGCCAGCTGAGTGACTAACCACCAGGTTAGACAGTCATTCTTATGCTTGCACTCTCACTGGAACAATTTCAATAGGAAAAGCTGAGGACCAAGCCACTGAGAATATCCTGTAGCTCACTGATAAAGACATACTTGTTCAAAGTCCTTTTCCTCATCAGGCACTGGGGGACCTGAACGTGGGTCTAGCACATCCCTGGTGAGTACCCTAACCATTAGGCTAACAGTTATGAGGGAAGGCCTCCTCCAGCACAAAGAAGAAATGCCTTAGGTGCCTAATTCCAGGAGAGGGTTCTCAACTGTTGAATGGCAAGCAGAGCTAGGGGCCTCCTTTCAGGCCAGACTTAGGTGCGGAACTGACTGAAGGGGAGGGGGAAGCTTAGCATACAACCCTCAGCTCAGCCTCTTCAATTTAAGGTTACCATATTTCAGGTTCTCAAAAAGAGGACACTGAGAGGGGGAAGGAAGAACTAAAGGGGGGTACAGTTGGGGGAGTTAGAGGGGGTACCTGTGGCAGGGGTATTTACTGGAGTTGGAGGGCAGTGTTTCTCCCTGTCACGGTGGCAGGGGGCTGGCCCAAGGCCAGGATGCAGCTCTATCCATCAGTCAGCACCTCCCTGTGGGACCCCCTCCCCAGGGCTGGGATTGGGGGCCTGGGTGGGTGGGATCTGGTAGCTGTGGATTGCTGGGGAATGGACCAATCAGCTGCAGATGCAGGGGAGGGACCAATCAGGAAGTGGACCAATCACTACTCTTTCTGAGCTGCAACAACTGCTCTGACAAAGTCCCAGACATTGCTTATTATTTGAAAAATCCACCCAGACAGAGGACAAAGGCTCAAAAAAGAGGCAACGTCTGGGAAAACCTGGATGTATGGTAACCTTACTTCAATTACCTAATTTAGGAGGCTTCCTGCCTAGTGTGCTGGCTTTTGTTAATTCCTTTCTTAGCCCTGGTCTACACTACGAGTTTAGGTCGAATTTATTAGCGTTATTTCGATTGATCCGTGCACCCGTCCACACGACAAAGCCCTTAACATCGACTTCTAGGGCTCTTAAAATCGATCTCGCCACTCCACCCCCAACGAGGGGATTAGCGCTTAAAGCGATATTGCCGAATCGATGTAGGCTTAGTGAGGACGCAATTCGACGGTATTGGCATCCTGGATCTATCCCACAGTGCAACATTTGACCGCTCTGGACAGCAGTCTGAGCTCTAATGCTCCGCCCAGGTAGACAGGAAAAGCCCCGCAAACTTTTGAATTTCATTTCCTGTTTGGCCAGCGTGGTGAGCTGCAGGTGAGCGCAGATCTCATCAGCAGAGGTGACCATGATGGAGTCCCAGAACCGAAGACGAGCTCCAGCATGGACCGATGGTGAAGTACGCGATCTGATCACTGTATGGGGAGACGAAACCGTGCTAGCAGAGCTACGGTCCAAAAGAAGAAACGCCAATACATATGCCAAAGTCTCCAAGGGCATGCAGGACAGAGGCTACAACAGGGACGCGCAACAGTGCCGCGTGAAAATTAAGGAGCTCAGGCAAGCCTACCAAAAAACCAGAGATGCAAACAAACGCTCTGGGTCAGAGCCCCAGACATGCCGCTTCTATGATGAGCTGCATGCCATTCTAGGAGGTGCAGCCAGCACTGACCCACCCATGTGGTATGACTCCGTATGTGGATCATCAGAAACCACAGAGGAGCATGATGATGATAATGATGCTGAAAATAGCGCCCAGACACAGCAAGGAAGCGGAGAAGCCCTTTTCCCCGACAGCCAGGAACTCTTTGTCACCCTGGAGCCAGTACCCTACGAACCCACCCAAGGCGTGCTCGATGCAGGAGAAGGGACCTCTGGTGCCTCTGGTGAGTGTACCTCTGTTAATTAATACATGTTTTATAAGCAAGCGTGTTTAATGATCAATTCGCGGCCAGTACAGCTACAGCTACTGGAAAAGTCTGTTAACATGTTCGGGGATGGAGCAGAAATCCTCCGGGGACATCTCCAGAAAGATCTCCTGGATGTACTCCCAAAGCCTGTGCAAAAGGTTTCTGGGGAGGGCAGCCTTATCCTGTGCTCCGTGGTAACACTCTACCACGCCAGGCCAGTAGCACGTAGTCTGGAATCATTGCTTTGCAAAGCATGGCGGCGTATGGTCCCGGTGTTTGCTGGCATTCAAGCAACATCCGTTCTTTATCTGACTGTGTTATCCTCAGAAGAGTGATATCATTCATGGTCACCTGGTTGAAATAGGGGAATTTTATTAAGGGGGTATTCAGAGGGGCTCCGTCCCTGCTGGGCTGTTTGCCTGTGGCTGAACAGAAATCTTCCCCGCTGTGACCCACGCGGTGGGGGGAGGGGGAACAGCAAACATCTTGGATGTGTGTCTGTGTGTGTGTGGGGGTGTCGATTAGGTTCGCGCTGCACGTTAACCCAAAAACCGCCGCCCCTCCCTTTTCAATTGCCAACCAGTTTTAAATTGCCAGCCCAAAGGCTGTTTGTTATGGGAAATGAGGGGGTTGCTGTTTGAAAACATTCCCACGTTATGAAGGTTAAAGAAGCCTATAGACTGTGGCTTACCATGGCTGTGGGCAAGCCGAATTCTGTTGCCCGCCGGACCTGCTTGTGTGATCTCTCACACCAAACCGGCAGACCCTCAATATAACAGGCAAAGTGCAACCTTGGACCAAATGCACATGTGATATGTAATGTTTGGAGCATTGTTCTCTAATATGTGTCTTTTAAACTACTCCTCTCCCGTTTGTTTCCTCCCGCAGCTGCAAATGTTTCAACGCCACCCCCTTCATCACCGTCCAAGAGGCTAGCGAAGATTAGAAGTAAAAAAAAAAGGAATCGAGATGAAATGTTCTCAGAACTCATGGAATCCTCCCACACTGAAGCTGCCCAGCAGAATGCGTGGAGGCAGACACTGTCGGAGTCCAGGAAGGCAGATTTTGATCGCGCGGACAGGTGGCGTGATGAAGAGAGTAGGTGGCGTCAGCGTGCAGAGAGAAGGCAGGATGCAATTCTGAGGCTACTGGAGGATCAAACGGAAATCCTCCGGCTTATGGCTGAGGAAAGGCGTAGGGTTCAGGAAAGGCCGCCTGAGCCCAGACCGCCGCTACAGCCCCTGTGTAACCAACAGCCCTCCTTCCCGAGTCCCATAACCTCATCCCCGAGACACCCAAGAACGCGTTTGGGCGGCCTCCGTGCACCCAACCACTCAAGCCAAGAGAACAGTCCAAGCAAGAAAGGGCTGGCATTCAATAAGTTTTAAAGTGCTGTGTGTCCTTGTCCTTCCCTCATCCCCTCCTCCACCACCCATCCTGGTGCTTCCCTTCCTCCACCAGCTATCCCGGGAGACTGTGGCAGTTACCCCCATAGTTCCCTCTCTTTGTTTTACGAATTAATAAAGAATGCATGATTTTTAAGCAACAATGACTTTATTTCCTCTGCGAGCGGTGATCGCGGGGGGCAGGGCAGGGCGGTTTGGGTAAAGGGAAGTAGAGTGAATGAAGGGGCGGGGCTTTTCATTACTGGGGAAAAACAGAACTTTCACACAGCATCCTGGCCATTCATGAAACTGGTTTTCAAAGCTTCCCTGATGCGCAACGCACCCTGCTGTACTCTTGTAATAGCCCTGGTGTCTGGGTGCGCATAACCAGTGGCCAGGCGATTTGCCTCAACCTCCCACCCCGCCATAAACGTCTCCCCCTTACTCTCACAGATATTGTGGAGCGCACAGCAAGCAGTAATAATAATGGGAATATTGTTTTCGCTGAGATCTAACCTAGTCAATAAACTTCGCCAGCGAGCTTTTAAACGACCAAATGCACATTCCACCACCATTCTGCACTTGCTCAGCCTATAGTTGAAAAGGTCCTGACTACTGTCCAGGCTACCTGTGTATGGCTTCATGAGCCATGGCATTAAGGGGTAGGCTGGGTCCCCAAGGATAACTATAGGCATCTCAACATCCCCAATGGTTATTTTCTGGTCTTGGAAGAAAGTCCCTTGCTGCAGCTGCCGAAACAGACCAGAGTTCCTGAAGATGCGAGCGTCATGTACCTTTCCCGGCCATCCCACGTTGATGTTGGTGAAACGTCCCTTGTGATCCACCAGTGCTTGCAGCACTATTGAAAAGTAACCCTTTCGGTTTATGTACTCGCTGGCTTGGTGGTCCGGTGCCAAGATAGGGATATGGGTTCCGTCTATCGCCCCACCACAGTTCGGGAACCCCATTGCTGCAAAGCCATCCAGTATGAGCTGCACATTTCCCAGACTCACAACCCTTAGTACCAGCAGCTTGGTGATCGCCCTGGCTACTTCCATCACAACAGCCCCCACTGTAGATTTTCCCACTCCGAATTGATTCGCGACTGACCGGTAGCTGTCTGGCGTTGCAAGCTTCCACAGGGCTATCGCCAGTCGCTTCTGTACTGTGAGGGCTGCTCTCATCTTGGTGTTCTTGCGCTTCAGGGCAGGGGAAAGCAACTCACAAAGTTCCATGAAAGTGCCCTTACGCATGCGAAAGTTTCGCAGCCACTGGGATTCATCCCAGACCTGCAGCACTATGTGGTCCCACCAGTCTGTGCTTGTTTCCCGGGCCCAGAATCGGCGTTCCACTGTATCAACAAGCCCCATTAACACCATGATGTCCACCTTGCGGGGGGGCCTTTTTTGAGAGAGGTCTGTGTCCATGTCCTCATCACTGTCCTCAGGGCGCTGCTGTCGCCTCCTCGCCTGCTGTAGCTCTAGCAGCTCCTGGTTCTCATTCTCCATATACTCCTGGACAATGCGCGTGGTGTTCATAACGGCGAGAACAGCCGCGGTGATCTGATCGTGCTCCATGCTTTCCCTGGTATGCTGTTTGCAGGACAGCAGAGTGGCAGCAGAAGCGGCGGGTGGATAACAATGGAGTTAGCAATATGGCGCCCATATGAAAAAAGGTGCGAAAGGCTTTTTTGCTCCCCCCTCAGTTGCTTTCACGGAGGGAGGGGGGAGCACGGGTTAGGCTCATTTCCTTCTAGCTGCAGATGGTACAATATGCGGTGAGCAAGGAGGCGCCTTCCCTTCTAGCAGCAGATGGTACAATATGCTTGATATCCATCATCATCTCCTGGCCCCCTCAAGGATTGAACTCGCAACCCCGGGTTTAGCGGGCCAACGCTCAGACCGCTGAGCTATCCCTCCGCCCGTGTTCCAGGCAGTACTGAATCTCCCTTAAACAAAACATAAAAAAGAGAATGACCAGAGTCACTCTGGTCACTCCCATGTATGTCCAAGCGCCCCCGGCCCGCCACACCATAGGCCGCTGGCCAGGAGCACACAAATACCAATCATATTGTACAATCTGCTGTGAGAAGGCAAGGAGCTTCTGCTGTATGGTCCTGCGACCACGACCATTTATGACATATTGCACCATCTGCAGCTAGAAGGCAAGGAGCTTCTGCTGTGTAGTCCCGTGACTACCAGCCTCAGGCAGAATGGCCCCCTCAAGGATTGAACTTGCAACCCTGGGTTTAGCGAGCCAACGCTCAGAACGCTGAGCTATCCCTCTGCCCATATTATAGTGTGACTGAATCCCCACTAGACCTAATGTCCAGGCGTACGCTGGAGCTGTACGGTAATTGTGAGCTGAGCAGGCTTCCGTAGCAAACACGGAAACCCCGGAAAAAAGGCGCAAAAAATATTGCTTTCACGGAGGGAGGGAGGGAGGGAGGGATGACATGTACCCAGAACCACCAGCGACAATGTTTTCTGCCCCATCAGGCTTTGGGATCGCAACCCAGAATTCCAATGGGCAGCGGAGACTGCGGGAACTGTGGGATAGCTACCCGCAATGCAATGCTCCGAAAGTCGATGTTAGCCCCGCTACTGTGGACACAGTCAATCGACCTCATGGTCTTAACGCTCTTTGTGTGGGGACACACACAATCGATTCCATAAATTCGGGTTTTAAAATATCGACTTCTATAAATTCGACCTAATTCTGTAGTATAGACGTACCCTTAGGTGCTTATCTCTTCCCATGCATTGTACAGGGAGCATGGGCACCAAATTCAGGCTTTGTGACTCCCAGTGATTTTCTAAGTTAGGTGTGCTAACACTGAGAGCTGCTCTACACTAATGCTGTAAGATGATCTAAGTTACGCTACTTCAGTTATGTAACACTTTGGGGTAAGGTACCATACAGTATGAACAGAGGCATCAGACTCAGGCCAGTAATAAACAGTGTGTGCAGTGCGGATGAGTTACTGTTACTCAGCCCTGGTCTACACTACGGGGTTAGGTCAAATTTAGCCGCATTAGGTCGATTTAAAAATGACTGCATCCACACAACCAATCCCGTTCCATCGACCTAAAGGGCTCTTAAAATCGACTTCTGTACTCCTCCCCGACGAGGGGAGTAGCGTTAAAATTGACCTTGCTGGGTCGAATTTGGGGTAGTGTGGACACAAATCGGCAGTATTGGCCTCTGGGAACTATCCCAGTGTGCTCCATTGTGATTGCTCTGGACAGCACTTTGAACTCTGCTGCACTGTTTGGTCAGCATAGCGAACTCAGCAGCACTCAGCAGCACAGGTGACCATGCAGTCACCCCAGAATCGCAAACGAGCTCCAGCATGGACCGAAAGGGAGACAGTGGATTTGATTGCTGTATGGGGAGACTAATCTGCGGAGGCCGAACTCCGATTGAAAAGAAGAAATGAAAATATATTTGCCAAAATCTCACAGGGCATGTTGGACAGAGGCTGCAACAGGGACACACAGCAGTGCCACATGGAAGTTAAGGAGCTCAGGCAAGCCTACCAAAAGACAAAGGAGGCAAACGGTCACTCTGGGTCAGAGTCCCATACATGCCACTTCTATGATCAGCTGCATGCATTCTAGGGGGGGACCCTACCACCATCCCACCACTGTCCATGGACACCTGCAAGGGGGTAGTCTCACGCAACAGGGAGGAGGATTTTGTGGAGGAGGAAGAGGAGAATGCACAGCAGGCAAGTGGTGAATCCTTTCTCCCCATCAGTCAGGACCTTTTCATCACCCTGGAGCCAATACCCTCCCAAGGCGGGATCCCCGACCCTGAAGCCGGAGAAGGCAGATCTGGTGAGTGCACATTTGTACAGGGTTTAAAAGCAATACTGTTTAATGTTTGATTTGCCCTGAAGAATTGGGATGCATTTGTGGCCAGTACAGCTACTGGAAAAGTATGTTCACATCTGGGGATGGAGCGGGAATCCTCCAGCAACATATCCATGAAGCGCTCCTGGAGGTACTTGAAAGCCTTTTCAGAAGGTTACTGGGGAGGGCTGCCTTATTTCGTCCTCCACGGTAGGACACTTTACCACACCAAGCCAGTAAGCAAGTATTCTGGAATCATTGCAGCACAAAGCATGGCAGCGAATGGTCCTCGGTTTTGGTCGCATTCAAGCAACATTTGGTCTATATCTTTCTGTGTTAGCCTCAGTAGAGTGATATCATTCATGGTCACCTGGTTGAAATAGGGGAATTTTTGTAAGGGAACAGTAAAAGGACCCCGTTCATGCTGGACTGTTTGCGCTTGGCTAAAAGGGATCATCCCAGAGAATAGCCACGCGGTGGGGGTAGGTGTGTGCTGCACATCCACCCGAAAACCGCAGCCCCTCCTTTTAAATGTGAAACCCAACCCATTGCTTGCTCTGGGAAAAGAGGGCTCTGCAGTTTGAAAACATTCCCACATGTTATGAAGGCGTAAGAAGCCACCCCCGCGGACCAAAAGGCTTACCATGGCTGCCTGGAAACCTAATTCTGCTGCCCAGCCATGTGTGATGTGTCACCATACCAGCAGGCGCTCAATATAAAGGGCAAAATGCGACCTTGTATCTAAAGCACATGTGCTGTCTGCTGTGAATTGCTTGATTCATGGTAAAAGAGTCTCCTTTTTGTTCTCAGAAATGTATCATCTTAAATTTTACTCTCCCTTTTTATCTCCCCCAGGTGCAAATGTTTCTATGCTCCCCCTATCATCTCCATCTCTGAGGTTATCGCAGATTAGAAGGTGAAAAAAATGCACTCACGATGACATGTTTTCTGAGCTCATGCAGTCCTCCCGCACTGATAGGGCACAGCTTAATGCATGGAGGCATTCAGTGGCAGAGGCCAGGAAAGAATTAAGTGAGCACGAAGAGCAGAGGCAGGACATGATTCTGAGGCTAATAGGGGAGCAAACGGACATGATGAAGCGTCTGTTGGAGCTTCAGGAAAGCCAACAAGAGCACAGACCACCGCTGCATCCACTGTATAACCGCATGCCCTCCTCCCCAAGTTCTGTATCCGCCTCACCCAGACGCCCGAGAACGTGAGGGGAGGCTCCAGGCACCCAGCCATTCCACTCCAGAGGATGGCCCAATCAACAGAAGGCTGTCATTTAAACAGTTTGATTTTTAGTGTGGCTACAATAAACAATGCGGCCTTGTCCTTCCCTCCTCCCCTACCTCACCCAGGCTACCTTGTCCGTTATCTTGTATTTTTAATTAATAAAGAAAGAATTCATGGTTTTAAAACAATAGTTACTTTATTTTGAGGGGGGGTGGTTGACTTACAGGGAATTAAAATCAACAAAGGGGGCGGGTTTGCATCACGGAGAAATCACACACAACTGTCACACTGAAGCCTGGCCAGTCATGAAACTGGTTTTCAAAGCCTCTCTGATGTGTAGCACACCTTGCTGTGCTCTTCTAATCACCCTGGTGTCTGGCTACTCAAAATCGGATGCCAGGCAATTTGCCTCAACCTCCCACCCTGCCATAAATGTCTCCCCCTTATTCTCACAGATATTATGGAGTGCACAGCAAGCAGCAATAACAATGGGAATATTGGTTGTGCTGAGGTCTGACCTAGTCAGCAAATAGCGCCAGCGAGCTTTTAAATGTCCAAAGGCACATTCTACCACCATTCTGCACTTGCTCAGCCTATAGTTGAACTGTTACTTACTACTGTCCAGGCTTCCTATGTAAGGCTTCATGAGCCATGGGAGCAAGGGGTAGGCTGGGTCCCCAAGGATAACTATTGGCATTTCAACATCCCCAATGGTTATTTTCTGGTCTGGGAAGTAAGTCCCTTCTTGCAGCTGCTCGAACAGCTCAGAGTTCCTAAATATGCGCGTGTCATGGATCTTTCCCAGCCATCCCATGTTGATGTCAGTGAAACATCCCTTGTGATCCACCAGTGCTTGAAGCACCATTGAGAAGTACTCCTTGAGGTTCACGTACTGGTTGGCAAAGTGGTCCAGTGCCAAGATGGGGATATGCGTTCCATCTATCTCCCCACCGCAGTTAGGGAACCCCATTGCAGCAAAGCCATCCAGTATGACCTGCACATTTCCCAGAGTCACTACCCTTGATAACAGAACGTCAATGATTGCATTGGCTACTTGGATCACAGCAGTCCCCACAGTAGACTTGCCTACTCCAAATTGATTCCCAACTGACCGGTAGCAGTCAGGTGTTGCAAGCTTCCACAGGGCTATCGCCACTCACTTCTCAACTGTCAAGGCAGCTATCATCTTGGTATTCCTTCGCTGCAGGGTGGGGGAAAGCAACTCTCAGAGTTCCAGGAAAGTGGCCTTATGCATGCGAAAGTTTTGCAGACAGTGTGAATCATCCCATACATGCAACACTATGCGGTCCCACCAGTCTGTGCTTGTTTGCCTGGCCCAGAATTGGCATTCCACTGTATCAACCTGCCCCTCTGTCCCAATTGCCACAGCCCATGCTTTCAGGAACGTCTGTGTCCATGTCCTCATCAAAATCTTCCTCGTGCTGGCGTCTCTTAGCCTGGTTCTGCATATACTCCATGATAATGCACGAGGTGTTTACAATGCTCACAACAGCAGTGGTGATGGTGAGCTGAGCGGGCTCCATGCTTGCCATGGCATGGCGTCTGCATGGGTAACCCGGGAAAAAAGGTGCAAAACAATTGTCTGCCGTTGCTTTCACAGAGGGAGGGGTGACATGTACCCAAAACGACCTGCAACAATGTTTTTGCCTCATCAGGCATCCGGAGCTTAACCCAGAATTACAATGGGCAACGGAGACTATGGAAACTGTGGAATAGCTACCCACAGTGCACTGCTCCATACGTTGATGCTAGCCACGGTAGTGAGGATGCACTCCGCCGACTTAATGCGCTTAGTGGGGACATACGCAATTGACTGTATAAAATCAATTTCTAAAAATCAACTTCTATAAAATCAACCTAATTTCGTAGCATAGACATACCTAGTTCTGTAACTGAAGTCGACATAACTTAAGTCAACTTACAGGGGTGTCTACACTGCACTATGTGGACAGGAGACGCTAGCTTCCACCTTTCTGGGAAGTGGAGTACAGATGTCGATGGGAGAGCGCGCTCCTATCGACGTAGTGTGTCTTCACCAGACCTGCTAAATCGACACTGCTGCGTCGATCGGAGCAGTGCTGATTTATCCCGTAGTGTAGACATGGCCTAAAAGTCCCAATGTAGAGACTCACTTTCCCTGTAAAATATGGATGTGTCTTTGTACACTAACATCTGCAGATACAGTTACCACAATTGCAAGTGTAAATTAGCCATTTTCACATACATTTACCTATTTAAGGTGTCAAAGTAACCAAACAAGCATTGGCTCATCTCAACAGCATGTGCAGCAGTGGTCCTTGCACCTTTTCTCTCTCTCTCAAAAATATTGGCCCTATTTACTGAGTATGTAAATAGACCAAAAGTCAGGAAATGCAAAAGGTAAGGTTCTCTGAGTAACACTAACTCATCCACACTGCATGGACTGTTATTATGGTCCTGAGTCTGATGCCTCTGTTCATGCTGCATGGTACCTTACCCCAGGATTAACTTCTCATTGACATTAATGGGGCTAAGAGGTTACTCCACATGAGTAAGGGTATCAAAATTTGGTACTACGTACAGAGTGCCTCATTCTGCGACACACTAACACTGGCAGGATCAGAGTGTGTACGTCTGCAATATGTTAATGTTAATGGAAAAAACGTTCCTTCTGCATTTCCTGACTTCTGTGTATTTAAAGTCCCAAAGTTAACAGTAACATTGATGTAGTTCCCTCCACTTAGAACATTCCTATTTGAGCTTTAAAACAGCACTAATTGTTGCAGTTTCCATTTGAGTTCAGGGGAGAGGTAACTACTTAAGTGTCTTCATTTCCTCACTTTTTCTTTCAGGCAAAGTTCTTCCCAAGGTGTCAGTGGTTGGGTCTGATTCCCCCGTCATATAAGAGAGTCTGGATTCAAGTTCTGAGCGTTCTTCTCTTTATGATTGTCTTTGCCCCTTTGGGAAAAAAAATTCAGGAATTTTTGACCTCTGGCTTTTGGCTTTTCTTTTCCCGCTTCTGCTTTTGAGTGTGTTTGTAGATGTGTATGTTCTTGATCTGTTTTATCCTCTTTACTCTTTGGGAATTGATTGATGGGCTGGAGCTTTGGGGTATTTTCTCTCACAAGTGACCCAGTGCTGATTTCTTTCTCATCCCCATCTCCAGAGGGAGGGCAATCTCCAGCGTCTGGGGATGTTTCTCCTGATGCAGATGAACGTGTGTTGTTTCCAGCCCCTTCCCCATCTTTGGGGGCAGGAGACTGTGCAGGGCTCATGGTGTTTCCCTGACTATTCCCTAATTTCTGGGGGAAATCCCAGTTGCTGGGGGGGCAGATGCTGAGGGGGTCCCCCTTGTCCCTCCCTGCAGAGTAACGCGGGCTGAGGAATGGGAACAATCTCTTAGAGCGTTCAATAGGAATCGCCAGGATAAGTGACATTCCATTGACACTATAAAATGAAAGACCCCCCTCTCCTAGATCCAGATACACCCCAATCACTTTTGCCTTCACACTCCAGTCCTGGATCACAGTGTCGGCCTCCTTGGGGTGATACTGACCCTCAGATATCCCTAGAGCCCAGCACTCCCCCTCAGGGAGGCTCTTCACCCTCTCCTGTCTCACTGTGTCCCTCACAGACTCACTCAGCACCCCCAGATTCCAGTCCTGGCTGTCCCCAACCTCCACTTCCCAGTACCATCTGCAAACCCCACCCTCCCCACAATGATCCTTCCTGGCCACAAACCCCTCCCTCCCCACAGCAATCAGGGCCTCAGAGGGGGCAGCCAGCCCTGGGGATGGAGGGTCATGCTGGACTCTTCTGCCATCTTCGGACACAGTGAGTTCAGGATGTTTGCAACATGGATCCAGGGTGACGGGAACTGGGACAAGAGAGAAAAATAACCGCATTAACCACGTGTTGGTCAGGGAACCCCTGATACCACAGGTGGGGGACCAGAACAACCCCATTAGCCACGGGTCAGTCAGGGACCCCACAATCCCATAGCAGTGGGAACAGAATAGCCCCATTAGCCACAAGTGTGTCAGATCTCAATATCAAAGGAAATCCTGAGGAGTAAAGGAATAGCTTCCAATGTGAAAGCAAATATTTAGATAACAATTTCCCCTCTTTTACTTGTGACTGGAAACTAGATTCCAGCCTTTGCTGCCTAAATCAAGATAGTGGCATCCACACATTAGGGATATACTTAAAACATATTCTCTTTATTTTAATGTATGAAAAGCAGTAGATCTGGGCTGAAGGAGCTGCACAGTTATAAATAGATCCCACTCATTTGATTAAAAAAGAACATAAATATACAACTCATATTTGATTGATATACAAATACCGACTTTCTAACTGTATGAGTCAAATATATAAGAAAGAAAGAAAGAGAAAGAAAGAAAGACTCCAAATGTTTGTATCTGCTATTAGCATAGATCCTGCCTTCACATCCAGACCTTAAGTCTGTCAATTTTTCATACATCATTGCCATCTCCTGTTCACTCAGGGTCTGGAAAAATAGACCTAATAAGATGACAGTCTAATTACAGAGTTCAACTCACCCATGTAGCTCCGAGCCCTCCTGAAATCTGCAAAAGAAGAATCACCAAGTTAATGGAACTCAAGACTGAGAATTCATATTTGGCCAGTTTTTTCAGTCCTTACTCAGGAAAAGTCCCATTGACTCCAGTGAGAATACTTACAAAGGTTAATGGCTTCAGAACCAGCATATGATATGCGAACAGCAGAGAGGCAAATAGAAGGAGTTTGCCTGGGAGTTCACCTGGAGAGAGCCTACCGAGCCTACTGAGGCTTCCCTCCTGCAGGTTTCTATGAGTAGCTTCTGCCACAAGTGAGGAAGCTCTTAGAAGGAAGAGACTATGGATGCTGAGCGATCCGCTGTTGTGACCTGAACAGGATGTGCCATGTTTGTATTTCTTCCACAGGATAGAAGCAACTTTGTCTGTACAAAGTGCAAGCTGATCTCCATGTTGGAAGAGAAGATTCAAGGTCTGGAGAAAAGAGTATCAACCCTGCGTTCCATAAGAGAGAATGAGGATTTCCTGGATAGACGTCAGGATAGGCTTCAGCGGGCACAGTGTTCTGAAGATTCAGAGCAGGCTACGCAGCGGGGACAGAAGGCCAGTGAGGATAATTGGTGGCATGTGACCTCCAGAAGAGGAAAGAGTACCAGAAAAGTCCATGTACCAGAAACGCAGATTCAGATGAGCAACCGTTTTCATGTTCTCTCCACAGGTACCAGTGCAGAGAGTGGAGTGGATGATACAGCTGAGGGAAGAGAGCAGAAGGAGACTCCACTGATTGGAAGGAATGAGATGCACCGTCTTAGGGATGGGGGTTCCATGACCACCACTCCCAAGAGGAGGAGGAGGGTGGTGGTGGTGGTTGGGGACTCTCTCCTCAGGGGGACTGAGTCATCTATCTGCCGCCTTGACAGCGAAAACCGAGAGGTGTGCTGCTTGCCAGGGGCTAGGATTCGTGATGTGACGGAGAGACTGCCGAGACTCATCAAGCCCTCAGATCGCTACCCCTTCCTGCTTCTCCACGTGGGCACCAATGATACTGCCAAGAATGACCTTGAGCGTATCACTGCAGACTACGTGGCTCTGGGAAGAAGGATAAAGGAGTTTGAGGCGCAAGTGGTGTTCTCGTCCATTCTCCCTGTGGCAGGAAAAGGCCGGGGTAGAGACCGTCGAATCGTGGAAGTCAATGAATGGCTACGCAGATGGTGTCGGAGAGAAGGGTTTGGATTCTTTGACCATGAAGAAGGAGTGCTAGGCAGAGACGGGCTCCACCTAACGAAGAGAGGGAAGAGCATCTTTGCAAGCAGGCTGGCTAACCTAGTGAGGAGGGCTTTAAACTAGGTTCACCGGGGGAAGGAGACCAAAGCCCCGAGGTAAGTGGGGAAGTGGGATACCGGGAGGAAGCACAAGTAGGTGAGTGCAAGAGGGGAGGGCTCCTGCCCCATACTGGGACAGCAGGACAATCGGTGAGTTATCTTAAATGCCTATACACAAATGCAAGAAGCCTGGGGAACAAGCAGGGAGAACTGGAAGTCCTGGCACAGTCAAGGAATTATGACGTAATTGGAATAACAGAGACTTGGTGGGATAACTCACATGATTGGAGTACTGTCATGGATGGATATAAACTGTTCAGGAAGGATAGGCAGGGCAGAAAAGGTGGGGGAGTTGCGTTGTATGTAAGAGAGCAGTATGACTGCTCAGAGCTCCAGCATGAAACTGCAGAAAAACCTGAGAGTCTCTGGATTAAATTTAAAAGTGTGAGCAACAAGGGTAATGTCGTGGTGGGAGTCTGCTACAGACCACCAGACCAGGGGGATGAGGAGGACGAGGCTTTCTTCCAGCAACTAACAGAAGTTACTAGATCACAGGCCCTGGTTCTCATGGGTGACTTTAATCACCCCGATATCTGCTGGGAGAGCAATACAGTGGTGCACAGACAATCCAGGAAGTTTTTGGAAAGTGTAGGGGACAATTTCCTGGTGCAATTGCTGGAGGAACCAACTAGGGGAAAAGCTCTTCTTGACCTGCTGCTCACAAACAGGGAAGAAATAGTAGAGGAAGCAATAGTGGATGGGAACCTGGGAGGCAGTGACCATGAGATGGTCGAGTTCAGGATCCTGACACAAGGAAGAAAGGAGAGCAGTAGAACAGAGACCCTGGACTTCAGAAAAGCAGACTTTGACTCCCTCAGGGAACTGATGGGCAAGGTCCCCTGGGAGAATAACATGAGGGGGAAAGGAGTCGAGGAAAGTTGGCTGTATTTTAAAAAATCCTTATTGAGATTGCAGGAACAAATCATCCTGATGTGTAGAAAGAAAAGTAAATATGGCAGGCGACCAGCTTGGCTTAACAGTGAAATCCTTGCTCGTCTTAAACACAAAAAAGCAGCTTACAAGAAGTGGAAGATTGGACAAATGACCAGGGAGGAGTATAAAAATATTGTTCAGGCATGCAGGAGTGAAATTAGGAAGGCCAAATCACACTTGGAGTTGCAGCTAGCTGGAGATGTTAGGAGTAACAAGAAGGGTTTCTTCAGGTATGTTAGCAACAAGAAGAAAGTCAAGGAACGTGTGGGCCCCTTGCTGAATGAGGGAGGGAACCTAGTGACAGAAGATGTGGAGAAAGCTAGTGTACTCAATGCTTTTTTTGCCTCTGTCTTTACAGACAAGGTCAGCTCCCAGGCGGATGCACTCCGCAGCACGGTATGGGGAGGAGGTGACCAGCCCTCTGTGGAGAAAGAAGTAGTACGGGACTATTTAGAAAAGCTGGACGAGCACAAGTCCATGGGGCCAGATGCACTGCATCCAAGGGTGCTAAAGGAGTTGGCCGATGTGATTGCAGAGCCATTGGCCATTATCTTTGATAAATCATGGCAATCGGGGGAGGTCCCGGATGACTGGAAAGAAGCTAATGTAGTGCCCATCTTTAAAAAAGGGAAGAAGGAAGATCCGGGGAACTACAGGCCAGTCAGTCTCACCTCAGTCACTGGAAAAATCATGGAACAGGTCCTCAAGGAATCAATTCTGAACCACTTAAAGGAGGGGAAAGTGATCAGGAACAGTCAGCATGGATTCACCAAGGGCAAGTTATGCCTGAGTAACCTAATTGCCTTCTATGATGAGATAACTGGATCTGTCGATGAGGGGAAAGCAGTGGATGTGCTATTTCTTGACTTTAGCAAAGCTTTTGATACAGTCTCCCACAGTGTTCTTGCCAGCAAGTTAAAGAAGTATGGGCTGGATGAATGGACGGTAAGGTGGATAGAAAACTGGCCAGATGGTCGGGCTCAACGGGTAGTGATCAATGGCTCCATGTCTAGTTGGCAGCCGGTATCAAGTGGAGTGCCCCAAGGGTCGGTGCTGGGGCCGGTTTTGTTCAATATCTTCATCAACGATCTGGAGGATGGTGTGGACTGCACCCTTAGCAAGTTTGCAGATGACACTAAACTGGGAGGAGTGGTTGATACGCTGGAGGGTAGGGATAGGATACAGAGGGACCTAGAGAAATTAGAGGATTGGGCCAAAAGAAATCTGATGAGGTTCAAGAAGGACAAGTGCAGAGTCCTGCACTTAGGACGGAAGAATCCCATGCACTGCTACAGACTAGGGACCGAATGGCTGGGCAGCAGTTCTGCAGAAAAGGACCTAGGGGTTACAGTGGACAAAAAGCTGAATATGAGTCAACAGTGTGCCCTTGTTGCCAAGAAGGCTAATGGCATTTTGGGTTGTATAAGTAGGGGCATTTCCAGCAGATCGAGGGACGTGATCATTCCCCTCTATTCGGCACTGGTGAGGCCTCATTTGGAGTACTGTGTCCAGTTTTGGGCCCCACACTACAAGAAGGATGTGGATAAATTGGAAAGAGTCCAGCGGAGGGCAACAAAAATGATTAGGGGGCTGGAGCACATGACTTATGAGGAGAGGCTGAGGGAACTGGGATTGTTTAGCCTGCAGAAGAGAAGAGTGAGGGGGGATTTGATAGCTTCTTTCAACTACCTGAAATGGGGTTCCAAAGAGGATGGATCTAGACTGTTCTCAGTGGTAGAAGATGACAGAACAAGGAGTAATGGTCTCAAGTTGCAGAGGGGGAGGTTTAGGTTGGATATTAGGAAAAACATTTTCACTAGTAGGGTGGTGAAGAACTGGAATGGGTTACCTAGGGGGGTGGTGGAATCTCCTTCCTTAGAGGTTTTTAAGGTCAGGCTTGACAAAGCCCTGGCTTGGATGATTTAGCTGGGGTTGGTCCTGCTTTGAGCAGGGGGTTGGACTAGATGACCTCCTGAGGTCCCTTCCAATCCTGCGATTCTATGATTCTATATTTATATTAGTACTTTAGCTCTCCTGTGACACTTTTCATCTGTAGATCTCAAAGTGCTGTTTAAAAGAAAGTGAATATTGTTACCATCTGCTATTGGAGTCCTGGAGGCAGGGGTAAAAGTAATATTAATTTCTTACCGGTATGGGAGCTGGCTCCGGCCCCCAGATGGGGAAGGGTCTCATGCAGAAGGGGTGGGGCCTCAGGTGGAAGGGGCGGGGCTGGAGGGGTCAGCCTCCCCCAGCCAGCCCATCCGCACTTCCTGGCCCCCACCGCTCGGGGCTCCGGCGGTGATTTAAAAGGGCCCAGGGCTATGGCCACTGCCGCGGTAGTGGCAGCAGGGAGCCCCGGGTCCTTTTAAATCGCCGCCCCGGGGCAGCTGCCCTTTTGCCCTCCGCCCCCCACTCCGGTGGCCCGGGGGTGGCAAAAAGGGCAATGACGTTAAAGCGCTGCCACGGCAGCACTTTAACATGGGCTGCATACAGGCCGGTACCAGCTTCTTACCGGTACGCCGTACTGCCCGTACTGGCTCACTTTCACCCCTGCTTGGAGGCAAGACAACAATGGAGCTTGTTGGAATAAATGTGGGGGCAGGGGGCTAAAACCTTTGTGTCTAACAGTAGGAACAACTCTTCAGTAGTGCAAAATAGCTGGACACAAAGGAGGAGATTAACATTGAATAGCACTGACAGGCCATGTGGCCAGGGGGTGAGTGTAGAACACATGGGGAAATCTCAGATCGAAACACAGAGGCTGAGGCCTATCAGAAGGCTGTGTGTTTAACTAGTTGCAGTGAGTAAGCAGCAGCAGTTGTGTGTGACCCAGGTGAGGAAGCAAAGGCTGAAGGATAGCAGTTTCTTAGGTACAGGACTAGCTGGAGTGTCTGGCATGGGATTTTGGAAAAGGCCTTCATGCTCTGTGTTCACACTGCTGTTCAGAGAAACAGCAGGACTTGTGTATATTTCTGTAATTAAATGGCTTACACCATGTATTACCTAGACTCTGGGTCACTGATGTCTTATGTAAGCAGAACCACCCCAAAAGGCCCTGAATATCCACTCAGCCAGTATCATTGTCTGTTTCCCAGTGGGGAATCTGAAACCCAGAAACCGGGAGTGGCTTCCCCAATGTCCCTCAGGAAGCTAGAGACAGACTCTTGACTCTCTAGAGCCCTGTTTGCTGGGGCACTCTGTTGCTAGCACTGCAGGACTGAGAGAACATATTGCTTCTGTACAGAGTAGGATTTGTGTCTACGTGTAAGCTATGCCCACTCAGTATGGTGCTCTGTCCCCCTCTAGTGGTGGCTAAGCACCTAGAACTTGATAAGCCTGTGACAGGTTTTGTTAAGGTCGTTCAACTTGGGCAGCAGAGGCTCTTGCATGAAACTCCAGGTTCAAACCCTGGTGCTACTGACCCCCGGGGTGTTAAAGTTATATATAAAAAGACATGAAGCAAAAAATGTCTTGACTTACCTAGTTCTGTGACTGCTCTGCCTGAAATGGAAAGATCTGGTATTATTTACTTTTATTAGAGTAAAGGGCTGAGTTTACTGGATAATTCCATAAGTGTAGGAAAAATAAGACTAAAATAATTCAGTTTTCATACAGCACATATAGAGATTTTTGAACTGAGGGCTAGATTGTCCCTGCCATTGAAAATATGATGGGAATGGAGTCTGCTTGAAACACATTACAGGTAAAAACGAAAGGGAAATCTATGATAGCTTTATTTATATACAGTTAATGTTTCAGTCCTTGCTGTAGCTCATCTCCATTAGCTGCTCAGAGTCTTGGTATCATAGATGTATTCCAAGGAGAGATGGATTATTGGTAAGAGCACAGGTGAGGGACCCAGATTCCCAAAATAAATGCAGTTTATTCACTGGTTTTACAGCTTTATCCATTATTAAACAAATCATTAGTTTGCTCAAAGTGGCTGGAGCTCAGAAGAGCACCACTGTTTTTTGTTTTCCCATTTGAACCTCTGGAGTCTGACAATCTCCCCTAAATTCTGCTCCTCTCCAAGGTGAGGAGGAAAGTGACATCTTTCCCTGAATTTTCTATGGCTGTGCTGGGAGCTGGGCTATTTCCCAGATTATTTTTTCTGTTAGGAGAGAGGGACCTTCCTTCACTAGGTGAACTGGGGAGAATCTACCAAATTTAGACAAATTCCCCAGGTAATAGTGGTAAAAGCAATGCCTTCAGCTCAGCAAATGTAAAATTTACTGAGTAGCTTATTTCACCCATGACAATATTTACTGTTATTTTCTCAGAGCCAGGTTTATTGTAAATTGGTTTATCATAAATGGACAGATAAAGGGACAGAAGATATTTTGTATTTCTTTTTAATTTAATTTAATGCACCCTGATGCTATAGCGATAATTATAGTTATATGCAAGTTATATACAATATTCAGTACAAATATCAATATCATTATTGCAATGGTGAGATTGAGAAATCAGGCATTTAAAAGTCAGGAAATGCAGAAGTAAAGGCAGAGGCTAAACCTTTGCTCTTCTGGTGCTCTAGCTTTAAAATATGGACTTCCTTTATATGATTATAAAATATTTATCAATTAATAATGTGCATTTTAATACAAATGGGAATTTCCTACTTACAGCAAATTAGAGTACAGTGTGACAAAGTTAGGCTGGGCAGCTGTAAGAGGGTGATGGAAGGCAGGTGCATTAGCCCTAAAATGATAAAGGCCCTTTTTCCCTATAAACTGAGAAGGGGTTACCCCAGTTGAACTAGTGACATCTAAGTCCAATTAAGGGCTGCCTGACACCTTTAAACATGTCTCTTCTGGTGAGAGAGAAGGAGGAGGACGAGAGACAAGTTGCTGCAAGGCTAAGGGCAACAAGGAGAAAAGCTTCTCCAGGGTGGGAGGCTGCTCTTCTCCCCACAGGGGAAGCTATCTAACTGACAGCCTGTTTAGGGGAAAGAGTGGCACCCAAGGGCCCATAACAAGGCCCCCTTCCTCCCCCACCAGTGAGGGGGTAGGGAAAGGCTTTCTCCTTTGCATTGTGTTGTGAATTTCTTTTGTTTGGTGGAGGAGCACTCCTTGGGCCTGCCCTGAGGCCTATCTGGAAGATAGTGAGAAATAAACAGCAAAATACCATCCATGTGGAGTGCGGCTAATTTATTCCAGCCACCTATTCCCCCACTACCAAAGGGGAAAGCGCTCAGTCCGTTGAGGTGAAGGAGGTGCCTTGCCACAACAGTGAATATAATCTTTAAACATAGCTTGATGTTTAGGGGTTACTAAACCAAGTCTGAAGAAACTCAGTTCAGTAGTTTTAATGTTATGATTATTTACAGTCACCAAGCTGAAACTTTTCCATTAGTTTTTAGATCACACATGGAGAGTAAGGATATCCCCTAGAAGACAGACTGTTAGAAAGCATATTGAATAAACTTATCTCTAAGGTCTGTTGATACTACATATTACTCACTGTTTCATATCATAGCCCTAGAATTCCTTTATATACGGGTGTTTCCAAATTACCCATAATTCAGTCTACACTGTACAATTACAGCTGCTTAGTTATTTGTACCATAAAATGAGCCCTACCAAGTAGTTCCTGCAGCACCTGACACTCTGTAAAAAGGAAAACAAAAAAAAATGATTACCAGTTTAATATTTAAAAACAGAAATTTCAGCTCATGCTGAGAAATACATACACTGTGAGTCTGTGGATAGAAAAAAGCAAAACTAATGTTCTCTATAAAAGTGGTTAACAATGAATTGTTACATGTAAGGACTGGTCTATGCTAGAGAGTTAGGTCGACCCAGCTTTGACACTCAGGTATATGAAGTATCAGAGGGGTAGCCGTGTTAGTCTGGATCTGTAGAAGCAACAAAGAGTCCTGTGGCACCTTATAGACTAACAGATATTAGGAATGGCAATATACAAAAACCTATAGGAGAACACTTCAATCTCCCTGGACACACAATAGCAGATTTCAAGGTAGCCATCCTGCAGCAAAAAAACTTCAGGACCAGACTTCAAAGAGAAACTGTTGAGCTTCAGTTCATTTGCAAATTTGACACCATCAGCTCAGGATTAAACAAAGACTATGAATGGTTAGCCAACTACAAAAGCAGTTTCTCCTCCCTTGGTGTTCACACCTCAACTGCTAAAAGAGGGCCTCATCCTCCCTGATTGAACTAACCTCGGTATCTCTAGCCTGACTCTTCCCTGCATATTTATACCTGCCTCTGGACATGTCCACTGCATGCATCCAACGAAGTGGGTATTCATCCACGAAAGCTTATGCTCCAATACGTCTGTTAGTCTATAAGGTGCTACAGGACTCTTTGTCGCTTCTACAGGTATATGAAAAAATCACAGCCCTGTCAGACAGAGTTAAGTTGACCTAAGCCCCAGAAGCCTTATTCCCTGTAGAAGGAAGGAAGGTTGCTATAGATTAATTAAAAGCACCTGAAGCCAGTTAGAGCACCTGAAGCCAATCACCTGATACAATCCCACTGCTTCAATCAGCCAGGGGAAGGAGTTGGAGCAGAGTGGTTTGGTGTTTGAGCAGAGAGCAGTTTGAAGGAGTTGGAGCAGAGCGTAGTTTGGAAGAGTTGGAGCAGAGTGCAGTTTGGAGAAGTGCCGTGGCTGGCTAAAAGACCAAGACCCTAGGTAACGAGACACCCGGCTTGTGCAGAGAGAGGGCAGGAAGCCCCACAAGCTGAAGATCAGGAGAGGGAAGTAGCCCAGGGGAAGGAAGCACTAGTTCAAGTGGTTTGCCACTATCCCTAGGGCCCCTGGGCTGGGACCCGGAGTAGAGGGCGGGCCTGGGTCCCTCCCTCTCCACCACCCTTCCCTGGGTTACTAGTAGGACAGTAGATACCCTAGTTCAGGGGCAGGAAACTGCACCCTGAACCCCCACCACAAGGAGAGGAAGCACAGGACCCATCATAATCGTGCCGGCAATTATATATATAACATTTTTGCCAATATAACTGCATCTAAACTAACATAGCTATCTCATAAAAATATCAGACGCCTAGCCACCAGATTGCTATACTGGCAAAACCATTTCTAATGTAGATAAGGCCATGACCAGTTTACATTTAAAAGTTTGAACACTGCCTAATTCTTTCACTTAGGGAATTGATGGTTTCCTCCCTCCCCCCGCTTCCACTGAAGTGGAATGTATTTGTAGCGCTGACTTCCCAGATGAACTAGTCTGTGATAGGAAAGAAAAAGTAGATTTAGTTGAAAAGAAAGATTTGCAATTAAGTTCTGATACTGTGGAGGTGCTTTTAAGAGATTATAGTTAAAACGCAGTAGTAATAATAATAATAATTAATAATTAATAATGAACAGTGTTAGATGTTTGGTCTCCCCTGTCAGGTACGGTTCTTTGCTCTTCCTAACTGCAGGTGGCTTCTTACACTAATGATACTTATCTAGGTGAAATCAACCCAGTGTAGAGGACCCACATAACGCCTATACACCACTTAAGTCACTTAAGTTCCACTTAAGTCCTATTTTGAGTGTCATGTAGGTCTTGCACTGGCTCTCTGCATAGGAGGGAATGAACTGCACCTGTCTGACTTTATAAATAAATCCTCACAAAACTCCTAGGAAGCAGATGAGTAGTATTATCTCTATTTAGGGATGGGAAAGCTGAGGCAGGAAGGATAAGTGACTTGTGTAAGGTCACACAGGGAATTAATGGTAGAGGCAGGATTACAGCCTGGCTCTCCTGGCATTTACTCCAGAGTCCCCGTGCTATGTTGTACTGTCTGTGATATGCAGGGCCGGCTCCAGGCACCAGCTTTCCAAGCTGGTGCTTGGGGCGGCATCGAGAATGGGGAGGCAGTCCGAGTCCCGTGACGGCAATTCGGCGGCAGGTCCGCTCTCCCCGCCGCCGAATTGCCACCGTGGGACTCGGACTGCCGCCCCACTCTCACCTGCTCCGGTGGCAATGGGGCGGCACGTCCGCTGCCCTTCCCTTGCCGCCGTGGACTGGGACTACCTGCGTCGGGGGCAGGGCCCCGCCCCCGACGCAGGCAGACGTAGTGGCTCTCACAAAATTGTGAGAGCCGCCACTGGTGATATGTCTCAGTATTTATGTCTCACAGTTTCTAATTAATCATAATATGAAAATCCATATCTGAAATTTTCAGCCCTGACAGTAATTTTTACTGTACCTGATTCCATCGCCTTCCTCTCAGTGTCTGTATGGGAGAGAATGACATGTTAATATACAAATATGTAATTATTTGTAATATACAATTGATGCAAAACACCTCACAGAATGTTCTTGGAGCTTATGTTTGATAGGAAAATAACGAGTTACATCACTAATCTCTCTGACTCTATTTCTCTCTCTCTGAGTGCTATCTTCCTATGGGTAAATAAACAATATGTGGTTTTGAAGGAGCTGTTTGGAGCCCCTGCATTTTCATACTGACACAGTTCCCAGGGGGAATTCTCTTGCAGGCGCCAAACCCAGTTGGGCCCACCAAGGAAACACGAACTGTAAACAGGGGTGCTGTGGCCTGGGGACTTTGTATGTGAGTGGAAGAATCACAGAAGTCCACCCTGAGAGGAGTGAAGGCACCAGGCCTGTTGTTTGAAAAGGTAAAGCCAAGAGAACTTCTAGAGGGATCAGATGTACAGCTACCCTGTAACTGCGGCATCCTCATCTCTTTCAATCTATTTAAATCTATTTCAAGCTTCCTGCTTCTGAACCATACCCCTCATTTTGGCTCTTTGTTCCACATTTAGGGCTAAACCCTGGGCCTATGGTGGGGAAAAGCTGAGCTCTGTGGCCTAGCCTGACTCTGTGGCTAGGGAACACAGCTGGATCCTGAAGGGTAATAATAATAATACCTAGCTCTTATCTATTGTGTTTCATCTTTTGATGCCAAATCACTTTACAAAGGAGGGGAGTGTCATTGTCCCAATTTTATACTTGGGGAAACTGAGGCACATAGCAGTGCTGTGACGTGCCCAAGGTCAGTCATTAAACCAGTGGCACAGATAAGAACAGAATTGAAGTTGCTTATCTCTTACACCACACTGCCCCACACTGCCTCAGGGGAAGCAGCGATTATTATGTACTGACTATGGGTGACATCCTGGCTCATTGAGGTCAGTGGCAAAAGTACCACCAATCTCAGTGGGGCCAAGATTACACCATATATGTCCACTGAACTATGTCCCTTTCCCAGGGATGGGATTCATTATCCTGCCCCTTTGTACCTCTGGGGATATTGCTCAAGAACCCAGAGCATGCTCACACTTTTCTGATTTCATATTTGGGGTGGTGAACTACGGCAAATAAAGCTTTGCAGGATCGGCCCCTGAAATAGATTTAACAAAGCAAGGAGTGAAAATAGGTGGGGATACAGAAAGAGGAGGAAATACCATTTAAAGAGTGTGAGATAAGCTTATTTTTACACATGCTCCTTGAGATCAGTGCAATGACTGACACGCTGTCTTCTGGCTTAGTGACATTTATTTCATGCCGTAAGACATTTAAGGGAAGCTGTCAGGCTGTACAGATCTTACCCTATAACATGTAATCAGCAATGCAGACAGATTTCTCAGGAAGAAATAGTCATTAGATTCCATTGATGAGCAAAATAGATATTAAAAATAAATTATCGTGTTTAATAACTTTATTAAATGTTTTAAATTATGATAGGAGATCAAGTGTCATACATATACAAATCATGCAAGAAAATTTCATTACAGTTAAAACAGATGTCAAAACTGAGTATAAACATATCGAGGATAACTTAAGAAAGAGATATACATTACCCTGTAGGAATACAGTCTCTTCTTTTGATTTTTTTTTCGTAGACCTCTTCTGCTTGACTATAAGATTAAGAATCAAAGATTTTGGTGTGCTGAATAAATTGTTGGGGTGCCAAAGAGATACAATAAAACAGATGTTCGCCAAAGTGCTTGTGTTATTCAAGTAGAAAATACGATTAGTACAGTGCACATTTGATATACTATCCATGGTTGGCAGAAGGAAGAATTTAAATACAGAGGAAGCTGAAGGGCTAAAGAGAAGGGGAGGGACAAGAAACATAAAATGCTTCATGAGCAATTTGAGACTTGTGGAAATAGGCATCAATTATGTATATTCTGATTTTATTGAACCAGGAGTGCGAGAACCTCAGTAGAAGTGGGGGGAGTGGGGCACGAGGCCCCACCACTGTGGCCCCACCCCCGCTCCTCCTCTTTCCCCTAAGGCCCTGCCCCCTGGCCAGGCTGGAAGCCGGAGCTGGGCAGTGGTAAGAGCTGTCCAGGAAACCCAGGCCACTGTGGGGACCCCTGGACCCTCCACTTACCCTGGGTGGGGAGCCGGGGGGCCCCTGGCCTGTGTCTGCACCCTCCAGGGCGCACCACCTAGGGCAAATGAAGGGTCTGGGGCTCCCCACAGCGGCCTGGGCTCCCTGGGTAGCAGCCTGGCTCCGGCTTCTGCCCTGGGTAGGAGACAGGGACTCGGGGTGGGGGAAGGAAAGAGGAGGAGCAGAGGTGTAGCCACTGAGAGGGGCCGGCACCGGGAAGAGCCTGGGACTGCAGGCAGGGACTGTGAAACTCAGCCCTTGTCTCCATTGCTCCGTGCCTGCCAAGGCTTGCAGTTTGGCGAGGCAACAGGACCCCCTGCCCCCCAAATTATGCTCATGTTAAAAAGAGGGTGGGCCTGGCTATTAAAAAATGTATGCTGTATTTCCAGTCTGAATTTGTGTAGCTTGAACATTCAGTTGTTCAATTTTGTTGTGCCTTTATCTGCTAGATTGAAGAGCCTGTTATCAAATATTTGTTCCCCATGTAGGTTACCCACCGGGTAGGTGGGGCTCGTCAGCCTTGGAAGGCAGCCCACCTAGGAGAAGGAAAACTCTGATTTAAAACCTCCACTGCCTTGTGGCAATACCCACTCATGGGAAAGGCTAAGGGAGTCAACCCTGAAACCAAATCCGGTGTCGGAGTCCCGATGGCAGTCTGACATTGGCCTCAACGTCATTCCGGCAACTCCTGCAACGCCACTGGTGCCAAGTTGTATCGACATTGTCTTTCCCTTGGATCCATCAGTTGCGTGGAGAGGGGGGTTCTGCTGCATGGGCAACAGCTGTTCCTCCATATCACCCTGCCCTGGCTTGCGCTCTGGAGAGAACACTCCAGCTTCGCTTCACAGCGTCGACACAACACGGGAAGCAACAGCCACTCTCGTGTGGGGCTCCACAGCCACAACAGACGCTGCACAACCATCAACTAAACATTCCCCATGGGCGCATATCCATCGTCTCTCGAGACTAACGGACGCCAACAACAAGGTTATAAAATGTGTGATCACGTCACCCTCTTTGGTAAACTAAACAGATTGAGCTCCTGGAGTCTATCAATCTATAGAATATTTTCTAATCCTCTAATTATTTTTGTGGCACTTCCAACATTGTTTCCGGTTTATCAACATTCTTCTTGAACTGAGGGCACCAGAACTGAACACAGGATTCCAGCAGCACTCGCACCAGTGCCAAATATATAGGTAAATAACTTCCTACACCTCTTCAAAATACCAGAACAGACCATTTAAAAAAATTATTCTTCTGGAATTAGATGTTAATCAGAGATGAACAAACATAACCCCCCCCACCCCTGAAGTCTTTTTGAGCACCAATAAACATTGTAGTTCAATTTAGTTTGATGTTTGTATTTCAGTTGATTATAATTTTATGATTATTATTTCCCCCTTTGTGGATGGACTTTAAACATGCACTTACCTTTATATCCGAAAAAGGCACAGGCACCAATCGCAAGAAGATTTAAAGTAAATAACACCCAGAATGCAGCAAGCCATGGAGAAACATGAGGGAAAATATCACCTTTGAAAACAATATATAAAAAAGGTCACTCTGGAAACAGGCCATCTCCTCCCCATACTTATGAACAAAGAGTCAGGCTCCATGGATGTGTGAAGTACAGGAATTGACTGGTTTTGCAGTAAAGAGTATCAGCTAGATCAGCAACTGGGGTACATTGCCATTGATTTACACCAGCTGATAATCTACCTCTTGAATAAGAAAGAGCCAGATTGAATATCCCAAATTCACTCCTGCTCTTATACTACTTGTTTTCTCTAGACCAGCTTCTCACACCTTCCTCACAGTGAACTGTATCTTACTCTTTCAAACCAATGGGATTAACTTCAAATCCATGTACTATTCAGTGTTAGTGAGAGCGTCATAATCTGGTCCTGGGTCCTTAGCAATTTGGGGAAGTGATAAAGACACTGGACCAAATTCCCAACTGATGTAAATTGGTCCCGCTTCATTGGAGTCAATGGGCCAGATCCTCAGCTAGTGTAATGAGCATAGCTTTACTGAAGGCAGTAGAACTACTGCCATTTACACCATCTAAGGATTTGGCCCACTGATTCTAGATTTCACATGGCAAGATCAAGAAAATCAGTTCCAGCCACTGCCCTGAATGATCAATGAACATCCCTGCAAGTTCTTCAGAGGTAACATTAACCCCAGGATATGTGGACAGTTCAAGACCTCTTGGACTTATGTAGGACTAAAGTAGTTCATAAGCCTTGTTTCGGTCTTCTGCACTGGGGGAATTGTACCTCAATATAGTGATTCCTGACATATTGGACTGGCTGTTATTTCACACCAGTTTGGAGTCTGAAGCTGTCCAATCTCCATTGCTGGTTAGTGTACACAAGTAAATGGGCATCAGATTTAGAGAGAGGAATAAAAATTAGAAGTTGATCTCTTACTGCTGCTAAACAACTGGTTAATTTCCAAGTTCTAATAAGTCATCAGAACGGTGTGACAGGTGGTGAGTTGAGACAACTGATAATTAGTAATAATCATCTCTAGCTCTTATATAGTGTATTTTATCAGTGGATCTCAAAAGAGAGCAACATCATTATCCCCAATTTACAAATGGGGAAACTGAGGCACAGGGAGGGGAAGTGACTTGCCCAAGGTCACCCTGCAGGCCAGTAGCAGAGCTGGGAACAGAACCCACATCTCCTGAGTCCCGGTCTAGTGCTTTGTCCACTAAGTCACATGGCAGGGAAAAGCTACCTCTTTTCCTGTTGCCTTTTCCACCCAGTTTACCCTTTTATATGATTCTTCCTGTTCTAATCCTACCCTGTAAGCTCTCTGGGGCAGAGACTGTCTAGTTTAGTTATTTGAACAGCACCTAACACAACGGGGACCTTCTAACAGTATTAGGACAGCATCCTTTTGAGATATGTGGGAAGCTGTGTTCTGCCATATTCTTATATCGATAATACGGACACTAGATCCTGATGAGACATGACTCTGGACAGAGAAGTGGCTCCAAGATTAAAGTATGATGCACAGAACTCACCTGAGAGGAGAATGACAGATTTCTGCTCTGTTTTCAGCAGGCTGTTCTGGATAACGCAGCTGATTTCTCCAGTTTCCTCTCCCAGGACGGTGACGTGACTCAGAACACTGAACAGAAGTTCATGATCCTGCTCTGTTTTGGTCACAGGCTGCAGATTCTGCCCGTTCTTTGTAACCCAGTGGAGTTCAGGGCTGGGGAACCACCCCGTTGACCTGCAGGCTAGGTCAATCCCCTGGCCCTGGGGACCAAGCACGTCGATGGACACGGAAGCAACAGCTAAAACAAGATGAGAAAGATTAGGAAGGGACTATCCTCAGGGAAACATCATTGTCCCTTTGTTATGGATTTATTTTAGGACATTGTCCCAGTTTCTGTGTTTTTATTACTGGAGTTCAAAGAAATTCTTCACCTGCTTCTCCTCTGGATTCCAGATCATGACGAGTCTCCACAATAAATGGCAAGTTGTACGGCTGCCTGGCCTCCAAAATGTCACATGCCAATGCCAATACTCAGGCCACGTCTACACTCAAAAGTTAGGTCGACCCAGCTGCATTGCTCAGGGGGGTGAAAAATCCACACCCTTGAGTGGTGCAGTTAAACCGACCTAACCCCAGTGTAGACAGTACTAGGTTGATGCAGGCAATCTTCTGTCAACCTAGCTGTCACCTCTCGGGGAGATGGATTCACTACAGTGATGGGAGAACCCCTCCTGTTGCTGTTGTGTGTGTCTACACTGAAGTTCAGACAAGCCCTTAGACAGGGATCTCAGAGGGTTGGGCCTGTTTCTCTTCTCCCTAGTCCCTGCACTTGGGGCAAGGATGGAAGAGAGAAGGGGCTTTAATCCACCTTCACTCTCTCTGTATTCTGGGGCCAGGTAAGGACTGCCCAGCCCCCTGATGGAAGTTAGAGCAGCTGGTCCCCATGGGCCATGGTAAGCAGAGGATATCCATGGCGCGTTGTGCTCTGCCCGGGTGCCTAACACGTCCCAATCTGCCCTTCTGTTGGAGGCTGGGTGCTGAGTGGGTGGAAAGCCACTAAGCCAGCCAGAGACCTGCCCAGGGCCTATGCTCAGGGGGCTATTTCTGCCCACTTTAAGACCCCTTTACACTGCCAGTGTAGCATAAGGAGTCCTTGATGTGACTGAAAACTAGGCCCAGTGTTTCATACTCTGTGCATTTAGGGCTCAGTTGCTCCGTGCAGGCAGAGTTTAGAGTAAGGGGCCGGTGGGGAGTTGTCCTACCCCAGAGTTCCCCGGTGTACACAGGCTACTACATGCAGCTTGCAGCCCCTTTCAGAGCCGAGCAGTTCCATGGGCTGGTTTATGTGGGGCTGAGCTGGGTCTGCCTCCTGCTCAGCACCCTCAGGGCACTGTGAGGGACAGGGACTGAAGTTCTGCCTGGCCTTTATACAGATGCCAGAGAAGGACAAGGCTCTTTGTGCCCTTTCCTCACTGCACAGCTGCATCATGAACAGGCAAAATCTGACCCTGCCCAATGAAATCACCAACCTGCAATTTTAAGTTCAGTTGCAGCATCAGCGCTCCACTCGTTAGACTTCACAATGCAGCCGTACATTCCCCTATCAGCTGGTCGGACATTCTTGAGCTTTAAAGACACATTCCCAGAGGTGAATCCATCCTTCAACAGCACGGTCCGGCCCTGGTATTCCTGCCCTGGCACATCCTGGCCTGTCTGGGCTCTGTATTCGTGGACAGTCTCTACATGTGTCTGGATGATTTTCTTCCACTGCATTTCCATATTGTTTGGCTGTGTCCCGGTGGAGATCTGGCAGGGTAAGACCACATCCTGGCCGACGATCCCAGTGACAGTTGGGGATGAGCTGACTTCAAAACTCTCTGAAAGAAGCAAACCTAAATGAGGGAGAGTCCACACTACAACTGGAGGAGTAATTGTAGCTCAGTAGGCATTCCAGTGCTAGCTTGAATCTAGCTAGCCTGGCTAAAAGAGCAATGAACCCATGGTGACATGGGGTCTGGATGTATAAACCCACCCAGAACTCTGGGTATATTCACATTCCTAACTCACACAGGGGTTCATGCAGCTATGTCATCAATGGTATTTTTAACCAAGCTAGCTAGATTTAAGCTTCCTACCTGAGCTCAATCAGTCTTCCAACTGCAGTATAATCATACCTTGAGTTTGTCCAGAATAAAACTGATGGTGTCTGTAATAGACATGAATTCCAAGCAGTGGGACAGGAATCTATCTTCATAAATTTAAGAGTGGAAATACTCTACAAATATGTAATTGACTGCTATCGTTATTGTTTATTAAGGATCTAAGATCATTCTTATTATTAAGAACCTGAGTTTCGCAGGTTATATTGACTCATAGCATTGACCAAGGAGGAATTACAGAGAATTACTGACAAGCTAGATTGGAAAAGGAGAAAATTCAGACTGAACATCGACACAGGGAAGACAAAAAATATGGCAATTGGAAAACAAGAGGAAGAGATAAAGATCAAAGGTGGAGACAAAGAACTAGAACAAGTGGGGGAAATGAAGGCTAGTAACAAAGAATGGGAATTGTGAAGATGACGTAAAAAGAAAAATTGGACTAGCTGTTGTTGCAGTTTTCCAAATGCTGTATCTGGAAGCCTCAATACATTTCAATAACAAAGAAACTCTTGTGCCGATACTGCACTGCAGGTTGGAACGCTGGAGCATGAGGAAAGCTAACAAACAGAAGACATTGCCTGCAGAAATGAACTGGCTGAGGGGGATACTGAGAGTTTCAATACTGTAGAAAATTTAAAAAAATGAAATGAAAAGAAAATGTCTAGGACAAGAAACAACCCTGTTACAGAAGATTGAAGAAGGATAACTGTGATGGTTTGGACATGTGTCAGGAATGGACCTGAAAAGGATACCATATTGGCAATACATACCAGAGTGCAAGGAACTAGAAATAGAGGAAGACTGAGAATGCATTGGGTAGATACAATGACATAGAACAAAAAGAGAAAAGAAGCCATGAAGCTGGTTCAAGACAGAAAGTGGAGGAAAGACATCACTCAACCCTAATCATAGCTGCTAAGCTGACAGATGGGAATCAAAGAAGAAGAATGAAGATACATTTTGTTATTGCACCATCAGTGTACAAGACATTGTATAACAGATAAAACATATCAAATAATTAGAGCAGTGGTTCTTAACCTGGGGTGCACACACCCACTGGGGGTGCGAGATGCCCTTTTTGGGGGTGTAAGACATGCCAGGTTTTTTTAGAAGGTAAATCATAGAAAACACAAATTAAGCACAGGCACATAAGTACAACTACTTTGTTTCATCAAACCTATGTATTTATTAACATTACACATTTTTTAACAATTACTGTAATATACAAACAGGTTTAAAGAACTGACCTACTTCAACGATTTTTGACAAGAGATGTGAGAACATATTTTGAGAACCAAAGGGGTGCAGGCTGCAGTAAAGGTGAAGAACCACTGAATTAGAGCCTCCCTGGGAGATCTTAGGGCTGCTCTATGAGAGCTTGTTGAAAAAGGATAAAATGTGTTTCTATTTGTTTTGTAAAACAGTTCAAATTTTTCCAATGTTCTAATAAAATATGTTTTCTTTTCCTTTTCTTTTTTTGCGGGGGCGGGGGGGAGGGAGGAGGAGCACTGTCTGCTTTTTTCTCACTTTTCTCCTTTTTCAGTGGTAAAATTGGAAAAGAGGGGAGAGAATGAAGAAAGGCAAAAAAAGAAAAAGGAGGGGAAAAAATCCTAAACTGATAAACTGATGGGGAAGGAGGTCTGTTGAAAAATCATAAATTTATTGTTGGGAAAAGGACATTTTTCTATTGAAACAAAAGTTTCAAATGAAAATTTCAACCCTGTGTTAGCCCTATTCCAACCATCAGCCACCAGCACAAATGTCTAAATATAAACAGAGCATGATGTAATTTCCATTATTGCTGCGTATCCAGTTTAAAACTGGTATAAGCTCAACCAAGCCAAATTGTGGGGGGGGGGGGGGTGTTCTTTTCTATACAAGGGCTTTGCATTGGTCATCTTTCCCTGATGGCTAGAATTGGAGCAGATCCCCAGAGTAGACCAATCATACATCTCCACCTCGTACTGTCCGCAGGTCCAAGATGAACTGAGCACCTCACTGGAGAAACCAGGGCTAACAAAGAGTCTGAAACTGGCAATGTGCTGAGAACCTGCTGTGAGATGCCGAGCTCAGTAGGAGCTGAGAGCACCCAGATGCTTCCAGGACCAGATCCCCAAATGCCTCCTGAATCACCTGTTCATAGCTCAGTAAAACAAACAGAAACATTCTCTCTGCTGAAACACAGATACCAGCAGGGGTTTCATGTAGGTTGAGGGTCTCTCTCCAGGGATTTTGTGCTGCGGAGAAGTGTTTTACTGACAATGCTTTTACCTGAAAAGGGAATCGCTGCTAGGAGTATGGCACAGAACAAGCAGCTGGAGAGCTGTCCCCGTAGCGCCATGTCTCTGGTAGCTCATATGGGAAGAGTCACGGGGGCTGATCTGAAATGAGAGCAGCAATCAAAATAGACACAGCTGCTCAGAAATACAAGACACGTGATTTCTCATTATTCCCCCTTGAAATACACCAGGCTGTTCCTTCCCTTCCCCTGTGTCACTGTACATTGCAGGGGAAGCTGAACAATATGGGAGGGTGTCACTATGTGCAGCCAGTGTGGGAGTGAGTGTGGGGGGCAGATCACATGAGAACCTTTGCTGTGGTGGAAGGACACTCACTGTCATAGTCCTAGTGCTCAGGGAGGGCAAGGCCATGTGATTCCAGCACCACTGCTGGCCAAGCGAGGCACAGCGCCTGCCCTTCTCCAGGGCTGCTGGATGCGCTGACTCTCCCTGAGGCACAATGGGCCAGAGACGCAGGGATTGTCCAGGCAGCAGTCATTGCCTTTGAGCTCTTTAATCTCCCTAGTTCGAGTCCTGGAGCAGTGAAGCTGCAGCAGTACAAGCTTCAGTCCAAGCTGTACAAACCAACCAGCCCAGAACTCAGGATAATTACTCCCAGGGCTAGTCGGTGCTGCTGTAGCTTCACCGCTCCAGGACCTGAGCTAGTGAAATTAAAGCTAACTCAGGCATGTCCCCTCGAGCTGCAGTCACAGCCAGTGACTGCACCATAGCCATACTCTTAGCTGCACCTGTTCGGATGGGATGTACCTTGGTGATGTGACAGTTAGGAGAACAAAGGAGTTGGTTGCAACTCCCTAATTCTGGGACCAATTCTATGCCAGTTCCAGGGCTGCTCCTAGCTATGGCCCCAAAGGGCCATTACATCACATCAGTTGACATACCCTAAGGCACAGCCTTAGGGTATGTCAACACTGCAATAAAAGCCCTGCAGCATGGCAATGGCTGGGGGTGGATTGTGGGGCTGTAGATTTCAGTGTAGACGTTTGGGATCAGGCTGGAGCCCAGCCTCTGAAACCCCGCAAAAGGGGTGGTTCTCAGACCCCCAGGCTCCAACCTGAGCCTGAATTTCCACACTGCAATGTTTAGCCCTGCAGGCAGAGCCCAACAATCCCAAATTAGTTGACCCAGGCTCTGAGACTTGATGCTGCAGGTTTTTTATTGTAATGTAGACATATCCTTAAAGACACGTCACTAAAAAAAAAATCTACATAAGCCATCAGCACAAAAGGGCTTGTCTACATGGGGGCTGTGTTTGTCTGTCTGAGGATGATCGTACTGCTGAGCTCAGCCTTCTTTTTACATGGACACTGTGGGCTTGACTCATGCGGGTTGGTAGCCTACACTATGAATAGTCCTATTGAACTCAATGGCCAAGAGTTTCTAAACTGAGTGTTGATTTTGGGTGCCCAGCTTGAGACACCGTAAGAAGGCCTGAGTGGGGATCCTCAGCTCTTTCTGAAATTCGGGCCATTCAAGGTCTCTCAAGTTGGGCAACCAACATGACTAGTCCATTTTGAAGCTCTTGGCTAGGGAGACCACTGGTAGAGTGAGGTGTTACTCAACAGGAGTGACAGCAGCAGAGTGAGGAGTAATCTGCTCCCACAGATGATCTCTGCAGGCTCCTGGTGGTATTTTTTACCAACAAAACTTTCACTCTAAACTCACCATTCATGCCCTCTTGGTGGGCATTAAGGCTCTGAACTTTTTTTAGGCCTTTCTGCTTCTTCCCAAATGGAGTGCACATAACAGACCTACTGGATCTAATTCAACACAGATATTTAATGGCAGTACTCCAGGGAAGATTTTGACCCATTACATTGTCGCGTCCCCCTCATCTTCTTCCTGTCTGTCATCTCTTTCAGCCGTTCATGGACTTTGATATCTCCAGCATGTTTATTGCTGCACCTCCAGCAATCTCCTCAGCACCAGTCTCAATGTATCTCTGTTATTTTATTACCAGCTCTGACATGCCCATTTGTTGCATTAAGTACACAGTACAGAAGGTGTGGCACATACTGATACCATCTAACATTCCTCTGTCACCTGACACTGAGGTGTATGAATGTTCTAGTGCAGACAACCAGCAAACTTCACAGGCTTATCTAATGGCGCTAAAGAGGGTGCTGTCAGGATTGCCTGGTGTAACCAAAACCTACATCTTTCTCTTGTATTTCGTTGAAAATAACATGTAATTATTTGTCACATATGAAAAAAGTCCATCTAAAAGCACTAGACATTATTATTCACAATAAATAGTTTTGATACAGGCTCATTTGGCCCTCAGGGTTAGGATAATCATATTTCCCAAAGGGAAAATGGGACACTGTGCGGGGCTTGCCCAAGCCCCTCTCCCCCACCCAGGCATGGGGCTGGCCCAAGCCACTCACTCGAGCCCTGCCTGCCCTCTGCACATGCCTGTCGCTGGTCGCTTGAGCCCTGCCTGCCCCCTGCCTGAGCCCTGCCTCTCCCCCTGCGCAGGGCTGGCATTGTAGCTCGCCCCTCCGCATGTTCCTTTGCACCACACTCCACTTCTTTGACAAAAGTGGGCATTTGTCCCATTTGCTCTGGCCAAGTGATCAAGTCAGCAAGAGCAAACAGGACAAATGCCCACTTTTACTAAAAAAAGTCAGGACAGCTGGGACAGGGCTTTAAAAAGGGACTGTCCTGGCCAAAACGGGACATATGGTCGCCATACCCAGGGTAGGATTTGAAACATACCTATGGGAGATCTGAATGGAGAAAGAATGAGAAGAGAAGTTAGCCCCTCATAGCAGAGGTATCAGTGTACGCATTGCCCTTCCTCATAAGCAGAATTATTTTTCAGAGTCAACATAATGATATACTGAAAATGTGAGAGCACCTGTTATAGGCCCCAGTTCAGCAAAGTACCCACATAAGTCCTTTTTAAGTTCAGCATGTGCTTTTCTGAAAAGTGATGGTTTGATGAATTGGAGTCATTGTAAAGGCACATGGCTCTTCACACCATCACCCTAGTCAGGAGAGAAAGGCAGAAAGCAAAATACAATGATGTTCTTGTGATGTATTGAAAACTGTATTAAAAGTATGATCTATGACTTTAAATTCTCAGGGGTTTTCCTGGTCCTGCTTGCAGGCCGCTGTTCTGTATGGAAGCATGGGCTCAGTGTCAGTGTGCAACCAGCCAGCCTCGGCTAAGGTTGGGTGAGTTGTGCCTCTCTGATTTTTTAGAGAGCAGCCTGCTTTCTCACTCTCTGTTTTTGGTTCTTGTGTGTTGTCCTTCTGAATTCTAAGCAATAAAGTCATGTTATGCTGCAACCGTCCAGAAAAAAAATATTTATATTTTTATCTGGCTTGTGGTATAGATGATGTGAATTTGACAGTTCTTCAAGTGAAGCAGTTTCCATTTGAAATAATATTGTGATGGGGCAAGGCCAGATGGCTGTAGGAAACTGGTAAGGAACCAGTATGTTAGCCCCAGGCTAAACAAATCCCTGATACCTTATGGCAGTTGCTCCAGGTTAATCAAGACACCTGGGGCCAATTAAGAACTTTCCAGAAGGCAGGGAGATTGATTGAGACACCTGCAGCCAATCAGGGGCCGTCTGAAACTAGTCAAAAGCCTCCCAGTGAGTCCGTGAGGGGCGCATGTCAGCAGCTGTGGAAGGAGGTTGCGTGTGAGGAGCTGGGAGCAAGGGGCACTAGGAGCTGAGAGTAAGAGGGCGTACTGCTGGAAGATCCTGTGGTGAGGATAAAGAAGGTGTTGAGAGGAGTCCATGGGGAAGTAGCCCAGGGAGTTGCAGCTGTCGTGCAGTTGTTCCAGGAGGCACTCTAAACAGCTGCAATCCACAGGGCCCTGGGCTGGAACCCGGAGTAGAGGGCGGGCCCGGGTTCCCCCCAAAGCTCCCAACTCCTGATCAGACACAGGAGGAGTTAACCTGGACTGTGGATTCTTCTAGAGGGGAAGATCTCTGAGGCAAGCAAAATCCGCCAATAAGCGCAGGACCCACCGAGGTAGAGGAGGAACTTTGTCACAACTGGTGTTAGAAGTGGGATTTGGTGTGCACAGCGCGGTGGAAGAAGAGGGGTGTTTAAAAAAAAAAAAGAAGCGGGTTTATTTATTCATTTATTTTTCACCACAATGGAAGATGTAGTATGGGCACTGATACAAGCCACGGCTGCCCAGCAGGAGGCTACCCGTGTCCAGGCAGCTGCCCAACAGGAGGCAGTACAGCTGCAGCAGGAGACCAATCGCCTGTTCATGGACCAGGCCGCTCAAGACCGTACTATGTTGCAGGAACTGGAAAACCAAGTGAAGGCCCTTACAGAGATGAACCATGGCCATGATGGGACGCAGCACATACGGGCCAGCAATTGCCTGCAGAAAATGACAGGGAACGATGACATAGAGGCATATCTCCTGGCCTTTGAGAGGACAGCCCTACGGGAGGCCTGGCCTCGAGATCAGTGGTCTGGCATCCTCGCCCCATTCCTGTGTGGGGAGGCCCAGAAGGCCTACTATGATCTGCCTGAAGAGGCTGCAGCAGACCAGCTGAAAGCAGAGATCCTGGCCAGATCTGGGGTAACAATTGCAGTGCGGGCCCAGTGGTATCATGAGTGGAGGTACCAGGAAGAGAAAACCCCACGATCCCAATTGTATGACCTCATCCATCTCGCACGAAAGTGGTTGCAAACTGAGTCCTGGAGTCCAGAAGAGATACTAGAGGTTCTGGTCATCGACCGATACATGAGGGGACTACCGCCAGACCTTCACGCATGGGTAAGCCAGAATGAACCCTCCACCTATGATGAGACTGTGGCAATGGTAGAGAGGCGAAGGACAGCGAGGGAACTGACCCGACCAGTTAAGGAAGCGGAACCCAGGGTTAAACTAGCAGCACCAAGCCCTAGATTTCGAGTGACTGGGCCACCCGGAGGGCCCAGGTGGGAAAAGAGAGGGGCTGAAGGCCCACCAGAGGCCATAAAGAGTCGGCGCACTGAGGGGGAAGAAGATTGTGATGTTAGACTTCCCAAACCAAGAGACCGGGGAACACCTAGGGTTCCATATAGATGTTATGCATGTGATGAGTGGGGACACATAGCAGCACAGTGTCCCAGCACCGAGGAGCCTATGCAATGTAACTTCAGGGATTGGGAGGTCCCGTGCTCCCTTATCCACCTTGCGGGCATCGCATTAGCCCCGCATAACTACACTAGACTGGTGAAGATAAATGGAGTAGAGACTATAGCGCTTGTGGACTCCGGGAGTGCAATCACCCTAATATCGGGTAAGCTGGTAAAAAGTAGCCAGCTGCTACAAGCCAAATGCATAGCAATGACGTACGTGCATGGGGCCATAAGCCATTACCCCACCATCCAGGTGGAGAGAGAGGTTCAGGGGAACCCCATTGAGGTGACAGTGGGTGTAGTTCCTAAACTCCTGTATCCTGTAGTCATTGGGAGGGACTATCCAGGGTTTGATAATTTACTCCCCCCGGAGAGGCTGGGGGGAGGTGGGGACCCTGAGGGCAGCGACTTGTCACCGGGGAATGTCAACCCCCGATGTTCGCTGAGATTTCTCAGGATCTGTTCTCAGTCCCCCAAAAGATCCGGAAGACAAAAAGGGAGAGGAAGGCTGCAAAAGCTTTGGGAACCCGGATCCTGACCCAGGGCCAGAAGATCGCCCTAGTAGGCAGATGGACACGAGCACCCATAGAAACTACCACCACGGAAGGTGAGCCAGAGGCTGGCCCCAGCCATGATGGAAGTGAGCCGTTGAAAGCAACAGAGGCTGGCCCCTGGGAGCTCGGGCGGGTTAGTCCCGGGAGAGAGACTTTCGGGCGGGACCAGGCAGAGGACCCTAGATATGATAATGCCAGGAAAGAGGTGGCTGAGATAGATGGAGTACCTGTGGATGGGAAGGTCCAGGGTCCAGGACCTTACTTTATAGTGAAGAAAGATCTCCTGTACCATGTGGTGCAAATGCAGGAGCAAGAGATACATCAACTTCTGGTGCCACGAAAACATCAAAAAGCCATATTGAGCCTCGCCCACAGTCACCTATTTGGAGGACACCTAGGGGTAGAGAAAACCCAGGCACAGATCCTGCGGAGGTTCTTCTGGCCAGGAGTACATGAAGATGTCCGACGATACTGCACCTCTTGTCCGGAGTGTCAGTTACATAGTCCGCGCCCGCACTTCCGGGCTCCTTTGATACCTCTTCCAATAATAGAGGTTCCTTTTGAACGCATAGCCATGGATCTGATAGGGCCCCTTGAGAAGACAGCTCGGGGCCACCAACATGTGCTTGTTGTACTGGACTATGCAACCCGGTACCCGGAAGCCGTTCCCCTACGTAACACGGCTTCCAAAACCATAGCTAAGGAGTTAGTACAGATCTTTGCCCGAGTTGGGCTACCCAAGGAGATATTGGCTGATGAAGGGACACCTTTTGTGTCCAAGTTGATGAAAGATCTCTGTTCATCACTCCATGTACAAGCCCTACGGACCTCTGTATACCACCCACAAACAGATGGCCTTGTGGAAAGGTTCAATAGGACCCTCAAGGCCATGATCAGGAAAGTGGTGAGCCGGGATGGGAAAGATTGGGATACCCTATTACCTTACCTCATGTTCGCCATCCGGGAGGTTCCGCAAGCCTCCACAGGTTTCTCTCCGTTCGAACTATTATACGGGCGCCACCCCCGGGGCATATTGGATATAGCAAGAGAAGCGTGGGAAGAGGAGCCAAATCCAGGAAGGAACCTAGTCGAGCATGTACTACAGATGAGGGATCAGATAGCCCAAGTTACACCTATTGTACAAAAACACTTGGAAAAAGAACAGGAGACCCAACGAACCCATTATAACCACCAAGCAAAGCTTCGACGGTTCCAACCAGGGGATCGAGTGATGGTCCTGGTGCCCACAGCAGAAAGTAAGCTGTTGGCCCAGTGGCAGGGACCCTACGAAGTGATTGAAGCCGTGGGAGAGGTGAACTATAAGGTGCGGCAGCCAGGCCGCAGGAAACGAGAGCAAATCTACCACATCAATCTTCTAAAACCTTGGCATGATTGAGAGGCATGCTTAGTCACCCAGGAGACCCTTCCCCAGGAGGATAACTTACACGAGCAAGTAAGGATATTACCTGACTTGACGCCAATCCAAAAGATTGAGGCAACTGACATGATTAATTGCAACCGAGATGTGTTCTCTACAAAACCGGGGCGGACGACTGAGACCTATCACCATATCCGCACGATCCCCGGAGCCAAGGTAACATTGAGACCCTACCGAATCCCAGCAGCCAAAAGACAAGAAATCAAGGCCGAAGTGAAGAAAATGTTAGAATTAGGGGTGATTGAAGAATCTTACAGTCAGTGGTCCAGTCCAATCGTTCTAGTGCCTAAACCTGATGGTACCACGAGATTCTGTAATGACTTTCGCCGACTGAATGAAGTATCCCAGTTCGATGCATACCCCATACCACGCATCGACGAACTGGTGGACCGACTGGGTAGTGCTCGATCCTTGACTACACTGGATCTGACAAAAGGGTATTGGCAGATTCCCCTGACCAAAGAAGCTAAAGAAAAGACAGCGTTCTCCACTCCGGATGGGCTATTCCAGTACACCGTCCTCCCTTTTGGGCTACATTGGGCCCCGACCACATTCCAGCGTCTCATGGATAAGCTGCTGCGCCCCCATACTAGTTATGCAGCCGCATATCTAGATGATGTCGTCATCCATACGCCAGACTGGGGAACCCACTTGGAGAAAGTTGAGGCAGTACTGCGCATCTTAAGGCGGGCTGGCGTCACTGCTAATCCCGCTAAATGTGTCATAGGGCTAGCAGAGGCTAGGTACCTGGGATATATTGTAGGAAGGGGCATAGTAAAGACCCAAATGAATAAGCTAGAGGCGATTCAAAACTGGCCCCGGCCGACCCGAAAGAAGCAGGTCCGCGCGTTCCTAGGTGTGGTAGGCTACTACCGACGTTTTATTCCCCACTTCGCTACTAGGGGAAGTCCCCTAACGGACCTGGTGAAAGCCCGAGGTCCAGACATGGTGAAGTGGACCGACGCAGCAGAGGGAGCGTTCACAGACCTTCAGACGGCCCTTTGTAATGACCCCGTACTTATAGCCCCGGACTTTAACAAGGAATTTATTTTACAAACAGATGCTTCCGAGGTGGGGTTGGGGGCGGTTCTGTCACAAATGGTGGGAGAAGAGGAACACCCAATCCTCTACCTAAGCAGAAAGCTTCTCCCAAGAGAACAGAAATACGCAGTAGTTGAGAGAGAATGCCTTGCTGTCAAATGGGCTATGGAGACCCTACATTATTACCTCTTGGGCCGGCAATTTACTCTTGTGATGGACCACGCACCCCTCCAGTGGATGCAGCAGAATAAGGAAAAGAATGCAAGGGTCACCAGGTGGTTCTTATCCCTCCAACCGTTCCAGTTCCGCATACGGCACAGGGCTGGATGCCACCATGGCAACGCTGATGGTCTGTCAAGAGCACACTGCCTGGTGTCCCAAGTTGCCCAATTCTATGGTATTGAGCAGAGGTGGGGGATATGTGACGGGGCAAGGCCAGATGGCTATAGGAAAGTGGTAAGGAACCAGTATGTTAGCCCCAGGCTAAACAAATCCCTGATACCTTATGGCAGTTGCTCCAGGTTAATCCAGACACCTGGGGCCAATTAAGAACTTTCCAGAAGGCAGGGAGGTTGATTGAGACACCTGCAGCCAATCAGGGGCTGTCTGAAACTAGTCAAAAGCCTCCCAGTGAGTCAGTGAGGGGTGCATGTCAGCAGCTGTGGAAGGAGGTTGCGTGTGAGGAGCTGGGAGCAAGGGGCACTAGGAGCTGAGAGTAAGAGGGCGTACTGCTGGAAGATCCTGTGGTGAGGATAAAGAAGGTGTTGGGAGGAGTCCATGGGGAAGTAGCCCAGGGAGTTGTAGTTGTTCCAGGAGGTACTCTAAACAGCTGCAGTCCACAGGGCCCTGGGCTGGAACCCGGAGTAGAGGGCGGGTCCGGGTTCCCCCCCAAAGCTCCTAACTCCTGATCAGACACAGGAGGAGTTAACCTGGACTGTGGATTCTACTAGCGGGGAAGATCTCTGAGGCAAGCAAAATCCGCCAATAAGCGCAGGACCCACTGAGGTAGAGGAGGAACTTTGTCACAATATGTAAAAGCTGTCAGTCCATTTCATTGGAACGTGCTACAGAGAGTGACTTTTGAGGGGAATCAGAGTTCTTAGATGGGAGCTTTATGTTCTGCTTGCTGTGTAATTGTATTTATTTATTTTTGTAATTTATGGCAGGGATGCCGAGATCCTCGGATAGGCACCAGTTTTATTTATTTTTATTTTATTTTATTTTGGTCCCTTGAAATATGTGTTAACTACTTATGCTAAACAATCTGTTCCATTTTGTATTAATCTGTGCCATTCATTACGTTTTCCAAGAGCTCTGTGTAAGCTCAAAAACGTGTATCTCTCACCAAGAGAAGTTGGTCTAATACAAGATTTTTCTTCACCCACATTGGCTCTCATATCCTTGGCTAGCCACATGTTTATTTTATTTTATTTTATTTCATGTTATTGGAAAACCTGGAAAACATAATCCCAACTATACATATAAAATGATAGGGTTTAAATTAGCTGTTACCACTCAAAAAAGAGATCTTGGAGTCATTGTCGATAGTTCTTTGAAAACATCCACTCAATGTGCAGCAGCAGTCAAAAAAGTTACAGAATGTTGGGAATCATTAAGAAACGGATTGGTCCTGCTTTGAGCAGGGGGTTGGATTAGATGACCTCCTGAGGTCCCTTCTAACCCTGATATTCTATGATTCTATGATAATAAGTCAGTAAATATCATATTGCCTCTATATAAATCTATTATATGCCCACATCTTGAATATTGTGTGCAGATGCGGTCGCCCTGCCTCAAAAATGATATATTGGAACTGGAAAAGATTCAGAAAAGGGCAACAAAAATTATTAGGCACATGGAACAGCTTTGATATGAGGAGAGATTAATAAGACTGGAACTTTTCAGCTTGGAAAAGAGATGACTAAGGCGGGATATGATAGAGTTCTATAAAATCATGACTGGTGTAGAGAAAGTACATAAGGAAGTGTTGTTTGCTCCTTCTCATAACACAAGAACTAGGGGTTACCAAATGAAATTAATAGGCAGCAGGTTTAAAAGACACAAAAGGAAGTATTTCTTCACACAACGCACAGTCAACCTGTGGAACTCTTTGCCAGAGGATGTTGTGAAGGCCAAGACTATAACAGGGTTAAAAAAAGAACTAGATAAATTCATGAAGGTTAGGTCCATCAATGGCTATTGGCCAGGATGGGCAGGAAGACAGGATACGGGGCTAGATGGACCTTTGGTCTGACCCAGTATGGCCATTCTTATGTTCCTATGTTTTTTTTTTAATTTAAAGCTAAATTTTAAAAAACAAAACAAAGAAACAAACAAAAAATCTTGTCCCTTTACAAAGCAGTAGCAGAATTCAGAGCCTGGCAGGACAGTTCCCCAATTACAGGACAAATCAGTGATACTGTTTATTTACTAAATGTACATGAGTCCGGTTCCTTTGAACCTGGTGGTAACAAACACATACAGACCACTCCCTTCTGCAGAAATCTCTGGCCAGGCACTCCTGCCCTGTACTGATTGGCAGCTGTCTTGGGCCTCTGTTTCTCTCTCTCCAGACACACTGCTTCACAGACTCCTCTTTCTGCCCCAGCCTGAGTTTTTTGCTGTGGGAAACCCCTAGTGTGATAAATGAAGTGGGGTGGGGGTAGCTCCCTTTTATGAACACCCAGCTAAAATACCTCTTAGTAGCTGTTCTCTAATTGCTCTACCTGTAAAGGGTTAAAAAAATCTCACGGCTATGCATAGGTAAAAGGAAGTGAGTGGGCACCTGGCCAAAAGAGCCAGTGGGAAGGCTAGAACTTTTTAAATTTGAAAAAAAGACTCTCCTTTTGTCTGTCTGTTGTTGTTCTCCCAGGGAGAGGCGGACAGGGCAGCAACTATGCTGTAAAAAGATTGGGCTAGGTATGAAAAAATCATCAATATCATACCTAGAAACTACTCATTTAAAACCCCAGATATGTAAATAGATCAGGAAATGTCTAGGAAGACACGATGAGGTTTATCCCTTTTATTTCGTTATGGCTTGTGGATTCCTCTGGGCTAACCCAGGTGCTTTTGTTTTGCTTGTAACCTTTAAGATGGACCTCAAGAAAGCTATTCTTGGTGATTAATCCTTGTAGTTGCTCTTTTTAAAATCTAGCAATAGCCTGAGTTCCCAGATGTATTTTCTTTCTTTTTTATTAATACAATTTACCCTTTTTAAGGACAGAATTGTATTTTTGTGTCTTAAGAGGTTTGTGCACATATTGTTTAATTAGCTGGTGGCAACAGCTGCTTTCGTTTTATTTTTTCCTTTCTCAGCTCTTCCCCGGAGTGAGGGTGAAAAGGCTTGAGGGTACCCCACAGGAAGGAATTCCCATGTGCGCCTTCCTGGGCTCTCAAAGGGGTTCTGCACTTGGGTGGTGGCAGCATCTACCAATCCAAGGTCAGAGAAAAACTGTAACCTTGGGAGTTTAATACAAGCCTGGAGTGGCCAGTATTAATTTTTAGAATCCTTGCGGGCCCCCACCTTCTGCACTCAAATTGCCAGAGTGGGGAATTAGACTTGACACCTAGTCCAGTGCTGCTCACCTGGCAGGATGAGCCTGAACATCCACCCTCCTTTTGTGCTACCATTCTGAGGCCATATCTACTCTACGGGGACTATAGCAGCATAGCTATGGCACTGTAGCTATGTCAGCATAACCCCGAGATGCAGCCTACACAGACAGAAGGGGTATTCACGTCACTGTAGGAGCACCACCTCTCTGAGCAATGGTAGCTAGGTCAATAGAAGCATTCTTCCATTGACCTAGCTGCATCTACACTGAGGGTTAGGTTGGCATAGCTACCGCACTTAGGGGTGTGGATTTAGCTGTGACACTCTGAGTAAATTTCCTAGACCTGAAGAAGAGCTCTGGGTAAGATCAAAAGCTTGACTTTCTACCTCTGGATTTTTCACATCCCTGAGCACAGTTGCCATATCAACCTACATTTTAAATGTAGACCAAGCCAGAGACACAAAGCCTTGTCTACATAGAGCCACTCGGGGAAAATAATCTGACTGAATTTTTAAAGTGGATTAGTTAACTCACATTAAATCCCAACGTAGATGCTCTTATTCAGAATTCAAATGGCTGTAATGTGACCTTAATTTGGTTTAATTAAGGCCGCATTAATTCTGAATGAGAGCATCCACATCAGAGTTTAATACAGTTTAACTAATTCACCTTTATTCACCCCGTTAGTTAATTCAGAATAGTTTCCCTGAGTGTCTGTGTATGTGCAAGCCAAAGAAGAGCACTTTGACCACACAGAACCCATAATACCCACTGGGGAAGGTTACTATGTGATATCTTCTAAGGGGAATTTTGTGTTGGGGGTTATCCATCAATGACTGTAATGGGCTAGCCATTTGCACCTTTCACCATAACAATATGCACTGTTTCTTTCTTAGGCAGTCAAAACAAACAAACATAATTTAGCCCCAAGTCTTGCCTCACTCATTTCTGAATAACACCATGACATCCCTTCTCTGTAACTCAAACGATGAGTATGTAAGGGCAGATAGCACATTTGCTGAGTTTATCTGTATCAGTTGTTTAGTCTGGCGTGCCTTTGAAATTTAGTTTTGTTAACATCCAACCTATGTGTTAATTTTTCCCAAAATATTTCAAGGTCCATTATTTTTAAGAAGCAAAGCATTTTCCACTGACACTGTTTTTACACCAGCCTAACAACAATGGTGATGGAGTTTCTCTGGTAAATGAGAGTAAGAATCAGGCCGTGAAGCAGTAAAACGTACAAGGTCATATTCCCCCTTTAGCTACAACTGTGCAACTGAACTTAAGCAAAGTCAGTGGGTTTGGATGGTTTTAAATGAAAGCAGATTTTGGCCCACAGCATCCATATTACAACCAGTCTCTATACCTTGTTTCCCAGGTGACAGCAGTGACCAGAAATGCCTTCTTTCGTCTTTGGCTGGTCAAGCGATTGTGGGTAAAATTTTCAAAAGCATTTCTGTGATTTTATCCAAAGTTCCTCATAAACATTATTTTCACCAAATAGTTTGATAAACTCTATCTATATGAAAATCTGTATGAAGCTGCTACCCAGCTAATAATTATGACATGACAAAATTTGAAACTACACAGGATGTGTAAGCTTCAATGCTTCTGAGACTTGAGTAGGAAGGTCAAGGGGGGATTTTAATGTGTCTATGGCCTTGTCTTCACTTGGGAAAAGGTATGTTATAGTGCATGTTAACTAACATTTTAAAATGCTAGAGTAGACAAGGCAGTTGGATTTATCTTGACTTACTAACACTACAACTGCCATGTCTATGCTTAGGATTCTACTTGTTAATTAGCAAGTGTTAGATACTTTTTTCCTAGTGTAGACATGATCTGAATGACTTAGAAGCATGTTTCCTTGATTATTTAATGGGACTTGATCTCCTAGCTCAAACAGATGTTTTTGAAAATTCCAACCAATTATTAATGAACTGATCCTGATTTTACAAATATATTCCATTAATCTGTGAATGTATTTATTATTTCATAAGTATTTACCAAATAAATAAGATTAACCTGTTTTAGCCTATGACCTGTCTGTGACTACTCATTATTCATGGTGTATGATTGGTCATCAGTTGGTATTGTTTCTGATTTCTGGTTGGGTGACAGAAAGTTTTTAAACAGAAGAATAACAAATATGATGAGGGCTCCAACATTCTCCTGATGATGGTGATGACTATGATGATTGATGAAAATAGTGAATTTCGGATATGACTTTTCAGCTAAATAATTATTTGTTCTAAAATGTATATAACTTTGGTATCTGTGAACACACTCAGAAATATCTGGAAGCTGTCTTAACAAATAACACAATCCTATGAGAAAACAAGAAAAATACCTGTGGCACCTTAGAGACTAACAAATTTATTTCAGCATAAACTTTCGTGGGTTAAGAACCCACTTCATCGGATGCAGTGGGTTCTTAACCCACGAAAGCTTATGCTGAAATAAATTTGTTAGTCTCTAAGGTGCCACAGGTATTTTTCTTGTTTTCTTTTTGCTGACACAGACTAACATGGCTACTACACTGAAACAATCCTATGAGTGACAGCAAACTGAGCACAGTGCTTTTATCCACAGAAATATTTAGGAAGATTTTTTATTTTAAATATTGGACCGCTGCATATTATTACAACACAATCTTATAGAGACAATCAGACAGAGACCAGTAATTAGTAGTAATAATAATAATAAATAATAATAAATAAATAAAAACAACAAAGATTTGATTTAATAGAACACCAACCAGCTGAAGATTTCAAGCACTTTAAAATGGTGGATATATTTTATCATTCTTATTTTCCATCTGGTGGCAATAAAGGCCGAAGCTGTTAACATGTGACTTCCCCGAAGTCAAAAAACGAATAATCAGAAGAGATGGACTATAACCTCTGAACAGAGGTGGATTAAAATATATGAGGCCCTGGACACAAAGAACATTTGGACCCCCACATACTCCCCCTGCCATGGGGCCCCACCCCCTGCTCCTTCCTTTCCCCCCAAGGCCTCACCCCCTGGCCTGGCCAGAAGCCGGGCTGTGGTAAGAGCTGCCCAGGAAGCCCGAGCCACTGTGAGGAGCCCTGGACCCCCCACCTGCTCTGAGTAGTGTGCCCTGGGGGTCAGGGACATAGACCAGGAGCTTCTCTTGGGCCCCCTGAACCCCCACCCAGGGCAGGTGGAGGGTCAGGGGCTCCCCACAGCTATGCGGGCTCCCTGGGTGACTCTTAACACAGCCTACGGCAGTGGTCCCCAAACTGTGGGACATGCCCCACTAGGGGGGCACAGAGAAACATTCAGGGGCGTGGCGGGGACCAGCTCTGCACAGAGGGGAGCTTGGGCCAGGTCCAGGTTGGAGGAGGGGCTCGGGCCAGCTCTGGGGTTGCCAACCCTCCAGGATTGGCCTAGAGTCTCCAGGAATTAAAGATTAAATTGTAATGAAAGATTATGTCATGTGATAAAATCTCCAGGAACACATCCAACCAAAATTGGCAACCCTAGACAGCTCCATGCCACATGGGGGAGGGGGACACTTGGGCCAACTCTGCACAGTGCAGGGGGGGTGGAGGGGGACTTGAGCCAGCTCCGCATCATGTGCGGGGGAAGGGAGAGGGGCTCAGGCAAGCAGCTCTGCATGGGGGCAGGAGGAATAGGCTCACCCTACCACAAGCTCCATCTTCTGGCTGGGCCAGGGGACAGGCCGTCAGGCGGAAGAGGAGGAACAGGACATAGAGAGTGTAGGGGGGAAGAGGAGCAGGGGGTGGGGCTAGAGTTCCGGTGCTCTTGCGGGGCCCCCAAATTGTCCAGGGCCCATGTGGTAATCCACCACTGCCTCTGCATCCTATATTATAGCCCCCTGTTCTATCTGCTAGTTAACCCTCAGACTAATCAACCAACCAAGTAAAAAAGGAAAATGTCAAGAAGAAGAGGTGACACATTTGGTCAAAGAATCATAATTTATCTTTCATTCTTCCCACTACGAACTCAGCTATAGATTCCAGCCACTGTTCTCCTCAATGTGCACCCAAAGCCAATGAGTGTAAATGGTAGGAACTCCCCTGAAGTTAATGCAGCCCCACCCATCAACACAAGCGGAGGATTTGGAATTAAAGCAGAGGCTCTTACCATTCTTCAGAAAATTAAACAGGACCACAATCTGGAAGGTTCTCCATCCCTCAGTGCCAGATGCGGGGGCTCCAGTGTTAATAAAACCAAGGCTTTAAAATGGGATTTGAGAGCGTGCCTGCGGGGAATGGATCGCACACTTTGAATACACTGAACAAAGGGACTGAACTCTGTCCAAGGAAAGTGAAAGCAAAAAGAGTAGGTTAAATATTAACCCTCCTGTTGTTCTACCTGAAGTTTGTGTCTTTTCCAGGAAGGGTCGCCCAGAACCCTAAAGCTATATCAGTGCTTAGATGGGGATGAATTTTGTGTCTAACAAACACACATTTAACAAACCACATTAAAATATCCCCGATACTGGAGATTACATACAGACATGGAAATACCAGGCTGGGCAATATTGAAGGGAATTGAAATTCACCCCATCTCTATCAAAAACAGATCAATAAATTAGAGGGAGATAATCCCCTCTTCCTTTCCCTAAATATCTCCACAGAGTTTGACAAGGTATGGCCACTCTGGATAGCCAGCAAAGAAGGTCCGTATGAGTTCAAAAAGGATAGTGGGGAAACATGGACTGGAATATGTAAAGCGATGGCAGAGGCTGAGGTTTTAAAAAGTATTAATAAGGGTAGAATATTGAAATTAATGGATATGGCAGTGAGTTGGCTTAGACAATATGCCATGAAATTGGCAGGGCAAGTCATAGAAGATACAAAACAATTAGAAGAAGCAATAGAGCACTGGAAAGCACAGGAACATAATAGAAAATCGGAAACTGCTGTAAACAATCTGCAAAAAAGAGAAGTGCCATCCCCCATTATAAATCTTGTTTGGCAACAGCAGACTTCGGGTTATTGTACAGTGCCTGAAGAATGGGGACAGGAATGGAAAAAGGTGGCCTGATCAAAATGAAAAGATGCAACATGGAATGATTGGAATGGGTGTTGGAATGGGGACATTGGGAATGACCCAGACCAAGAGCCACCAAGCAATCCATGGGCAAGGGGGCACCGCGCTGCTACCATCACTGTATGATGGGAGCCAGGTTGTGGTAAAACCTAAACCAAGATCTAGGCTGGTGCCTGTCAGAATGGGAGAAATAAGCGCACAGGAGGGAGAAGTACAAACAATACTTTCACCAGATTGGTAAATCAGATTAAGGAGAAAATGGAGCAGTTAACAGAGCATATTAGGAGGCAGGAGCTGTGACTTGATTGCAGGGGAGTGGATAAAAAAGAATTTCAAAGTCAAAAGCTAAGAGTGAGCAGGTTAATACCCAGAATTGATGCATTAACTCATGGAGTTGCTCAGAAATGGTTAACTGCAGCAGGGAAAGGCACTCCCACCGCAATCCATTTGGCATGGAGACAAAAGCAACAGACACTGGGGGAAAAAAAATCAGGTTTTGAAAGAGCAGGTAACAACTCCCACTCTCCTCAGAGCCAGGATAAACACCAGGGGTGTGGGTTCCCAATCTCCTGCTTTAACTCACTCAGAGCTAACAATATAACTTTTTCAAATATTTTTACATACTGCTTAAGTTTTCCTTCATATCCTCTCTCAGTTTGCTAAACTGGCTGCTGCCGCCTATACCTAAAGATGATCTGACAGAGTTAATTAATCTCTTGGCTCAGGTCTCCCTCCCTTTCTAGGTTGCTTTCTCCTCTGCACACACCTCTCTTCACTTCTGCCCTCTCTTTGTTTTAAAAGTTAAAATTTATACTTATTACACAAATCTCCATCGCAGAAAAAGACAAAGCAACAACAAACAAGCAAAGAGAAAACCAGGTAAAAACCTTAGCTTAAATAAATCCAGTAAATTAATTATGTTTACCATTCAAGCATGGAACAGCTAGAAATACTCCTAACTTTCTTGAAGATATAGTTGACAAGCAATAGAGGTGTTAACTCTTCTTCTAATTCTAGCCATTAATTAATATATGAAACATGGGTATTTTTTATTTCCATATATGGAATTTTTAAAATAAAAGTAATATGAAGTGATGGAAACTGCCTTAAATTAATGAAATTAATACAACAAAGTGAGCAGATAACTTAATATGAATTTTTATCAATTCTTATTAAACGTTTTAAATAAAAAAGGTAATAACTCATTTAACTGTTTCATTCTTTTGTTTACCTGTCTGTTTTCTAAAATTCATTACTTTAATAACTTAGCTCTTAATGCCTTATCTTGTATAGTTATAAATACAATTTTGGTGCCATTCATCGTTAATTGTAAGTTTGTCCTGTATGTCATGTATGTTGTCTTGTGTCATATGTTGTGTGTGTTATGGGACGACCTTTTTCTTAAATTTTGTTGCAACAAAAGTCAATTTTATCCTTTTTAAAAAATATAAGTGTTAACACTATTTCAATGTTATGGTTGAGGTGTAATCATAATATTATTAATAACCAAATTATTTGCAAAGACCTAAGTTATAAATATGTGTACATATATTTTTGACTACCCCAGGTAGGTGGGGCTCGTCAGCCTTGGAAGGCAGCCCACCTAGGAGAAGGAGAACTCTGATTTAAAACCTCCGCTGCCTTGTGGCAATACCCACTCATGGGAAAGGCTAAGGGAGTCAACCCTGAACCCAAATCCGGTGTCGGAGTCCCGATGGCGGTCTCATAGACTCATAGACTTTAAGGTCAGAAGGGACCATTATGATCATCTAGTCTGACCTCCTGCACAATGCAGGCCACAGAATCTCACCCACCCACTCCTGGAATAATCCTCTCACCTATGTCTCAACTATTGAAGTCCTCAAATCATGGTTTAAAGACTTCAAGATGCAGAGAATCCTCCGGTAAGTGACCCGTGCCCCATGCTGCAGAGGAAGGCAAAAAACCTCCAGGGCCTCTGCCAATCTACCCTGGAGGAAAATTCCTTCCCGACCCCAAATATGGGGATCAGCTGAACCCTGAGCATGTGGGCAAGACTCACCAGCCAGACAACCAGGAAAAAGTTCTCTGTAGTAATTTCTAACATCCCATCATTGACCATTGGTCCTATTTACCACTGATGGCAATTAATTGACCTTTGACTAAGATCATGTTATCCCATCAAACCATCCCCTCCATAAATGTATCTAGCTTAATCTTGAAGCCAGTTAGGTCTTTTGCCCCACTGCTTCCCTTGGAAGGCTGTTCCTTTAACCAGTTCCTTATAGAATCATAGAATCATAGAATCATAGAATCTCAGGGTTGGAAGGGACCTCAGGAGGTCATCTAGTCCAACCCCCTGCTCAAAGCAGGACCAAACCCAATTAGATCATCCCAGCCAGGGCTTTGTCAAGCCTGACCTTAAAAACATCTAAGGAAGGAGATTCCACCACCTCCCTAGGTAACCCATTCCAGTGCTTCACCACCCTACTAGTGAAAAAGTTTTTCCTAATATCCAACCTAAACCTCCCCCTCTGCAACTTGAGACCATTACTCCTTGTTCTGTCATCTTCTACCACTGAGAACAGTCTAGATCCATCCTCTTTGGAACCCACTTTCAGGTAGTTGAAAGCAGCTATCAAATCCCCCCTCATTCTTCTCTTCTGCAGGCTAAACAATCCCAGTTCCCTCAGCCTCTCCTCATAAGTCATGTGCTCGAGCCCCCTAATCATTTTTGTTGCCCTCCGTTGGACTCTTTCCAATTTATCCACATCCTTCTTGTAGCGTGGGGCCCAAAACTGGACACAGTACTCCAAATGAGGCCTCACCAGTGCCGAATAGAGGGGAATAATCACGTCCCTCGATCTGCTGGAAATGCCCCTACTTATACAGCCCAAAATGCCGTTAGCCTTCTTGGCAACAAGGGCACACTGTTGACTCATATTCAGCTTTTCGTCCACCGTAACCCCTAGGTCCTTTTCTGCAGAACTGCTGCCCAGCCATTCGGTCCCTAGTCTGTAGCAGTGCATGGGATTCTTCCGTCCTATGTGCAGGACTCTGCACTTGTCCTTGTTGAACCTCATCAGATTTCTTTTGGCCCAATCTTCTAATTTGTCTAGGTCCCTCTGTATCCTGTCCCTACCCTCCAGCGTATCAACCACTCCTCCCAGTTTAGTGTCATCTGCAAACTTGCTAAGGGTGCAGTCCACACCATCCTCCAGATCGTTGATGAAGATATTGAACAAAACCGGCCCCAGCACCGACCCTTGGGGCACTCCACTTGATACCGGCTGCCAACTAGACATGGAGCCATTGATCACTACCCGTTGAGCATGACCATCCAGCCAGTTTTCTATCCACCTTACCGTCCATTCATCCAGCCCATACTTCCTTAACTTGCTGGCAAGAACACTGTGGGAGGCTGTATCAAAAGCTTTGCTAAAGTCAAGAAATAGCACATCCACTGCTTTCCCCTCATCCACAGAGCCGGTTATCTCATCATAGAAGGCAATTAGGTTAGTCAGGCATGACTTGCCCTTGGTGAATCCATGCTGACTGTTCCTGATCACTTTCCCCTCCTTTAAGTGGTTCAGAATTGATTCCTTGAGGACCTGTTCCATGATTTTTCCAGGGACTGAGGTGAGACTGACTGGCCTGTAGTTCCCCGGATCTTCCTTCTTCCCTTTTTTAAAGATGGGCACTACATTAGCTTTTTTCCAGTCATCCGGGACCTCCCCCGATTGCCATGATTTGTCAAAGATAATGGCCAATGGCTCTGCAATCACATCGGCCAACTCCTTTAGCACCCTCGGATGCAGTGCATCCGGCCCCATGGACTTGTGCTCGTCCAGCTTTTCTAAATAGTCCCGAACTACTTCTTTCTCCACAGAGGGCTGGTCACCTCCTCCCCATACCGTGCTGCGGAGTGCAGCCGCCTGGGAGCTGACCTTGTCTGTGAAGACAGAGGCAAAAAAAGCATTGAGTACACTAGCTTTCTCCACATCCTCTGTCACTAGGTTCCCTCCCTCATTCAGCAAGGGGCCCACACTTTCCTTGACTTTCTTCTTGTTGCTCACATACCTGAAGAAACCCTTCTTGTTACTCCTAACATCTCCGGCTAGCTGCAACTCCAAGTGTGATTTGGCCTTCCTAATTTCACTCCTGCATGCCTGAACAATATTTATATACTCCTCCCTGGTCACTTGTCCAATCTTCCACTTCTTGTAAGCTGCTTTTTTGTGTTTAAGACGAGCAAGGATTTCACTGTTAAGCCAAGCTGGTCGCCTGCCATATTTACTTTTCTTTCTACACCTCGGGATGGTTTGTTCCTGCAACCTCAATAAGGAGTCTTTAAAATACAACCAGCTTTCCTCGACTCCTTTCCCCCTCATGTTATTCTTCCAGGGGACCTTGCCCATCAGTTCCCTGAGGGAGTCAAAGTCTGCTTTTCTGAAGTCCAGGGTCTCTGTTCTACTGCTCTCCTTTCTTCCTTGTGTCAGGATCCTGAACTCAACCATCTCATGGTCACTGCCTCCCAGGTTCCCATCCACTATTGCTTCCTCTACTATTTCCTCCCTGTTTGTGAGCAGCAGGTCAAGAAGAGCTTTTCCCCTAGTTGGTTCCTCCAGCACTTGCACCAGGAAATTGTCCCCTACACTTTCCAAAAACTTCCTGGATTGTCTGTGGACCGCTGTATTGCTCTCCCAGCAGATATCATGGGTGATTAAAGTCACCCATGAGAACCAGGGCCTGTGATCTAGTAACTTCTGTTAGTTGCTGGAAGAAAGCCTCGTCCACCTCATCCCCCTGGTCTGGTGGTCTGTAGCAGACTCCCACCACGACATTACCCATGTTGGTCCCACTTCTAAATTGAATCCAGAGACTCTCAGGTTTTTCTGCAGTTTCATACTGGAGCTCTGAGCAGTCATACTGCTCTCTTACATACAACGCAACTCCCCCACCTTTTCTGCCCTGCCTATCCTTCCTGAACAGTTTATATCCATCCATGACAGTACTCCAATCATGTGAGTTATCCCACCAAGTCTCTGTTATTCCAATTACATCATAATCCCTTGACTGTGCCAGGACTTCCAGTTCTCCCTGCTTGTTCCCCAGGCTTCTTGCATTTGTGTATAGGCATTTAAGAGAACTTATCCACCTCTCAATTTTCATATTGATCCCCATCTTTTCCAATTTAACCAATAATTCCTCATGTGGTACTGTATCAAATGCCTTACTGAAATCGAGGTAGATTAGATCCACTGCGTTTCCTTTATCTAAAAAATCTGTTACTTTCTCAAAGAAGGAGATCAAGTTGGTTTGGCACGATCTACCTTTTGTAAAACCATGTTGTAATTTGTCCCAATTGCCATTGACCTCAAGGTCCTTAACTACTTTCTCCTTCAAATTTTTTTCCAAGACCTTGCATACTACAGATGTCAAACTAACAGGCCTGTAGTTACCCGGGTCACTTTTTTTCCCTTTCTTAAAAATAGGAACTATATTAGCTATTCTCCAGTCAAACGGTACAACCCCTGAGTTTAGAGATTCATTAAAAATTTTTGCTAATGGGCTTGCAATTTCATGTGCCAGTTCCTTTAATATTCTTGGATGAAGATTATCTGGGCCACCTGATTTACTCTCATTAAGCTGTTCAAGTTTGGCTTCTACCTCGGATATGGTAATATCTACCCCCACATCCTTATTCCCATTTGTCACGCTGCCACTATTCCTAAGCTCCTCATTAGCCTCATTAAAGACTGAGGCAAAGTATTTGTTTAGATATTGGTCCATGCCTAGATTATCCTTAACCTCCACTCCATCCTCAGTGTTTAGCGGTCCCACTTCTTCTTTCTTTGTTTTCTTCCTATTTATATGGCTATAAAACCTTTTACTATTGGTTTTAATTCCCTTTGCAAGGTCCAATTCTACATGCCTTTTAGCCTGTCTCACTTTATCCCTACATGCTCTGACCTCAATAAGGTCAAACCATCCCCTCCATAAATGTATCTAGCTTAATCTTGAAGCCAGTTAGGTCTTTTGCCCCCACTGCTTCCCTTGGAAGGCTGTTCCAGAACTTCACTCCTCTGATGGTTAGAAACCTTCAGCTAATTTCAAGTCTAAACTTCCTGATGGCCAGTTTATATCCATTTTATATCCATTTTATATCAACATCATTCCGGCAACTCCTGCGACGCCACTGGTGCCAAGTTGTATCGACATTGTCTTTCCCTTGGATCCATCAGTTGCGTGGAGAGGGGGGTTCTGCTGCATGGGCAACAGCTGTTCCTCCATATCACCCTGCCCTGGCTTGCGCTCTGGAGAGGACACTCCAGCTTCGCTTCACAGCGTCGACACAACACGGGAAGCAACAGTTTACCGGTTATAAGCCCCCTGCTCGATTGGCATAGAGCTGGCGCCAGGGGTTGCTTCCGACGGTGGGAGGGATCACCACGTCTCACTGGACAACTATCGCCCACCTCAAGCTGGGCAGCCCCCAGCCAATAAGGTGTTGTCCCGCCACAGTTCACCTGCTTCACTGGGTGCGTGGGGCTTAGTGTACGTGAGTACCTGACAAGTGGACTGCGAACCATGCACCAGGCAACAACAAAAGAAAACCAACATTTAAGAAACCAGCCCTCAAGTTAGGATGCTGGAACGTACGGACTATGACAACTGGCCTATCACAAGACCTTCAGGCAATCAGTGATGTTCGGAAGACTACAGTCATCAACGATGAGCTAGCATGACTCCAAATCGACATAGTCGCTTTGCAGGAGACACGGCTGCCAGACGCTGGGACTCTCAGGGAAAAGAACTATACGTTCTTCTGGCAAGGGAAGAGTGGATAGATGGGTGGAGCACTACTCTGAAGTGTACTCCAGGCAAAACACCATCACCAAAGCTGCCCTCAATACCGTGGATGGTTTTCCCATTGAAACTGAGCTGGACGAGAAGCCCACCATGGAAGAACTGAAGAAAGTCATTGAGAGCTTGTCCACAGGAAAGGCTCCAGGAAAGGATGGCATCCCACCAGAAGTTATCAAGTGTGGCATCAACGTCCTCCTAGAACACCTCCACGACCTCCTCTGTCAGTGCTGGGACGAAGGTGCAGTACCTCAGGATATGAGAGATGCCAACATCGTGACCCTCTACAAGAACAAGGGTGATAGAAGCGACTGCAACAACAACAGAGGCATATCGCTCCTGAGTGTTGTGGGTAAAGTCTTCGCACGCGTGATCCTGAACAGACTGCAGAAGCTTGCTGACAGAGTTTACCCAGAGTCACAGTGCGGGTTCCGAGCAGGGAGATCCACAACCGACATGGTTTTCTCCTTAAGGCAGCTGCAAGAGAAATGCAGAGAACAGCACAAGCCGCTATTCCTTGCCTTCATAGACCTGACCAAAGCTTTCGACCTTGTGAACAGAGATGGGCTGTTCAAGATCCTGGCAAAGATTGGCTGCCCACCGAAGCTGCTGAGCGTGATCCAGTCTTTTCACGACAACATGAAAGGCACAGTACTGTATGATGGCTCGTCCTCCGATGCCTTCGACATCCACAGTGGAGTAAAACAAGGCTGTGTTGTCGCTCCCACACTCTTCGGCATCTTCTTCACAGCGTTGCTGAAATGTGCCTTTGGAAATTCCACAGAGGGAGTCTATCTTCATACCTGGTCTGACTGGAGACTTTTCAATCTGTCTCGACTAAAGGCCAAAAGCAAGGTACGGGAGGCAACAATCAGAGACATGCTGTTTGCAGACGACACTACCCTCTCCACCCACACAGAAACCAATCTCCAGTATCTGATTGACCGCTTTTCCAGAGCTTGCGAAGAGTTCGGGTTGACAATCAGTCTTCAGAAGACCAAAGTTATGGCCCAGGATGCAGAACATCCAAGCATTGCCATCAATGACTATGTGCTAGAGGTGGTCAGTCAGTTCACCTACCTTGGATCTACCATCACGGACAACCTCTCACTGGACCCTGAGATCAATCGTAGAATCGGCAAGGCCTTCACAATTTTGGCCAGATTGTCACAGAGAGTATGGAACAACAACATGCTGACCATCAACACAAAGGTCGCTGTGTACCGTGCATGTGTGTTAAACACTCTTCTCTATGCCAGCGAAACTTGGACCCTCCACGCTTCACAAGAAAAGAGGCTGAACACCTTCCACTTGCGCTGCCTCCGTCGCATACTCGGGATCACTTGGTGTGATCGAATAACGAACAACGAGGTGCTGGAACGTGCCAAGATCTCCAGCATGTTCACTCTCCTCCGTCAAAGCCGCCTCAGATGGCTTGGCCATCTAAGTCGCATGGAAGATGGACGGATCCCCAAAGACCTGTTGTATGCCGAACTTGTCTCCGGAAACAGAGCTACAGGACGGCCCCACCTTCGCTGCAAGGATGTTTGTAAGAGGGACCTGAAGACTGTTCAAATCGACATCAACAGCTGGGAAGAGCTCGCCCAGGACAGATGCAGATGGAGACACGCTCTGACCACTGGATTGAAAACTGGCGAAGACAAGCTGCGGCAGCTTGCCGAGGAAAAGCGGGTTCAATGAAAAAGGAAGCAGCGGCTCCAACCCACAGCTGACACCGCCTTCAAATGCAGCAAATGCAATCGAGACTGCCACTCTTGTGTGGGGCTCCACAGCCACAACAGATGCTGCACAACCATCAACTAAACATTCCCCATGGGCGCATATCCATCGTCTCTCGAGACTAACGGACGCCAACAACAACAATTTTTGACTCAACAAATAATGCAATTGCAAACAAAAATAATTCTCTTTTATTAATCAGAGTTCTTTTATTTAAAGGGAGAAAATGTAAGGGGATCCTCAATATTAATGAAAAAGTAATATTAACAAAATGTTAATTTCTTGTTTGGGTTTTTATAAACTTGTTTTCACCTTTATAAAATATTAAAATATAGTAATAAGTATGTTATAGCAAAAAAGTGAAAAATATAACAATATGTACTATGGCTATGTTGCAAAATGTTAATGCTAAACAATTTCAACAGGTTTCCACTTTTGTCTCCCAAAAACAACCAAGTGTCATGAAAGTTTAATACCCTCAAAGAGTTTGCATAGACCTTATGTTAGGTTAAAGGGAAGTAGTAGTTATTAAAGTTGGTGTGACGGTGTACCCCATAAAGCTTTATGGGGAGAGGCTTAGAAATGTATGTGTGTAACTGGACTATGCTTTATGCTACATGTGATATGTAACATATCTCTGTGAAAGTTATGACCTACTGAATTTATTCCTCCCGTTTATATGCATGTATCATTGTTGTAGTTGAAGTTATGAATATTGGTTGTATTTCTTGAGAAAGGAATGCGCAGGTTAAGTGCCCAATCAAGAAGCACTTAACAGACAATAGAACTTGCAGACACAAATCCACATCTGAACTTTGCCAGGAATGTGGCTGGTCTGAGAAGGAACTGAGTTGTGCAGGGACAGGTGACTTGTCCATGTGACCCCAACTCCATTTGGTAACTGGATGCTACACAGGGAGAGGGAGGGGTGTCCACCCAGAAGAGAAAATCTATTTAAACCCCTAGGAAACCCCTCCATTTTGTCTTCAGCTGGCTAAAGAAAGAAGCTCTTTACCCCCCAAGGACACCTGAAAGAGACTGAACAAAGGACAAAGACATTAAGGGGGTGAGTGATTGCTGGACCCAGGCTAGAAGGAAGATAGCCTGTTTACTGGACCTAGTGAGGTTTTATCTGTACACAGGGTGATTAGACATAGAACTGCAAGTTCTATTTTATTTTATTTGGTAATTCACTTTGTTCTGTCTGTCACTACTTGAAATCACTTAAATCCTATTTTCTGTACTTATTAAAATCACTTTTTACTTATTAAGTTTCCTGGAGTATGAGTTGTTACCTGGGGAAGGCAAACAGCTGTGCATATCTTTCTATCTTTGAAATAGAAGGCGAACTATTTATGAGTTTACCCTGTATAAGCTTTATACAGGGTAAAACGGATTTATTAAGGGTTTGAACCTCTTTGGAAGTTGGGCACCTGGGTGTCAAAGGCAAGAGTGCTTCCAGGAGCCTTACAGTTGTGAGTGGACTTGCCTCGGACCTGGGTCTGTGTTTGCAGCAGATCAGTGGAATCTGGCTCAAAACAGACAGGATTCGGGAGTCCCAAGCTGGAAAAGGCCTGGAAGCAGGGGCAGAAGTAGCCTTGGCACACCAGGTGGCAGCACCAAGCAGGTCTCTGTGGCCCCAACCCGTCACAGTTGGTACTTCCAAATAGTTAACAAATTAAAAAACTTGGGTAAAAATTGTATTACTACCTCTTTTGCTAAGAGTGCTCAGCAGGGGAAAGCAATACATCTTGTCAGAGAAGATTGTGGACATCTATTTTAGCAGTAAGTCACTATATTTAGTATAAAAAAATAAGTAATGCACATGTTAAGGGAGTAAAAATGAATGTCTATGCAAAAACTACAAAAGAATCTGAAGCAGGTATATATGTGCTAAAGAATTGGGGAAATCAGAACAAAGGCATAGCTTGTGTTATAGAAGACTTGGTCCCTATTACATTGTAAAAAAAATAAGTTAACCTGTGTATTAAATTTGGGTTTCTTGAAAACAAGAGAAATATAAAACAAACAAACAATTTTATTATGTTAACTAATTCCGCTGCATAGGGGGTGCATCCCACAGACCAAAGACACCAACAGATCACATGCACAGTGAAGGAACCCCTGGGCATCAGGAAAAGAAAAATGAAGTGCTTTATATATAACAGACTGGTTATTTACACCTCAGTCTGCCATATATGGACAACTAAGTATTCAATCGTCTACAGAGACATTATAGAAACCATTAGCTGGGCCAGGTCTAACTGTTACTTAAACTGTAAATTATTGAGCAAAGTAAATTCATGTGTCTGTGGTTTTACGTCTTTGTCACTGAAATATTAATGAATTTGGCTACTGTGTAAAAGCAACTTTCCTATTGCTGTACACATCTTTGTTAGTTAATATAATAGTATTTTATAAGGAATGTGCACAAGACTCAAGGGTTGGGCAAAAGACTATTCTGTAGTCTGGTATCTCTCAAAATAGGAGACTTCAAACTCTAGATGAAATTTTTGGGTATATTGCTAGATTATCTGAATCTGGAGACCTGTTTGGAACAGGGTAATATGGAAAATATATTTATATAAATGTAACAAAACATTAAATATTTTGACCACCAGGTGGTGGAAACTGTCTCTGAACCTGTAATTCATGGTATTAAGGGTCTGGCTACTGAAGAACCAGTACACCATTTACAAAGTGCATGACATTGCTAAAGTGTTTAACCAAATACAAGTCAAAAGTAACAAACTAATTACAGCAAACAATATGAAGGGAAGGAAGAAACAAACTGGTAAATAAATTAGTTGTACCACTTATGAGAGTTACATAATAACTACAATAACCAACTCATTAGATAATATTTAAAAGAGAGAGAGAAAATTGCTTCACCTTATTATTAATAAACAGCTAACTGGCAACGCCCTCAGTGTATAACAAAAAACAGTGGTGAAATGGCAATATATCAAATTGTATAGACCAATTCCCTGTTAGTACCAGTCATAATTTTTGGGTCAGTAACACTGCACCCTAAGGCACATGTTGTTCAAAACAGTCTTGTTCAGTGTCTGGTTACCAATATTGAATTTTGACATAGCAATAGTTGATACATTTGTTACTGTCCATTCAGTAGGTCATCTGGAAAACAAAAAACAACTGGATCCACATCAACTACTGGTGTATTATGGAGCAATGCAAATGGGAAGAGCCTCACACCATGGCTTGTAATGCCAGAAATGTTGTTTACTCTACAACTCATTGTGTGGCCACAATGATTCAGGACAATCCAATGGAATAGCGAAGCTAGCCACTCCTGTCTCCTGCCCAGTGAAACTTACCAGATGGTAACAACCAGCAGAAAGTGTAATTTATAACATGGATGGACAGTACTGTGGTAACAAATTACAAGACATTTATATATGAAGGCCTCATTTGTGATGTCACTACTCTGAATGTCTGTTTTACTCCTCATATACATAGCACTGTGGGACACACGAATAATGCCTATCCCAGTATTTCAGAACAACTCTAAGACTACACCTCTCAACTAAAGTCCCAGACCTAACATTGCCAGGCCCAGTATATGGGAATGAAACTACTGACGAAAGGAAACTGTCCACAGGTTGTACGAGAGAATGTGCAGACCAAAGGATAGATGGGGCATGAATGTGTGGATAACACAAGGTGGCCATATAACAGTGGTTAGCCCACTGGGTCATGTTCAGTTCATGCATGATGCTATTCTGGGATGATGGGTAAATCTCCTCCCCATAAAGGAGACAAAAAGCAGGGGAATGTAATAGAGAGAGAGCCTAGAGCATGGGGCCTGGGGAAAGACCTGAGGCTTGAACCACAGTCAGCAATGCCAGGCCATGCTATCAGCAAACACCAGGCCCGGTCATAGAACAGACGCTTGCTTACAAGTTCACCACCCACTACATGAACTTGGCAAAGGTACTATTAGCATTTCTAAAACACAGGCACTCCTAAGAAGTCCTAGTCACTAGATCTTAACATAAATATGTTCCAGGAGGCTAGCACTGATACACCCCAACCTAGCACAAAATAAGATGGTTTGACAGAATAATGACTAGAGGTGTTTTGTCTGAGACATCAGGAACAAGGTACAAGGGGAGGTAACAAACAGATATAATGAGGCATGTCAGTTGTTTATTTCACCTGTGACAAAGTTCCTCCTCTACCTCGGTGGGTCCTGCGCTTATTGACGGATTTTTGTTTGCCTCAGAGATCTTCCCCTCTGGTAGAACCCACAGTCCAGATCAACTCCTCCTGTGTCTGATCAGGAGTTGGGAGTTTTGGGGGGAACCCGGGCCCGCCCTCTACTCCGGGTTCCAGCCCAGGGCCCTGTGGATTGCAGCTGTTTAGAGTGCCTCCTGGAACAACTGCACGACAGCTACAACTCCCTGGGCTACTTCCCCATGGACTCCTCCCAACACCTTCTTTATCCTCACCACAGGATCTTCCAGCAGTACGTCCTCTTACTCTCAGCTCCTAGTGCCTCTTGCTCCCAGCTTCTCACATGCAACCTCCTTCCACAGCTCCTCCCCTCTCACTAACTAACTGGGAGGCTTTTAACTTGTTCCAGCCAGTCCTTGATTGGCTTCAGGTGTCCCAATCAACCTCCCTGCCTTCTGGAAAGTTCTTAATTGGCCCCAGGTGTCTTGATTAACCTGGAGCAACTGCCATAAGGTATCAGGGATTTGTTTAGCCTGGGGCTAACATACTGGTTCCTTACCACTTTCCTATAGCCCTCTGGCCTTGCCCCGTCACACACCCCATCAATATTGAGGTACACCCCTTGATTCTTTGTACTGGCTTAGGGGATGACTTTACACTGAATGTGCTGAATTGTCACCAACGTACATGCAGTATGCCCATGCAGTGTATGGAATGCTGATAAAGTGCTTTTTAGATAGTAAACCTGGCCGAGCCTTTTTGCCACCGAACCACGCCTGTGGTCTTTCTGGGTAGTACTGTTGAGGTTTGCTGAACCAACTGTCTGCGCAGGATTGGGACAGCGTATAGAGCGAACACACATGCACACCAACTGACAACACAATTCAAATTGCGAACTGATTGTAACAGATGCAGTGATGCTAGTGATGTATGTGGACAGCCTGAAATGAGATTTGATGTGAGCAAACTGTCCCCATTCACCTCAGTGTGTTGTTATCTCTGAAACCTAGTGACAGTCATTTAAATGTCATCCTTGTTAACTATTTCACTGCTGTCAAAGCAAACAAGAAAGAAATAGGCTCATCTTGATCGTAGTCTGTAAATACCTACACATGGAGAAGATATATGTATGGGGGCCCTTTCACCTAGCAGATAAAGGCAGAACAAGATTCAATGACTAGAAATTGAAGTTAGAAAAATGAGAGTAATTAACCATTGGAACAACTTCCCTGAGGATATGGTAAATACTCCATCATTCAGAGTCTTTAAAGCAGGATTGGGCTTCTTTCAGAAAGAACGGCTCTAGTTCAACTATAAGTTCTTGGGCACAATGCAGGAATTAGTGGGTGAAATCCTAGGGCCTGTGTAGGGCCCGAGTTAAGACTAGATGATCATAATGGCCTTTGGGCCTTAAAATATGTTAATCCATAAATATCAAGGAACTGAAGAACTTGTTCAGCTAGAGGCTTTACAGATCAGTGTATGTACAGCACCTAGCACAATTTGGTTCTGGCACATGAGTGGGGCAACCAGGTACTACCATAATACACCTAGCAAAGACTGTACAGTGTGCTTGCATCCGACGAAGTGGGTATTCACCCACGAACGCTTATGCTCCAATATCTCTGTTAGTTTATAAGGTGCCACAGGACCCTTTGTCGCTTCTACAGATCCAGACTAACACGGCTACCCCTCTGATACTTGAAAGAATGTACGGTATCACAACATGAACACCTGCTGTCTGCCAGGGTGCTGAGAGGAACCAGATTCCACACAGTGGCCAGCACTGCTGGATTAAATGTGAGTGCAGCTACTGGCTTGACATTGGAGTGAACTGGAGAAGTGGGGGGAATCAGATCCCATAGCAGACTGGGCTGCTGAGGCAGACTCAGGGCAGGGGCTTTTAGCTCTCACAGCTGAATGCCCAGAACCAAGCTGGTTTGAGAGGATCTTCCAGGCCCATCAACCAGGCAAGGGGCTTACAGCACCTGAGGGACCAATGTCCAAATGTCGCCCAAAGCTCCATGAAAACCAGATGAGGGGGCTGAGACACAGGACATCTCACAAACAAACATTAAAAGCAGTTAAAGCCGCTGGAACAGCCAGGGACTGAAAACCAGCTCACTCGTTTCACTGCCTCTGGGCATGACCAGATGCCACGGCTCACCCTGGAACTCAAGGAGCCGGAGGCAGGTGCATTTCCCTGCTGTCCCTCTCCTGGGTGCTCAGAGCAAGGGACTGAGTGCAGGGCAGCCTGCATGCCTAGGCAGGCAAACCAGCCGCAGGGTGTCCTACCTTTGTGGCTGCCCTGGGGGGATGCGGTTTGCCAGGAGCCCTTCCCCTAGGACCAATCCTATTCAACTTATTCATAAATGATTTGGAAGAAGGGGTAAACAGTGAGGTGGCAAAGTTTGCAGATGATACTAAGCTGCTCAAGATAGTTAAGACCAAAGCAGACTGCGAAGAACTTCAAAAAGATCTCACAAAACTAAATGATTGGGCAACAAAATGGCAAATGAAATTTAATGTGGATAAATGAAAAGTAATGCACATAGGGCAGCAGGTTTAAAACAAATAAAAGGAAGTTCTTCTTCACACAGCGCACAGTCAACCTGTGCAACTCCTTGCCTGAGGAGGTTGTGAAGGCTAGGACTATAACAGGGTTTAAATGAGAACTGGATAAATTCATGGAGGTTAAGTCCATTAATGGCTATTAACCAGGATGGGTAAGGAATGGTATCCTTAGCCTCTGTTTGTCAGAGGGGGGTGATGGATGGCAGGAGAGAGATCACTTGATCATTACCTGTTAGGTCCACTCACTCCGGCTCACCTGGCATTGGCCACTGTCGGTGGACAGGATACTGGGCTGAATGGACCTTTGGTCTGACCCAGTACGGCAATTCTTATGTTCTTATGAGCAGTCAGTGTGGGGAGAGGGTTTGGCCAGATCAGACCATGCTAAAGCTTCTGGGGAAGCCCATAAGCAAGTAAGTGCTGTCCCTGCCTGGGACTGGCTTGGCATGTCCCAGGCATGCGTGGCATGTGAGCCCCCCCTTAGGGGAGGCTAGCCACACAGCCCTGCCCCTTGCACACAGGGCCCTGACCCTACCCCGCATCCGGCGCAGCCCTGAGCACCCACTCCCCTACACACACAGGGCAAGAGAACCCCTGGCCAAACTGCCCTGGGTCACACCGGGTCACCAGCTGGCCTCAGGATCGGCCCCAGCACCAGCCCAACAGCTGCCCCTAGTGCCGGCCCACTGGCCTCAGGCCGGCAGAAGAGCTGAGCTTCCACTGGCTTGGGTACCAGCATGGGGGAGAGAGTGGAGCATGGGCGGGGCCAGGGCTTGGTTTAGGGGAGGCTCCCCTTGGCCTATTATACCCACTGCCCATGCCCCCAGGGAGCTCAGAGCCCCAAGATACACCCAGGCTGCTAGGTCCAACTCAGAAACCCCAGGGCAGCCAGCCAACTCCACTGGCCAGTTCTCACTGTGGGGTTTGAGCCAGGGCCATGCCAGCCTCTCCTTATCTCTTTATATTGCACCTCACTCCCAGGGAAAGAGGAGAAGCAGGCTAGGGACACAGGGCTGGAATCCAACCTGGTTCTGATTCAGCCCAATATTTCTTCCCTTCCACTGCACATCTGTGTAATGGCTGGGCAGAGTCTGGCTCTAGGCAATGAAATCACTGTGATGCTAAAAACATGTCAGTGACAGAGAGCAAGGGGCTCCTCAGTGTCTAGCAGGGCATCTCAGCTGGCCTGACCAGCTCGGCAAACCCCAGCTCACTGTTGTTATAATCTGTGTCTAAAAGGTGTGATGGAAGGTGCCATATACAAACTGGTAACATGCTGGTCCCAAGAATCATTGCACGGTGTGTGTACAGGGTGCATACAAAGAACTATGAATATGGGCTGGAATTCCGTTCTTGAAATGTGTTTGGCAAGCAATGCATGAACCCAGTCTGCCCTAGACAAAGGAAGGGGTATTTGTGCTTCTGACCAGCTGGGTTACCAGGCAAAGACTATCAAGATGCATATAACATGAACAAAGCTATCAAACTATCAAGTGAGGGAGTAGACCTAATGGCATCTACACCCCAGCAGGCGAGAGAAATGTTGTCTGGGTTTCTTTTCAAAGATTACATTGTAAAGGTTACTGACTATAAAAAGAAGTGGGGAGAACTCCATGGTTATCCTTCCCTGGAGGAGTCAAAGATACCAAGTGCAATTGGCTCTGTGATGGACTCTAGCTAAGGACTGGCCAGCCATGCTGGAAGAAGGACTGTGGTGAGAAATCTACTTTGAACAAAGTATTCTTGTTTGTTCAGTTTGGTTTTAGTCTTTGAAAAATATTTTTACTTTTGTTTGTTTGTAACCATTTCTATCCCAACAAGAACTAATGGGTAGAAGCCGATGGGTTTTCCCCTCTATTCGGCACTGGTGAGGCCTCATTTGGAGTACTGTGTCCAGTTTTGGGCCCCACACTACAAGAAGGATGTGGATAAATTGGAAAGAGTCCAACGGAGGGCAACAAAAATGATTAGGGGGCTGGAGCACATGACTTATGAGGAGAGGCTGAGGGAACTGGGATTGTTTGCCTGCAGAAGAGAAGAATGAGGGGGGATTTGATAGCTGCTTTCAACTATCTGAAAGGGGGTTCCAAAGAGGATGGATCTAGACTGTTCTCAGTGGTAGAAGATGACAGAACAAGGAGTAATGGTCTCAAGTTGCAGAGGGGGAGGTTTAGGTTGGATATTAGGAAAAACTTTTTCACTAGTAGGGTGGTGAAGCACTGGAATGGGTTACCTAGGGAGGTGGTGGAATCTCCTTCCTAAGGGTACGTCTATACTCTCCCATTGTGTCGGAGGAGTCCAATCGATCTTCTGGGTTCGATTTATCGCGTCTTGTCTAGACGCGATAAATTGAACCAGGAAGTGCTCCCCCGTCGACGCTGGTAATCCTGCTCCACGAACGGAGCAGGCGAAGTCAACGGGGGAGCCTGCGCGCCGCGGTGTGGACCAGGGGTGAGTACTTTGAAGTTCGAAATAAGATACTTCGACTTCAGCTACGTTATTTACGTAGCTGAAGTCGCGTATCTTACTTCGAACTTCGGGGCTAGTGTAGACCAGCCCTTAGAGGGTTTTAAGGTCAGGCTTGACAAAGCCCTGGCTGGGATGATTTAGTTGGGGTTGGTCCTGCTTTGAGCAGGGGGTTGGACTAGATGACCTCCTGAGGTCCCTTCCAACCCTAAGAGTCTATGAAGCCAGACAAATTTTAATTGGAAATTAGGCACACACAAAAAATTAACAGGGAGAGTGATTATTGGAACAAACTCCCCAGGGAACTGGTAGATTGTTCATCTCTAGATATCTTCAGATTCAGACTGGATGATTTCCTGGAAATTACTTTAGCCAAATACATGCTGTTGATTTCAATTTGGGGGCAACTGGGTGAAAGTCTATGGTGGTTGCTATACAGGAGGTCAGACTAGATGATCTAATGGTGCCTTCTGGCCTTCAACTCCATAGGTATGTCTACACTGCAGTTAAACACCAGCAGCTGGCCTGTGCTGGCTGACTGAGGCTCACAGGACTCGGGCTAAGGGGCTGTTTAATTATGGCATACATGTTCCACCTTGGGATGCAGACAGAGATCTGGGACCCTCCCACCTTATCAGGTTCTAGAGCCCAGGCTCCAGCCTGAGCCCGGAAGTCTACACTGCAATTAAACAGCCTCGCATCCCAAACCCCACAAGCCTGAATCAGCTGGCACAGGCCAGTGTGGGTTTTTAATTGCGGTGGAGACATACCCTATGACTCTGTGAGTCTATAAAAGTCTTATCCCCTGTCCCAATGAACTCTGTGCTTTGCCATTACAAATCACTGACATGAACAAAGACAAATTAATATGAACATTATTGATTTTAATATTAACTCTTGCAAGAAAAAGCAGGAACAACTTATTCTTTGCCAGCCGATTGTGGTTTCACAACGATAGTGTGGAGTTACAATACATGACAGAGAGACAGATAATGTTACATGGTAATTCATATATGACATTTCTTGTGCTATTAACTGTTATTATTTATTATTATTAAGTACTTAATAATCCCAAGCAGGTCAGCACCCCATTGTGCTAGGCACTGCGCAAACACACAGTAAGAGACTGTTCAGGCCCCAAACATCTTACAGTCTATACAATTTAGTGATTTCAGGTGAATTTCTCATAGCTCCGACATTGGTTTTGTTTGTTTGGGCCAGGACAAAACCAGGCAAGCATTGGACTCTTCCTCCCTGCAGCTGCTTGTGGTGTGACAGCCTGCAGAGCCACACATGTGCCTGGCTACCTGGACTTCCCCAGGTGTGACAGTGCCAGGACACTGCCCCTGCTTCCCTGTTCCCTCGGTTCTTCTTACCGCCCTCTTTCTTCTCCTCCTGACACATCAATGCCACAGTTGCAGGGCTAGCTCTGCAGCAGATCCCATAGCTTTTAATATTGGCTAACCTTCCAGAGCCAAAGGAGCAACAATGCACTAAGCCTGATTCCCCTCTCTCACACAGTGGTGTAAATGAGAATTAACTCCCCTGACATCAATGGACCTAAACTGGTGTGAAGGATATTGGCTTTTTGGAAGCATCCTCCTGATGGACCGTCCACAGCCACAGAAGACAAGAAAGACCACGGGAAGCCAGGGAAGGCTGGAAATTGGCAAACGTGTAGGGTTACCATATTTCCTAAAGTAAAAATGGGACAGTTAGGGGCTCCCCTGAGCCGCCTCCCCACCTGCAGGATTTACCAGAGTCACCACTGGCCAGGGCTGACCCCTCCTAGCTCCTTGCCCCGTGCTCCCCACAGCTAGGACTGGGCTGAGAGCCCAATCTCCGTGCTGCCCATGGCTGGGGCTGACCCCTCCCATAACCAGAGCTCCACGCCACCCAGGGCTGAATCTGACCCCGCCCCCCCAGCCCTGCTTCCCAGCACCTCGCGTTGCTGCCCCCCCAATGCTCCTCCACACCCTGCTAGGGGGGCTCCCCCAGATTTTTTTGTAAACTGGGCATTTGTTCATTTGCTTTTGCCAACTGATTAGTTGGCAAAAGCAAATGGGAAAAATGCCAGGTCTCAAAAAAGTAGGGAAGGCTGGGACAGAGCTTAAAAAGGGGACTGTCCCAGCCAAAACAGGAGGTATGGTCACCCTGCAAAACTGTCCCATTAAGGTAACCTCAGAGCCATTTAGTAGTGGGTGAAGATCTAGCCAACTCCAAGTGGTGAAGGAACTGACAACACCGCTTCAGTGGAGTAGGCTATGCTGGGGCACATGTGGGCCAAATATCAGGCAGGCCAATAAAAAGACTTTGATAAGGTGTTTTAGAGGTATTTTTTAAAAAAGAAACAGGCAGAACATGGTAATGTATGTGTTATTTATGTGAACATATTGGGGGAGGAGTTTTCAGAGGCAAGAGTCACTGGGGAAACAGATGTGAATAAACAGAAATATCCACAAACAGCCAGCAGCCAGTGTCTAAAGCTATGGTTTATACTTAAAATGCTATAGCGGCACAGCTGCTGAGGTACTCCTGTCACTGTGGTTAATCCACCTCCTTGAGAGGCAGTAGCTAGGCTAACAGAAGAATTCTTCCATTGACCTAACACTGTCTACATCAGGTCGGCTTAAGTACGTCACTCAGGGGTGTGGATTTTTCACACCCCTGTGAGAGATAGCAATCAAAACGTAACAAATTGAGGGAACTGGGACTGCAGAAGAGAAGAATGAGGGGGGATTTGATAGCTGCTTTCAACTACCTGAAAGGGGGTTCCAAAGAGGATGGATCTAGACTGTTCTAGTGGTAGAAGATGACAGAACAAGGAGTAATGGTCTCAAGTTGCAGAGGGGGAGGTTTAGGTTGGACATTAGGAAAAACTTTTTCACTAGTAGGGTGGTGAAGCACTGGAATGGGTTACCTAGGGAGGTGGTGGAATCTCCTTCCTTAGAGGTTTTTAAGGTCAGGCTTGACAAAGCCCTGGCTGGGATGATTTAGTTGGGTTTGGTCCTGCTTTGAGTAGGGGGTTGAACTAGATGACCTCCTGAGGTCCCTTCCAACCCTGAGATTCTATGATTTTCAGTGTAGACCATCCCTAAGAAATTTGATCATGTCAGAAATGTTCCCTCTCCTCATCTAATCTGAGATGAGGGGCTTCACCTTGGCAAACAGGAAAGCTGGAAATAACAGGAATCAATAAGCTAAGGACATTGCAATCTCCCTATCCTCTCCATGCCATATTCAGGTATGAGAGCATTTCTATGAGGCAGGAAAACAGGAAGCGTCTTAAAAATTCTACTCTCTTTCAGGATTTTTCTTTCCTGAGACACTTGCAGAGTCGGATAAGCAGTGGAGTGCGTTACCTGCAGACAAAGAAAAAAAGCAGGGTCTCTCTATTACAAATCCAAATGAGTAGTTATTATGAGTCCAGCTAGCATCACTGCTCTTCCTTTTGTATGAACCTTTGAGAAATAACTACTAATGTATAATTACTGTAGACCTTATCTTTCTGTCCTGAAGTTCTTCTTTGAAAAAATGTCTGGCGCTGGGCTCAGGGGGGAGACAAGCATCTGAACACCTACGGTGAGGCAGTTATGCACATGCCCCTTGACAGAAACGTCAGTGCTGCGAGAACTTTTGAAAATTTAGGAGCTGCATGAGTTTAGGTGTCTACACGATTGGGGGACAGACAAGTGAGGGTTCTGTGGATCACAGTGGAGTCTAAAGCTGGGGCTATGAGCCTAAATTTGGGAGAAAATGTCATTTTTCATCACAAAATCATTATGAGGGAAAAATTCTGACCGTCTCTAGTCAGAAGACTATCAGTGGAGGGTCCTCAGCCCCAGGGTTCTGCCAGAGCCTATGCTTGGCTGGCTTTAGGGTGCTATGGAAGAAGAATCCATTTATATTTTCAAAATTATTGGCCATGGAGTTTTTCAATTGGGTGAATTCTGTCTTCTAGCTGTTGGGGACAGCTGGAGGCAGAATAAAGTTGGGATCATTGTGGGTAATACTTGCACTTACATTGCAAGATGATGGGCAATGAATTCATTTTAAAAACTGTGTGAGAAGTTTGAATTCCTAAAACCAAGAGTCATTTTTGAGTTTAAAAAGCACCATTTCAAAAAATAGTGATACATTAAATGTTCACTACATTGTAAAAATATTTTGATCAATGTTTTGATACTTATATTAAAAATGTCCTGAGAGAGGAATAGATGGCAGTAGAAATTAAATGAAGAACAGAAGCACAAAGTGGATCCCACCCACACCAAACAAACAAACAAAGAAAAAACAAGCCAAAAAACAAGAATAAAAACAAAGCACATTAAGAATAATACGTTCCCAAGAATACTCTTCCATGTTATGCAGTTCTTTATGAGGAGGGGCAGGAGGGATAAGCAGGGTTTGTGCGATTGTCAAGGGGGGGGGGAAGCTGAGTCTGTGTGATCATGAATGAGAGGGGAATGTGTCCATCACACAATGTCTCTATTAAAAATGTTCTGCACTATGAATAACATCAACCTGTTTTAAACTGATGAGAAATGAAATTTTTTGAATTGGCTTTGTTGAAATGTAAGGAAAGCATAATGGTCTCTGCATGATGCTATGAGAAAAGCAGAACATGTCAGTTTCTTAGCTTTTTACATATCTACTTGACATAACAAACTGTTGAAATATAGTGTCATGATTTCTACCTTCCTCTCCGCTGTCACGTCTCCCTTAAAATAAAACATAGAGAAGGTGAGAATATTTAATGAGCACTGAAAATCCATATCCATTATTCATTGCAGCACTTTCATATTGTCCCTGGAAATATCTTTTTGAAATTATACATGGACCAGCATCTCAGATGATGTGAACTGGTGTTGCTATACTCACATTAGTAGTACTCCCTTGTTTTATACCTGCTGAGGACTGTGGCAGATATGGTAATTTCCTGCAGAAAACACACTGAGGGCAGGTCTACACTTAAAACACTGTAGTGCTTCAGTGAAGATGCTACCAATGCCAACAGGAGGACTTCTCCCATCGGCGTAGGTACTTCCCCAAGAGGAAGTAGCTATGTCGACATAGCACTGTCTGCACAAGGGTTTAGGTCTGTTTAATTGGGTCACTTGGGTGTGGATTTTTCACACTAGTGAGCGACATAGTTATACCAACCTAATTTCCAAGTGTAGACTTGCCCTGAGTTCTGCTAAACTTCAGTATTTTAGGAGTTCATTGTATTAAAAATGCAAATGTGTATGTATTATTGGGGAATGGTCTAGAACTTCTTTAAAGGGGAGACAGAACCTGGAGAGTGTTGTGAACTTCAAAGGACTCTTTTAAAACACTGGGCCAGACAAGACTGAACTTTGAGTTGAGTGGGTTTCCTAGGAGGAGGGGAATGCAAAGTGGGTATGCCCAGCACCACACAGGAACTCTGTGGCAGAGGCAGGGATAGAATACAATTATCCTAGGCAGTATTCAGTAATCAGGAGACCATCCTTTCTCTTTCTGTCATCCCCTGTCTCGTTCACGCATCTCCCTCCAACTTTTGCAGCAAATGAGCCCTGGGACCTGCAGACAACAGCATTACTCACTACACAGCCCTGAATCACCGAGCACTCAGCAACAAATGAGGCAAGGGTCCCATGGAAAAAATAGAATCTTTTAAAGACTGTACCATGATGCTTATGCACAAGAATGGCAAATTAAGTTTAACCAGGCAAATTTAAATCTCTCGTTTCCTAACTTTTGTGTGCTTGATTTTGCAAAATTATTGTTCTTTTAATGCAGGTTTTGTGTGTGTAATTTCCTATTATTTTTTGAAAAATCAAACAAAACTAAAACCAGAAATTCCATGATGTGGCATCATATACACACCCACTTGAGTCATGAGTAAGGTTGGAACTTCTAGATCCACCCACAATTGCACTTCTCCACCACAATCTACCTCCTCATCAGATCTGTCTCCCTTGCCTCCATAGATTCCCTGTCCCAGTCTCCTTGCCCAGATATTCCCAGTTTTGCCCTCCCCAGCTCCTCATCCAATCAGTTTCTCCCACCTCTGGCTCTCAATACTTTCCCCTTGTTAACCTCCCATCCCAGTCCCCTATGTAATAGGCACAAAGAAAATAATATTGATTATATATGAAAATATTTACTATTGACTTACACTCAAATATGTTACAAGAAATATAACCACTTGCCAAAAATTTACATCAATCTGTCCTCTGTATTACCTTCTGCAGCATCCCTTTTTCTGTTTTCTAAAAGCAAAGAAAGAGAGACTATATGAACACTACAAATAGTTCAGCAGTTACCTACTACTTAAAACCCTAGAGCCTAAGGCTATGTCTACACTATGGACCTTATAGCAGCATGGCTGTACCTATGCAGCTGCGCCGCTGTAAGGTCTCCTGTGTAGCCGCTCGATGCCCACGGGAGAGAGGTCTCCAGCTGGCATAATGAAACCTCCCCCAGTGAGAGGTGGTAGCTATGTCGGGGGGGAGAGTGTTTCCTGCTGACGTAGCGCTGTCCACACCAGCGCTTTTGGAGGTGAAACTTATGTCATTCATGGGGGTGTATTTTCACATCCTCGCAGACAAATGTTTTGATGACAAAAGTGCTAATGTAGACAAAGCCTAAAACATGCACACATTTGGTAGTAAGAGGGAGGTTTTTTTGTTTTGTTTTTTGATTACACAGGAACTCAATATTATCCAAAGGATTTCACCTGGGAGGGCAGGGAATTTGGTACAGGGCAGATTCTAGGGGGCCAGGGCTGTTGCTGTTCTCTGTTAGCTCTTCTGTCCCAATAGAACAAAAGGCTAGGTGAAGACAAAGACAATAAGTGTGTGTCTAAGCTGTCCCTTTGTGAGGACATAAATTGTGTGAAATGGGTAGTTACCCAGCTTGCCTTGGCTCAAGTTTACAGGTCAAACGCTGCAGTCCTGACTCAGGGGAAATTCCCCTTGATGTGAGTCTCAGTAAGGACTGCAGGGGTTTGTCTTTGTATTAGCAAATCTGATGTATGAATATGGCTCAGTTTGGAAAAGTAGAAGTAAGATTTTCATACCTGAGTAGCAACGATAATAAATGAGGAACGGGATGAGGATAAAGAGGGAAACAGTCGCAACGGCAAGGAGAATGCTGAATATTAGCACCAGTTTGGGCATGTCCAGGTGTTCTTTAGAACAAGACAAAACAACATGCCCCGTAGTTAGTGAAAATCTCCATCACATTTGCCCTGCTTTAGAAATGTCTTTTCATTTTAAACAGAGAGAATAAGTCTAGGTGGCTCTGGGTTATCTGTGTCGGCTTCAACCACAATTACAATTATTTGACAACTGAAACAAAGAAGGCAGGTACGGGTTGGAGCACAGCATATAACAACAGCTTTTTCTTATATATTATATATTATTATTATTGTTATTATTATTATTATTATTGTTGTTGTTGTTGTTGTTGTATAGCATAATGGCCTCCAGCTGTGATAAGGACTCAATCAGGTCTGGTGCTGTACAGTCACATAGCATGAGACAGTCCTGCTCCAAGTAGTCCATAATCGAAATAAATCACAATATATGACACATAATGTTGCATGTTCATCCTATTTTTTAAATCAATTGGTGAATCATTCGCAGTGATCAGATATAAAGTATCTCATGCCTTACATAAAGCAATGTTAGGGCATAATGAGGAAGGAGGGGTGGGACATGTTAAGACCCAGCTGGCTCCAAATCCCATGAAGAACAGGTTATCAACTGTCTACATGCAGAGTTTAAGGTGTGATTTTAAATTTTTGCAAAAGACCGTGGCCTGGTCTACACTAGAAAATTAAGTCAGCTTAACTATGTCACTCAGGCGTGTGAAAAACCCACATCACAGAGCAGTGTAGTTAAGCCGACCAAGTCCCCACATAGACAGCGCTAGGTCAATGGAAGAATTCAGTCTACATGGAAGCACTATAGCTGCAGCATTTCCAACATAGATAAGCCCTAAATGGGTTATTTCAGTTTAAACCAGGTTTATTTCAGTTTGAATTATGTCGATTAATGGGAAATTTATGAAAACCTTGTTGAGTGATAGACTTTTTGGGGGAAGGGGGAGGGAGGTAGATGGAAGCGGTATCCCATAGTGGGTGCATATTTACAGCATAGAGATGTTCTGTGCTAGAAGGGAAGAGTTAAAATCCCAAACTGAACTTACCCTGTGAAGTGTGTGGTGAATCTGCAAAGGAATGACAGACATTTCATTGGGTGCCCATTGATTTCCAAACATGAGATTGGATCTGCACAAGTAGACCTTGAATCCGGGGTGCCCTGTTGAATTTTGCATGGGCACAGGAGTCCATCCCCACAACCACATGCAGGATGATTTAGTTGGGGTTGGTCCTGCTTTGAGCAGGGCGTTGGACTAGATGACCTCCTGAGGTCCCTTCCAACCCTGAGATTCTATGATTCTATGATTCTATGATCAGGTCTTTGAGTTAACAAAGGCATTTTAAGAATACTGGCTGAGTAGATGGAACATGCAAACACAGAGCTGGAAGGAGATCAAAGCCCAAGGATGAATGGCTGCCACTAACATGCTCTCAAGCATCAAGCAAAGTGTCAGGGGCATGAGAGTGGGATGGAGTTACTAATGATTTGGTGAGCTTTCATAAATCTCATATTTCCTACCTCCACACATCTGGCCTTAAGTGGGATCAACTGAAAATTACATGTAGAGATTAAAATATTGGTACATGTTCAGATTTTAAATTCTGGTTTAGAATAAGGTTACAAAGGAAATTCTCTTTTTGACAATCTTTGGAAGGATTGATCTCTCTAGAGAATGTAGAAGCAAATCAAAAGACTATTTAAAATGTGGCCCAGAGAGGCAAATACTGACTCAATTTAGCTATTCAATTTAAGAAATATTTAAAACGTGAGAGCAATTCACAAAATACAATGTATGCATTTGAATGCAAAAGTTCCTTAAAACATAAACTTGGCAAAGCAGGGATCATTAACCAGATAGTGTGCCCAGTGAGACCAAGGTCTTTGTCTGTAACAAGGTGAATGAAATCACTGGATCCAACATCTACGAGTGTGTGTGTGTGTGTGTGTGTGTGTGTGTGTGTGTGTTAGAGAGAGAGAGGAAAATCTGGCACCGTACCTGAGCAACGGTAAGTGAGGAAGATGGTTCCGATGATGATGAGAACGAAGAGGAAAATTACAGCAGTGATCAGGAGAATTATCTCAGCTAGCAGCAGTTTAGACACTTCAGTGTTTTCTGGTGAACAAGGCAAAAGAATCCCCTGTTGTTACTCAAAATCTGTAACATTTATTCGCATAGCTCTATGAATACCTTTCTATGCTAAATATAGAGAATAATTCTACATTGTTCCAGGTATTTTTTGTTTATTTTAAGCTAAACCATGATTATAATTATTTGACAAATTCTTTTTTCCTCTTATTTTGTCTTATTGTAATTATTATTAAATACCCAAATACATTGTTACTGAAGAGTTAAGGTTGCCCAGTAGTGCCTCATGCCCCTCCATAATGCAGAGAGTGGCTAAACTTAACCTCTGAAAACCAGGAAATACAAAGCTAAGGTGCCCCATCTCTGCAATGCAACCTTAACTCTGCCCCTTGGAGCAGACAATAGACATTGGGAATGATAGAGTAAGGGGTGGGGGGGTGAAATAATAAGTATATCTGAGGAAGTTCTACAAGACTCCACCATTATTTGTATTGTGCTCCACGGATTTGAGCTGCTGCATTTGCCTGCGTGCATTCCAGCTGTGTTCCCTGTGTTGGGTGCAGCTGTTTGGTGGAGGGGGTAGTTGGGACAGCTTGGCAGAGCTGTCACTGTGGTATGACCTTATTGAGGTTGCAGGAACAAACCATCCCGATGTGTAGAAAGAAAAGTAAATATGGCAGGCGACCAGCTTGGCTTAACAGTGAAATCCTTGCTCGTCTTAAACACAAAAAAGCAGCTTACAAGAAGTGGAAGATTGGACAAATGACCAGGGAGGAGTATAAAAATATTGCTCAGGCATGCAGGAGTGAAATTAGGAAGGCCAAATCACACTTGGAGTTGCAGCTAGCTGGAGATGTTAGGAGTAACAAGAAGGGTTTCTTCAGGTATGTGAGCAACAAGAAGAAAGTCAAGGAAAGTGTGGGCCCCTTGCTGAATGAGGGAGGGAACCTAGTGACAGAGGATGTGGAGAAAGCTAGTGTACTCAATGCTTTTTTTGCCTCTGTCTTCACAGACAAGGTCAGCTCCCAGGTGGCTGCACTCCGCAGCACGGTATGGGGAGGAGGTGACCAGCCCTCTGTGGAGAAAGAAGTAGTTCGGGACTATTTAGAAAAGCTGGACGAGCACAAGTCCATGGGGCCGGATGCACTGCATCCGAGGGTGCTAAAGGAGTTGGCCGATGTGATTGCAGAGCCATTGGCCATTATCTTTGACAAATCATGGCAATCGGGGGAGGTCCCGGATGACTGGAAAAAAGCTAATGTAGTGCCCATCTTTCAAAAAGGGAAGAAGGAAGATCCGGGGAACTACAGGCCAGTCAGTCTCACCTCAGTCCCTGGAAAAATCATGGAACAGGTCCTCAAGGAATCAATTCTGAACCACTTAAAGGAGGGGAAAGATGTCAGGAACAGTCAGCATGGATTCACCAAGGGCAAGTCATGCCTGACTAACCTAATTGCCTTCTATGATGAGATAACTGGCTCTGTGGATGAGGGGAAAGCAGTGGATGTGCTATTTCTTGACTTTAGCAAAGCTTTTGATACAGTCTCCCACAGTGTTCTTGCCAGCAAGTTAAGGAAGTATGGGCTGGATGAATGGACGGTAAGGTGGATAGAAAACTGTCTGGATGGTCGTGCTCAACGGGTAGTGATCAATGGCTCCATGTCTAGTTGGCACCCGGTATCAAGTGGAGTGCCCCAAGGGTCGGTGCTGGGGCCGGTTTTGTTCAATATCTTCATCAACGACCTGGAGGATGGTGTGGACTGCACCCTTAGCAAGTTTGCAGATGACACTAAACTGGGAGAAGTGGTTGATACGCTGGAGGGTAGGGACAGGATACAGAGGGACCTAGACAAATTAGAGGATTGGGCCAAAAGAAATCTGATGAGGTTCAACAAGGACAAGTGCAGAGTCCTGCACTTAGGACGCAAGAATCCCATGCACTGCTACAGACTAGGGACCGAATGGCTGGGCAGCAGTTCTGCAGAAAAGGACTTAGGGGTTACAGTGGATGAAAAGCTGAATATGAGTCAACAGTGTGCCCTTGTTGCCAAGAAGGCTAATGGCATTTTGGGTTGTATAAGTAGGGGCATTGCCAGCAGATCGAGGGACGTGATTATTCCCCTCTATGCGGCACTGGTGAGGCCTCATTTGGAGTACTGTGTCCAGTTTTGGGCCCCACACTACAAGAAGGATGTGGATAAATTGGAAAGAGTCCAACGGAGGGCAACAAAAATGATTAGGGGGCTGGAGCACATGACTTATGAGGAGAGGCTGAGGGAACTGGGATTGTTTAGCCTGCAGAAGAGAAGAATGAGGGGGGATTTGATAGCTGCTTTCAACTACCTAAAAGGGGGTTTCAAAGAGGATGGATCTAGACTGTTCTCAGTGGTAGAAGATGACAGAACAAGGAGTAATGGTCTCAAGTTGCAGAGGGGGAGGTTTAGGTTGGATATTAGGAAAAACTTTTTCACTAGTAGGGTGGTGAAGCACTGGAATGGGTTACCTAGGGAGGTGGTGGAATCTCCTTCCTTAGAGGTTTTTAAGGTCAGGCTTGACAGAGCCCTGGCTGGGATGATCTAGTTGGGGTTGGTCCTGCTTTGAGCAGGGGTTGAACTAGATGACCTCCTGAGGTCCCTTCCAACCCTGAGATTCTATGATTCTATGATTCTATGAGAAGGGAGGCGTGTGTACCTTGAGAGACCCAGTATGCCTCATTTCAGCACTGCATTGTGTAGGCGGTATCAGTAGCAGGGCACAGGGGTCCTCTTGCTTGGGGGATTGTCAGCAGTCTGATGACAACTTGGCAGTGATCTCCAGGGCTTAGTAAGGGCTAAGTGAAGAAGGAATCCATAGAGCAATAGGGGTCATAACATTTAACAATTCTGGAGTGGTTTCTGTGGGCTCGGTGTGTGAGTGCAAAACAGATGTAGGTGGTACAGTGGCGTAGGCAGGTCTGGAGCACAGGGGGAGTGGCGCTATAAAAAGGCACCTCCCCGCTCCCCCTGTACTCACCCAGCGGTGCTTTAAAGGGCCCGGGGCTCCAGCCTCTGCGGAGCCCCCGGGCCCTTTAAAGTGCCGCCGGAGCTCCGGCAGTGGGGTTCCGGCGGCGCTTTAAAAGGCCCGCAGCGGCAGGAGCCGCAGGCCTTTTAAAGCACCTCCCCCGAGCCCGGCTCTGGCAGCAGGGCTCGGGGGTGGATTTAAAAGGCCCGCGGCTCTTGCAGCTGCGGGGAGCCGCAGGCCTTTTAAATCCCAGTTCGAGCCTGGCTCTGGCCGTGGGGCTGGGGGGGGCGGGGGGCTTTAAAAGGCCCGTGGCTCCCCGAAGCAGCAGGAGCCGCGGGCCTTTTAAAGTGCACCCCCCCCCCAGCCCGGCTCCGGCAGTCTGAGTAAATACTTTTTTTCGCATTCTTTATCTCTGTTTCCGTAAAATGAAAAACAAGTAATTTATGACATTTACAGTGGGATAAAAAGAGTTTAGCAGTTAGTCACTACTTAGAACCCTGGACCATTAAAAATCAACATAGCCTATTGGTAGGGAGTTTTAAACAAACAAACACAAGAACTCAGTGATGGGTATCTAGATCCAGAGCCAAATTTCATGGCTCAAAAGCCAAAACACTGGATCCAAACACCCACAAGTGTTTGTGTGGGAGCAACTCAAAATCTGGATTCAAATTCTGGAGCACATCTCTGATAATCCTTTGTAAAACTGTCAAGTTGTGGATAAAATGCTGCAGCCTCTAAACAACAACATTTCCCTTGATGCCAACGACTGAGTAAGAGCTGCAAGATTAGCTTTATATGATAAGTACAGAGAAAGTCAGGCCATGCAGAAGGAAGGTTTCCGTACCTGTGCGATGATAAATGAGGAAAGCAATCCCAATGGCTATGAGCATGAGGGCAAGAACAAGAATGTCCATGAGAATCTTGTCATCTAGGACTAGTTTAGGAAAGTCCATGTTTTCTGTAGAACAAAATAAAAATATGGCCTGCAATTGCTGAAAATATCCATTACAGAGATTTTGTTTCTGCTCCAGAAATTTTTCTTTCCATTTAAAATATAGAAAATGGTTCGAGGTTGTGTGTGTGTGTTTGTTTGTTTGCTGAAACCACAGTCACAATTATTAGGCAAATGAAACAAAGGCTCAGGCTTTCAGGAAAACAAGGAGCACAGTGGCATAAATGGGGCAGGGGGTGGGACATGTTGCCATTTTAGAACATAGATGACTTCATTTTCCTTGGAAGCACAGCTCACAAACTTAAAAGCCAGACGAATCCAGTCGGAACCCATTCTCAAACAATTACATGAATTTATAAAACCAAGGTTGGATTTATAAGTGTTTGTTCTTTGCAGTTCACAGTTGTGGAAGTGCAGTACTTTCCGCAGAAACATCCTGATGGTGAACTTTGCTTTGACCGAAAACAATGTTTGTTTAGGGCCAGATCATGCCACCCTTACTCTGCAAGTAGCTCCACTGGCACAACTTGGTCTTTAGGCTTTGCTTGTGTTGGGAATATGAGATGTGGTAGAAAACGTGTTACCTGGCCTGCTTTCATTAACATCACCCCAATTACCTCCTGTAGACAAAGACCCTAGTGTGATGCTGTGTTGATGTGTAGCTATTTATTAATGATATTCTAAATAAGTGGCTGATATACACGTCCAACCTTCATGCTAGAAAGTATATTCCTATTCCTATTGTCTATAAACCAAAAGGGGAGGAAGTAGGTAGATTTTCTGACAAACCAACTTTGCTCTGGGAGAAACAGAGGTACTCAAGCAGCAGGATAGATCTATAGAAATCCAGGAGCATCCATGCAGTGATCATCACCCAGGCCACTAACTTTGAGGCTGTCACCTTTCCAACTTGGACAAGCAGTTGGGGTGGGTGAAATGGACTCCCTAGGAGACAAAGAGAGAAGGTGGGAGAGGTAATATTTTTTATTGGACCAACTTCTGTTGGGGAGTGAGACAAGCTTTCAAGCAACACAGCTTTTCAGTGTTATTGTAGCCATGTTGGTCCCGGCATATTAGAGATAAGATATATTAGAGAGACAAGGTGGGTGAAAGATATTACCTCATTCACCTTGTCTCCCTAGGAGATACACCGATATACCTGGAAACAGGGGCAATAAAACTGGGGGGGGGGGGGAGAGGAGATAGCTCTCGGATGGGAACAATCACAGAGGAGGGTGGATGCAGCCAGGACAGACAAAGTTCAGTCTTTAGCATTTGCTTTCTGAGGATGTAAGTTGTTTTTCATCCATCTATTGTGGAACTGTCTGCTCAGCTTTTGAGAAGTAAAATTGAGACTTGATAAAATAATTTAATTTTGTTTAAAATCTTTTTCTGTCTTCAAATGAGCCTTGGTTTACAAGGAATTTGGCTGTTCGTTTGGAATTCCCAGGCAGTGCCATCTCTGGAGAGGAAATGCACAGCTGACCCCACAGGAGGGAGGAACTCTGGAGCCTGCAACACCCCTTCTCTGGTCTGAGTTGAATGTCCTATTTCTAGTGAAGCGAAAGCTGCAAAAAGGTGGAATTGGGCACTTGCCAAAGGAAACTGCCGAGGGCCTAGGAAGGAGACAGAAGCTGTGTACGGTCTGTAGATAACATCTAGAGTTAATCACGACCAGCTAATAAACATGGCTCTCATCGTCAATACTAACTGCTTTGTTGGATTTAACAAAGTGTTCACTAAACATATTAATTCACACACTTTCTAACACATCTAGTTTTCCCAGTGAAGACAAAGTGTGAGTAGCGGCAGGTACCTTGGGGCTGTGTTAGAATTCTGTGTGTGCAGTTCAGAGGAAGGGAAAGGAAGAGACAGAGAGAAGAAGCTAAGGGAAGGAAGAGTGAGGGCATTGGAAGGAGAGGGGTGAGAGAGACTTGAGAGTAGTCACAGACTGTGCTAAAGGCACCAGGAATCAGGGGTAGTCAATTATTTTTTTCAAGGTCCAAATTTCTTGGTCAAGGTCTAGTGAAGGTCCAGACCCCAGAGAAAATAATAAAAATAATACTAACATAATGATAATAATAATAAATAAAAAGATTTTGGAGTCCTTTAAAAAGCATCTGGCAGTCTGGATTTGGCCCACTATCTGCCTATTGACTACCCCTGTACCAGGTTATATGGGGAAGAAGGTGAGGGGAGTAGGAGACTGAGCAACCTTCTTTAACCGGCGAAGGGAAATTCATGCAGGATTCTGCTGTAATTACAAAATATGAAATATTTAATAATTAATTTCATATGATCTGCATTCATGCATATTGTAGAGGGTACACAACTGGTTGAAAAACTGTACTCAAGGAGTAGTTATCAATGGTTTTCTGTCAAAAGGGGAGGGCCTATTTGGTGGAGTCCTGCACGGTCAGTCCTGTTCCTGATACTATTCAATATTTTCATTAGTTACTTGGATAATGGAGTGAAGTGTTAATTATCCTTCTTCTTGTATATGAGCCATAAAATCCATGAGGAGTTTAATGAAAAGTTGGTGGAGTGACACTTCCTGGAGAGAGGGGCAGGGAAATAGATGGAAGCAGCACCTCATGGACAGTGAATACTTCCAGCATAGAGACTTCCTGAAGGGAAGAACTCACAAACCCAACCCAACTTACCCTTTTCAGCTGCAGTTGACTCTGCAAAGGAATAACAGACATTTCACTTGGAACCCATTGCCTTCAAACTGGGGCCCTGATTCTGCAATTGGACCCCTCTGCTTGTGGAGCCCCATTGAAGTCAACTGTAGCCAATGTGGGTGCAGAGTTCTGTCCATGTGAAACCAATTGCCAGATGAGGTCTGGTTTCACAAAAACATTTTTAATGGAGAATGTGCATGTGAAGGGAATATGCCTGGAGATTAAAGCTGAAACAACCACAGCTGTAGCTAACCTGCTGTCAAGTACCAAGCCAAGTGCCAGAGGCACAATACTGGGGTCATTTTGTCAATGATCAGAGCTGTTGTGACTAGTCTTGTATTCCCTAATCCAGCAGCATGTCTCACCAGACTTGAAATTAACTGGAAACTAAAAATAGAAATACAAATATTGATGCATAGAATAGTAATAATACCTAAGTAGCACTTTGCATTATTATTCTCAAAGTGCTTTACAAAGCTGGTCACTATCGTTACCCACCTGGATTTTGTGGGGCCTAGCCCTACTGAGGTGGTTTTGGTTGTTTTCCCTTCTCCCCCACATGAGCTGGGAAGTCTGAGCCTCTGTTCATTCTCTCATCTGTGGGCCAGAATACCAACTAACTGAAGGAGTTAAGGTGGCAAAAACTCACACCTCTGAAAATCAGAAAATACAGAATTAAGGTAAATGCCACTAAAATAAATCTGTATCTTCATTTTTCTACACAAAAAAGGGGGAGGGGAGTGAGACTCTCTCTGTGTGTGTATATGGGACTGTGAAGTGCCACTATAAATAATAATGAATAGCCATTCAGCCAGGGAAAAGAGCATTAGAATGACACTAGAGCTTGGAGCATTTACCCAGGATATGACAGACCCAAAATCCAATCACTGATCCAAAGACCATTTAATTATTTAACCACAGTGGAACAGGAGAGATTGAAGTGACCTCACACAAGCATATCCCATAGCTCAGTGGTTGGGGCACACATCTGAAAGATACTAAATCCCTGTTCATATACCTGCTCCCTGTCAAGCAGAAGGAGGGAACTGAGCTTGGGTCATATAATCATAGAGCATATAAGTGCTCTAATCATTGGGTTAACAGAGAACATTCTGTGAAGCTAGTCTTCTTTTGCTTTTTTTTTAATTTTTGCAAAATTTCAAGTTGGGTCAGAGGAAATATTTGTTTACTTTTGATTCATCAAATATTTGTTTTTGGTTCAACTCAAAGTAAAACCTTTTTTTTCCAATTCCACTATTTACCCAGCTCTAGTTACAGTAAAAGTAAAGCCAGGTAAATATCTCAGAACAAATTCTGTTCATGTTCTGTTCAAATTTTAAATACGCAAGACATTCATCCATCAATGCATCACACCTGTTGTGTTTTATTGCTACATTATAAACAAAGGAGATTTTATTGCAGTCATTTCTGAGAGCTTCAGACAAGTAAATATGGGGAAAAGAATTTCCAGAGAATCTGACTATTCATTAGTGTATTAATATCAATCTACATACCTGTATTTACTTTCTGTAAATTGGTCTGTATATAAAAAAACCTTTCAATTGATATTTTCATTAACTATAGTTGGACTATCAGAGATGATTTATTTATCAGTTCTTAGCAACTGGGAGATACAGTTTTGCTATATTCACATTTTTTTTACACTAGCATAAAAGAAAGAATTATTCTCTATGATTTCCTCAGATAGAGCCCGATTCATTCTCCATTGAAGTCAACAAAGAGACTCACATTGAGTTCAGTGGGTACTGACTGGATCAGGCACATAATGACTGATCAAATAAACTGTGGGAAAAGGTTCTTTCTGTGCATTTTTACAAAGGTTTCCACAGCAGAGCTGACAGAAATTTTTTTTTAAAAAGCATAGGGAGGTGATAGCCTATACACTGTTTGTAATGCAGCCCTGTGAATCTGCTAACAAAGCAGTGTTATAGAATTTTGGTTAGCTGTAATCAAGGTTTTTGTGTGGACAAGGTGGGGAACATGAGAATCAGTACAACTAGTTTTTATCAAAGTCAGGAATATTGTGCTGAACAGTTTGCATAGCAGAGTCATTCCTTATTCACATTTTATTAAACTGACAGAACAGAATACTGGACTATCAGGATCATGCTTCTCTGATAGTTGACCAGAAAATCCCATGTACCATTTAGAACATAGTTAAGCAAATACATGGGGGGGGAGGGGGCACTTGCAAGAAAAACCATATTGGAACTGCCCTCTCCCACGTATGATGCCCATAAAAATGAGCTCTAGCAAACAGAGGTGGCAGGTTTGTATAATTTTTGGTGGTTCCCAGAGCAGGTCCAAGTTCCCCGCCCCCCGCCTTGTAAGCCCATTTAAAAAAAATAATAATGTAAAAAGGGCTCTGGCGTGGGGCTGGTGATGAGGGGTTTGGGGTGTGGGAGGGGCTCAGGCAGAGGGTTGGGGTGCAGGGATTTGGGCTATGGGGTGGGGTGGGGCTGAGGATGAGGCATTTGGGGTGCAGGCAGGCCAGAGAGTAGGACTCCCCACAACCCTCTCCCCTGCCAGCAGCAAGCTCTGGGGGAGGGGCCCTCCTCCTCCCCTCCCCTACCTCCCCACCCCCCCCCCGGCAGCACACTCACCTCGCTCCACTGTCACTGCACATGCTCCTAGGGCCCCACTCAGGTCCTCCAGGAAGCCCCCTCGCCTCCCCTGTGGTGGGTGCCAGGCAGGGGGGCTGCCATCACATGTGCACCTCCTCCCCTGCTGCTGCCTCTCACTCTAGCCTCACTGGGGATGGGAGATGGAGCTTCCCCTTGCCCAGCATGGGGCAGGAGTAGTGACTGTGGGTGACCCCTGTGGAGGGTCCTGCCGGAAAAGGGAAGGCTATGAGGCAGAAGGGCAGGGGCAGGGTCAGCCTGCCCTGGCACTAGTGATGGGGGGCACTAGGACCCTGTGGCAGCAGTTGATGCCGGGAGCCAACAGAGTGGAGGCAGCATGGAGCTGCAGGGGAGAGGCAGGGATGCTCCTGGGCTCTGGGGGAGGCATGCGGGGGTAGCAAGTGGGGACCGGGGGAGAGACCCAACCCCAAACAATGGTGGAACTGGGCCCCCGGGCCCTGAATATTGCTGAAACCTGAGCATCATGGGCCAATATAACTCGCTGCCCCTGCCAGCAAAATGCCTTAGTAAAAGCAGTAAATAGCTCTGTACTTACATATTCAGCTTGAAGGGAAGCTTAGTCTCTAGCTCTGTCTACAACCTCTAGTGACTGTCCAGTTAATAGACACCTTTAGAAAACTAGGGAGAAAGAGCTCCTACCACATGCAGGCAATGTCCTGGGGATGGTATATAAGCAAGAACAGATGTTCAATATGAAAAGGAGGCAGCAATTCTGGTCTTGTTTACACTGGTGTAGCACCAGGGGAAGTTGACATTTGTCTACATGAGAGCAGAAATTCAACCCAATGTTTATTTGAAATGTACTAAACAGTCACATGATTCCCACACACTTAAATCTGCAACGCCTCCGGCTTATAAGCGGAACAATTAGCTGAGATCTGAATGATCACTACCAGGCAGAGCACAAATCTCCAACACATTTGATGCATCAGCACAAGCCCGTGGATAAAGAAGGTGTCTTGTCAGTGGCTGGGTCACTACAAAAAGTAATTTTCCCTCTCTTGATACTCACACATTCTTGACAACTGTTGGGAATGGGCAACATCCACCTTGATTGAATTGGCCTCGTTAGCACTACAAAAAGTAATTTCCCCTCTGTTGATATTCACCCCTTCCTGTTAACTGTTGAGAGTAGGCCACTTCCACCATGATTGAATTGGCCTCATTAGCACTGACCCCCCCAACGTGGTAAGACAACTCCCATCTTTTCATGTGCTGTAATATATGTACTGCCTACTGTATTTTTCACTCCATGCATCTGGTGAAGTGGTTTCTAGCCCACGAAAGCTTATGTCCAAATAAATGTGTTAGTCTCTAAAGTGCCACAAGGACTCCTCGTTGTTGTTTTTTAGGAAAAGCAGGAAATCGTTCTGTACTCTCATATTGAAATTCAAGGGAATCAGCCTCTAGCTCCTTATATAACCTCCAACAAATGTCCAGTAAATAGACACCTTTAGAAAACTAAAAGAGAAAGAGCTCATACCACATACAGGCTATATCCTGGGGATGGTGTGGAAGCAAGGACAGATGTTCAATATGAAAAGGAGGCAATTCTGCTCTTGTTTACACTGGTGTGGCACCAGGAGAAGTTGACATTTGTCTACATGAGAGCAGAAATTCAGCCCAATGTTTAGCTGAAGTGTACTAAACAGTCACATGATTCCTGCGCACTTAAATCAGCACATCCTCTTGCTTATAAGCAGAACAACCAACTGAGATATGAATGATCACAAATAGGAATAGTAAAGATCTTAGAGACAGCAGATGCATCAGCAGAAAGCAATGGATAAAGTGTATGTGTATTCATAGATTCTAAGACTGGGAGGGACAACTGTGATCTAATCTGACCCACGTGAAACAGGTTATATGACTTTCCTGAAATAATTTCTGTACAGAAGCCGAATGACTATTGTAAATGGATCCCATAATCCAAAACTTTATTAAAAACAAACATAATCCTATTTAGTGATAATGTTTTATTGTAATTTTTATAAAGGCTTAAAAACAATAACAAACAAGGAAGTGTTCCAGAGCTACCAGAGCAAAACCTCCTGGGACATAACATAATTTGGTGCAAATTGGCAGTGGATTTCAATTGAGCTACATCAATTTCCACCAGCTGAGGATTCAGTCTGCTTGTCTTCCTCCCCGACACACTCCTTTTGTTTCTAAAGAAAGAAAGAAAGAAAGAAAGAAAAAGAAAGAAAGAAAGAAAGGTCAGTAGTTGATCCCAGTTTCTGTAGGACATGGACAGATAAGGAGACATTACAAGGACAGCCCAGGTACAATGATTAGGTAAATCCAGCCCCCTCGTGTACAAAGGATTCCCTACTCGCCATACTCAGGCTCTCAGTGAAATGGCTGTCTGCCCCTAATGCCTGTGTGACCCTATAATGACCTCGTGGGCATTCCTGCCCCAGGTGTGACATGGGGAACAAGAGGAATGGATTGGAGATCAGAGGCTTGTCAGAAGATACCTGCTACTTTCACATTTAGGCCCGGTGGACAAGTGTGTGGGTGGCAGGACTGCATTAACAGGCTCACAGCAATTAAAAATCTAAACACATACACCATCACTTTGACAATACAGCATGCCTGGTGGAGCTGGGGAGGAGCCAGGCCTGGAGAGTCACAGATGGAGAAATGAATGGGTCTGAGCTCTGTAGGGCGTGGGCATCATGTCACATACATGCACCTGTCCCTGTCCTAGAAGCTCACTAGTCCCCTGGACGCTTACCATTAGTTATGTTGCTATCAGCTGTGTTTGGGGCATGCCTGCATCTCCTAACAGGACACACTCCCAGTAAGGTCACTACAGGTTTCCATGTCAGGTCCATTTGCAGGGGCCTTGTGTTTTCCCCTTCTAGACAGGACTACCAGCTAAGGGTGACAGCAGTTATGGCTGTGCTCAGGTCTGCTCCCCTGGCCAAGGAATGGTTTTCTCCAGGTGAAAGAGCCGCTCATTCCCAAAGATTTCCACCGCAGTGCCAGGAGGGGAAGGACTTGCTGCACACGACCCACATGGCAACAAGCTGACACGGGTGCTGTTTGTCTGGGTTCCTGGCACATACACAGGAAGGGACAGGGACATTTTCTTAGGGGCTGTGACACTTCCTGCTCTTTTTGGCCCTCTCTGCTATTTCCAGCTTTACAATCTCCATCCTGGCCAGTTCTAACTGCAGGACTGCCCCATGGGGACCTGTGTCAGGCTGGTTTCCTGGGCTTGCCCTCCTCTCGACCTCAGGCACTTCTGATGGATTAATCAGTTCTCCCTGAGGGTTATCCTATCCCATGAGCAGACTTCATCCTGGGGGAGGGGGATTCCCCAGGTTGGGGAAAGTGTCACAGGGTCAATCTCCATGCACCTCTGGAACAAGCATCACACTTAACCATAGCATCACACTTTATTTAACCCAGGCACAGCCAGCAGCAGACCCAGGTCTGCACTGTAGCAAGGGTTACACAGTTTCCTCCCCTGGCATTGCATAGAGCAAAACATGCTCACACCTGGCTAGGCATCCACAGACTCTCTGCCCTGTGCCAGTGCAACAGCCTCCCCCGCCTAGAGTTAGCCCAACCTGTCTGTGCTCTGGGCTGGTGCTGGTAGCCAGGGTGAGCTCAGGACAGGGTGTCGTTTACTGGTCTCAGCTCTTGTGAGCTCCAGGTGGAGAGTTTACAAGAGTCCCCTATTGCCAGCAGCCAGTTCTCCCAATAACTCTCTCTCTCTCTCTGAGCCCAGAGCTCCTGCTGCTTCTTTGTTTTCTCTCTCACTTTCCGGGGCTTGTTGCTCACCCTTCACCACCAGGGGTCTGCTCATTCACAGGGGTCAGAGTTAATTCTGGGCATTTGACTGGCACCCCCTCAGGCAATCAGGTTTGTGCAGAAGAGGAAGGAGAAGGAGATCTCTTGCCTACTCCATACCCCTTCCACAGCTCTCCTTGTGGTCTCCAGGTCACGGTCTGTACACACTTTCACCAACTGTGCTTTGGTGTGTAACCCTTCTGCCAGTCAGAGTTGGCAGCAACAAGGGCCGGGTTCCGTATCTAGGGGTTCCATTCCAATGACACAATGCAAAACCGGCTCGAGCCCCCACCCAGTGACCTGGGACAAATATATATCACCCCCCTGGGCGCCTCTAAGAGGCAGTACTTCCCCTCTCGCAAGCACAGAGTCTGAGTGTAGCAAAAACCTTTTAATGACAGAGAGAAACAATGCGGCCTTTTGTTGGGGAAACACCACATCTAGGATTTGTAAACCAAACTGTGAGCAACGACCCACCCCAGCAAATTGGCCATGTCCTTTCCCTTTGGTTCTTGAGTCCAGCAACCCCAAAAATCACCCAAAGTCCCAAAAGTCCAACAACCCAAAAGTCCAGACCCAGAGTTCAAAAGTTCATCTGCAGAGTGCTACCCGCCCCCAGTCTGGGTAGAAATGGGCAGGGGAGAGGTAAGGGGCACCTTACGTGGCTCGAAGCTGACTGCCCCATACCTTCGTGGGGCTTCGCTCGGCTCTGCTCCGCTCCGCCAGCCATCCCAGGAGTCACTCCGCTCCGCCAGCTGTCCCACAAGCCGCTCCGGCTGTCCCGCCAACTGCTCTGCTCCACTAGCAGCTCCGCTCCGTCAGCTGTCCCACAAGCGGCTCCGGCTGTCCCTCCAACTGCTCCGCTCCATCAGCAGCTCCACGCCATCAGCCGTCCTGCCAGCTGTTCAGCAATATATCTTCCAGCTCCCCCACTACTTAACACAGTGCTCAGTGATTGCAGCTCTTTAGTGATTTCAGCTTGATGGGAGCCTTAGTGCCAATGGTTAGCCCCAAGTGATTCCAACTCAGCAGCCTGTGATTAAACTCCTAAGGAATTCAAAATTAGCTCTGATATTCCATAGTGGAGAGAGAGAAGGACATGCAAGTGACATTTAGGGCCCTCAGAAAAACCAGGCATAAATACCTGTCCCCAGCCTCTCTCAATTCACTGGGTTTTGGAACCCATGTCCCTCACCTAGCGAGTGCTGCTTCATTGATGGCGAGTCCCTCCATCATAACAAAAGGTCACTGTACTTGATTCACATAATCAGGGTAACAACACTTTATTCTTCCTGCCCCAATAACAGAGAAACTGGGGATCCCACAGAAGCCAAAGTGACCATTTGGGCAAGCGGTCCATGCAAACAAGATTAGCCCCTGACATCCCTTTCCACAACTCACCACCAGATGTCAGGGTAGAGCTCATCCAGACTCTGCTTACATCCTCCCCCCAGCCAAGAATTTGTCATCCCGACACATCGCATTCCCTTTATGCCAACTCATTGGCTTCCTCCAAAGGGCCTCAGAAAGCCCACTTCAGCTGTCACAAACCTGTGCACTAAATGTATTGACTCCTCGCTAATCACCCCAGGTGCATCATAAGTTAACCGTTTTACTGGTCTTATTACCCTGTCCCTTCTATTGAGAGTCTCTGTTGCAGGAGTAGGAGGGACATCTTCTTGAGTGACGGATGGAGAGGTTTCCTTTGAGAATCATAGAATCATAGAATCTCAGGGTTGGAAGGGACCTCAGGAGGTCATCTAGTCCAACCCCCTGCTCAAAGCACGACCAACCCCAACTAGATCATCCCAGCCAGGGCTTTGTCAAGCCTCACCTTAAAAACCTCTAAGGAAGGAGATTCCACCACCTCCCTAGGTAACACATTCCAGTGCTTCACCACCCTACTAGTGAAAAAGTTTTTCCTAATATCCAACCGAAACCTCCCCCTCTGCAACTTGAGACCATTACTCCTTGTTCTGTCATCTTCTACCACTGAGAACAGTCTAGATCCATCCTCTTTGGAACCCCCTTTTAGGTAGTTGAAAGCAGCTATCAAATCCCCCCTCATTCTTCTCTTCTGCAGGCTAAACAATCCCAGTTCCCTCAGCCTCTCCTCATAAGTCATGTGCTCCAGCCCCCTAATCATTTTTGTTGCCCTCCGTTGGACTCTTTCCAATTTATCCACTTCCTTCTTGTAGCGTGGGGCCCAAAACTGGACACAGTACTCCAAATGAGGCCTCACCAGTGCCGAATAGAGGGGAATAATCACGTCCCTCGATCTGCTGGAAATGCCCCTACTTATACAGCCCAAAATACCATTAGCCTTCTTGGCAACAAGGGCACACTGTTGACTCATATTCAGCTTTTCGTCCACCGTAACCCCTAGGTCCTTTTCTGCAGAACTGCTGCCCAGCCATTCGGTCCCTAGTCTGTAGCAGTGCATAGGATTCTTCCATCCTAAGTGCAGGACTCTGCACTTGTCCTTGTTGAACCTCATCAGATTTCTTTTGGCCCAATCCTCTAATTTGTCCAGGTCCCTCTGTATCCTGTCCCTACCCTCCAGCGTATCAACCACTTCTCCCAGTTTAGTGTCATCTGCAAACTTGCTAAGGGTGCAGTCCACACCATCCTCCAGATCGTTGATGAAGATATTGAACTAAACCGGCCCCAGCACCGACCCTTGGGGCACTCCACTTGATACTGGCTGCCAACTAGACATGGAGCCATTGATCACTACCCGTTGAGCGTGACCATCCAGCCAGTTTTCTATCCACCTTACCGTCCATTCATCCAGCCCATACTTCTTTAACTTGCTGGCAAGAACACTGTGGGAGACTATATCAAAAGCTTTGCTAAAGTCAAGAAATAGCACATCCACTGCTTTCCCCTCATCCACAGAGCCAGTTATCTCATCATAGAAGGCAATTAGGTTAGTCAGGCATGACTTGCCCTTGGTGAATCCATGCTGACTGTTCCTGATCACTTTCCCCTCCTTTAAGTGGTTCAGAATTGATTCCTTGAGGACCTGTTCCATGATCTTTCCAGGGACTGAGGTGAGACTGACTGGCCTGTAGTTCCCCAGATCTTCCTTCTTCCCTTTTTTAGAGATGGGCACTACATTAGCTTTTTTCCAGTCATCCGGGACCTCCCCCAATTGCCATGATTTGTCAAAGATAATGGCCAATGGCTCTGCAATCACATCGGCCAACTCCTTTAGCACCCTCGGATGCAGTGCATCCGGCCCCATGGACTTGTGCTCGTCCAGCTTTTCTAAATAGTTCCGAACTACTTCTTTCTCCACAGAGGGCTGGTCACCTCCTCCACATACCGTGCTGCGGAGTGCAGCCGCCTGGGAGCTGACCTTGTCTGTGAAGACAGAGGCAAAAAAAGCATTGAGTACACTAGCTTTCTCCACATCCTCTGTCACTAGGTTCCCTCCCTCATTCAGCAAGGGGCCCACACTTTCCTTGACTTTCTTCTTGTTGCTCACATACCTGAAGAAACCCTTCTTGTTCCTCCTAACATCTCCGGCTAGCTGCAACTCCAAGTGTGATTTGGCCTTCCTAATTTCACTCCTGCATGCCTGAGCAATATTTTTATACTCCTCCCTGGTCATTTGTCCAATCTTCCACTTCTTGTAAGCTGCTTTTTTGTGTTTAAGACGAGCAAGGATTTCACTGTTAAGCCAAGCTGGTCGCCTGCCATATTTACTTTTCTTTCTACACATCGGGATGGTTTGTTCCTGCAACCTCAATAGGGATTCTTTAAAATACAGCCAGCTTTCATCGACTCCTTTCCCCGTCATGTTATTCTCCCAGGGGACCTTGCCCATCAGTCTCCCTAGGGAGTCAAAGTCTGCTTTTCTGAAGTCCAGGGTCTCTGTTCTACTGCTCTCCTTTCTTCCTTGTGTCAGCATCCTGAACTCGACCATCTCATGGTCACTGCCTCCCAGGTTCCCATCCACTATTGCTTCCTCTACTATTTCTTCCCTGTTTGTGAGCAGCAGGTCAAGAAGAGCTTTTCCCCTAGTTGGTTCCTCCAGCACTTGCACCAGGAAATTGTCCCCTACACTTTCCAAAAACTTCCTGGATTGTCTGTGGACCGCTGTATTGCTCTCCCAGCAGATATCGGGGTGATTAAAGTCACCCATGAGAACCAGGGCCTGTGATCTAGTAACTTCTGTTAGTTGCTGGAAGAAAGCCTCATCCACCTCATCCCCCTGGTCTGGTGGTCTGTAGCAGACTCCCACCACGACATTACCCTTGTTGCTCGCACTTCTAAATTTAATCCAGAGACTCTCAGGTTTTTCTGCAGTTTCATACTGGAGCTCTGAGCAGTCGTACTGCTCTCTTACATACAACACAACTCCCCCACCTTTTCTGCCCTGCCTATCCTTCCTGAACAGTTTATATCCATCCATGACAGTACTCCAATCATGTGAGTTATCCCACCAAGTCTCTGTTATTCCAATTACATCATAATTCCTTGACTGTGCCAGGACTTCCAGTTCTCCCTGCTTGTTCCCCAGGCTTCTTGCATTTGTGTATAGGCATTTAAGACAACTCACCGATTGTCCTGCTGTCCCAGTATGGGGCAGGAGCCCTCCCCTCTTGCACTCACCTACTTGTGCTTCCTCCCGGTATCCCACTTCCCCACTTACCTTGGGGCTTTGGTCTCCTTCCCCCAGTGAACCTAGTTTAAAGCCCTCCTCACTAGGTTAGCCAGCCTGCTTCCAAAGATGCTCTTCCCTCTCTTCGTCAGGTGGAGCCCATCTCTGCCTAGCACTCCTTCTTCTTGGAACACCATCCTATGGTCAAAGAATCCAAACCCTTCTCTCCGACACCATCTGCGTAGCCATTCGTTGACTTCCACGATTCGACGGTCTCTACCCCGGCCTTTTCCTGCCACAGGGAAGATGGACGAGAACACCACTTGCGCCTCAAACTCCTTTATCCTTCTTCCCAGAGCCACGTAGTCTGTAGTGATACGCTCAAGGTCATTCTTGGCAGTATCATTGGTGCCCACGTGGAGAAGCAGGAAGGGGTAGCGATCTGAGGGCTTGATGAGTCTCGGCAGTCTCTCCGTCACATCACGAATCCTAGCCCCTGGCAAGCAGCACACCTCTCGGTTTTCCCGGTCAGGGCGGCAGATAGATGACTCAGTCCCCCTGAGGAGAGAGTACCAGACCACCACCACCCTCCTCCTCCTCTTGGGAGTGGTGGTCGTGGAACCCCCATCCCTAGGACAGTGCATCTCATGCCTTTCAATCAGTGGAGTCTCCTTCTGCTCTGTTCCCTCAGATGTATCATCCACTCCACTCTCTGCACTAGCACCTGTGGAGAGAACATGAAAACGGTTGCTCATCTGAATCTGCATTTCTGGTACATGGACTTGTCTCATACTCTTTCCTCTTCTGGAGATCACATGCCGCCAATTATCCTCACTGGCCTTCTGTCCCCACTGCGTAGCCTGCTCTGAATCCTCAGAACACTGTGCCTGCTGAAGCCTATCCTGACATCTATCCAGGAACTCCTCATTTTCTTTTATGGAGCGCAGGGTTGATACTCGTTTCTCCACACCTTGAATCTTCTCCTCCAATATGGAGATCAGCTTGCACTTTGTACAGACAAAGTCGCTTCTATCCTGTGGAAGAAAGACAAACATGGCACATCCTGTGCAGGTCACGACAGCGAATCGCTCATAATCCATAGTCCCTTCCTTCGAAGAATTTCCTCACTTGTGGCAGAAGCTACTCAGGGAAACCTGCAAGGGGGATGCCGCAGTAGGCTCTCTCCAGGCGAACTCCCAGGCAAACGCCACGTGTTTGCTTCTCTGCTACTCGCTGCTCAGCTGGTTTGCAGCTGACTGACTGTCTTTTTAGAAGAGCCTGGAACAAAGCACTCCCAATTCACACTATTCAAACAAGCAATCAAACAATCAAGCAATCCCTCGGCTACTGACATAGGCCCCTGCATCTCTGGTTCTGACAGCGGAAGGTTCAACGTGTCTAGGTCCCCCTCAACCTGGATGTCCCCACTGTCCAATAACCTGTGTGCATCATCAAAGGGTGGTCCCATTGGCCGCACAGGAGTGCCAGTAACGGGCCTGAATACCTCTGCCATGGGATTTAGGGCTGAAGAGGGGGAGCTCTCTATTGGCTCAGCTGATCGAGACTGAAATCTTGTCTTCATTCCAGGATACACCAGGGTCGTGTCTTCTTCCTCGGCCTCACTCTCCGATGTTCTGAATAGGGGTAGGTTAACTTCAGAGGGCCCGTTGTCCATGTTGGATGGTGGCTGTGGCCTGGCACTTCTGTTCTGCCTGGCTGCCCTGTCGTGGCCCATGTCATAAGGGGTGCCAACCAACTCCCCCACGGGGAGCAAGAGATTTCTATGCACCATCTTTATTTGCCCTGGACCCTCTTCAGGTTTGATCTTGTAGACCGGCAGGTCTGCCAGCTTCTCCATCACCAGGTAAGGTATTGCTTTCCATCTGTCAGCTATTTTGTGTTTGCCAGCAATACCCAGATTTCGCAGCAGGACTCTGTCCCCTGGCTGGAGCTCCTGCAAACGTACCCTAGCATCATATCGATGTTTGTTGCGGTCTGCGTTCTTCTGAGCCGCAGATGTAGCCAAGTGATAGGCATCCCGCAGCTTTTCTCATAGTCGGGATACATATTGCTGCTGAGTTTCATAGCTATCTCCATCCTCTGATACACCAAAGCACAAGTCTATGGGTAATCTTGGTTCTCGCCCAAACATCAAGAGATACGGGGTAACTCCCGTAGCATCGTTCTTTGTGGCGTTGTAGCATGCACCAGCACTTCTGGTGCATGCCTGGCTCCAGGTTGCCTTCTGCTCTGGTTGCAAGGTCCCCAACATATCTAATAGTGTTCGGTTGAACCTCTCTGGCTGAGGATCACCTTGCGGGTGATAAGGCGTTGTCCTAGACTTTTTAATTCCCGCTATCCTCAGCACCTCCTTCAGAAGGTGACTCTGAAAGTCCTGCCCCTGATCCGAGTGTATCCGGGCTGGGAATCTATAAACTGAGAAATATTTCTCCCACAGTACTTGAGCGACAGTGATAGCCCTCTGATCACGTGTGGGATATCATAGAATCATAGAATCATAGAATCTCAGGGTTGGAAGGGACCTCAAGAGGTCATCTAGTCCAACCCCCTGCTCAAAGCAGGACCAACCCCAACTAAATCATCCCAGCCAGGGCTTTGTCAAGCCTGACCTTAAAAACCTCTAAGGAAGGAGATTCCACCACCTCCCTAGGTAACCCATTCCAGTGCGATATGCCTGCGCATACCGCGTAAAATGGTCAGTCACTACTAGAATGTTTCCGACATTCCTCTTGTCTACTTCTAGAGACAAGAAATCAATGCATACTAGCTCCAAAGCTTTGGTGCTGGTGATGTTCTTGAGATATGCAGCCCTTGTGGGCAGAGTTTTCCTTTGGACACATAAAGCACATTTCTCACATTTCCTGCGAACATCTTCAGCCATCCGGGGCCAATAGAACCTACTACGAATAAGTTCTAGGGTCCTCTCCATACCTAGATGTCCAAAGTCATCATGCAGGGCCCTCATGGCCAGGGCTCTGTACTCTTTTGGCAGCACTAGCTGTGCTCGCTGCTTTTGTAAAGGGTCCATGGTCACTCGGTGTACCACTCCCTGAATCAGTTTTAGTTTGGTCCATTCTCTCAATAGTAGCTTACCCTCAGGGCTAGGTGGGACAACCGCAGCTGGGCTTTGCCCCTCCCTTTTGGCAAGTAGTGTATCGAGCTCGTAAGCTGGAAAAGTACGCCCCTCTGGCTGACACCCTGAGAGCGAAGGGCTACGAGGTGCAGATGGACGGGGATAGTCGGAGCCCTGGGCACCTGGGACCCCTGCAACGAGCCTGTGCTGCGGACCTGTGGGATCGGTCGATGCTACGCATGGCTCATGCAGCACCTCATGGTCTCGGACACCATCCGATGGTCCAGGGACATCTACATTGAACACATCACCAGCCACCGACAGTACCAGGAGGCGTGAGCTGGAGCGACATCGTACAGCATCTATGAGAAAGGGACCGAGAGTCTTTTTCCCACTGGACCATATGAACTGGAACGATAAACTCACTGAACATTAAATCTCACCACATGAGGGTAAATCCATCCTCATCATCGTACCCACTCATTCTACTCCACACCTGAACATAGCCATTATATATGAACAACTTACCCTCATATCTCAATCTCTGTACTTTGACCCGTTAAGCCTTTACCCCCAATTGGGGATGTTGCAGATTATGTATTCCTTACATCATCCAATCCTAAAACCGAACTTCGCTCTCCTTGATAATCTGTACCTTATCCTCTGATAACCAGAAACTTTTATGCTTAAACTCTGTACCGTTATTTTTATTTTTAACATTATCTTAATAAAAATTTTAAATCTGAATGTCAACATCTTGCAGCTGGGCTTCTTGCCAGTCAGCCGCACTGAGCATGGGCAATGGAGATTGGTCCAATGCTATGTAGTTCTCTGAAGCAGAAGACACGCTTTCAGGGGGCAGGACCAGAGCTTCTGCAGCACATCCCTGAAGGCTCCAATGGGCCTCTGGCTCTCGACGACTCACACTGCAAATAGCTCTCACTCCATCCATGGGTATCACAGAGACTTCTGGTGCCTTTGGACGTCTGGACAATGCATCCGCATCCACGTTGCTTCTCCCTGATTGGTATTGAATGCTGAAGTCATAGCTAGCCAAAGCGGCCACCCATCTCTGTCCTGTAGCATCCAGCTTAGCACTTGTTAACACATAAGTCAGTGGGTTGTTGTCTGTCCACACCTGGAACTGAGCACCATACAAGTAGTCTCGGAATTTCTCAGTGATGGCCCATTTCAAGGCCAAGAACTCCAGCTTGTAGATGGGATAGCGAGTTTCACTGTCAGACAGTCCTCGGCTGGCAAAGGCTACAGGTTTACGTTTGCCTTTCACTTCCTGGTACAGTACTGCTCCCAGACCCTCCAAACTAGCATCAGTATGCAGGATAAACGGTTTGCTGGGGTCAGCAAAGACTAGGACCGGAGCATGAGTTAGGCAAGCAATGATTTCTTGAAATGCACTCTCACATCTCTCATCCCACCGAGGCCCAAACGGTTCGAAGGGGCCATAGTGTCTCTGCACAGGAGGCTTTGGGGACCTCCCCTTGTTCTTGGTCTTAGATTTTTTTTTTCAGACTGGTATCCCCTGGTAAGATCATTCAGAGGCTTTACAATTGTAGCATAGTTCTTCACAAATCTGCGGTAATAGCCACTAAATCCAAGAAAGGTCTTGAGTTCTCTGTAGTTACTGGGACGTGGCCAGGTAGTGAGTGCTTCTATTTTGCTGGGATCAGTACTCACACCCTCTTGGGACACGATGTGACCTACATACTTCACTGAGGTTCGGCAGAACTGGCATTTATCTATTGAGAGCTTCAAACCATAGTCCTCCAACCTATTGAGCACTTTAAGTAGTCTTTCTTCATGCTCCTCCAAGGTTCTTCCAAACACAATCAGGTCATCCAAATAAACTAACACTTGCAGTAAATTCATGTCTCCCGCTACTTTCTCCATAAGACGTTGAAATGTGGCGGGTGCTCCCAAAATCCCCTGGGGCTGGCACCTTGTGGTGTTGCTAATCTTGCCCTAGAAGAAAACTATAAACTTTGTAACCAATTAAAAGCCACAGAACAAGATATAAAGATTATGAAAAAAAAAATCCAAAAGCTGGAAAATGCAGTAAATGAAGCAGGAAAAAATGTCAAGGAGAAGAAAGAGAGAATAGCCATGTTACAAACAATTAAAACGAAAGCTGCTGCAAGTGAACTTAGCCAACTTCAGGCTAAATTGAATGAGACAGAGCAGTGTCTTAGAAATGCGTTAACAGAGAAACAGACTTTCAAGGCGAAATTAGATAAAGGTGCCACGTTATATAAAGAAGAAATTGATCATCTCAAAACTCAGTGGCTGAAAGCTGACATGGAAAGAATGAAACAATCCAGAATTTTTGAACAGGAAATTGCTACCACAAAAGCTCTTGCAGAACACAAAGAGGAACAGTTAAGAAAATTAAAAGAAGAACTGAGAAGAGCACAGCAAGAACAAGATGTTACTGGAAAAGATGTTTCTCAGGAATCCCATATACCCCTGACTTGTGGTGGTGGCAGTGAGATTGTGCAGAGCACACTCATGCTCACTTTAAAATCTGAACAAGCTAAATTACAGAAAGAAAACCTGCAGCTGAAGAAAAACAGTGACCTTCTAGTAAGCAATGAGCTTCAGCTGAAAGAAGGGGGGGAGGGATAGCTCAGTGGTTTGAGCATTGGCCTGCTAAACCCAGGGTTGTGAGTTCAATCCTTGAGGGGGCCATTTGGGGATCTGGGGCAAAAATTGGGGATTGGTCCTGCTTTGAGCAGGGGGTTGGACTAGATGACCTCCTAAGGTCCTTTCCAACCCTGATATTCTAAGAACTAACCAAATAGAAAGAGAGAGCACTAAAAATGAGAGCAGAATCCTGTAGACACACCACTAGGGAGAAGATACAGAGGTCTCCAAGGAAGACCGCACCTTGTTCAGTTAAAGAGCAAATGCCTTCTTCCTCCAAGGAAGTTTCTTCATGAGAAATTCTGCCTCTGGATTCACCAAACACACTGCCTCTGACTTGTCCAAATTTCTTCGATAATTCAAGCTTAGGCACACTTACGGACATGCGACCTGCAGGAACAGAATGTATAGAAGATCGCTTTAATCACCGGTTTGGAACATCAGAAAAAGATAAAGCACCTGACTGTACAACCCAGTAAAGGTGCCCGTTATTGTCCTTGCTAGTGGACAAAGTCAGAGATTGCATATAGAGAAGATGTGCTACAGAAGTAGCTGGTATGTTTTAACTCTAGCCAGTGGGATGAAGCTTTCTTGGAGCAGGAACTAAGCAAATAACTGGAAATGGAGAAAGAAAAATGAATGAACACAGCAGCCGTTCTCACACCATTTTCAGAATGATTATAGAAAGTAGGGAAAATGACCCTGCCAACACTAACTGTGATGGAGCAGTAATGGTATCTCATCTGAACTTGGTAGATCTGGCAGGCAGTGAAAGAGCTAGACAAACAGGATCAGAAGGTCTTCGACTCAAAGAAGGATGTAACATAAACAGGAGTCTGTTCATCTTGGGTCAAGTCATCAAGAAACTCTGTGACGACCCATCTGGTTTCATAAATTATAGCGACAGCAAGTTGACACCAATTCTCCAGAACTCCTTGGGAGGAAATGCTATGACAGTTATCATTTGCACAATTACGCCAGTTTCGTTTGATGAAACTCTTAGCACCCTTCAGTTTGCCAATACAGCCAAAAGAATGAGGAATACTCCAAAAGTCAACGAAGTCCTGGATGATGATGCCCTCCTGAAACGATATCGCAAGGAAATAGTGGACTTGAAAAGTCAGCTGGAAGAAGTTTCTTCAAAGACTCACCTCCATGCGATGGAGAAAGACCAACTAGCCTAGCTGTTAGAAGAAAAAAACTCTCTTCAGAAAATACAAGAAAATAGGATACTCAATCTAATGAAATGCTTGTCACTTCCTCCTCGTTTACATCCCAGAAAGATGTTAAAGCCAAAAGAAAAAGAAGAGTTACTTGGGCCCCGGGGAAAATAATTTAAGGGGACATCAGCTATTTTGCAAATTTTGAAAAGCTAAAGCCAACTGATGCCAAAAAAATGAAAACATTGGCTGTGAAGCTTCCAGAGATGGAGGATTCTATGTTTTCAGAGTATTCTGAATATGATTATCCGTGTCTGTCTACCCCTGATGCAATCTCAGAAAACAAATGGAATTCTGGAGCTAATATGAACTGGAGTCAAAAAGACTTTGCAGATTCTGTCCAACTCTGTGAAACACTAGCGCTAGAAAAGGATATTGCTAGAAATGAGGTGAATGTCCTGCAAGCTAACTTTGACAACCTAGTATTAGAAAATGAACAGCTGAAACTGGAGATAAGTGAATTGAAGGAAAAACTGAGGGAAAAGATAGAAATAGTTGAATTTGAGGAACTGGAAAAACAAACCCAAAAAGACCATGAGACTGAACTAAAATCAAAATTGGAACAGCTTAAAAAAGAAAAAGAAAATCAAGTAAAGGATTTGCAGAAATATGTGGAAGAACTACAGAAGGCAGGCATGGGGAAGAAAGATGTGTATTTTTCAATGGGAGATTCTGATAAACTACTTGATGAAATTCAACTAATGAGTAAGTCTCTCGTTGATACTGAAACTGTAGCCCTGGATGCCAAGAAATAATCTGCATTTCTCAGGAGTGAAAATCTAGAGCTAAAAGAGAAAATGAATGAGCTCTTAAATGGTTACAAGCAAATGGAAAAGGATGTTCAATTGTATCAAAGTCAATTAGAAGCAGGAAAAGTGAGCTACAAAAAATGCAAGTTGACTTACAGAGAGAGCTACAATCTGCCTTTCAAGAAAACACACAACTAACCTCGCTCTTGGAGAGTAAAGTTCCAAAAGATTTGTTGTCTCCTGTGGAATTGGAAAGAAAGATAGCCGATTTAAAAATGAATTGGACAAAGTGTTAGAAGAGAACACGGTTTTACAAAAGGAAGTAGATACATCATCAGAATTCAGATCTCTACCCGATAAAGTTGAGATGCTACAGAAACAGATATTTGAGAAATCAGAGGAGCTGTGTTTATTAACATCAGAAAGAGAGAAGCTGCTCTCTGAAGTGGCTGATAAGGAGGCTAGACTTCAAGGCATGACTGAAGAAATCAGAATATCAAAAGAAGACCTAGCCAGTACCCAACTGAAGTGTGTAAAGGCTGATCAGGAGTACCTAGAGCTCAAAGGCCACCATGAAGAACTCGAGCAAAAATGGTTGGCTGCATCTGAAGAAAGTGAGCAAATGAAACACCAAGTAGAACATCTATCTGACGAAGCTCAAAAGCTTAAAACAATTGTGGACAATGTGAGACTAGAGATCTCCAGCAAGATCCGAGAATTGCAAGAAAAGACTGCTGAGCAGGAACAACTTCTTGATGTGAAAGAAGAGCTCAGTCAAGCTCAGCAGAGGTTGAGTGAAATGGAGCAACTGAAAGAGAAATCAAAAACTAATGAATCTAGAATGGAGACTGAGAGGATGGATAAATTGGCAATTGCTCAGAAACTCCATGAAAGTCAAGAAGAGGTCAGAATTCTAATCCAGGAAAGAGATGACCTGAAGCAAAAACAAGAAACTCTTCAAAGTGAGACAGACCAACTCAAGCAGGATATACAGGAGACAGTTGCAACGAACATCCTGGCACAGGAAGAACTGAGAAATGTTTATAGTTCTCTCAAACAGCTTCAGGAAACTATCGAGGAGTTGAAAGGAAATATTTCAGAGAAGGAAACTCAGCTCTCCAAAATTCAAGAAACACTAGGGAAAACAATTAATGATCTGAAGCAGAAGGTCATTCAGCTATCTGAAAACCTGACTCGTCTCTTGTGAACATGACAAACTACTAGCGGAAAAAGAACGCATTGAACAAACAATGAATGAACGTATATGTCTGCAGCTGCAGGAGATCTCTTCAGTTACTCAGAGAGATGAGTTTCAGCAAATTCTAGCATGTGTTAGCGCAGAAAGAGACCAGTTAAAAGTGGACATAGAGGAAAACAAAGAGAGGTCTGTGAAAATTCAGGCAGAAATGGAAAATCTACAGAAGGAGCTGAAATGTCAGAAAGAGCAGGTTGATGCCCAGAATAATTTGATAGTAGAGAGAGAAAAGGAGTTGTTGAAGACGGAAGAAAAACTAACAGAAGAAACAACACAACTTAAAGAGAAGATAGAAAAGTTGAATGAAGAATTAAACTTAGTCTCTGGTGAAAGGAATCAATTGCTGAGTGAACTGAGAGAAAAGACAGAGGGCAAGAATGAACGTATTCAGCAACTGGAGGAACAGAGTTCTTCATTAACAGAGGAAAGAGACAAACTCCAGCACATGCTGGAGACTGTTGGAGCAGAGAAGAACAAACTCGAGGTGGACCTTCATGAAAGCAATGAGAAGTCTGTAAAAATTCAGGCAGAAATAGAAAGTCTACATGAGGAGCTGAAAAAGCAGGTTGATACCCAGAATAACTTGATGGTAGAGAGAGAAAAGGAGTTGTTGAAGACTGAAGAGAAACTAACAGAGAGAAACAATGCGGCATTTTGTTGGGGAAACACCACATCTAGGATTCGTAAACCAAACTGTGAGCAACGACCCACCCCAGCAAATTAGCCATGTCCTTTCCCTTTGGTTCTTGAGTCCAGCAACCCCAAAAATCACCCAAAGTCCCAAAAGTCCAACAACCCAAAAGTCCAGACCCAGAGTTCAAAAGTTCATCTGCAGAGTGCTAACCCCCCCGCCCCCAGTCTGGGTAGAAATGGGGTGGGGAGAGGGAAGGGGCACCTTACGTGGCTCGAAGCTGATTGCCCCGTCCCTTCGTGGGGCTTCGCTCTGCTCCACTCTGCCAGCCATCCCACAAGCCGCTCCGGCTGTCCCGTCAACTGCTCCGCTCCATCAGCAGCTCTGTGCTGTCAGCCGTCCCGCCACCCGCTCAGCAATATATCTTCCAGCTCCCCCCCCACTTAACACAGTGCTCAGTGATTTCAGCTTGTAGTAAGGGGAGCCTTAGTGCCAATTTACACTATTAGCCCCAAGTGATTCCAACTCAGCAGCCTGTGATTAAACTCCTAAGACATTCAAAATTAGCTCTGATATTCCACAGCAGAGAGAGAGAGAAAGGTGCAACTGACATTGAGGACTCTCGGGCAAGGCCTATATCACCAGGTACAAATACCTATCCCCAGCCTCTCTCTCAATTCACTGGGTTTTGGAACCCATGTCCCTCGCCTAGCGAGTGCTGCTTCATTGATGGCGAGTCCCTCCATCATAACAAAAGGTCACTGTCCTTGATTCACATAATCAGGATAACAACACTTTATTCTTCCTGCCCCAATAACAGAGAAACTGGGGATCCCACAGCAGCCAAAGTGACCATTTGGGCAAGCGGTCCATCATGCTTTGCAGGGTGGGTGTGTCCATGCAAACAAGATTAGCCCCTGACATCCCTTTCCACAACTCACCACCAGATGTCAGGGTAGAGCTCATCCTGACTCTGCTTACAGGTGTGTTTAGCTGACGTCTCCAGCCCACACCTCGGGTCCTTTCCTTTGTTCTGCTGCCCTTGCCAGAAAGAAACAAGCAGAAAATAAGAAAATGTGACCTTTTCCTCCCCCTGTTCCCCACCCTCTCACTTTTGAATCTCTCGGGATCTACATTATCTGGCATATCAGTGGTTGGAGCGTGACCCTTGGTTAACCAATAAAGGGAGTGTAGATCCTGCCGACTGTTCCACAGCTAGGAGGCACCGCAGGATGGCAAGAGCTACTGGCTGAGTTCCTGGTCATGTGCACACTGTTCGGGGTGGCGCTACTGCTGCTGGCGCTCATCGTGCTCTGCCAGCACCGGGCCAGCATGAAATTCCCTGTAATCCATGTATGACCACAAAGGAATCCCCTTGGATGGGGGTTTGAAGGACAGCTCCTGCCAGAATCCATGTTGGAGTTGGGGCTGATTTCTGATAAGCTTCTTAGCATGTGTGTGAGTTAGTTTATTATTTTTATATAATTTCTCTGTAATGCTTTTTACCTTAAGGATAAAGAAGGCTTGCATACAATGTACTGTGTGATACCTTATAACTGTAGCGATTACACCCGATAACTGTCTCAGAAGAGAAAGCAAGCAGGTGTCCCTGGGCAATCTGTCTGTGCTGTGAAATACAAAAAAGAGAAGGCAGAAAACTATGCAGCCTTGGAATAACCTGGTGAGAAGGGACAGAGAGACGTGGGATTCTTCCCAAGTGTGGTGATGGGTGGAGAGCCGGAAGCCTGCGTCTGGGTGCCTTTGCTGGGCCACTGAGGTGAAATACAGGTGCAGCTGTCCTGAACTGTGACAGTCATAACTGATCATCCCCACAAAGGGACACAATTGTGACACATTTTGTGGTTGAGGTGCCATAAGGACAGCTTCAACTGTGTGCTGTGGTTAACACAAGCCATCTGTATCAATGGTGTGCTCGCAGTACGCACCTGATTCTATAAATATCATATTTCTCCTTGTTTGCTCAAAGCCCACAGTCAGACAGCCTTACGAGTCCCTTGGGAGGTGTCCATGGTGCTCTTTATCACCAGCTCTCATGACCAGTATTTTACCCAACTAACACTGAGTGCCAGGAATACCCTTTAATATCTAGTCATTTGTTGTCTTCTCATATAAATTGTAGAGAAGTTATAACACTTTCAGTGGACACCATGTTGTCACCTGCATACTAATGCATCTGAAATCCTCTGGTATTGCCCTTGTGCTGTAGTTATTGTGCATTGTTCACAGACCTTGATATTTATTGTGTGAGCCTCATTTTGTTGCAGTTTCTACAGGATTTGTCCTTAGGCCAAGAGTAAGTTGCACTGTGAGACTGTTTTCCAAATGAAAGCACCCAGTCTTTGTGTTAGCCCTGTCCATGTTGTGCTTTCTGCTTGACTGTCAGTTTGTTTATTGCTCAGATCACGTGATGTGATTGCAGCTCCATGGAATCTTCAGTAATGGTTTCCACTGACACAGCAAGTTCTAGAGCATGTTATAGGGTCCAGTCAGCCTCAGTCAATAACTGGCTTTGGATTCCTTCATTTTGCTTATTACACTATAGTGTCATTTGAACTCTCTCCAAACTGGCCATACTCTATTAATATTTAGGAAGTGTTTCATTTTCTTTTTTATTTCATTTGTAAAATTAGAAATACAGTACTCTGCAATCACCAGTTGGTTTGGTGAGAGGTGATTTTGGAGAATTTTCACAATCTCACAAAATGAACCTGCTGATTCAACAGGAGCTATCAGGCTACATAGCGGGTTCTAGGTTTTAGTACCCATTACACACAGTACAATTGACACCTTTTGCTCAGCACTGATACCATTAGCTATTATAAAGTGTTCTACTCTCTCCCCACAGCTCAGTGGAGGACTGACCCATTTTACCAAACAAGTCAGTTTACCCCAAACAGCCAGACTTTTACAAACCTTTTATTTTTTTCCAGGAATGATCGGTTTTGTCACAGTCCCAGTGACTGCAGTTTCCTTTTAGTTTAGAACTAAGCAGTTATCCTCTATTCCACTGCACTCTGAAATTGGACTTCCCTCCTTGTTACCAATCATTGTGTAGTCTGCTCCTTACAAGAAGAAACACCACCAGCTCCAAATATTCCAAATAAACAAGTTTATTCCAAATAAATGAGTTTTCTAAACATACACAAGCATGCATTGCCTAGGTCCATACATATTGCTATGCTGACTGGTTTCCGACAGCTTCTAATCCATAGACGATGATTCATGAACAGAGGGCTCATAGATGATTTAAAGGGGTATTGCTCTATTTCTATAAACTACACAACTGCTAAATAAAAATACTTAGTTTTTAAAAGGCTGTTGGTCAGTATCATTGGTCACAGTTTCCTGAAAGGAGGATCAAGCAGGTGCCCAATCTGAGATGGGACCGAAGGGTGGTAAGTGGATGGTATGACCAGGTTACTATAGTCAGATCCCTGTCTAAGGGTATGTCTACACTATGAGAATAGTTCGATTTTTCTTAAACCGAACTTGTGAAACCGATATTACAAAGTCGAGCGTGCGAATCCACACCAATGACATTAATTCGAGTTTGTGAGTCCACACTAACGGGGCAAGCGTCGACATTGCAAGCGGTGCACTGTGGGTAGCTATCCCACAGTTCCCTCAGTCCCCGCTGCCCATTGGAATTCTGGGTCTAGCCCCCAGTGCCTTCTGGGGCCAGAAATGTGTCGAGGGTGGTTTTGGGTACATGTCGTCATTCGACCCACACTCCCGCCCTCCCTCCGTGAAAGCGCCGGCGGGCAATTACGTCGCGCCCTTTTCTGGTGATTGACAGCGCAGACGCCACAGGACAGCGAGCATGGAGCCCTCCATGATTATCGCTGCTGTTCTGTCCGTTGTCAACACCTCGCGCCTTATCGTCCACCTTTTCCAGAGGCAGATGCTGAGAAACAGGGCGAGGAGGCAACGGAAGCTCCGAGAGGATATGAACTCTGAGAGGGGCACAGACCTTTCGCAAAGCACGGGACCCCGGCACCTAGACATCATGGTGGCAATGGGTCATGTTGATCCTGTGGAACGGCGATTCTGGGCAAGGGAAACAAGCACTGACTGGTGGGACCGCATAGTGCTGCAGGTCTGGGATGAATCCCAGTGGCTGAGAAACTTTCGGATGCGTAAGGGCACTTTCCTGGAACTTTGTGACATGCTGTCCCCTGCCCTGAAGTGCCAGGACACCTGGATGCGAGCAGCCCTGACTATCCCGAAGCGAGTGGCCATAGCCCTGTGGAAGCTTGCAACGCCAGACAGCTACTGGTCAGTCGCGAATCAATTTGGAGTGGGCAAGTCTACCGTGGCGGTTGCTGTGATGCAAGTAGCCCATGCAATCATTGACCTGCTGCTCTCAAAGGTAGTGACCCTTGGAGACGTACAGGTGATCATAGATGGCTTTTCTGCTATGGGATTCCCAAACTGCGGCGGGGCTATTGATGGGACACACATCCCTATCCTGGGACCGGACCTCCAGGGCAGCCAGTACATTAACCGTAAGGGCTATTTTTCTATGGTGCTGCAAGCACTAGCGGACCATAAAGGACGTTTTACAAACATCAACGTCGGATGGCCGGGCAAGGTTCATGACGCTCGTGTTTTCAGGAACTCTGGTCTGTTTAGACAGCTGCAGGAAGGTATTTACTTCCCGGACCGCAAAATAAGTGTTGGGGATGTGGAGATGCCTATAGTGATCCTCGGGGACCCAGCCTACCCGCTAATGCCCTGGCTCATGAAGCCATACACAGGCGCCCTGGACACTGAAAAGGAGCTCTTCAACTACCGTCTGAGCAAGTGCAGAATGGTGGTGGAGTGTGCTTTTGGCCGTCTGAAAGGGAGATGGAGAGGCTTACTTACTCGCTCCGATCTCAGCCAAACAAATATCCCCATTGTGATTGCAGCATGCTGTGTGCTCCACAATCTCTGCGAGAGCAAGGGGGAGACGTTTATGGCAGGGTGGGAGGTTGAGGCAAATCACCTGGCTGCTGATTACGCACAGCCGGACACCCAGGCGATTAGAAGAGCCCAGCGGGATGCGCTGCGCATCCGGGAAGCTTTGAAAGCTAGCTTCCAGACTGACCAGGGTAACCAGTGACTATTTCGCTTGCTTAAACAGAAGCTGAACCTGCCCCCGTTTCTTTACCCAGTTAAAGTTGTCTATCCTCTCCAATTACCAACACCCTTCTCCCCCTTCATTCACCGCTTTAAAAGTATAATAAAGGAAACATTGTTTATTAAAACCGTCTTCTTTAGTAATGATTTCTCGGTTAAGGGTTTAACCGGGGACACCTACTGCGGTTGGGGAGTGGGTGGAGTGATGGAAAGGAAGCTTCCCAACTCGGGGCATGACAGGCTCCTGCTCCCAGAGCAGTCCGCAGTGGTGGACTGCTTGTTTCAACGGAACCTGCAACCGCTCCTGTTCGCAACTCTGTGAGGGGGGGCCTGTGTGACTTTTTGACCGTGGATTGCGGCCACAGATCCCCTGCTGCATGGATCTGTCATGCAGGCTATTGCCGGCCGCAAAAGATCTGCAGCCGCCCTCCCCCACCAGAAAGTGACAGACCCCCCCCCCATAGAGAACATGAAAACCCCCTCCCAGAATGACAAGTGTGCCTAGTGAATGCAATGTGAGCGTGACTTTCTGTTGAACCTTTTCCCCTGTCTCCACCCTGGTACCGGCACCTATCGTCTCAAATTACAAACCCCCATTCCCCCTCCCCCTAAATCAAACCGCCCTTTGAAAGATAGTCAAGGAAACAGCACTTTTCAGAACAAAATTTTTTATTAAGGAGAGCAAAGTCTTGAGATGAAACTTGGACGGGGACTGGGGTGGGGTGCGGTTGGAGGGAAGGAAAGGACCCATCTAAATTTTTGGGAATGAGAGCCTTCTGCTACTGGAGCAGTCCGCAGGGGTGGAGTGATTATTTCCATGGCCCCTGCCTCCCCTCGTTCTAGTGACTTTGGGTGAGGGCGGGATTGGACTTTGTGGCAGGGGAGGGCGGTTGGAAATAACATACAGAGGGGCTCTTTCCTCCTGTCTCCGGTCCTGGAGAACGTCTACAAGGCGCCGGAGCGTGTCCGTTTGCTCCCTCATTAGTCCAAGCAGCGTTTGAGTCGTCTGCTGGTCTTCCAGCCACCACCTGTCCTCACGAGCTTCAGCCCTCTGCTCCCGTTCGCTGGCTGCTCGCTCGGACCTTGAGACGTCCTCTCTCCGCTGTGCCGCCTCATTTCGGGAACAGACCATCAATTCCGAAAACATGTCGTCCTGGGTTCTTTTTTTGCACCGCCTGATCAGCGCAAGCCTCTGGGAGGGCGATTCACGGGTAGGGTGGGAGACACTCGCAGCTGTGGGATGGGAGAAAGGGAGTGAATTCCTCAGAAAGATACATTTTCCCGAACAATGCCTATACTCTTTCCCTGTGAACAAGACCATGCACACTACCTATCACATGTGCACTCAGTACAAGGTCGAATATTATGTCTTTTTACTGAGTGCCTGGGGTCCTGGTGTACAGATCACACAAGCGGTGCTGGACACTGGAAATCGGCTCTCAGGAGACCATGGTAAGCCGTTGCCTTTGGACTGCTGTGACCTAACTTCACAGCAATGTGGTACTCCCATGTTTCAAGCACAGTTCCTAGCAGTGGCCAGTTCCTGATGCTGGCAAAACCGCTCGGCTACAACGGCTCGCCTACCCGTTTACCCCCCACCCCCACCCCTTCCGCGGGGCTGGTACCGGGAACTCTCCCTGCCCGCGACCCGCTGTGTTTTAACGGCTCGCCTACCCTCCCCCCCCTCCCGCTCCACGTGGCCAGTCCCGGGAACTCTCCCTGCCCGCGACCCGCTGTGTTTTAATGGCTCGCCTACCCTCCCCCACGCCCCGCTCCACGTGGCCAGTCCCGGGAACTCTCCCTGCCCATGAACCGCTGTGTTTTAATGGCTCGCCTACCCTTCCCCGCCCCTCCACGTGGCCAGTCCCGGGAACTCTCCCTGCCCGCGAACCGCTGTGTTTTAACGGCTCGCCTACCCTTCCCCCCCCCCCCCGCGTGGCCGGTCCTGGGAAGTCTCCCTGCCTGCGAACCGCTGTGTTTTAACGGCTCGCCTACCCTTCCCCCCCGCCTCCGCATAGCCGGTCCTGGGATCTCTCCCTGCCCGCGAACCGCTGTGTTTTAATGGCTCGCCTACCCTTCCCCCACCTCCGTGTGGCCGGTCCCGGGAACTCTCCCTGCCTGTGCACCGCTACGTTACAACAGTTAGCCTCACAGCTCCCGCCCCCCCCCCCCCACGTGGCTGGAAACCGCCGTGTGTCGTTCTTTAAAGGAAAAATCAAAAAGTCACTATACTAACAAAACCACCCATTCAAACCAGGGCACCATGACTGATATCACTCTGATGAGGATTACGGAGACAGACAAAGACCACATGCTGCGTGAATGCCAGCAAACCCCAGGGCTGTATGCCGCCATGCTATGCAAGGCAATGATACCAGAGTACCTGCTGATAGCATGGCGCGGAAAAGTATCCTACCATGGAGGAGACAATAAGGCCGCTCTCCCTGGGAACCTGATGCAAAAGCTTTCACTGTACCTACAGGAGAGTTTCGCGGAGATCTCCGATGGGGATTTCTCCTGTATCCCCATGCATATTGACAGACTTTTCGAGTAGTTGCTTTGAAATGACTCAAAACTAAAGCGCCTATGCCAAAGTAAGCAATAAAAACATATTGATAACAAACCACTGCCTATTCTATTCAAAATAATTGTTTAAAACACCGACCTGACAATCCTTCACCTGGGTCCTGGTCCGGGATGCTGCCTTGGGAGGGTTCGTAGGGGATCTCGGTGAGGGTGATGAACAGATCCTGGCTGTCGGGGAAATCAGCGGCGAAAGTGCTGTCGACTGCCTCGTCCTCCTCATCTCCTTCCTCTTCTTCACTGTCTGCAAAAACTTCGGACAACGTGGCTGTAGATAAGACCCCGTCGTCGGAGTCCACGGACACTGGTGGTGTAGTGGTGGCAGCACCACCGAGCATAACATGCAGTGCCTCGTAAAAATGGCATGTGTGTGGCTGCGATCCGGAGCGTCCGTTGGACTCTTTGGTCTTCTGGTACGCCTGTCACAGCTCCTTGATTTTCACGTGGCACTGCATTGCATCCCGGACGTATCCTCTCTCCGACATTGCCTTGGAAATTTTCTCATAAATTTTCGCATTCCGTCTTTTGGATCGCAGCTCCAAAAGCACGCACTCATCGTCCCACACAGCGATCAGGTCCAAGACTTCCCGATCAGTCCAAGCTGGTGCTCTCTTCCTATTCTGCGATGGCATGGTCACCATGGCTGCAGAGCTCTGCATCGTCGCTAGTGCTGCTGAGCTCACCACGATGTCCAAACAGGAAATGAGATTCAAACTGACCAGACAGGAAAAGGAATTCAAATTTTCCCGGGGCTTTTCTTGAGTGGCTGGTCAGAGCATCTGAGCTCGGACTGCTGTCCAGAGTGTCCACAGAGTGGTGCACTGTGGGATAGCTCCCGGAGCTATTAGCGTCGAATTCTGTCCACAGTAACACGAATTCGACATGGCCATGTCGAATTTAGCGCTACTCCCCTCGTCGGGGAGGAGTACAGAAATCGAATTAAAGAGCCATTTATGTCGAAATACATAGCTTCGTAATGTGGACGGGTGCAGGGTAAAATCGAGTTAACGCTGCTAAATTCGACATAAAGTCCTAGTGTAGACCAGGCCTAAGAGTTGAAGACACATGAGATTCCACCCGGAGACTAGTAAGGTCAAGAGTCCTCAGGGTGGGAGCTCTCAGAGGAACTGGAAAGGGGTCCGAGGTGCAGCTGCCTTGTAATTATGACAGTAAATCTTGCATCGCTGTGTAGAGGGATGGGGCGTATTTTATATTCCCTTTCCCCACTGTGTAGCTACAGAGGCAAAACACAAGCCCTTAATTTGTTATGTTGTAAGTTTGGTGATGTTTTGTCTCTGAGATAAAAATGAATGTGTGAGACAGGATGGGTTTTTTTCCCATTAATATCTAACCAGCAGCTTCCACTGTGACATTTATTGTCAGATTTTCTAAGGAGCTCTTCATGCGGGGTAACTAGCAGCTGAGCCCTTGGAAATCTTGAGAACCTAATTTTGGTGCTGATTTCTCTGCAACACGAATATCCTTTCCTTAATAGCCTAGTCAAATAATAATATTTTCAGCAGTAACAAACAAGATAATTTGTTGTTAAAAGCAAGTAATTAAGATGGTAAATCACAAAGTACAGAGTAAAAACGACAGTTCAAATTTTATTGGAGAGAAACTTGATGTCATAGGTTCATAGCCATAAAATGAATAACAGGGCTGTTTTAGAGATGGCACCACAGAATTAATATAGAGGAAAAATGTAATTCAGATTTATTGAAACTTGATTTCAATGATGCATAGGGATAAATGAGTGGCAGTGCCACTTTAAGAGAAGAGGAATGAGCTTATAGAATAAATTCTCATTGTTGTTTCTTTGTGGGAATTTTTAAAGAATGGATAAACCTCTCCTGAGAATGAACAATCATTAAATGTGAACAACACAGACACGTCAGTTACATTGAAAAAGGTCACCTGTCTGTCTTGATAATTAAGGTAAACTCCAATTTTCTGGGGTTTTTTCCGCACTATGACCCGGGTCCATGGATCTGTTTTTGCCCAATAATCTCTCCCACTCAGACCCAAAGCCCAGAATCCCTCTTTAGGGGACAGGGAAAGTTTTCCTTTTCTCTTTATGGATTTTCTGGCCACCCCCAGGTCCCAGTCAGTGCTGCTCCCAACATCCACCTCCCAGTAGTGCTTTCCATCAGAGAATTCTTCTGAGCCCAGCACACAGACAGTCGAATCGAACCTCTCTGGAGTTGGTGGAAGTTTTTGAGGTTGAGGTTCATGAGTAAATGTCTTATAATCAGAAATGGAGAGGTTGGGGTGGGCTGTGTCTGGATTAAGAGTGATGTCATCTGCAAAGAGAGAATTTAAGAAACCCTTATCTAATTTGCATTATAAACTGAAACATGGGAGATATGGCTTGTGGACCAATTCATGCTGTCCTTAGACAAAATGCCTACTGATAACGAGTTTTGTTCTATTCTGGCAATTTGGTTACACTGAAATATTTCAGAGATGTGATAGTTGATAGAACTTTACACGGAAATGGGAGGGATCCTGAAATGTTTATCTTACTGATACTCTAATATATTGTGCCAGATTCTGATATAAGTTACAATGGCTGAAAGAACAGAATGAGTAAGGCCTGTGAGGAAATCGAGTAAAGCCCCAGTTGTTATCTCTGTGATAGCAATATGTTCTGTTTCCAGTTTTTCTAAACTATGAAGATGATTTCTGATTACCAGGAGAGATGTATATTCTATTACCTGCATAGGTGTGAGCCCTTTTCCAATCTGAAATGAAAGTGAGAAACAACAGACATTGAATTCCATGAGGCATCTACTGCCAATTTTCCTCCTTTTAGCAGCAGAAATATCCCAGGTTGAGGATAACTGATGATGATGGCCATCTTGTTTATCACTTCAAAGGTTTTTCTTCCCCTGCTGTTATGGTTCCTCTCAATTAATTAGCCTCTTAAGGTTGGTCTATGCACTTCCACCTTATCATGTTTCTCTGACTGTATAAATATCTGTCTGCTGTGTGTTTCATTCCATGCATCCGATGAAGTGGGTTCTAACCCATTAAAGCTTATGCTGAAATAAATTTGTTAGTCTCTAAGGTGCTACAAGTTTTTCTTTCTTATTTTCGTTTTGCTGACACAGTCTAACACGGCTACTACACTGAAACCTATGATGATGAAAGTGGATGAGGTAATATATTTTACAGGACCAGTTTCACCCACCTTGTCTCTCTAATATCCAGGGACTGACATGGCTACAACTACACTGCAGATAACTGAGATCATCAGACAGAATACAGAGTGATGTACTTGTGTGTGGTGATGCTGGAAAAGTGGGTAGCTGAATTATTTCTGCTTGGAACTGCTGTCTTCCCTGCTATGAGAGAAATGAAAATGGGCTACAGAGGCAAGGGAGATAGGAGAGGAATACAAGAGAAAGCCCTGATCCCTCCAAATAAACTAGAGGGGAGTGTGTTTAAGGGTGGTGAGGGAGGAGAGTGGATAAGATAGAAAAATATCATTGCACAAACATAACTGAGGTAATCAGATGTGTGTGTGATAATATTGTACCTGTATTTACTGATATGTCAACTGGGCGACACCTTTCAAAGTCAAATTAACTCAGACCTGCCAGCTCTGTGGGATTTAAGATGATCTCTAATTTTCCAGGTCTATGGGATTTCCACATAATCCACAGGTTTTCAGATGTTTCTATACGGTAACCCCACTCTGATTGGCTACCTGCCCAACTCCTTTGGCTTATAGCCAATCAGAGCTGCTGCACATACTGAGAGACAGCCTCTTTCCTCAGCAAATGAAGCAGGCTTCTCTGTTCCCATCTCACTGTACCAAAAAGGTGGGAGCACTCCTGAAGTCCTCAATCCTTTCATCACTGTGCCTGCAAGGAAGGCACCAATCCATGTGGTTTCTGCTGCTCCTCTCCCCTCTCTAGCTCCATCAAGGCCCTTAGGTCAGGAATGGAAGTGAGAAGATTCCCTCTCTACCAGCTCCCAAAGACATGGAGGTATACCCCTCAGGCCTGGCCAGTGTGAGAGGCATTGGTGGAGCTACTACATCATTCAAGCTTTGCAGGAGTGTGTGTCTTGCTCTCCCCAGACCTCAGTGGGGCAGAAGGGTGGTGGTGGAGAAGACACAATTGATATACCAAAATATCAGCAAGGGTAATAGAATATTTCATATTTTGAGTGTGGAACACTCACACACAGTCACTATCTCACTGGACGTGATCCTACTGCCATTATTGACATCAATGGCAAATTCCAAATCACATCATTAGAGGCACATTGTCAGGGCCTAACTCCCTCTATATTCACAGACATGTAAGGACTTATCTGGGGTGAAATTCATCCCTGGAGAGCGAGCAAGCAATAGGAGTCTGCAGCACAAGATACTCACTATGCCCTATTTTGAAAGGATGTGTGGGATATAAGTGACACATAGCCTATTTGCATAGAAGAGATTTTCACCCAATGGGAGCAAGAATTGATCTGTAGCATTCATCTGTCCATCCTTGGGGGGAGGGATAGCTCAGTGGTTTGAGCATTGGCCTGCTAAACCCAGGGTTGTAAGTTCAATCCTTGAGGGGGCCATTAAGGGATCTGGGGCAAAAATTGGGCATCGGTCCTGCTTTGAGCAGGGGGTTGGACTAGATGACCTCCTAAGGCCCCTTCCAACCCTGATATTCTATGATCCTAGCAAATTTTATCAAAATAATATTCTAACAAAAACAAAGATCCTTCAATTCCCTTATTTCTAACTGTGAGAACTTCATTTCTATTTGCATCCCTTTTCCACAATGGAATTGAATTAACTTTTACATACAAAGAATCAACACACACTTACTCAGTTCTCCTCGGAGTTCATCTGCAAAGAAAAAAAAGTTAATGGGCATACCTTGTGAATTTCAGTTGGGTTAACTAGCAGATATTACACCTCTCCCAAAAATCTTCTAATCTGATACCTCACAGCAATTATGTTGCAAGAGTCCAAACCAGACTCATCCCCTACTGTAAAACTCCTATCACTTCAATAAAGGAAATTCAGAATATTGTCACTGCTTTAGAGATGCTTCACACTGCCTCTTTCTGGAGTCCAAACACAAGACATGAGATTAATTAAAAGATTATTAGGAAAGAAATAGTTTCCCTCCCATACTTCTAACAGTGAGCCCTGCACAGCCCTTTATAGATGTTTTACTAGTATAATTAGTTTAATAGTACTGTACTGAAAAAGAATAAATTCAAAGTTACTTTTTTCTGCTTTGGTAGTCATCTTTTCATGCAGTCATTTGTGTGTCTGTCTCTCTGTATGTAATGGGTTAACAAATACTCACAAATAATACATTTTAACCTTTCTGAAGCCTTCAATATGAAACACTCCACATATTCCACTGTCACACACTCCCAACAGCTATCCCCACGCTCAGTATCCAACAAGGCTCATCTGCCAGCCATGACAGGCCTCTGAATGACAGGCCTCACCCCATGAAGAGGAAATCCCAAACCTTCTCTCAGCATGGAAACTCTATAGACTCCTTGTCTTATCATGGAAACTGCTCTCACCACCCATCACTCCCATCTGCTAGTCTCTTTTCATTGACACACTGACAATCATCGATCTCTCTTGTGTTCACAGTTCTTGTCCCCCAAAACATATCCTCCAAATATTACACAACCAAACATCCTCCAAGCCATAGAAGTCAATGGGACTTAACCGTTTTCACTCTGGATTCTTATTGAAAAACAAAAACAGAAAGAAAACCATGTGTTTAACCCTGTACTTCCAATTTTGTCTCCATAGCATACAGAAATAATGCAATAGCCAAAACCAGACAAATTTTGGTAATTTATAAAATATTGGATGTACAGAAATACTAACATGCAAGAATCAAAGCCAATGGTACGGGTATACCACTGCAAATTCCTAGCTTCCAATGCCAGAAGAGACCACTATATATCCCGATTACATATCCTGAATCCTGGGATAAGATATGCCAGAGAATCCCCCAAAGTAATTCCTGGAGATGCTTGGTAAATTTTTCCAATAGTTAATTACCCTCACCATTAAAAATTTACTTGTTATTTCCAGTCTGAATTTGTCTAGCTTCCTCTTGTAACCCTAGATAGTGTTATACCTTCCTCTGCTAAACTGAAGAGCCCATTAGCAGAGAAAGGCATAACATGATCCAAACGAAGTTGAAATTAGACAATATCATGCTGGAAATTAGAGTTGATTGAGAATGTTTTCAAAGAAATGGTCTTCAGTTGAAAAATGCGGATTCTTCAATACGGAAACTGTTTGAGAAGTTGAGTGTTCTGTTCACTGAAACAATGAATCAAAAAGGTTTGAGTTTTTAAAAACATCCCAAGGGGGGGGGGGGGTGTTCACCCGCCACCCACTGCAATGGGCTTTTAATACATTTCAAAATCTGTATGAGGAGTTTGATATCCTAAAAACAAGCTAGTTTTTGATTTACAAATTCATGTTTTTTGTTTGTTTGTTTTTTTCTCTTTTTTAATGCCAGGTACGTGTTAAATGTTTCCTACACTCTAAAACAAAAATATTTATTTTGAACAATTTCTTTGATAGTTTTTTTTTTAAAACCTTCCCATAAGAATGAAACAGATGGGAGGAGAAATTAAAGGAACAACAAAAGCCCCAGAGTGGACAAAAGTCAATGATTTTATTACAATATCAGACTTCTTTAATTTAAATCTGTTTTTTTAATTTAAATTCAAAACTTTTTTTGAAAAATAAACATATTTAAAATTAAATGTCAAGGCTCAGCTACTCCTCTCCCACCTCTAGCTCAACCAAGCCCCTTAGGTCAGGAGTGAAAATGAAGAGATTCCCTTTCTACCAGCCCCTAAAGACATGGAGGAGCACCCCTCAGGCCTGGCCAGTATGAGAGGCACTGAAGGCATTTGCTTTGGTAATCATCTTTTCTTGCAGTTATTTGTGTGTGTGTGTGTCTGGGTGTAATGGGTTAATAAATACTCACAAATAAAAACACAAGAATGGCTGTACTGGGTCAGACCAAAGGTCCATCCAGCCCAGTATCCTGTCTACCGACAGTGTCCATTGCCTGGTGCCCCAGAGGGAGTGAACCTAACAGGTAATGATCAAGTGATCTCTCTCCTGCTGTCCATCGCCACCCTATGACAAACAGAGGCTAGGGACACCATTCCTTACCCATCCTGGATAATAGCCATTAATGGACTTAACCTTCATGAAGTTATCCAGTTCTCTTTTAAACCCTGTTATAATCCTAGCCTTCACAACCTCCTCAGGCAAGGAGTTCCACAGATTGACTGTGCGCTGTGTGAAGAAGAACTTCCTTTTATTTGTTTTAATCTACTGCCCATTAATTCATTTGGTGCCCCCTGGTTCTTATATTATGGGAATAAGTAAATAACTTTTACTTATTCACTTTCTCCACAGCACTCATAATTGTATATACCTCTATCATATCCCCGCTTAGTTTCCTCTTTTCCAAGCTGAAAAGTCCCAGCCTCTTTAATCTCTCATTATATGGGACCTGCTCCAAACCCCTAATCATTTTAGTTGCCTGTCTCTGAACCTTTTCTAATGCCAGTTATATTCTTTTTGAGATGGAGAGACCACATCTGTACGCAGTATTCAAGATGTGGGCGCACCATGGATTTATACAAGGGCAATAAGATATTCTCTGTCTTATTCTCTATCCCTTTTTTAATGATTCCTAACATCCTGTTTGCTTTTTTGACTGCCAAGGCACACTGAATATGAAAATAATATTCTAACAAAAACAAAGATCCTTCAATTCCCTTATTTCTAACTGTGAGAACTTCATTTCTATTTGCATCCCTTTCCCACAATGGAATTGAATCAACTTTTACATACAAAGAATCAACACACACTTACTCAGTTCTCCTCGGAGTTCATCTGCAAAAAAAAAATAAAAAAAATTAATGGGCCTACCTTGTGAATTTCAGTTGGGTTAACTAGCAGATATTACTCCTCTCCCAAAAATCTTCTAATCTGATACCTCACAGCAATTATGTTGCAAGAGTCCAAACCAGACTCATCACCTACTGTAAAACTCCTCAATAAATCCTGTCACTTCAATAAAGGAAATTCTGAATGTTGTCACTGCTTTAGAGATGCTTCACACTGTGTCTTTCTGGAGTCCAAACTCAAGACATGAGATTAATTAAAAGATTAGGAAAAATATTTTTGCTTCCATACTTCTAACAGTGAGCCCTGCACAGCTCTGAATAGATGCCTCTCCCCTTGTGGGATCCTGTACCAGCTGCCCCAAGAAGCAGACATTTAAAGTATCGAGAAATTCTGTCTTCTTTTCGTCCTTAGATGATATGTACCCAGTCAATATGGGGATAATTGAAATCCCTCACTATTATGGAGTTCTTTATTTTGATAGCCTCTCTAATCTCCCTTAGCATTTCATCGCCACTATCACTGTCCTGGTCAGGTGGTTGATAGTAGACCCCTACTGTTATATTACTATCCATAGAGATTCTATGGAACATGTGGATTCATTTAATATTTTAAATTCATTTGAGTCTACATTTTCTTTTACATATAGTGCCACTCCCCCCCCCCACGACCTGTACTGTACTTCTGATATATTTTGTACCCCCGAATGATTGTGTCCCATTGATTGTCCTCACTTCACCATGTTTTTGTGATGCCTATTATGTCGATAGTCTCCTTTAACACAAGGCACTCTAGTTCACCCATCTTATTTTTTAGACTTCTGGCATTTGTGTACAAGCAGTTTAAAAACTTGTCTGCCCTTTTCTGATGTGTCAGATTCTTTTTTATGTAAAAGTTTCTCATCTAATCTGGCCCCTACTTTATCCTCTTCCATCCTCTCCTCCTGAACCTCTATCAATAGACTCTCCTCTAAGAGAAGTCTCGGTCCGATCCACGTGCTCCTCTGCAGCAAACGGCTTTCCCCCATTTCTTAGTTTAAAAACTGCTCTGCAACCTTTTTAATGTTAAGTGCCAGCAGTCTGGTTCCACTTTGAATCATAGAATCATAGAATCTCAGGGTTGGAAGGGACCTCAGGGGGTCATCTAGTCCAACCCCCTGCTCAAAGCAGGACCAACCCCAACTAAATCATCCCAGCCAGGGCTTTGTCAAGCCTGACCTTAAAAACCTCTAAGGAAGGAGATTCCACCACCTCCCTAGGTAACCCATTCCAGTGCTTCACCACCCTACTAGTGAAAAAGTTTTTCCTAATATCCAACCTAAACCTCCCCCTCTGCAACTTGAGACCATTACTCCTTGTTCTGTCATCTTCTACCACTGAGAACAGTCTAGATCCATCCTCTTTGGAACCCCCTTTCAGGTAGTTGAAAGCAGCTATCAAATCCCCCCTCACTCTTCTCTTCTGCAGGCTAAACAATCCCAGTTCCCTCAGCCTCTCCTCATAAGTCATGTGCTCCAGCCCCCTAATCATTTTTGTTGCCCTCCGTTGGACTCTTTCCAATTTATCCACATCCTTCTTGTAGCGTGGGGCCCAAAACTGGACACAGTACTCCAAATGAGGCCTCACCAGTGCCGAATAGAGGGGAATAATCACGTCCCTCGATCTGCTGGAAATGCCCCTACTTATACAGCCCAAAATGCCGTTAGCCTTCTTGGCAACAAGGGCACACTGTTGACTCATATTCAGCTTTTCATCCACTGTAACCCCTAGGTCCTTTTCTGCAGAACTGCTGCCCAGCCATTTGATCCCTAGTCTGTAGCAGTGCATGGGATTCTTCTGTCCTAAGTGCAGGACTCTGCACTTGTCCTTCTTGAACCTCATCAGATTTCTTTTGGCCCAATCCTCTAATTTGTCTAGGTCCCTCTGTATCCTGTCCCTACCCTCCAGCGTATCAACCACTCCTCCCAGTTTAGTGTCATCTGCAAACTTGCTAAGGGTGCAGTCCACACCATCCTCCAGATCGTTGATGAAGATATTGAACAAAACCGGCCCCAGCACCGACCCTTGGGGCACTCCACTTGATACCGGCTGCCAACTAGACATGGAGCCATTGATCACTACCCGTTGAGCACGACCATCCAGCCAGTTTTCTATCCACCTTACCGTCCATTCATCCAGCCCATACTTCTTTAACTTGCTGGCAAGAATACTGTGGGAGACTGTATCAAAAGCTTTGCTAAAGTCAAGAATTAGCACATCCCCTGCTTTCCCCTCATCCACAGAGCCAGTTATCTCATCATAGAAGGCAATTAGGTTAGTCAGGCATGACTTGCCCTTGGTGAATCCATGCTGACTGTTCCTGATCACTTTCCCCTCCTGTAAGTGGTTCAGAATTGATTCCTTGAGGACCTGTTCCATGATTTTTCCAGGGACTGAGGTGAGACTGACTGGCCTGTAGTTCCCCGGATCTTCCTTCTTCCCTTTTTTAAAGATGGGCACTACATTAGCTTTTTTCCAGTCCTCCGGGACCTCCCCCGATTGCCATGATTTGTCAAAGATAATGGCCAATGGCTCTGCAATCACATCGGCCAACTCCTTTAGCACCCTCGGATGCAGTGCATCCGGCCCCATGGACTTGTGCTCGTCCAGCTTTTCTAAATAGTTCCGAACTACTTCTTTCTCCACAGAGGGCTGGTCACCTCCTCCCCATACCGTGCTGCGGAGTGCAGCCACCTGGGAGCTGACCTTGTCTGTGAAGACAGAGGCAAAAAAAGCATTGAGTACACTAGCTTTCTCCACATCCTCTGTCACTAGGTTCCCTCCCTCATTCAGCAAGGGGCCCACACTTTCCTTGACTTTCTTCTTGTTGCTCACATACCTGAAGAAACCCTTCTTGTTACTCCTAACATCTCCGGTTAGCTGCAACTCCAAGTGTGATTTGGCCTTCCTAATTTCACTCCTGCATGCCTGAGCAATATTTTTATACTCCTCCCTGGTCATTTGTCCAATCTTCCACTTCTTGTAAGCTGCTTTTTTGTGTTTAAGACGAGCAAGGATTTCACTGTTAAGCCAAGCTGGTCGCCTGCCATATTTACTTTTCTTTCTACACATTGGGATGGTTTGTTTCTGCAAGCTCAATAAGGATTCTTTAAAATACAGCCAGCTTTCCTTGACTCCTTTCCCCCTCATGTTATTCTCCCTAATGTTTCCCCCTCATGTTTCTCTCCCTAATGTTTCCCCCTCCTTTCCCCCTCATGTTATTCCACCTAAACTTTGGTTTAGGTGGAGCCCATCGTTCCTGTATAGGCTCCCCCATCGCAAAAGTTTCCCCAATTCCTAGTAAATCTAAACCCCTCCTCTCTACACCATCATCTCATCCACGCATTGAGACTCTGAAGCTCTGCCTGCCTACCTGGCCCTGTGTGTGGAACTGGAAGCATTTCTGAGAAGGACACCATTGAAGTCCTGAATTTCAGTCTCTTTCCTAGCAGCTTAAATTTGGCCTCCAGGACATCTCTCCTACCCTTCCCTATGTCATTGGTACCTACATGTACCACGACAACCAGCTCCTCCCCAGCACTACTCATACGTCTATCTAGATGCCTCGAGAGATCCGCAACCTTTGCACCAGGCAGGCAAGTCACCATACGGTTCTCCCGGTCATCACAAATCTATGTTTCTAATGATCGAAGCTCCCATTACCAACACCTGCCTTTTCCTAATGACTGGAGTTTCCTTCCCTGGAGAGGTAACTTCAGAGTGAGAGGATACCCCAACACCATCTGGAAGGAGGGTCCCAACTATGGGAAGGTTTCCCTCTGCTCCCATTGACTGCTCTCCTTCCCTGGGCCTTTCATCCTCCTCAACAGCGCAGGGACTATCCAACTGGAGGTGGGACAAATCTACAGTGTCGCGGAAAGCCTCATCAACATATCTCTCTGCCTCCCCTTAGCTCCTCCAGTTCCGCCACCCCACATTTTAACTAGTTCTGAAGCCTTCATATGAAACACACAACATATTCCACTGTCACATACTCCCAGCTGCTATCCCCATGCTCAGTATCCAACCAGACTCACCTGCCAGCCATGATAGGCCTCTGAATAAACCTCACCCCATGAAGAGGAAATCCCAAACCTTCTCTCAGAATGGAACTCTACAGATTCCTTGTCTTCTCATGGAAACTGCTCTCAAAACCCATCTGCTAGGCTCTTTTCATCAACTCACTGACAATCATTGATCTCTCTTGTATTCACAGTTCTTGCCCCCAAAACATATCCCCCAAATTTTACACAACCAGACATAGGTGCCGACTTTTGTTGGTGCCGGTGTGTGCTCGAGCCGCCGCCCCCCCAACTCCACTCCTGATCCCACCCCAACTCCACCCCTGGCCCCGCCCCTTACCCAAATCCGTGCCCCCTCCCCCGGGTGCGTGGCATCCTCCCGCCTGCTTGCAAGCCGGGGTGAGGGGAAGCAGCAGAGCACCCACCGGGCCAGGCAGCTCCCCGCCAGCCACCCCCCTGCCCCCAGCTCACCTCTCAGGGCTCTGTCTCCGCCTCCTCCCCATACCCCACCTCACTAGCTGGAGAGGGAGCCAAGAAAAACGGCGGGCTGCAGCTTCACGTCTGGCTCAGCCTCCCAGTCCGAGAGGTGGCGGTGAGCTGGGCCGCTGGGTGCGCGTCAGGGGGGCTGGCAGGGAGCTGCTGGTGGGTGCTCACACCCCTGGCCCCACCCCGCCTCCTCCCCTGGCCCCCGGTGTGCTGCATCCTCCAGCTTGCATGCTGGGGGGGAGCTGCCAGTGGGTGCTCGCGCCACCGGCCCTGGCCCCGCCTCCTCCCCCAGCCCTGGGCGCGCTGCATCCCCCCCAGCGGGGGGGAGGGGGAGCAGTAGAGCACCCACCGGGCCCTGCAGCTCCCCGGCGGCTCACCAGTCCTCCTTGGCTTCCCCAGCTCCCCACCCCTGCGCTTTCCCCCACACCCCACGTGCCGCCGCTGATCACCCGGGCTGGAGGGAGGAGACTGCCTGAGCGGCGAAAAAGCCGCTCAGCCTCTGGCTGCCGCGGCGCCTGCCTGGGGAAGACGAGGAGGACTGGTGAGCTGCCGGGCGTGGGGGTGGGGCTGGCAGCGAGCTGCCAGTGGGTGCTCAGCACCCACCAATTTATCCCCGTGGGTGCTCCAGCCCTGGAGCACCCATGGAGTCGGTGGCTATGCAACCAGACATCTCACAAGCCACAGAAGTCAATGGGACTTAACCATTTTATCTCTGGATTCTTACTGAAAAACAAAAACAAAAAGAAAACCATAAGGCATTGGAGGGGCTACTCCATCCTTCAAGCTTTGCAGGAATGTGTGTCTTGCCCTCCCCAGACCGCAGGGGGACAGGAGGGGGGTGGTGGAGAAGACACAACTGATATACCAAAATATCAGCAAGGGTAACAGAATATTTCATATTTTGAAATATGACACCAACACAAAGTCACTATCTCACAGGACATGATCCTACTGCCATTATTGGCATCAATGGCAAATTCCAAATCACATCATTAGAGACACGTTGTCGGGGCTAACTCCCTCTATATTCTCAGACATGTAAGGACTTATCTGGGGTGAAATTCATCCCTGGACAGCAAGCAAGTGCTAGGACTCTGCAGCACAAGGGACACACCTATGCCCTATTTTGAAGGATATGTGGGATATAAGTGACACATAGCTCACAGCATAGGAGAGACTATCACCCAATTGGAGCAGGAATTGATCTGCAGCATGTATCTGTTCATCCTAGCAAATTTTACAAAATAATATTCGAACAACAAAGATCCTTCAGTTCCCTTGTTTCTAACTGTGAGACCTTCATTTCTATTTGCATCACTTTTCCACAATGGAATTGAATTAACTTTTACATTCAAAGAATCAACACACACTTACTCAGTTCTGCTTGGAGTTCATCTGTAAAAAAATAAAAATTAATGCACACACCTTGTGAATTTCAGTTGGGTTAACTAGCAGATGTTACGACCCTCTCAAAAAGCTTCTAATCTGATACCTTACAGCAATTATGTTGCAAGAGCCCAAACCAGACTCATCCCCCTAGTGTGAAACTGCTCAATAAATCCTGTCACTGCAGTAAAGGAAATTCTGAATATTGTCACTGATTTAGAGATGCTACACACTGCCTCATTCTGGAGTACAAACATAAGACATGAGATCAATTAAAACATTATTAGGAAAGAAATAGTTTTCCTCCCATACTTCTAACAGTGAGCCCTGAACAGCCCTTTACAGATGTTTTACTAGTATAATTAGTTTCATAGTACTGTATTGAGGAAGAATAAATTCAAAGGTACTTTTTTCTGCTTTGGTAGTCATCTTTTCTTACAGTCATTTGTGTGTGTGTGACTCTGTGTGTAATGGGTTAACAAATACTCACAAATATTACAGTTTAACTACATCCAAAGCCTTCAATATGAAACCCCCCACATATTCCACTGTCACACACTCCCAACTGCTATCCCTATGCTATCAAACCAGACCCATCTGCAAGCCATGACAGGATTTGAATGAACCGCACCCGATGAGGAGGAAATCTCAAACCTCCTCTCAGCATGGAAATTCTACAGACTCCTTGTCTTCTCGTGGAAACTGCTCTCACCACCCACCACTCCTATCTGCTAGTCTCTTTTCATTGACACACTGACAATCATCAATCTCTCTTGTATTCACAGTTCTTGTCCCCCAAAACATATCCTCCAAATATTACACAACCAAACATCCTCCAAGCCACAGAAGTCAATGGGACTTAACTGTTTTCTCTCTGGATTCTTCCTGAAAAACAAAAAGAAAAAGAAAACCATGTGCTTAACCCTGTACTTCCAATTTTATCTCCATAGCATACAGAAATAATGTAATAACCAAAACCAGACAAAGTTTGGTAATTTATAAAATATTGTAAGTACAGAAATGGTAAAATGCAAGAATCAAAGCCAATGGTACTTGGATATCACGGCAGATTCCTAGATTCCAAAGCCAGAAGAGACCACTGTGATTATGTATCCTGAATCCTGGGACGAGACAGGCCAGAGACCTTCCCCAAAGTAATTCCTAGAGACCCTTGCTAAATTTTTCCATTGGTTAATTACCCTCACCATTGAAAAATTACTAATTATTTCCAGTCTGAATGTGTCTACCTTCAGCTTGTAACTCTAGATGGTGTTATACCTTTCTCTGCTAGATTGGAGAGCCCATTTGTAGAGAAAGGCATAACATGATCCAAAGGAAGTTGAAATTAGACAATGTCAGACTGGAAATTAGAGTTGATTGAGAATGTTTTCAAAGAAATGGTCTTCAGTTGAAAAATGCTGATTCTTCAATATGGAAACTGTTTTAGAAGCTGAATGTTCTGTTCACTGAAACAATGAATCAAAAAGATTTCATAAAAGAAGGTTTGAGTTTTTAAAAACATCCCGAAAGGGGGGTTCACCTGCCACCCACGGCAATGGGCTTATAATACATTTCAAAATCTGTATGAGGAGTTCAATATCCTAAAAACAAGCTATTTTTAATTTTAAAATGCATCATTTTTAATGCCAGAAATATGTTAAATGTTTCCTACACTCTAAAACAAAAATATTTTGAACAATTTCTTTTATACTTAAAAAAAGATATTCCCATAAGAAAGAAATAGATTGGAGCAGAAATTACATGACCAACACATTCCCAATTGTAGCTAAAAATCAAAGATTTTATTTTAAAAAAATGAGACTTCTTTAATTTAAAGCAGATTTTTTTAAAATTTAAATTTAAAAAAAAATCTTTTTTAATATAAAGATATTAAAAATTAAATTTCAAGGCACCAAACCATGTTGGCTCTGCTACTCCTCTCCCCTCTCTAGCTCAATCAACCCATTAGGTCAGAAGTAGAAATGGAGAGATTCCCTCTGTACTAGCCCCAAAAGACATGGAGTAGCACCCTTCAGGCCTGGCCAGTGTGAGAGGCATTGGAGGGGCTACTCCATCCTTCAAGCTTTGCAGGAATGTGTGTCGTGCCCTCCCCAGAATGCAGGGGGACAGGAGGGTGGTGGTGGAGAAGACACAATTGATATACCAAAATATCAGCAAGGGTAATAGAATATTTCATATTTTGAGTTTGGGACACCAACACAAAGTCACTATCTCACAGGACATGATCCTACTGCCATTATTGGCATCAATGGCAAATTCCAAATCACATCATTAGAGACACGTTGTCGGGGCTAACTCCCTCTATATTCTCAGACATGTAAGGACTTATCTGGGGTGAAATTCATCCCTGGACAGCAAGCAAGTGCTAGGACTCTGCAGCACAAGGGACACACCTATGCCCTATTTTGAAGGATATGTGGGATATAAGTGACACATAGCTCACAGCATAGGAGAGACTATCACCCAATTGGAGCAGGAATTGATCTGCAGCATGTATCTGTTCATCCTAGCAAATTTTACAAAATAATATTCGAACAACAAAGATCCTTCAGTTCCCTTGTTTCTAACTGTGAGACCTTCATTTCTATTTGCATCACTTTTCCACAATGGAATTGAATTAACTTTTACATTCAAAGAATCAACACACACTTACTCAGTTCTGCTTGGAGTTCATCTGTAAAAAAATAAAAATTAATGCACACACCTTGTGAATTTCAGTTGGGTTAACTAGCAGATGTTACGACCCTCTCAAAAAGCTTCTAATCTGATACCTTACAGCAATTATGTTGCAAGAGCCCAAACCAGACTCATCCCCCTAGTGTGAAACTGCTCAATAAATCCTGTCACTGCAGTAAAGGAAATTCTGAATATTGTCACTGATTTAGAGATGCTACACACTGCCTCATTCTGGAGTACAAACATAAGACATGAGATCAATTAAAACATTATTAGGAAAGAAATAGTTTTCCTCCCATACTTCTAACAGTGAGCCCTGAACAGCCCTTTACAGATGTTTTACTAGTATAATTAGTTTCATAGTACTGTATTGAGGAAGAATAAATTCAAAGGTACTTTTTTCTGCTTTGGTAGTCATCTTTTCTTACAGTCATTTGTGTGTGTGTGACTCTGTGTGTAATGGGTTAACAAATACTCACAAATATTACAGTTTAACTACATCCAAAGCCTTCAATATGAAACCCCCCACATATTCCACTGTCACACACTCCCAACTGCTATCCCTATGCTATCAAACCAGACCCATCTGCAAGCCATGACAGGATTTGAATGAACCGCACCCGATGAGGAGGAAATCTCAAACCTCCTCTCAGCATGGAAATTCTACAGACTCCTTGTCTTCTCGTGGAAACTGCTCTCACCACCCACCACTCCTATCTGCTAGTCTCTTTTCATTGACACACTGACAATCATCAATCTCTCTTGTATTCACAGTTCTTGTCCCCCAAAACATATCCTCCAAATATTACACAACCAAACATCCTCCAAGCCACAGAAGTCAATGGGACTTAACTGTTTTCTCTCTGGATTCTTCCTGAAAAACAAAAAGAAAAAGAAAACCATGTGCTTAACCCTGTACTTCCAATTTTATCTCCATAGCATACAGAAATAATGTAATAACCAAAACCAGACAAAGTTTGGTAATTTATAAAATATTGTAAGTACAGAAATGGTAAAATGCAAGAATCAAAGCCAATGGTACTTGGATATCACGGCAGATTCCTAGATTCCAAAGCCAGAAGAGACCACTGTGATTATGTATCCTGAATCCTGGGACGAGACAGGCCAGAGACCTTCCCCAAAGTAATTCCTAGAGACCCTTGCTAAATTTTTCCATTGGTTAATTACCCTCACCATTGAAAAATTACTAATTATTTCCAGTCTGAATGTGTCTACCTTCAGCTTGTAACTCTAGATGGTGTTATACCTTTCTCTGCTAGATTGGAGAGCCCATTTGTAGAGAAAGGCATAACATGATCCAAAGGAAGTTGAAATTAGACAATGTCAGACTGGAAATTAGAGTTGATTGAGAATGTTTTCAAAGAAATGGTCTTCAGTTGAAAAATGCTGATTCTTCAATATGGAAACTGTTTTAGAAGCTGAATGTTCTGTTCACTGAAACAATGAATCAAAAAGATTTCATAAAAGAAGGTTTGAGTTTTTAAAAACATCCCGAAAGGGGGGTTCACCTGCCACCCACGGCAATGGGCTTATAATACATTTCAAAATCTGTATGAGGAGTTCAATATCCTAAAAACAAGCTATTTTTAATTTTAAAATGCATCATTTTTAATGCCAGAAATATGTTAAATGTTTCCTACACTCTAAAACAAAAATATTTTGAACAATTTCTTTTATACTTAAAAAAAGATATTCCCATAAGAAAGAAATAGATTGGAGCAGAAATTACATGACCAACACATTCCCAATTGTAGCTAAAAATCAAAGATTTTATTTTAAAAAAATGAGACTTCTTTAATTTAAAGCAGATTTTTTTAAAATTTAAATTTAAAAAAAAATCTTTTTTAATATAAAGATATTAAAAATTAAATTTCAAGGCACCAAACCATGTTGGCTCTGCTACTCCTCTCCCCTCTCTAGCTCAATCAACCCATTAGGTCAGAAGTAGAAATGGAGAGATTCCCTCTGTACTAGCCCCAAAAGACATGGAGTAGCACCCTTCAGGCCTGGCCAGTGTGAGAGGCATTGGAGGGGCTACTCCATCCTTCAAGCTTTGCAGGAATGTGTGTCGTGCCCTCCCCAGAATGCAGGGGGACAGGAGGGTGGTGGTGGAGAAGACACAATTGATATACCAAAATATCAGCAAGGGTAATAGAATATTTCATATTTTGAGTTTGGGACACCAACACAAAGTCACTATCTCACAGGACATGATCCTACTGCCATTATTGGCATCAATGGCAAATTCCAAATCACATCATTAGAGACACGTTGTCGGGGCTAACTCCCTCTATATTCTCAGACATGTAAGGACTTATCTGGGGTGAAATTCATCCCTGGACAGCAAGCAAGTGCTAGGACTCTGCAGCACAAGGGACACACCTATGCCCTATTTTGAAGGATATGTGGGATATAAGTGACACATAGCTCACAGCATAGGAGAGACTATCACCCAATTGGAGCAGGAATTGATCTGCAGCATGTATCTGTTCATCCTAGCAAATTTTACAAAATAATATTCGAACAACAAAGATCCTTCAGTTCCCTTGTTTCTAACTGTGAGACCTTCATTTCTATTTGCATCACTTTTCCACAATGGAATTGAATTAACTTTTACATTCAAAGAATCAACACACACTTACTCAGTTCTGCTTGGAGTTCATCTGTAAAAAAATAAAAATTAATGCACACACCTTGTGAATTTCAGTTGGGTTAACTAGCAGATGTTACGACCCTCTCAAAAAGCTTCTAATCTGATACCTTACAGCAATTATGTTGCAAGAGCCCAAACCAGACTCATCCCCCTAGTGTGAAACTGCTCAATAAATCCTGTCACTGCAGTAAAGGAAATTCTGAATATTGTCACTGATTTAGAGATGCTACACACTGCCTCATTCTGGAGTACAAACATAAGACATGAGATCAATTAAAACATTATTAGGAAAGAAATAGTTTTCCTCCCATACTTCTAACAGTGAGCCCTGAACAGCCCTTTACAGATGTTTTACTAGTATAATTAGTTTCATAGTACTGTATTGAGGAAGAATAAATTCAAAGGTACTTTTTTCTGCTTTGGTAGTCATCTTTTCTTACAGTCATTTGTGTGTGTGTGACTCTGTGTGTAATGGGTTAACAAATACTCACAAATATTACAGTTTAACTACATCCAAAGCCTTCAATATGAAACCCCCCACATATTCCACTGTCACACACTCCCAACTGCTATCCCTATGCTATCAAACCAGACCCATCTGCAAGCCATGACAGGATTTGAATGAACCGCACCCGATGAGGAGGAAATCTCAAACCTCCTCTCAGCATGGAAATTCTACAGACTCCTTGTCTTCTCGTGGAAACTGCTCTCACCACCCACCACTCCTATCTGCTAGTCTCTTTTCATTGACACACTGACAATCATCAATCTCTCTTGTATTCACAGTTCTTGTCCCCCAAAACATATCCTCCAAATATTACACAACCAAACATCCTCCAAGCCACAGAAGTCAATGGGACTTAACTGTTTTCTCTCTGGATTCTTCCTGAAAAACAAAAAGAAAAAGAAAACCATGTGCTTAACCCTGTACTTCCAATTTTATCTCCATAGCATACAGAAATAATGTAATAACCAAAACCAGACAAAGTTTGGTAATTTATAAAATATTGTAAGTACAGAAATGGTAAAATGCAAGAATCAAAGCCAATGGTACTTGGATATCACGGCAGATTCCTAGATTCCAAAGCCAGAAGAGACCACTGTGATTATGTATCCTGAATCCTGGGACGAGACAGGCCAGAGACCTTCCCCAAAGTAATTCCTAGAGACCCTTGCTAAATTTTTCCATTGGTTAATTACCCTCACCATTGAAAAATTACTAATTATTTCCAGTCTGAATGTGTCTACCTTCAGCTTGTAACTCTAGATGGTGTTATACCTTTCTCTGCTAGATTGGAGAGCCCATTTGTAGAGAAAGGCATAACATGATCCAAAGGAAGTTGAAATTAGACAATGTCAGACTGGAAATTAGAGTTGATTGAGAATGTTTTCAAAGAAATGGTCTTCAGTTGAAAAATGCTGATTCTTCAATATGGAAACTGTTTTAGAAGCTGAATGTTCTGTTCACTGAAACAATGAATCAAAAAGATTTCATAAAAGAAGGTTTGAGTTTTTAAAAACATCCCGAAAGGGGGGTTCACCTGCCACCCACGGCAATGGGCTTATAATACATTTCAAAATCTGTATGAGGAGTTCAATATCCTAAAAACAAGCTATTTTTAATTTTAAAATGCATCATTTTTAATGCCAGAAATATGTTAAATGTTTCCTACACTCTAAAACAAAAATATTTTGAACAATTTCTTTTATACTTAAAAAAAGATATTCCCATAAGAAAGAAATAGATTGGAGCAGAAATTACATGACCAACACATTCCCAATTGTAGCTAAAAATCAAAGATTTTATTTTAAAAAAATGAGACTTCTTTAATTTAAAGCAGATTTTTTTAAAATTTAAATTTAAAAAAAAATCTTTTTTAATATAAAGATATTAAAAATTAAATTTCAAGGCACCAAACCATGTTGGCTCTGCTACTCCTCTCCCCTCTCTAGCTCAATCAACCCATTAGGTCAGAAGTAGAAATGGAGAGATTCCCTCTGTACTAGCCCCAAAAGACATGGAGTAGCACCCTTCAGGCCTGGCCAGTGTGAGAGGCATTGGAGGGGCTACTCCATCCTTCAAGCTTTGCAGGAATGTGTGTCGTGCCCTCCCCAGAATGCAGGGGGACAGGAGGGTGGTGGTGGAGAAGACACAATTGATATACCAAAATATCAGCAAGGGTAATAGAATATTTCATATTTTGAGTTTGGGACACCAACACAAAGTCACTATCTCACAGGACATGATCCTACTGCCATTATTGGCATCAATGGCAAATTCCAAATCACATCATTAGAGACACGTTGTCGGGGCTAACTCCCTCTATATTCTCAGACATGTAAGGACTTATCTGGGGTGAAATTCATCCCTGGACAGCAAGCAAGTGCTAGGACTCTGCAGCACAAGGGACACACCTATGCCCTATTTTGAAGGATATGTGGGATATAAGTGACACATAGCTCACAGCATAGGAGAGACTATCACCCAATTGGAGCAGGAATTGATCTGCAGCATGTATCTGTTCATCCTAGCAAATTTTACAAAATAATATTCGAACAACAAAGATCCTTCAGTTCCCTTGTTTCTAACTGTGAGACCTTCATTTCTATTTGCATCACTTTTCCACAATGGAATTGAATTAACTTTTACATTCAAAGAATCAACACACACTTACTCAGTTCTGCTTGGAGTTCATCTGTAAAAAAATAAAAATTAATGCACACACCTTGTGAATTTCAGTTGGGTTAACTAGCAGATGTTACGACCCTCTCAAAAAGCTTCTAATCTGATACCTTACAGCAATTATGTTGCAAGAGCCCAAACCAGACTCATCCCCCTAGTGTGAAACTGCTCAATAAATCCTGTCACTGCAGTAAAGGAAATTCTGAATATTGTCACTGATTTAGAGATGCTACACACTGCCTCATTCTGGAGTACAAACATAAGACATGAGATCAATTAAAACATTATTAGGAAAGAAATAGTTTTCCTCCCATACTTCTAACAGTGAGCCCTGAACAGCCCTTTACAGATGTTTTACTAGTATAATTAGTTTCATAGTACTGTATTGAGGAAGAATAAATTCAAAGGTACTTTTTTCTGCTTTGGTAGTCATCTTTTCTTACAGTCATTTGTGTGTGTGTGACTCTGTGTGTAATGGGTTAACAAATACTCACAAATATTACAGTTTAACTACATCCAAAGCCTTCAATATGAAACCCCCCACATATTCCACTGTCACACACTCCCAACTGCTATCCCTATGCTATCAAACCAGACCCATCTGCAAGCCATGACAGGATTTGAATGAACCGCACCCGATGAGGAGGAAATCTCAAACCTCCTCTCAGCATGGAAATTCTACAGACTCCTTGTCTTCTCGTGGAAACTGCTCTCACCACCCACCACTCCTATCTGCTAGTCTCTTTTCATTGACACACTGACAATCATCAATCTCTCTTGTATTCACAGTTCTTGTCCCCCAAAACATATCCTCCAAATATTACACAACCAAACATCCTCCAAGCCACAGAAGTCAATGGGACTTAACTGTTTTCTCTCTGGATTCTTCCTGAAAAACAAAAAGAAAAAGAAAACCATGTGCTTAACCCTGTACTTCCAATTTTATCTCCATAGCATACAGAAATAATGTAATAACCAAAACCAAGACAATGTTTGGTAATTTATAAAATATTGTAAGTACAGAAATAGTAAAATGCAAGAATCAAAGCCAATGTTACCTGGATATCACAACAGATTCCAAAGCCAGAAGAGACCACTATGATTATATATCCTGAATCCTGGGATAAAACAGGCCACATAACTTCTTCAAAGTAATTCCTAAAGACTCTTGGTAAATTTTTCCATTGGTTAATTACCCTCACCATTAAACAATTCCAGTCTGAATGTGTCTAGCTTCAGCTTGTAACCCTATATAGTGTTATAACTTTCTCTGCTAGATTGAACAGCTCATTAGTAGAGAAGGGCATAACATGATCCAATGGAAGTTGAAATTAGACCATGTCAGACTGGAAATTAGAACTGATTGGGAATGTTTTCAAAGAAATAGTCTTTAGTTGAGAAATGCTGTTTCTTCAATACTGAAACTCTTTGAGAAATAGTGTTCTGTTCACTGAAACAATGAATTAAAAAGCTTTTCATGAAAGAAGGTTTGAGTTTTTAAAAACATCGCATTTCAACATTTTTGTAATGAGAAGTTCTGAATTTGAATTTTCACTTCAAGAGATTTTTTGTTTAGAGATTTAGGTAAATGTACATATAAAACAAATTTTAAAAAGGGAAAAAACTTCAAAATCTAAACAAACCTTTCAAAATAACTTGTTTTAATTGACTTAAAGTAAACTGGGTTGGAATAGGAAGGTTTTAGTTTTTGAAACATTTCAAAATTTTAACTATGCATCCTGGAGGAGGAGGTGTTTGTATTTTTTTTTTATTTTTATTGTTTGTATGTGTAGAGGCTTGTAGGGGCAGTGTGCTGGGAGAGAAGCTGAGCCCTGATTAGGGGGTGGGACTTCGCTGATTAGGGGTCCTATAAAGGTAGCCAGCCAGTCAGGCAGCGGCACAGGAGCCAGCAAACAGAGTGGTAAATAGTGGAGTTTGAGTGGGAGTATGTATTGCGGGGCTCATTTGGGGTTTGTTCTGCTGTAGGTGGTGGTGTTTTGGTTTGTTTTGTGTTGTCCGGACTAACAGGATTTAGGTGAGAAGGCTGGCAGATACAGAGGCAGCAGTGGTCACAACCCAAGCAGTGGAGGACACAATGAGGATGACTGGATGTGGCAGCTGCGGTATATACATGATTCTGGAGGGGGTACCTGATAAGAGTTTCATCTGCATGAAGTGCCGCCTGATAGAGCTGATGGACGAAAAGATCCGAGGATTGGAGATGCAGGTGGAAACTCTGGTCAAGTTTAGAAGGGGGTTCAAGCAGATGATGGAGCAAAGGCACGAGGTGGCTGAAAGGGAAAGCTCAGACATGCAGATGGAAGCTGGTTCAAAGGCCTCTGAGGGGGGACTGCTGGGTGAGGAAAATGTACAGTGGAAGCATGTGACTAAGCCCTGGTCTACACTACGAGTTTAGGTCGAATTTATTAGCGTTATTTCGATTGATCCGTGCACCCGTCCACATGACGAAGCCCTTAACATTGACTTCTAGGGCTCTTAAAATCGATCTCGCCACTCCACCCCCAACGAGGGGATTAGCGCTTAAATCGATATTGCCAAAACGATGTAGGCTAGTGAGGACGCAATTCGACAGTATTGGCCTCCTGGATCTATCCCACAGTGCAACATTTGACCACTCTGGACAGCAGTCTGAGCTCCAATGCTCCGCCCAGGTAGACAGGAAAAGCCCCGCGAACTTTTGAATTTCATTTCCTGTTTGGCCAGCGTGGTGAGCTGCAGGTGAGCGCAGATCTCATCAGCAGAGGTGACCATGATGGAGTCCCAGAACCGAAGACGAGCTCCAGCATGGACCGATGGTGAAGTACGCGATCTGATCGCTGTATGGGGAGACGAAACCGTGCTAGCAGAGCTACGGTCCAAAAGAAGAAACGCCAATACATATGCCAAAGTCTCCAAGGGCATGCAGGACAGAGGCTACAACAGGGACGCGCAACAGTGCCGCGTGAAAATTAAGGAGCTCAGGCAAGCCTACCAAAAAACCAGAGATGCAAACAAACGCTCTGGGTCAGAGCCCCAGACATGCCGCTTCTATGATGAGCTGCATGCCATTCTAGGAGGTGCAGCCAGCACTGACCCACCCATGTGGTATGACTCCGTATGTGGATCATCAGAAACCACAGAGGAGCATGATGATGATAATGATGCTGAAAATAGCGCCCAGACACAGCAAGGAAGTGGAGAAGCCCTTTTCCCCGACAGCCAGGAACTCTTTGTCACCCTGGAGCCAGTACCCTACGAACCCACCCAAGGCGTGCTCGATGCAGGAGAAGGGACCTCTGGTGCCTCTGGTGAGTGTACCTCTGTTAATTAATACATGTTTTATAAGCAAGCGTGTTTAATGATCAATTCGCGGCCAGTACAGCTACAGCTACTGGAAAACTCTGTTAACATGTTCGGGGATGGAGCAGAAATCCTCCGGGGACATCTCCAGAAAGATCTCCTGGATGTACTCCCAAAGCCTGTGCAAAAGGTTTCTGGGGAGGGCAGCCTTATCCTGTGCTCCGTGGTAACACACTCTACCACGCCAGGCCAGTAGCACGTAGTCTGGAATCATTGCTTTGCAAAGCATGGCGGCGTATGGTCCCGGTGTTTGCTGGCATTCAAGCAACATCCGTTCTTTATCTGTCTGTGTTATCCTCAGAAGAGTGATATCATTCATGGTCACCTGGTTGAAATAGGGGAATTTTATTAAGGGGGTATTCAGAGGGGCTCCATCCCTGCTGGGCTGTTTGCCTGTGGCTGAACGGAAATCTTCCCCGCTGTGACCCACGCGGTGGGGGGAGGGGGAACAGCGAACATCTTGGATGTGTGTCTGTGTGTGTGGGGGGGTGTCGATTAGGTTCGCGCTGCACGTTAACCCGAAAACCGCTGCCCCTCCCTTTTCAATTGCCAACCAGTTTTAAATTGCCAGCCCAAAGGCTGTTTGTTATGGGAAATGAGGGGGTTGCTGTTTGAAAACATTCCCACCTGTTATGAAGGTTAAAGAAGCCTATAGACTGTGGCTTACCATGGCTGCCTGCAAGCCGAATTCTGTTGCCCGCCGGACCAATTTGTTGCTTGTGTGATCTCTCACACCAAACCGGCAGACCCTCAATATAACAGGCAAAGTGCAACCTTGGACCAAATGCATATGTGATATGTAATGTTTGGAGCATTGTTCTCTAATGTGTGTCTTTTAAACTACTCCTCTCCCGTTTGTTTCCTCCCGCAGCTGCAAATGTTTCAACGCCACCCCTTTCATCACCGTCCCAGAGGCTAGCGAAGATTAGAAGTAAAAAAAAAAGGAATCGAGACGATATGTTCTCAGAACTCATGGAATCCTCCCACACTGAAGCTGCCCAGCAGAATGCGTGGAGGCAGACACTGTCGGAGTCCAGGAAGGCAGAATTTGATCGTGCGGACAGGTGGCGTGCTGAAGAGAATGACTGGCGGGATGAAGAGAGTAGGTGGCGTCAGCGTGCAGAGAGAAGGCAGGATGCAATTCTGAGGCTACTGGAGGATCAAACGGAAATCCTCCGGCTTATGGCTGAGGAAAGGCGTAGGGTTCAGGAAAGGCCGCCTGAGCCCAGACCGCCGCTACAGCCCCTGTGTAACCAACAGCCCTCCTTCCCGAGTCCCATAACCTCATCCCCGAGACGCCCAAGAACGCGTTTGGGCGGCCTCCGTGCACCCAACCACTCAAGTCAAGAGAACAGTCCAAGCAAGAAAGGGCTGGCATTCAATAAGTTTTAAAGTGCTGTGTGTCCTTGTCCTTCCCTCATCCCCTCCTCCACCACCCATCCTGGTGCTTCCCTTCCTCCACCAGCTATCCCGGGAGACTGTGGCAGTTAGCCCCATAGTTCCCCCTCTTTGTTTTACGAATTAATAAAGAATGCATGATTTTTAAGCAACAATGACTTTATTTCCTCTGAGAGCGGTGATCGAGGGGGGGAGGGCAGGGCGGTTTGGGTAAAGGGAAGTAGAGTGAATGAAGGGGCGGGGCTTTTCATTACTGGGGAAAAACAGAGCTTTCACACAGCATCCTGGCCATTCATGAAACTGGTTTTCAAAGCTTCCCTGATGCGCAACGCACCCTGCTGTACTCTTGTAATAGCCCTGGTGTCTGGCTGCGCATAACCAGTGGCCAGGCGATTTGCCTCAACCTCCCACCCCGCCATAAACGTCTCCCCCTTACTCTCACAGATATTGTGGAGCGCACAGCAAGCAGTAATAATAATGGGAATATTGTTTTCGCTGAGATCTAACCTAGTCAATAAACTTCGCCAGCGAGCTTTTAAACGACCAAATGCACATTCCACCACCATTCTGCACTTGCTCAGCCTATAGTTGAAAAGGTCCTGACTACTGTCCAGGCTACCTGTGTATGTCTTCATGAGCCATGGCATTAAGGGGTAGGCTGGGTCCCCAAGGATAACTATAGGCATCTCAACATCCCCAACGGTTATTTTCTGGTCTGGGAAGAAAGTCCCTTGCTGCAGCAGCCGAAACAGACCAGAGTTCCTGAAGATGCGAGCGTCATGTACCTTTCCCGGCCATCCCACGTTGATGTTGGTGAAACGTCCCTTGTGATCCACCAGTGCTTGCAGCACTATTGAAAAGTAACCCTTTCGGTTTATGTACTCGCTGGCTTGGTGGTCCGGTGCCAAGATAGGGATATGGGTTCCGTCTATCGCCCCACCGCAGTTCGGGAACCCCATTGCTGCAAAGCCATCCAGTATGAGCTGCACATTTCCCAGACTCACAACCCTTGGTACCAGCAGCTTGGTGATCGCCCTGGCTACTTCCATCACAACAGCCCCCACTGTAGATTTTCCCACTCCGAATTGATTCGCGACTGACCGGTAGCTGTCTGGCGTTGCAAGCTTCCACAGGGCTATCGCCAGTCGCTTCTGTACTGTGAGGGCTGCTCTCATCTTGGTGTCCTGGCGCTTCAGGGCAGGGGAAAGCAACTCACAAAGTTCCATGAAAGTGCCCTTACGCATGCGAAAGTTTCGCAGCCACTGGGATTCATCCCAGACCTGCAGCACTATATGGTCCCACCAGTCTGTGCTTGTTTCCCGGGCCCAGAATCGGCGTTCCACTGTATCAACAAGCCCCATTAACACCATGATGTCCACCTTGTGGGGGGGCCTTTTTTGAGAGAGGTCTGTGTCCATGTCCTCATCACTGTCCTCAGGGCGCTGCTGTCGCCTCCTCGCCTGCTGTAGCTGTAGCAGCTCCTGGTTCTCGTTCTGCATATACTCCTGGACAATGCGCGTGGTGTTCATAACGGCGAGAACAGCCGCGGTGATCTGATCATGCTCCATGCTTTCCCTGGTATGCTGTTTGCAGGACAGCAGAGTGGCAGCAGAAGCAGCGGGTGGATAACAATGGAGTCAGCAATATGGCGCCCATATGAAAAAAGGCGCGAAAGGATTTTTTGCTCCCCCCTCAGTTGCTTTCACGGAGGGAGGGGGGAGCAAGGGTTAGGCTCATTTCCTTCTAGCTGCAGATGGTACAATATGCGGTGAGCAAGGAGGCGCCTTCCCTTCTAGCAGCAGATGGTACAATATGCTTGATATCCATCATCAGCTCCTGGCCCCCTCAAGGATTGAACTCGCAACCCCGGGTTTAGCGGGCCAACGCTCAGACCGCTGAGCTATCCCTCCGCCCATGTTCCAGGCAGTACTGAATCTCCCTTAAACAAAACGTAAAAAAGAGAATGACCAGAGTCACTCTGGTCACTCCCATTTATGTCCAAGCACCCCCGGCCAGCCACACCATAGGCTGCCGGCCAGGAGCACACGAATACCAATCATATCGTACAGGCTGCTGCGAGAAGGAAAGGAGCTTCTGGTGTGTGGTCCCGCGACCACGACCATTTATGGCATATTGCACCATCTGCAGCTAGAAGGCAAGGAGCTCCTGCTGTGTAGTCCCGCGACTACCAGCCTCAGGCAGAATGGCCCCCTCAAGGATTGAACTCGCAACCCCGGGTTTAGCGGGCCAACGCTCAGAACGCTGAGCTATCCCTCTGCCCGTATTATAGTGTGACTGAATCCCCACTAGACCTAATGTCCAGGCGTACGCTGGCGATGTACGGTAATTGTGAGCTGAGCAGGCTTCCGTAGCAAACACGGAAACCCCGGAAAAAAGGCGCGAAAAATATTGCTTTCACGGAGGGAGGGATGACATGTACCCAGAACCACCAGCGACAATGTTTTCTGCCCCATCAGGCTTTGGGATCGCAACCCAGAATCCCAATGGGCGGCGGAGACTGCGGGAACTGTGGGCTAGCTACCCGCAATGCAATGCTCCGAAAGTCGATGCTAGCCCCGCTACTGTGGACACAGTCAATCGACCTCATGGTCTTAACGCTCTTTAGTGGGGACACACACAATCGATTCCATAAATTCGGGTTTTAAAATATCGACTTCTATAAATTCGACCTAATTCTGTAGTATAGACGTACCCTAAGAGAACCAGGCAGAGGAAAAGATGGGCAGTGAAGGAGAAATAGAGCTCAAGGACAGGTTTGAGGAGTTGGAGAATGAAGAAGGGATACAGAAGGTGGTCACTGAAGGTGGAAGGGCAAGGAAGAAGAGAAGAGCAGCTAGTCCCATAGAAAAAGGGGAAGAGTTAATGGAGACAACACCAAATATGAGCCCCGGGAGAATACAGGATGGATTGAAGAGGATTACAAGGGAAAATAGGAATGGAAAGGACTTGCAGCCAGAGGAAACAGAGGATAGACTAGAGAATTGCACTGTCACCAGGAAAAGGCAGGTCTACGTGATTGGGGACTCCTTACTGAGAAGAATAGACAGACCTGTAACCAGAGCTGATCCAGAGAACAGAAGGGTGTGCTATCTACCGGGTGCTAAGATACGGGATGTGGACCTGAGGTTGAAGAGGATCCTAAAGGGAGCAGGAAAGAATCCACTGATCATCCTTAATGTAGGAACAAATGATACGTCTAGATTCTCACTGGAACGAATCAAGGGAGACTATGCCAGGCTGGGGAAGACACTTAAGGAAATCGAGGCTCAGGTGATCTTCAGTGGGATTCTGCCTGTTCCTAGAGAAGGGCAACAAAGCTGTGAAAAGATTATGATGCTCAATAGATGGCTTAAGCAGTGGTGCTATAAGGAGGGCTTTGGGATGTATGGCCACTGGGAGGCATTCATGGACAGAGGACTGTTCTCTCGGGATGGACTTCACCTGAGTAGGGAGGGAAATAGACTTCTAGGATGGAGGCTGGCACAATTGATTAAGAGAGCTTTAAACTAGGAATTTGGGGGAGATGGTTGGGAGATGTCCAGGTAATCTCCACGCTGGAGTTTAACATTGAGACGGAAGAAAACAAAGTAAGAAAGGATATAGCTGGGGGTAGGAGAATGGACAGTAGGAGGAAGGGCAGAGTGGATACTAGTCTAATAGGTGATACTGGCGGTACAATATCCGTGCCAAATTGGGTAAAGAATGTGAGTGAGGCCAAACAGGAAAAATTAAGATGTTTGTACACCAATGCGAGGAGCCTAGGTAACAAAATGGAGGAATTAGAGCTACTGGGACAGGAAGTGAAGCCAGATATTCTAGGAATAACAGAAACATGGTGGAATAGTAGTCATGACTGGAGTACAGGTACTGAAGGGTATGTGCTGTTTAGGAAAGACAGAAATAAAGGTAAAGGTGGGGGAGTAGCATTGTTTATCAATGCTGAGGTAGACTGTAAAGAAATAAAAAGTGATGGAACGGATAAGACAGAGTCTGTCTGGGCAAAAATCACATTGGGGAAGAAAACTACTAGAACATTCCCTGGGATAGTGCTTGGGGTGTGCTATAGACCACTGGGATCTAACTTGGATAAGAATAGAGACCTCTTTAACGTTTTTAATTAAGTAAATACTAATGGGAACGGCATGATCATGGGAGACTTCAACTTCCCAGATATAGATTGGAAAACAAGTGCTAGTATTAATAATAGGGCTCAGATTTTCCTAGCTGTGATAGCTGATGAATTCCTTCATCAAGTAGTTGCTGAACCAACAAGGGGGGATGCCATTTTAGATTTGGTTTTGGTGAGTAGTGAGGACCTCATTGAAGAAATGGTTGAAGGGGACAACCTTGGCTTGAGCGATCATGAGCTAATTCAGTTCAAACTAAATGGAAGGATAAACAAAAATAAATCTGAGACTAGTGTTTTTTATTTCAAAAGGGCTAACTTTAATAAATTAAGGAAATTAGTTAGGAAAGTGGATTGGACAAAAGAATTTATGGATCTAAAGGTGGAGGAGGCCTGGGATTATTTCAAGTTAAAGTTGCAGAAGGTATCAGAAGCCTATATTCCAAGAAAGGGGGTGGAAATTCATAGGCAAGAGTTTTAGACCAAGCTGGATGAGCAAGCATCTCAGAGAGGTGATTAAGAAAAAGCAGAAAGTGGAAGATGGGAGGGATCAGCAAAGAAACCTACCTTATTGAGGTCAGAGCATGTAGGGATAAAGTGAGACAGGCTAAAAGTCATGTAGAGTTGGACCTTGCAAAGGGAATTAAAACCAATAGTAAAAGGTTTTATAGCCATATAAATAGGAAGAAAACAAAGAAAGAAGAAGTGGGACTGCTAAACACTGAGGATGGAGTGGAGGTTAAGGATAATCTAGGCATGGCCCAATATCTAAACAAATACTTTGCCTCAGTCTTTAATGAGGCTAATGAGGAGCTAAGGGATAATGGTGGCATGACAAATGGGAATGAGGCTATGTAGGTAGATATTACCATATCCGAGGTAGAAGCTAAACTTGAACAGCTTAATGGGACTAAATTGGGGGGCCCAGATAATCTTCATCCAAGAATACTAAAGGAACTGGCATGTGACATTGCAAGCCCATTAGCAAGAATTTTTAATGAATCTCTAAACTCAGGGGTTGTACCATTTGACTGGAGAATTGCTAATATAGTTCCTATTTTTAAGAAGGGGAAAAAAAGTGACCCGGGTAACTACAGGCCTGTTAGTTTGACATCTGTAGCATGCAAGGTCTTGGAAAATGTTTTGAAGGAGAAAGTAGTTAAGGACATTGATGTCAATGACAATGGGGACAAATTACAACATGGTTTTACAAAAGATAGATCGTGCCAAACCAACCTGATCTCCTTCTTTGAGAAAGTAACAGATTTTTTAGATAAAGGAAACGCAGTGGATCTAATCTACCTTGATTTCAGTAAGGCATTTGATAAGGTACCATATGAGGAATTATTGGTTAAATTGGAAAAGATGGGGTTCAATATGAAAATTGAGAGGTGGATAAGGAACTGGTTAAAGGGGAGACTACAGCGGGTCATACTGAAAGGTGAACTGTCAGACTGGAGGGAGGTTACTAGTGGAGTTCCTCAGGGATCAGTTTTGACCAACCTTATTTAATCTTTTTATTACAGACCTTGGCACCAAAAGTGGGAGTGTGCTAATAACGTTTGCAGATGACACAAAGTTGGGAGGTATTGCCAATTCAGAAAAGGATCGGGATATCATACAGGAATCATACGTGATATCATACATGGATGACCATGTAAACTGGAGTAATAGTAATAGGATGAAATTTAATAGTGAGAAGTGTAAGGTTATGCATTTAGGGATTAATAACAAGAATTTTAGTTATAAGCTGGGGCTGCATCAGTTGGAAGTAACAGAAGAGGAGAGGGACCTCGGGGACCTGGTTGATCACAGGATGACTATGAGACGCCAATGTGATATGGCCATTAAAAAAGCTAATGCGGACTTGGGATGCATTAGGTGAGGTATTTCCAGAAGAGATAAGGAGGTGTTAGTACCATTATACAAGGCATTGGTGAGACCTCATTTGGAATATTGTGTGCAGTTCTGCTCTCCCATAGAATCATAGAATCATAGAATCTCAGGGTTGGAAGGGACCTCAGGAGGTCATCTAGTCCAACCCCCTGCTCAAAGCAGGACCAAACCCAATTAGATCATCCCAGCCAGGGCTTTGTCAAGCCTGACCTTAAAAACCTCTAAGGAAGGAGATTCCACCACCTCCCTAGGCAACCCATTCCAGCGCTTCACCACCCTACTAGTGAAAAAGTTTTTCCTAATATCCAACCTAAACCTCCCCCTCTGCAACTTGAGACCATTACTCCTTGTTCTGTCATCTTCTACCACTGAGAACAGTCTAGATCCATCCTCTTTGGAACCCCCTTTTAGGTAGTTGAAAGCAGCTATCAAATCCCCCCTCATTCTTCTCTTCTGCAGGCTAAACAATCCCAGTTCCCTCAGCCTCTCCTCATAAGTCATGTGCTCCAGCCCCCTAATCATTTTTGTTGTCCTCCGTTGGACTCTTTCCAATTTATCCACATCCTTCTTGTAGTGTGCGGCTCAAAACTGGACACTGTACTCCAAATGAGGCCTCACCAGTGCCGAATAGAGGGGAATGATCATGTCCCTCAATCTGCTGGAAATGCCCCTACTTATACAACCCAAAATGCCATTAGCCTTCTTGACAACAAGGGCACACTGTTGACTCATATTCAGCTTTTCGTACACCGTAACCCCTAGGTCCTTTTCTGCAGAACTACTGCCCAGCCATTCGGTCCCTAGTCTGTAGCAGTGCATGGGATTCTTCTGTCCTAAGTGCAGGACTCTGCACTTGTCCTTGTTGAACCTCATCATATTTCTTTTGGCCCAATCCTCTAATTTGTTTGGTCCCTCTGTATCCTATCCCTACCCTCCAGTGTATCAACCACTCCTCCCAGTTTAGTGTCATCTGCAAACTTGCTAAGGGTGCAGTCCACACCATCCTCCAGATCGTTAATGAAGATATTGAACAAAACCGGACAAAAGGGACTGAGGTGAGACTGACTGGCCTGTAGTTCCCCAGATCTTCCTTCTTCCCTTTTTTAAAGATGGGCACTACATTAGCTTTTTTCCAGTCCTCCGGGACCTCCCCCGATTGCCATGATTTGTCAAAGATAATGGCCAATGGCTCTGCAATCACATCGGCCAACTCCTTTAGCACCCTCGGATGCAGTGCATCCGGCCCCATTGACTTGTGCTCGTCCAGCTTTTCTAAATAGTCCCGAACTACTTCTTTCTCCACAGAGGGCTGGTCACCTCCTCCCCATACCATGCTGCGGAGTGCAGCCACCTGGGAGCTGACCTTGTCTGTGAAGACAGAGGCAAAAAAAGCATTGAGTACACTAGCTTTCTCCACATCCTCTGTCACTAGGTTCCCTCCCTCATTCAGCAAGGGGCCCACACTTTCCTTGACTTTCTTCTTGTTGCTCACATACCTGAAGAAACCCTTCTTGTTACTCCTAACATCTCTGGCTATCTGCAACTCTAAGGGCTGGTCTACAGTAGCCCCGAAGTTCGAAGTAAGATACGCGACTTCAGCTACGTAAATAACGTAGCCGAAGTATCTTATTTCGAACTTCAAAGTACTCACCCCTGGTCCACACCGCGGCGCGCAGGCTCCCCCGTCGACTCCGCCTGCTCCGTTCATGAAGCAGGATTACCAGTGTCGACGGGGGAGCACTTCCTGGTTCGATTTATCGCGTCTAGACAAGACGCGATAAATCGAACCCAGAAGATCGATCCGACGCGTCCGACAGAGCTGGTAAGTGTAGACTAGCCCCAACTGTGATTTTGCCTTCCTAATTTCACTCCTGCATGCCTGAGCAATACTTTTATACTCCTCCCTGGTCATTTGTCCAATCTTCCACTTCTTGTAAGCTGCTTTTTTGTGTTTAAGACGAGCAAGGATTTCACTGTTAAGTCAATCTGGTCTCCTGACATATTTACTTTTCTTTCTACACATCGGGATGGTTTGTTCCTGCAACCTCAATAAGGATTCTTTAAAATACAGCCAGCTTTCCTCGACTCCTTTCCCCCTCATGTTATTCTCCCAGGGAACCTTGCGCATCAGTTCCCTGAGGGAGTCGAAGTCTGCTTTTCTGAAGTCCAGGGTCTCTGTTCTACTGCTCTCCTTTCTTCCTTGTGTCAGGATCCTGAACTCGACCATCTCATGGTCACTGCCTCCCAGGTTCCCATCCACTATTGCTTCCTCTACTATTTCTTCCCTGTTTGTGAGCAGCAGGTCAAGAAGAGCTTTTCCCCTAGTTGGTTCCTCCAGCACTTGCACCAGGAAATTGTCCCCTACACTTTCCAAAAACTTCCTGGATTCTCTGTGCACCGCTGTATTGCTCTCCCAGCAGATATCGGGGTGATTAAAGTCACCCATGAGAACCAGGGCCTGTGATCTAGAAACTTCTGTTAGTTGCTGGAAGAAAGCCTTGTCCACCTCATCCCCCTGGTCTGGTAGTCTGTAGCAGACTCCCAGCACGACATTACCCTTGTTGCTCACACTTCTAAATTTAATCCAAAGACTCAGGTTTTTCTGCAGTTTCATACTGGAGCTCTGAGTAGTCATACTGCTCTCTTATATACAAGGCAACCCCCCCACCTTTTCTGCCCTGTCTATCCTTCCTGAACAGTTTATAGCCATCCATGACAGCACTCCAATCATGTGAGTTATCCCACCAAGTCTCTGTTATTCCAATTACATCATAAATCCTTGACTGTGCCATGACTTGCAGTTCTCCTTGCTTGTTCCCCAGGCTTCTTGCATTTGTGTATAGGCATTTAAGATAACTCACTGATCGTCCTGCTGTCCCAGTATGGGGCAGGATCCCTCCCCTCTTGCACTCACCTACATGTGTTTCCTCCCGGTATCCCACTTCCCCACTTACCTTGGGGCTTTTGTCTCCTTCCCCCGGTGATCCTAGTTTAAAGCCCTCCTCTCTAGGTTAGCCAGCCTGCTTGCAAAGATGCTCTTCCCTCTCTTCATTAGGTGGAGCCCGTCTCTGCCTTGCACTCCTTCTTCTTGGAACACCATCCCATGGTCAAAGAATCCAAACCCTTCTCTCCGACACCATCTGCCTAGCCATTCGTTGACTTCCATGATTCGACGGTCTCTACCCCGGCCTTTTCCTGCCACAGGGAGGATAGACGAGAACACCACTTGCGCCTCAAACTCCTTTATCCTTCTTCCCAGAGCCACATAGTCTGCAGTGATATGCTCAAGGTCATTCTTGGCAGTATCATTGGTGCCCACGTGGAGAAGCAGGAAGGGGTAGCGATCTGAGGGCTTGATGAGTTTCGGCAGTCTCTCCGTCACATCATGAATCCTAGCCCCTGGCAAGCATCACACCTCTCGGTTTCCCCGGTCAGGGCGGCAGATAGATGACTCAGTCCCCCTGAGGAGAGAGTCCCCGACCACCACCACCCTCCTCCTCCTCTTGGGAGTGGTGGTCGTGGAACCCCCATCCCTAGGACAGTGCATCTCATGCCTTCCAATCAGTGGAGTCTCCTTCTGCTCTGTTCCCTCAGATGTATCATCCACTCCACTCTCTGCACTAGTACCTGTGGAGAGAACATGAAAACGGTTGCTCATCTGAATCTGCATTTCCGGTACATGGACTTTTCTGGTACTCTTTCCTCTTCTGGAGATCACATGCCGCCAATTATCCTCACTGGCCTTCTGTCCCCGCTGCGTAGCCTGCTCTGAATCTTCAGAACATTGTGTCTGCTGAAGCCTATCCTGACGTCTATCCAGGAAATCCTCATTTTCTTTTATGGAACCCATGTTTAAGAAGGATGAATTCAAACTAGAGCAGGTAAAAAGAAGGGCCACTAGGATGATCCTAGGAATGGAAAACCTGTCCTATGAAAGGAGACTCAAGGAGCTTGGGTTGTTTACATTAACCAAAAGAAGGCTGAGAGGAGATATGATTGCTCTCTTTAAATATATCAGATGGATAAATACCAGGGAGGGAGAGGAATTATTTAAGCTCAGTACCAATGTGGACACAAGAACAAATGAATATAAACTGGCCATCAGGAAGTTTAGACTTGAAATTATGATGAAGGATTATAACCATCAGAGGAGTGAAGTTCTGGAACAGCCTTCCAAGGGAAGCAGTGGGGGCAAAAGACCTATCTGGCTACAAGATTAAACTAGATAAGTTTATGGCGGGGATGGTTTGATGGGATAACATGTTCTTGGCAATTAATTGACCTTTGACTATCAGTGGTAAATAAGCCCAATGGCCGGTGATGGGATGTTAGAAGTTACTACAGAGAACTTTTTCCTGAGTGTCTGGCTGGTGAGTCTTGCCCACATGCTCAGGGTTCAGCTGATCGCCATATTTGGGGTCGGGAAGGAATTTTCCTCCAGGGTAGATTGGCAGAGGCCCTGGAGGTTTTTTTTGCCTTCCTCTGCAGCATGGGGTATGGGTCACTTGCTGGAGGAGTCTTTGCATCTTGACGTCTTTAAACCAGGATTTGAGGACTTCAATAGCTGAGACATAGGTGAGAGGATTATTGCAGGAGTGGGTGGGTGAGATTCTGTGGCCTGTCTTTTGCAGGAGGTCAGAGTAGATGATCATAATGGTCCCTTCTGACCTTAAAGTCTATGAGTCTATGCTTCAGGATGGAAAAAGTTTTTCAAATGTAGAAAATTCTAACAGGACAGGAAAACCAATCTAGGCCTATTAGAATATCATGGTTGGAAGGGACCTCAAGAGATCATCTAGTCCAACCCCCTGCTCAAAGCAGGAGCAATCCACAATTAAATCATCCAACAGATTTTTGCCCCATATCCCTAAATGGACCCCCTCAAGGATTGAACTCACAACCCTTGGTTTAGGAGGCTCAAACCACTGAGCTATCCCTCCCCCCGAAAAGCCCAATTTCTTCATTTTTTTTTCTGCAGGTTTGGCATGGCTGGTCTCCCTCTGCTGGCTACAGACCCTCAGTGCAGGCTGTTTGCCTGGCTCCCTGCTTGCACATGGTCAACAAAGATGGTGGTACATACAGTATTATCACCTGCCAATTGCTACTTGATATTTCTAGGCATAGCCATTCAAAGATATAGGCCCTTTTTGCTACTGGAAAATTTACCCTAAGGCATTTTCATTGATAACCTCTCCAGTGCATTATCCTTTGGGGGGCAGTTTTAGTTTGTGGATGGAGCTACACCGAAGCCAGGCTGATGGAGGCTGCACTGAGGATGCACTTCTGGCTAGCACTGTCTACTTTTTGTCAGCGCTGACCCCTTGTGGAAGGTTTTATCCAGACACTATTCACAGGGTGCACTTCATCCTAAAAGAACAAGAATTCCAGTGCTGCAGTACTTTGTTTGTTTGTTTGCTTGTTCTCCTTATAATGAGGTTTCCAGCACAGCTAGTAAAAAAATTGTAATTTTTTTTTTGTGAAAATTTTTGAAACACGTACAAAAAATCATTGTTTTGTTTGAATTTTTAGTGGAATTTTGAAACAAAAAACGATTGAAAAGAGAGGAAAAATTTGGTTTTCCCCACTTTGTCTACCTCAGAAAGTCGGGGAGAAAGCCAGGGGAGGGGGAAGAAAAGTAGAAGAAAACTAAATAAACCTAAAAACATTAGAAAACTGAATTTGTCTTTGCATGTTTCATCGAGAAATCCCAAAATATCTGGGCAAAGTGAAAACTTTTCTTACAATTTTTCACTTGTGTTGAAAAGCCATATTTAGTTGAAAATGTCTGGATGAAGGTATTATTGGCGAGCTGTAGTTTGCAATGTGAATACTCTTGTTTATTAATTCAACATACATTTGCCATGAGCAGCTGTGCTCTGGCGTGCACCGGGTGCATGCTGGTATGTAAGGGGGGCAGAAAGGGAAATCCTCTATGATCCTTTTACTCTGCTGATTAGCAGAATAGGATCTACCCCAGAATGTGCTGTCAATGAAGATATACTATAACCTGTTTACAAAAGACTCTTGCACTTACCCTGACTCTGATTCCCATCAACTCTGGGTCCTGGCAATAAATAAAATAATAATAAATAATTATAATTAATACTAATTAACAATTACAATGACCTGGATATTTTATTAATGTGTTAAATAAAAAAAAATTCTATTAGGTTTATTTTGGAAAAAAATATTATTTAAAAATAACATTGTATTTTACTACAGTGTGTATGGCACTTTTCAGGTAATTAAAAAGACCAGGTCTCTATTATTGGGAGTGTGTGCTCATAATTAGACGGAAAATAAAGCATAAATAAAAAGTAACCCATAACAACACTACCACATGGGCCAAAAATGAGATTTGAGGCCAGGACTTTCAGCATGAGCTATAGCAATAAATCATTCAGGATGCTACAGTAGTGGACCAGCCAGTAAAGTGGAACAAAATTCCGTACACACTCCTACTTGTGGCTACAAGACCATAGTGGTAGATATACGCCGAGACAATGTAACACACACCTACTCAGTGGGGCACTCTGATGCCCTCTAGTGGTGGCTTGGCTGCATGAAGAGTATTATGAGTAGAGCTGGTTAATAATGGATTTTTTTAATTAGAAAAAATCCAGGTAAACAATCTGTTTCAATTCAAAACAAAAACATTTTTTGTCAAATAAAAAAAAATGAAAAAAAATGTCAATTTAAATTAACCAAACTGCTTCAGTTGACACAAACTGAAATTTTTTTTGAGTTTTTCTTTTTGATTCAGCCATTTCTGAGGGTTTCCCCCCCTCTTTTTTATTGGCCAAACTTGGAAACAAAATAGCATTTCAAATCAATAAGTTGAAATGAAATATTTTTGACTTTTTTTAAATGAAATATTTTGAAAATAAAACACTGAAAACAAAACATTTCAAATCTTTTGAAAAGTTTCTCCCCAACTGAAACACTCAAAACAAAACATTCAGAACAAAACATTTCAAATCTATGGACTAGTGAAAAGAAGTATCAAATTTAGTTTAAAGGCTATATATATGGATGCATATTAACATGTTTTAATGGTTACAAATCAATAAGAATCAACTTTTGAGAATCTTTTAATGATCACACTACAGTGTCAGCTACTAAAGGTGGATCAAGTGTTCAAGTGATAGTGATCGGTTGGGGCACAATTTATCTGAGGTCCTGAAACATTTGTGTCTTTGTCTTAAAAACAGCATCTCCCCTCTTCCCTTTCATGGCAGGTATGATTAGCTTGAGTGCCCGTACTTGACCAATGTCAGGGTCATGCTCAGTAGTGGGTTCTCAGCTACAGAAGTACACCAGAGTTTATGCACCAGAGTTTATGCTTGGCTGAAAGAGGCAGGGCAGGGCCGGTGGCTAGCCTCCCCGAAGGGGGGTTCACCCGCCACCCACAGCAATGGGCTTTTAATACAATTCAAAATCTGTATGAGGAGACTGATATGCTAAAAACAAGCAATTTTTTTTATTTACAAACAAAAAATTAATGTTTTTGGTTTGTTTGGTTTTTTTTCTCTTTTTTAATGTCACGTATATGTTCAATGTTTCCTACACCCTAAAATAAAAAATATTTTGAACAATTTCTTTGATAATTAAAAAAAATCTTCCCATAAAGAAAGAAAACAGAGGAGAGCAGAAATTAAATGAACAACAAAAGCCCCAGGGTGGATAAAAAACAATGATTTTTATTTAAAATAAGATTTCTTTCATTTAAATCAGATTTTTTAAATTTAAAACTTTCTTTTTTAATATAAAGCTATTTAAAATTAAATTTGAAATTATAATAACCTATCTTAAGGCCTAAACTACAAAAAGAATTAAACTTTAATAATAGTAATAGTAAAAAGAAGAATAACAACAGCAGGTTTGCTGCCAATGTTTTAATGAAAGTCAAACCACTCAACTGGTGGAAAACACTAGCTAAGCACCTGGAAGCAGTTTGTGGAAGTGCTAAACCAACTAAAGTAGCCTCTTCTGCATGTGCAAAGGGAATGTTTTTTTCATTTCAGTTTATTCAACTAGTTCATTCAATGACAAGTTTATTAAAAATTAAGAAACCAGCTGGAAGTTGAAAAAGGAAAACCTGTTTTCCTCTTTTTGTGTAAAAATAAAAACTAGGTGTGAAACAATGAGATCTAGTAGTTCTAAAACGTGAAGGACATAGTAACTAGAAACAGTAAATTCAATTCATTAACTACAGAGAATAATTTGTTTAATAAACAAATTAGTTTTAAATCAAAACATGTTTTGATACGTATCTAGCACATATAAGGAAGTTTTATTTTAATAATAATTTTAATATAATATTGTTTTGTGTATTTTAATTGAATGCCAATTTCCATCCAAATACAGCTCGATACAAATCATATGTAAAAAATGTATCATCTAGTAAAGAAGAAATGTGTTATTCACTATTTTCTAACATTACAAATATAAAATTTAAGAATCTGAATAAATATAGGTTAAGCTATTTAATTGTCTAAATTAACGTATAGCTATAGCACATGTTCTGGAATAGTGACAAGAAGTATCAAATTTAGTATAAAAGCTATATATATATATAAATGCATATTAACATGTTTTAATGGTTACAAATCAATGAGAATTAACTTTTCCTTAGGAAAATAACTAAGTACAAATACAAAACACAATTCAAATTGATTATTTAAATCAAGGCTTCCTTATTTAAATCATGATTAAAAACAGGGATTTTAATACCTTCGATTAAAATCAGTCCATCCCAAGAAGCTCAGTGTTTTTTTCTTCTTTTTCAGAAATGGCCAAACAAATAGAGCAGTGGACCTCTGGAGGGGAGTGGGACGTGCCCTGGATTATGTTGGGGTCTGTCCCTTAAGGAGTACTGCAGTGGGACCAGAATGTGCCGGAAAAGTATTCTGGTACTTTTGCTGCATTTTGTTCTCAAAATGGTGTCCTTCCTACAGTGTGACCTTTCACACACCATGTGTGAAAGGTTATGCTGCTGGAGGGTATTCCCACACTGGCGGGGGCATTTTGGTACCACCAGTACTTGCCCATTCAGAATTACACCACAAAATAATTTTAGTTAAAGTGAAAATAAGGCTGATGTGATAACTTGTAATGATTGCAGACTGTTTATTTTTGGTTCCTTTGTGATTCTTATTTTAATTACAAAACATATATTTTAAAATAATACATTAACCTAACAGAATAATAATAATAACAACATGAAGCTTATATATAAAAAATGAAAGTGGGCCTGGAAATTTAGTCAGATGCCAAAGGAGTCCTTGGAGGAAAAAAGTTTGGGAATCACTGACACAGAGCAGTAAAGTTCTTTCCCAATAATACTTTTCCATGCAAGCAATTGTAGTTGCTGCCCCAGGGGTGTTATGCAGTTGTGAATGGGAGGGAAGGTGGAGTATGAGTCGTCATGAATGGGAGACTGTCCATTAGAGGGTGTCTATTACGCAATGTATCTATGAAGATGTGTCCCATACAACGAGTTGCATTGACAAACCCAATTTATACAAATGAAAAGCAAAACATTTTGAATTTATTTTCAAGAAATCTATGGAAAGCGTAATAGAATCTACATATTATTATCAGAAAAAGACAGGTTTCTCATCTTTTTACATATTGATTTTAAATAATGAAGTGATGAAATATCATATCTACCTTCTTCTGCACTGATGAGTGTCTCTTCAAAAGAGAGCAAAGCAACACAGAGAAGGTTAGAATGTTTAACAGCAATATCATATATGAGCACTGACAATCTACATCAAATATTTATTGCAGCATTTTCATGTTGTCCCCAGAAATATCCCTCTGCTATTATATGTTATGGACATATGGGCTAGTTCTTCAGCTGGAATAAATTGGTCCAATGATATAGAAATGTGGGACTGGAATGGACCTTAAGAGGTCAGCAAGTCAAATTCCTTGGTAAAAGGTAGGACCAAATAAACCTAGACCATCATTGACAGCTGTTTGTCCAACCTGTTTTTAAAAACCTCCAGTGATGGGGACTTCACAACCTCCTTTGGAAGCTTATTAGAAAAATGTTCCTAATATCTAACCTAATTCTCCCTTGCTGCAGATTGCTTCTTGTTCTACCTTCAGTGGAGATGAAAAACAATCGATCACCATCCTCAGTATAGCAGCCCTTAACATCTTTGAAGACTATCAGATCCCACCTCAGTCTTCTTTTCTCAAATTGAGGGTCAGGCCCAAAGCATTCAAAGTAATAAACACTTGTTCTATGTTTTCCAAAAGTTCTTTATCCCAATAATGTCTCATGGCTGGATCTGGTCCCCACCTGTGGCTGGTGTAGTGTTGGGTGTATGAGGTTAAGGTGTCATGAATAGGACAGGAATGCAGCAGAAACTGACCCTGAATTAACGAGAGACTTACTGTGTCAACTCCTGTGGCCAGGTTTTCAAAAGAGTTTAGCACCCTACATAACCTTTGAAAATCTGCACTCAAGTTATTCCTGTCTAGGATCAAGCATGATGTCTAAGGGTACATCCACACTGCAGACAGGAGGTGCAATGGCAGCATGTGTAGACATATCAGAGCTAGCTTCGATGTAGCTAGCTTGCTAAAAATAACAATGTAGCCATGGTTGCGTGGGAGGCTGCATGGGCTAGCCACCTGAGTACAATCCCACCCAGAACCCTAGGTATGTACTAAATAGCTCAGGTACACCTAAGTAAGCTGTATTGGCTGTGCAGTGGGATGTATTGTAGCCCAGAATCCCCTGTAGTCTATGTACTACAAGTTCACCCTTGGGTATTCCCCTAACATCACAGCTTAGAAGCTTAGAGACAGCAGTATAGAGCTGCATGGGGCTTTGCTGTGCTTACGCCAGGGGCATCCTTCCTTGTCCTATTGTAACTCAACTGCAGCCATTGTATGTTGCCTTAGTAGTTCATGGGGGCCAGAAACATACTGAGAGTGCACTTAATCCCAGAGGCCTTCAGCCTTGCCCATTTTCTGCCTACACTGTCTATAGTTTACCTTGTATTACTCTGTACTTCTTTACCCCTCCCAGGATCCCAGGCATGTTCAGAGGCCATTGTCTCTTGTGTCTGTCTCTTCCTAATTCTCGCTCTCTTCTGGGACAGTTTGTGGGAGGGATAGTGTAACTGTCTCATTGAAACACACAATGTGGTACCTTTCTGAGTCCAGTCACTTCCTCTTTGTTATTGGGACAGTGCGACTACACACTGACTCATACTTAAGAATCATTGTTAAGTCAAAATCTAACCCTATTTTTTCTGATTACCTTTTGTGTTTGGGTATGTGTGTATATATATGTGTGTGTGTGTGTATTTATATATGCTATATTTGAATAAAACAAACACTTGGAAAAACTTTACATTGATCTGCCCCGTTTTTTACCTTCTTCAGGATCTCTCCTTCTGTTTCCTAAAATAAAATTCAGAGATAATATATGAAAACACCAACGGAGATGCAAATAGCAATTACTCATTACCAAAAACCCTAAATTCTAAAGTGGTGTGTGTTTATTAAACATGATCTCAGTGTTATTCAATAGAAATCACATAGCAGGTCAGCAAATGTAGCAGAGTGGCAAACCAACTATATATATTTTAAAGCTAGGGGTTTTGAGGACCTGAATTTTGGACGTAGGCATCTAAAGTGCCTCAACTCCTTTGTGGATCTAGCCCCAGGTCTGTAGCTATAACCTCTTCTTTCCCAATTTAACAAACTGCATCATGAAGAAAAAGAAATGTGTCTGTACTAGGTGAGGAAAGCTCTATAGAGACTTGGATCACATGCACTGGCTGGGTACCTTGCTTGCCCTGACAAGAGTTTAGTGTGTCAATCCTGATGAAAACACTTAAGGATATCCATGCATTATGGCCTCAATCCCACATCTTTCCAGGCAGACCCTGATGCTGTGTGGAACAATAGCCAGGATCAAGTCTTATGGTTGCACCAGTGTGTTTGGGATTCCTGGGACACCCATCCTTAAGCATCAACTTTTCCCTTTCATCTTCCACCCAGAGAATGTCCAGAAGGGCTGTCACTGCCCCACACCACCACTCAAGAAAGGGGAATACATTATTTTGTTTAGGTCAAAAGTAGCCTATATGTCACATTCATTATTTACACAGAATTTGGTTTTATATTATAAATATGAAGAAAGTCTAGAAATGTAGAAAGAAGATTTTCCTACTTAAATAATAATAAATGAAGAAGATGATCCCGATGATGATAACAACAATGAGGACAACCACCACGCAAACGAGAATATTTTGCCGGTCTAAGTTAGCCTCAGCCATTTTTTCTGTAGAACAAGACAAAAAATAAAGGTCATTAGTTACTGAAAATATCCAACACATAGATTTGTCCTGATCCAGAAGTGCCTTTTCATTTTAAAGATAGAGAACGATCTACGTTGTTTGGGTTCTTTTGTTGTTGCACTAGATTAATAACCGTTATAGTTCAGATATGGGAAATATAAGAAAGAGTGACTCCACAGCAGACCCCAGAATTTGCAGCAGACCCCAGAATTTGACCTGACCATTAAATATAAATATATATTTTTATATATGTGTGTAAACACACACACACACACATATATATATGTGTGTGTGTGTGTGTGTTTCTCAGCCTCCTTGCTGAGTCTTGATTAAAATTGCCTGTCAGTTTTACAAGATCAGTGTTAATTGTAAAAGCACATCCAGAGACTAAGAATTTGTTCTAAAAGTAACAAAATAACAGTTGTCCTTTATGGCTGGTACAACTTTGTTTTCCTAAACTCCAGAATAACTCCCACACACACACTCTTGTATGCTTATGTTGTTTGTTTCCTTTTAAATGTAACAAGTGGAATAAATAAATTTATTAAATTCTGCCGTGTCCCACTAATTTTAGAATGGTTATGTTAAAAACTTAAAATACAAATGTGACAGAATACACATTAAAGTGTAATTGTATGTATGTATAATTAAATAAAAAATAATTTTTAACAAAGGTTAAGGTGCCAGCCTGAGAATTACAACCCCAACATCAATTGGCTAAAAAATGCATGACGTAAAATAACCGGGTGACCCCGAGGGCAAACCAAAATCCATAATCCACCCCCAAGCACCCGAGCACGTAAAGAACCAAAAAACAAAATAACACCAAGCTGTCATGGATGTTCCATCTGTTAATTAAATATAACTTCAAATGTGGAAACAGTGATTAATTATCACTTCAAACGTAAAAGCAACATGATAAAGCAGATTCCATAGACTGGTATAGGAATAAGTTCCTATAAAAACAGAACCTAGAGATTGAGAATTCTGAGTCTGGTTCTGCAACCATCCTCCAGGAGCATTGGGTGTGCACCTGAGAAGACTCAGCTCCATCCTTCTGTCCAGGCTACCTGGCCAGTGGCTTGGCACAAGCAACCTACAGGCTGGTAACTATAACTACCTTGCAGAACTTTGTGTAAATAGATAAATAAATGTGTGAGAGAATGAAATGTTATATATCTATAACTAATTGCTTGTTCTGATTCTTTTTGTATTCACAATAAATACGGCATTTTGCCTTCTTCCCTTTAATAAGAATCTGCTGGTTTTTGTTCTATTGGCATAACATTTTGGTGGAGAATTGTAAAAGGAGGAATATTGGCATATTCCCTGGTTATTGTGAAAACTGGTGTGCAAACTGTCAGCTCTATTGAGTTTGGCATTTCTATTTGGTTAACCAGCCTTCTGGCCTCCAGGAGGCAGAGGTGAAATATACAGAGCTCATAGTATTAAGCTACGGTTTCAGAATCCAGGCTGTGTCACTTGGAGAACTGTGTCGGGGTGACGAGAAAGTTTTCCAAAATCTAGGCAGTGTCACTCACTGACTGGTATCAGGTGTGACTAGGCTGTGTCACAGTGACGAGCCCAGAATCTAGGCAGTTTCACTCGCTGACTGGTGTCAGGTGTGAGTAGAACATTTGAAAAGCTTTTAATTCAAAACCTAGACATTGTCACTCGTTCACCAGTGTCAGGTGTGACAGAAAAGCTTGAACATGCTTTTAAAAATGTTCAGGAAAAGGCAGGGTAAGCTCTCACCTGAAGGGGGAATATTGCTGACGGTAGCCCCGACCTCACCTTTTGTCAAGAAAATCACTCCTTTAAAACAAATCCTTCAAAAATGTGAGCACAGTCCTTGGACTGAACAATCCCTAGCTGATGTCTGCACTATTTCAGACCTAGAAGATCGATTGGATCAGTATATCTTCATATAAAAACCTTCTAGCACTGCCAAAAGAGATGCAGCAGCAATTTGGTGGTTGTGGGAGGCATGTAATGATTCTTACCAGTTATCTTACGTATGTCTACACTACAAAATTAGGTCGATTTTTTAGAAGTCGATTTCTCTGAACAGAAGTGGTGGGAAGAACACATCAACAGCCCAACACAGTGGCATTTAATTTCAGAAAGGGGAACTATGCAAAAGTGAGGGGGTTAGTGAAATTAAAAGGTAAAGTGACTAAAGTGAAATCCCTGCAGGCTGCATGGACACTTTTCAAAGACACCATAATAGAGGCCCAACTTAAATGTATACCCCAAATTAAAAAACACAGTCAAAGAACTAAAAAAGAGCCACTGTGGCTTAACAATCATGTAAAAGAAGCAGTGAGAGATAAAAAGGCATCTCTTAAAAAGTGGAAGTTACATCCTAGTGAGGTAATTAGAGAGGAACATAAACACTGCCAAATTAAGTGTAAAAATGTAATAAGAAAAGCCAAAATGGAGTTTGAAGAACAGCTAGCCAAAAACTCAAAAGGTAATAACAAAATGGTTTTTAAATATGTCAGAAGCAGGAAGCCTGCTAAACAATCAGTGGGGCCCCTGGACAATCGAGATAGAAAAGGAGCACTTAAAGATGATAAAGTCATTGCGGAGAAACTAAATGAATTCTTCGCTTCAGTCTGAAGCTGAGGACGTTAGGGAGATTCCCAAACCTGAGCCCTCTTTTGTAGGTGACAAATCTGAGGAATTGTCACAGATTGAAGTGTCAGTAGTGGAGGTTTAGGAACTAATTGATAAGCTTAACTGTAACAAGTCACCGGGGCCAGATGGCATTCACTCAAGAGTTCTGAAAGAACTCAAATGTGAAATTGCAGAACTACTAACTAGGGTTTGTAACCTGTCCTTTAAATTGGCTTCTGTACCCAATCACTGGAAGATAGCTAATGTAATGCCAATATTTAAAAAAGGCTCTAGAGGTGATCCCAGCAATTGCAGACCAGTAAGTCCAACATCCGTACCAGGCAAATTAGTTGAAACAATAGTAAATCATATTTTACTAATCTATTAGAGTCCTGTGACACCTTATGGACTAACAGACGTATTGCAGCATAAGCTTTCGTGGGTGAATACCCACTTGTTCAGATGCATGTTGTGGAAATTTCCAGAGGCAGGTATAAATATGCAAGCAAGAATCAGACTAGGGATAACGAGGTTAGTTCAAACAGGGAGGATGAGGCCCCCTTCTAGCAGTTGAGGTGTGAACACCGAGTGAGGAGAAACTGCTTTTGTAGTTGGCTAGCCATTCATAGTCTTTGTTTAATCCTGAGCTGATGGTGTCAAATTTGCAAATGAACTGAAGCTCAGCAGTTTCTCTTTGAAATCTGGTCCTGACGTTTTTTTGCTGCAGGATGGCTACCTTTAAATCTGCTATTGTGTGTCCAGGGAGATTGAAGTGTTCTCCTATAGGTTTTTATATATTGCCATTCCTAATACCTGGTTTGTGTCCATTTATCCTTTTATATAGGGACTGTCCAGTTTGGCCGATGTACATAGCAGAGGGGCATTGCTGGCACATGATGGCGTATGTTACATTGGTGGACATGCAGGCGAATGAACAGGTGATGGTGTGGCTGATCTGGTTAGGTCCTGTCATGGTGTCGCTGGTGTAGATATGTGGGCAGAGTTGGCATCGAGATTTGTTGCACGATTGATTACTGAGTTAGGGTTACTATGGTGGGTGTGTTGTTGCTGGTGAGAATATGTTTCAGGTTGGCGGGTTGTATGTGGGCGAGGACTGGCCTACAAGATCTTCACCAAGCATTATCAAAATTACAATACCCGCACTAGGAAATAAGGAAACAGATCAACAGAGCCAGACGTGTACCCAGAAGCCTCCTGCTGTGAGACAAGCCCAAGAAAGCAACCAACTGAACTCCATTGGCCATCACATACAGTCCTCAGGTAAAACCTCTCCAACGCATCATCAGTGATCTACAACCCATCCTTGACCATGATCCCTCAGTTTCACAGGCCTTGGGAGACAGGCCAGTCCTCGCCCACAGACAACCCACCAACCTGAAACATATTCTCACCAGCAACAACAGGGGTAACTAGTGGTGTTCCCCAAGGGTCAGTCCTCGGACCAATCGTATTTAATTTATTCATAAATGATTTGGAGGAAGGGGTAAACAGTCAGGTGGCAAAGTTTGCAGATGATACTAAACTGCTCAAGATAGTTAAGACTAAAGCAGACTGTGAAGAACTTCAGAAAGATCTCACAAAACTAAATGACTGGGCAACAAAATGGCAAATGAAATTTAATGTGGATAAATATAAAGTAATGCACATTGGAAAAAATAACCCCAACTATACATACAATATGATGGGGGCTAATTTAGCTACAACTAATCGGGAAAAAGATCTTGGAGTCATCGTGGATAGTTCTCTGAAGACGTCCATGCAGTGTGCAGCGGCAGTCAAAAAAGTAAACAGGATGTTAGGAATCATTAAAAAAGGGATAGAGAATAAGACGGAGAATATCTTATTGCCCTTATACAAATTCATAGTGCGCCCACATCTTGAATACTGTGTACAATTGTGGTATCCTCATCTCAAAAAGGATATACTGGCATTAGAAAAGGTTCAGAGAAGGGCAACTAAAATGATTAGGGGTCTGGAATGGGTCCCATATGAGGAGAGATTAAAGAGGCTAGGACTTTTTAGCTTGGAAAAGAGAAGACTAAGGGGGGATATGATAGAGGTATATAAAATTATGAGTGGTGTGGAGGAAGTGAATAAGGAAAAGTTATTTGCTTGTTCTCATAATAGAAGAACTAGGGGCCACCCAATGAAATTAGTGGGCAGCAGGTTTAAAACAAATAAAAGGAAGTTCTTCTTTACACAGTGCACATTCAACCTGTGGAACTCCTTGCCTGAGGAGGCTGTGAAGGCTAGGACGATAACAGGGTTTAAAAGAGAACTGGATAAATTCATGGAGATGAAGTCCATTAATGGCTATTAACCAGGATGGGTAAGGAATGGTGTCCTTAGTCTCTGTTTGTCAGAGGGGGGTGATGGATGGCAGGAGAGAGATCACTTGATCATTACCTGTTAGGTTCACTCACCTGGCATTGGCCACTGTTGGTGGACAGGATACTGGGCTGGATGGACCTTTAGTCTGACCCAGTACGGCCATTCTTATTTTCTTATGTTCTTCTGTAATTCCGTGTTACATATGAAAAAAGTCCATTCAAAAAGCACTAGACATTCACAATATTACTCACAATAAATAGTTTTGATACAGGCTCATTTGGCCCTTAGGGTAGGATTTTAAACACACATATGGGAGTTCTGAGTGGAGAAAGCTGGGAGAGAAGTTAGCCCCTCATAGCAGAGATATCAGTGTATCCATTGCCCTTCCTCATACGCAGAATGATTTATCAGAGTCAAAATAGTGAGATACTGAAAAGGTGAGAGAGTACCTGTTATAAGCCCCAGTTCAGCAAACTACCCACATAAATCCCTTTTAAGTTTAGCATGTGTTTTACCGAAAAGTGATGGTCTGCTGAATTGGCGTCTTTGTAAAGGCACACGTCCCTCCACACCATCAGCCTAGTCAGGGGAAAAAGGCAGAAAGCCAAACATAATGAGGATCTTATGATGTATGTATTGAAAACTGTGTTAAAATTACAATCACCGGCTTTACATTCTCAGCGGTTTTCCTGGTCCTGCTTGAAGGCAGGAGGCTCAGTAGTCAGTGTGCAATCAGCTAGCCTTGGCTAAGGTTGGGTGAGTTGTACTTCTCTGTTTTTAGAAAGCAGCCTCCTTTGTCTCACCTCTGTATATATGATGTGAACTGGACAGTTCTGCAAGTCAAGAAGTTTCCATTTGAAATAATATGTGGAAGCTTTCTGTCCATTTCACTTCAAGGTGCTGCAGAGAAAGGCTTTTGAGAGGAATCAGAGTTCTTGGATGGGAGTTTTATGTTCAGCTGGCTGTGTAATTATATTAGTTTAATTGTAATTTATGGCAGCGATGCCCAGATACTTGGATAAGCACTTATGTTATTTCATTTTATTTTGGTCCCTTGAAATATGTGTTAGCTACTTATGATAAACAATCTATTCCATCTTGTATTTAGCTGTGACACTTTCAGTAATTTTTCCAGAGCTGAAAAAGAGCTCTCTGTAAGTTTGAAAGCTTGTCTCTCTCACCAACAGAAGTTAGTTCAATAAAAGATTCTTCCTAACCCACCTTGGCTTTCTAATTTTATTTATTTGTAATTTAAGGCAGGGAAATCCAGATCCTTGGATAGGCACGTTTTATTTTATTTCATGGCTTTTTAAAAGCTAAATTAAAAAAAAAACTAAACTAATCAAAAAAGTAGCCAAATACAGGTCCCAGAAGGACAGTTTCGCATTTACAGGACAAATCAGTGATACTGTTTGTTTTTTAAATGTACACCAGTCCTGTTCCCTGGAACAGGGGTAACAAACAAACATGAACCACTCCCTTCTGCAGAAATCTCTGGCCAGGCACTGCCAACCTGTCCTGACTGGCAGCTGTCTTGGGCCTGTTTCTCTCTCTACAAACACACTGCTTCATAGACTGCTCTTTCTGCCCCAGTCCCTGAATTTTTAGCAGTGGATATGGGCGTGGGTATCATAGGCTGGGGGAGGCTGTGTAGGGTGACCAGACAGCAAGTGTGAAAAATTGGGACAGGGGATGGGGAGTAATAGGAGCCTATATTAAAATATCACCACTGCCTCTATAAAATTGGGACATCTGGTCACCCTAAGGCTGTGCCTCCCCAAACAGCTGGGTGTGGCCCCACCCATGCTGCACCCCAAGTCCCTCTCCTGCTTCTCACTCTGCTATGAATCAGCTCTTCCCATGTGCTGTGGCCACAGCTCAGGCTGGGGCTGGCAGGCTTGTCCTGAGCAGCGGCACTGCAACATTTTTAATAGTGGGGGTGCTGAAAGCCAGCCCCTTGCCCCTTTCTACCACCCCCCCCACCTTAGCTGAGGCCAACTGCCGGGACCCTGGGCACTCAAGGCCAGAAGCTGGGACCCCGGGTGTGCGGGGCAGTAGAAGAGCCTTGAGTGTGCGGAGCAGCAGCCAGAGCCCTGGGCGTGTGAGGTCGGTAGCTGGGACCCCAGGCACTGGGCCAGCAACTGAGACCCCGGGCATGGAGCTGGCAGCTGGGAGCCCAGGGATGCTTCAGCATCCCCCGCAACCCTAGCTCCCGCACCTATGATCCTGGGCCAGGCTGCTCGCTCTCCCGGCACTCCAGGTCTGGGGGTGGGAGGGGCACGCTGTCTGCCCTCCTGCCGTTCTGGGACTGCGGGAGAGGGGCTGGGGCTGCACTCTGTGACTGGGGCCGCGATGTCCATCCTCCTGGCACTCTGGGTCACTAGCCTGAGGCAGGGGCCAGCAACTGTGGTGAAGGGTTCTGGGCTCTGGTGAGGGGCAATGAAGGGGCAGGACTTCGGGCAGATGGGTGGGGTTGAGGGGTAGCGTCTCCAAGCCAGCAGGTCATGTGCCACCCACGACTGTGGGAAAGCCCTAGTCCAGGACTACTCACCTGGGAAGGTGAGTCTGAGCATCTACCGTCCTTTCATGCTACTGTCCTGAAGCCATGTCTACTCTACAGGAACTAAAACGGCACAGCTATGATGCTGTGGCTATGCCAGAATAATCCCCAGATGCAGCCTACACTGTCAGAGGAGGTATGTCTGTTGATGTAGGAGCTCCACATCTCTGAGTGATGGTACCCAGGTCAACAGAAGCAATCTTCCATTGACCTAGCTGGATGTACACCAGGCGGCTAGGTTGGGGCAGGGGCAGCAGATTCTTCCTATGAGTGAGGGCCCTACCCCTGCCCCTTCTTTTCCCCCTGAGGTGCCACCCCTTGGCCAAGCCAGAAGCCAGAGGGAGAGCTGAGAGTGGCCCCCAGCCCATGTCTTCACCCCTGGACCTTGCAACCAGGGCAGGTGGAGGGTCCGCAGTTCCCCACAGCTGCCTACATGGCTCTTACCCTACCCAGCTCTGGCTTCCAGCCTGACCTGGGAAGGGGCCTTGGGAGCTGAAGAGCCACAGCCGCCGGGCCATGGTAAGAGCTGCCTGGGCACCTATGGGGAGCTGAAGTCCCTCCATCTGCTGCAGTATTGGTGGGGAGGTGGACATGGGCCAGGAGATGCTAACAGTAAAACCCCATAGCTTGGACAGGTAGAAGGTCTGAGGTTCCCCTCAGCTGTCCAGGCTCCCTGGGTTGCTTTTACCGATCTGGGCTCCAGCTTCCAGCCTGGCTGGAGGGCCTGGTCCCAAGGGAAGATGAGAGGCAGGGGGCCGGGCCTGTGCTGAAAAGAGGACACAACATGCCCATCCACTTTCAAAAGTGGCTGGATCATTGCCCCTTGGCCTCCCTTGCTCTAGCGCCCTTGCTTAGAGGTGTGCATTTAGCTCTGACACACTCAGCATAGGCGCCAACTTTTGTTGGCGCCGGTGGGTGTTCCCTCCCCCGCCCTAACTCCACCCCAACTCTGCCCTAACTCCACCCCCTGGCCTCGCCCCTTCCCCAAATCCCCGCCCCGCCTCCTACCCCGGGGAAAAATTGGTGGGTGCTGAGCACCCACTGGCAGCTCCCCACCGGCTCCCCCACCTGCACCCAACTCATCTTCTGGCCGGTTCCCACCTCCTGCCGAAAAGCCGCAGCTTTTTTTAGCCCAGCCGCCGCCTCTCAGCTGTTTGGCGGCAGGGGGCCGCGGGGGAAAGCGCAGTGGGGAGGCGCCTTGGGGGAGTGGGGGAGGCAGACGACAATGACTCGCGGGGCAGCAGCAGATCCTCCTCTTCCTCGGGTGATTCCTCCAACTCAGACTTCAACTGAAACGCTCACAGCGCCACCTTCTTGCCGGACTTTCAGTAATTCCCTCCACCCCACCCCCCGACCAGTAATATCCCGGCTGGAGATCTGGGTTGATGGTTGCAGGGAGGGGGATGGGAAAATCACTGTGGCTAATTCCCCCCCCCCAAAGAATTTCACTCTAATGGGGTGGGGGTAACTGATAAAAGGCTTTGTTTTTTGAGGGGGGGAAGAAGGGGATATTCTGTGTTGTTTTTCCCCATAGAGTTTGCATTCAATCCTTTCTTTTATTTTTGTTTTTTGGAGAGGAAGGGGTATTTTTACACCTCAAAGTCCCCCAAGCTGCCCCCGCCTTCCCCTTCAACTTCCAGCTACCCCCTCCAGACTTTATACAACCCCCCCGCAAAAATCCTTTTTAAAACAACAACGAAACAGTGACAAAAATGTTGCGATCAGAGGCGCAGAGCGTTGTTCCGGCAGTGTGCGAGCCGAGCGGCTCAGGACTCAGCCATCGGGACGATCTCCCCCCTTTGCCTCTCCAGCTCGAGGCAAGGATGGTCTTGTACAGTCTGAAGCTGCACCCAGAGCTCCAGGAGAGCAAAGTCCCACTGCACTTAAGAGATCCTGGGACGAACGTAACACCCGGCATTACCCTCTGGGGACAGGGGGAGAATTTTGTGTGTGTGTGTGTTTGGGGTGGGGTGGGGTGGGGGGAGTTTAAAAAGGTGTTGCCCAGTTTTGGAGGCGGGAAGGGCTGGCAGTAGGTGTGGGAGTTAGGGGGCTGTTACGGAGCATACTATTGAGAGCTGATCATTGCATCACCCGGAGGAAACGTGGTTGATCCGTGGTATTCAACCATCATTTGGGCAAAGAGCGTGGCAGAAGGATCCCAGATTTGTTTTTTTGGTTTTTTTTACAATGAAGTGACCAATTATTGTACTGGAACGGGGCATTTGTTGACTGGGAGGGGTCGGGCATGGGAGCAGGGTTCGGATGCCAAGAGAGATCAGAGAGAGCGAGGCGCTGCCCCGCTGTGCTTTTTCCCGCGCCCCCCTGCACCACCCCGCCGAACAGCTGAGAGGCGGTGGCTGGGCTAAAAAAAGCCGTGGCTTTTCAGTGGGAGGTGGGAACCGGCCAGAAGGTGAGTTGGGCGTGGGTGAGGGGGCCGGTGAGGAGCTGCCAGTGGGTGCTGAGCAATATTTCCCCGTGGGTGCTCCAGCTCCAGAGCACCCACGGAGTCGGGCCTATGACTCTGAGTAAATTTCCTAGACCTAAAGAAGAGTTCTGTGTAATATCAAAAGCTTGTATCTTTCTCTCTGGATTTTTCCCAGACCTGAGCACAGTTGCTATGCCAACCTAAATTTTAAATGCAGACTAAGCAGAGACACAAGACCTTGTCTACATAGGGACACTCAGGGAAAATAATCTGACTGAATTTTTAAAATGAATTAATTCCTGATGTGGATGCTCTTATTTAGAATTCAAATGGCTTTAATTTGACCTTATTTTGGTTTAATTTAGTCTACTTTAAATCTGAATGAGAGGCATCCACACAGGAGTTTAATTCAGTTTAACTAATTGACCTTAAAGACACCCCTTTAGTAAATTCAAAATAATTTCTCTGAGTGTCTTTGTATGTACAAGCCAAAAAAGACTGAGTTGACCACACAGAACCCTTTTCTATGGGGCATTTTGTGCTGGGGGATTATCAATCAATGACTGTGATGTGCTAGCCATTTGCACCTTTCACCATAATATAGACTTTCTTTCTTACACGGGTAAAACAAACAAACATTATTATTATTTTTAAGTATTTACTAAATAAATAAGATGAACCTGTTTTAGCCTATGACCTGTCTGTGACTACTCATTATTCATGGTGTATGATTGGTCAATAGGTGGAATTGTTTCTGGTTTCTGGTTGGATGGCAGAAAGATTTTAAACAGAAAAATAACAAATGTATTTAACTTTTGAGATCTGTGAACATTCTCTGGAATATCTGGCAGCTGCCATAACAAATAACATAATCCCATGAGTAACAGCAAACTGAACACAGTGCTTTTATCCACAGAAACATGTAGGAAGTTTTTTTAAAATATATTTGACCTGTACATATTATTATAACAATCATATAGAGCCAATCAGACAGAGACCAGTATATTATTTATTATTACAACAAAAAATTGATGTAATAGAACACCAACAGCTGAAGATTTCAAGTACTTTAAAATGGTGGATATAGTTTATCATTCCTATTTTGCATCTGGTGGCACTAAAGGCCAAAACTGTTAACATGTGACTTGCCTGAAGTCAAAAGATGAATCATCAGAAGAGATGAACTATAACCTTTGCACAGAGGGGGATTAAGATATATGGGGCCCTGAGCACATAGAACATTGGGGCCCTCCACATTCTTCCCCTACCACGGGGACCACCCCTTGCTCCTCCCCTTCCCCTCCAAGGCCTCGCCACCTGGCCTACCCAGAACTAGAAGCCAGGCTGTCGTAAGAGCTTCCCAGGGAGCCTGGGCCACTGTGGGGAGCAATGGACAGTCCACCTGCTCTGGGCACTGTGCCCCAGGGGGTAGGGACAAGGGTCAGGAGTTTCTTTTGGGCCTCTAACCCCCCACCCAGTACAGGTGAAGAGTCAGAGGCTCCCTAAATACTTGGACTCTCTGGGTGTCTCTTAGAATCATAGAATCATAGAATCTCAGGGTTGGAAGGGACCTCAGGAGGTCATCTAGTCCAACCCCCTGCTCAAAGCAGGACCAAACCCAATTAGATCATCCCAGCCAGGGCTTTGTCAAGCCTGACCTTAAAAACCTCTAAGGAAGGAGATTCCACCACCTCCCTAGGTAACCCGTTCCAGTGCTTCACCACCCTACTAGTGAAAAAGTTTTTCCTAATATCCAACTGAAACCTCCCCCTCTGCAACTTGAGACCATTACTCCTTGTTCTGTCATCTTCTTCCACTGAGAACAGTCTAGATCCATCCTCTTTGGAACCCCCTTTTAGGTAGTTGAAAGCAGCTATCAAATCCCCCCTCATTCTTCTCTTCTGCAGGCTAAACAATCCCAGTTCCCTCAGCCTCTCCTCATAAGTCATGTGCTCCAGCCCCCTAATCATTTTTGTTGCCCTCCGTTGGACCCTTTCCAATTTATCCACATCCTTCTTGTAGTGTGGGGCCCAAAACTGGACACAGTACTCCAAATGAGGCCTCACCAGTGCCGAATAGAGGGGAATAATCACGTCCCTCGATCTGCTGGAATCTGTGGTAAGAGGAGATCTCTTACCACAGCCTAGGCAGTGGTCCCCAAACTGTGGGGCATGCCCCCCTATGGGGAGACAGAGGAATGTTTGGGGGTGTGGCTGGGTCCAGCATGGGGCAGGGGAAGTTCAGGCCAGCTCCAGACAGGAGGAGGGACTCAGACCAGCTCTAGGGTGGCCAACTCTCCAGGATTGGCCTGGAGTCTCCAGGAATTAAAGATGACTGTTTAATTAAAGATTAGTTCATGTGATGAAATCTCCAGGAATACATCCAACCAAAACTGGAAACCCTAGCCAGCTCTACACCACATGGGGTAGGGGGCACTTGGGCCAGCTCCACGCAGTTGGGGGGAGGAGGGCTTGAGCCACCTCTGCATCGTGCAGGGGTGGGAAAGCCAGCTCTTCATGGGGGGATTGGGGGGGATTAGGCTGAACCTACCACAGGCTCCATCTTCTGGCTGAGCCAGGGGACAGGCCCTCAGAGGGAGAGGAGGAACAGGATATAGGGGTGGGAGTGGGAGAGGAGGAACAGGGGGTGGAGGCAGAGTTCTAGCACTCCTGTGGGGCCCCAAAATTGTCCAGGGCCCCTGGGCATGGGCCCCATGGGCTCATGTGATAATCCACCACTGCCTCTGCATTCTGTTCTATCTGCTACTTAACCCTCAGACAGATCAACCAACCAAATAAAAGAGGAAAATATCAAGAGGAGGTAACATATTTGTTCAAAGAATCACAATCATAGGAACCTCAAGAGGTCATCAAGTCCAGTCCTCTATCAAGCATTCTTCCCACTATCAACTCAGCTATAGTTTCCAGGCACCGATTTCCACTGAGCCAATGAGAGTAAATAGTTAGAACTCCCCTGAAGTGAACATAGCCACACCCCTCAACACAAGCGGAGGTTTTGGAATTAAAGCAGAGGCTCTTACCATTCTTCTGAAAATTAAACTGGACCACACTCCGGAAGGTACTCCATCCCAGAGTGCCAGATGAGGGGGCTCCAGTGTTAATAAAACCAAGGGATTAAAATGGGATTTGAGAGTGTGCCTGTGGGGAATGGATCGCACACTTTGATTACAAAGGGACTGAACTTTGACCAAGGAAAGTGAAAGCAAAAAGTGTATGTTAAATATTAACCCTTCTGTTGTTCTGGAGTTTATGTGTCTTTTCCAGGAAAGGTCCCCCAGAACCATAGAATCTTAGAATCATAGAATCTCAGGGTTGGAAGGGACCTCAGGAGGTCATCTAGTCCAACCTCCTGCTCAAAGCAGGACCAACCCCAACTAAATCATCCCAGCCAGGGCTTTGTCAAGCCTGACCTTAAAAACCTCTAAGGAAGGAGATTCCATCACCTCCCTAGGTAACCCATTCCAGTTCTTCACCACCCTACTGGTGAAAAAGTTTTTCCTAATATCCAACCTAAACCTCCCCCTCTGCAACTTGAGACCTTTACTCCTTGTTCTGTCATCTTCTTCCACTGAGAACAGTCTAGATCCGTCCTCTTTGCAACCCCCTTTTTGGTAGTTGAAAGCAGCTATCAAATCCCCCCTCATTCTTCTCTTCTGTAGGCTAAACAATCCTAGTTCCCTCAGCATCTCCTCATAAGTCATGTGCTCCAGCCCCCTAATCATTTTTGTTGCTCTCCGATGGACTCTTTCCAATTTATCCACATCCTTGTAGTGTGGGGCCCAAAACTGGACACAGTACTCCAAATGAGGCCTCACCAGTGCCGAATGGAGGGGAATGATCACGTCCCTCGATCTGCTGGAAATGCCCCTACTTATACAACCCAAAATGCCATTAGCCTTCTTGGCAACAAGACAACCCTAACACTCTTTCAGTGCTTAGATGGGAATGCATTTTATGTCCGTAACAAACACACATTTAACAAACCACACTAAAACAACCTAAATACTGGAGGTTACATACAGACATGGAAATGCCAGGCTGGGCAATATTGAAGGGAACTGAAATTCACCCCATCTCTATCAAAAACAGATTAATAAATTAGAGGGAGGTAATCCTCTCCTCCCCTCATGAAATATCTCCACAGAGTTTGATGCGGTATGGACACTCTGGATAGCCAGCAAAGAAGGCCCATATGAGTTCAAAAAAGATAGTGGGGAAACATGGACTGGAATATGTAAAGTGATGGCAGAGGCAGAGGTTTTAAAAAGTAATAATAAGGGTAGAATATTGAAATAAATGGATATGGCAGTGAGTAGGCTTAGACAATATGCCTTGAAATTAGCAGAGCAAGTCATAGAAGACCCAAAACAATTAGAAGAAGTAACAGAGCACTGGAAACACCGGAACAGAATAGAAAATGAGGAACTGCTGTAGACAATCTGCATAGAAGAGAAGTGCTGTCTCCCATTATAAATCTTGTTTGGCAACAGCAGACTTCGGGTAATTTTACAGAGCTTGAAGAATGGGGACAGAAATGGAAAAAAGTGGCCTGAGCAAAATTAAAAGAGGGAACATGGAATGATTGGAATAGGTGTTGGAATGGGATCATTGGGAATTACCCAAACCAAGAGCCACCAAGCTGTCCATGGGCAGGGGCCACCATACGGCACTCATTACTGTATGATGGAAGCCAGGTATTGGTAAAACCTAAACTGAGATCAAGACTAGTGCCTGTCAGAATGGGAAAAGTAAGTGCACAGGAGGGAGAAGTAGCAAACAATACTTCCACTAGATTGGTAAATCAGATGAAGGAGAAAATGGAGCAATTAACAGAGTGTATTAGGAGACAAGAGCTGTGACTTGACTGCAGGGAGTAGATAAAAAAGAATTTCAATGTGAAAATCCATGAGCGAGCAGGTTATTACCCAGAATTGATGCATTAACTCATGGAGTTGCTCAGAAATGGTTAACTGCATCAGGGAAAGGCACTCCCGCCGCAATCCATTTGGCATGGAGACAAAAGCAACACACACTAAGGGAACAAATTCAGGTTTTGCAAAAACAGGTAATGACTCCCACTCTCCTCTCAGAGCCAGGATAAACACCAGAGGTGCAGGTTCCAAATCATAGAATCATAGAATCATAGAATCTCAGGGTTGGAAGGGACCTCAGGAGGTCATCTAGTCCAACCCCCTGCTCAAAGCAGGACCAAACCCAATTAGATCATCCCAGCCAGGGCTTTGTCAAGCCTGACCTTGACAATCACTCAGCGCTAACAATATAACTTTTTCCGGATATTTTTACATACTGGTTAAGTTTTCCTTTATATCCTCTCAGTTTGCTAAACTGGCTGCTGCTGCCTATACTTAAAGATGACCTAACTGAGTTAATTAATCTCTTGGCTCAGGTTTACCTCACTTTCAAAGTTGCTCTCCCTCACACACACCTCTCTTCGTTTCTGCCCTCGCTTTGCTTTAAAAGTTAAAAGTTCTATTTATTACACAAATCTTCATCACAGAAAAAGCCAAAGCAACAATAAACAGAAAACAAGGTAAAAACTTTACTGTAAATAAGTCCAGTAAATTAATTATGTTAACCCTTCAGGAATGCAACAGCTATAAATACTCCTTACTTTCTTGACCATATGGTTGCCCAGCAACATAAATGTTAACTCTTCTTCTAATCCTAGCCATTAATTAATATATGAAACACAGGCTTTTCTTCTTTCCATATATTAGTATTTTTAAAATAAAAGTAATATAAAGTAATGGATACTGCCTTAAGTTAAATACATTAATACAATAAAGTGGGCATTTCATATGATTTATTATCAATTCTTATTAATAATTTTAAAATAAAAAGGTAATCAGTCGCTTATTTAAATGTTTAACTATTTTGTTTACCTGTCTGTTTTCTAAAATGCATTACTTTAATAACTAAGTTCTTAATGCCTTGTATTGTGTAGTTATAAATACAATTCTGTTTCAATTTGTCTTTAATTGTAAGTTTGTCCTGTATCTCATGTATGCTGTGTTGTGTGTGATGTGACTAACATTTTGCTTTAATTTTGTGGCAACAAAAGTCAATTTTATCCTTTCTTAAAATATAAGTGGCACCACATGAGGTATGGACACTCTGGATAGCCAGCAAAGAAGGTCCATATGAGTTCAAAAAGGATAGTGGGGAAACATGGAGTGGAATATGGTTTTAATATTATGGTTGTTGTATAATATCATTATATTAATAACCAATTTATTTTGCAAAGCTTAGAAAGGCCTCAGTTATAAATATATGTACATATATTTTTGGCTCAACAAATAATGAAATTGAAAACAAAAATAATTCTCTTTCATTAATCAGAGGTTTTTTATTCAAAGATAAGACGTAAGGGGATCCCACACATTAATGAAAAAGTAATATTAACAAAATGTCAAGTTATTGTTTGAGTTTTTATACATTGTTTGCACCTCTATAAAAATTTTTAAATATAGCAATTAGTATGTTATTGCAAAAATGTCAAAATATAACAATATACACTATGTCTGGCTCTATTACAAAATGTTAATGCTTATCAAACAGTTTCAACAGGTTTCCACCTTTGTCTCCCAAACACAAACAAGTTTAATGAAATTTTAATACCCTCAAAGTGTTTACATAGACCTGTATTTAAAATTCATTGTGGTTTAATTTTTGTACTATTTTCCTTTATGTTAGGTTAAAGGGAAGTAGTATTGTTAAAGTTTGTACTTCCAAACTGTTAACAAAAATGGAATTGGCATCACAAAATAATTAATGCTAAAAAAAGCTAAACATTCTATTACTAACTCTTTTTCTAAAACAGAGTGCTCAGGAAGGGAAAGTAATACAACAGGGAAATTAAAATGGAATACCCCCCAGACCGGTGGCCAGGACCCAGGTAGTGTGAGTGACACTGAAAATCAGCTCGTGTGCCGCCTTTGGCACCCGTGCCATAGGTTGCCTACCCCTGCAATACAACTTGTTACAGAAGATTTTAGCAGTTAAGCACTACATTTAGTATAAAAAACCATAAGTAATGCACACGTTAAAGGAGTAAAAATGAATGTCTATGCAAAAACTGCAAAAGCGTCTGAAGCAGATCTACATGTGCTAAAGGACTGGGAATATCAGAATAAAAGCATAGTTTGTGTTATAGAAGACTTTAACCTTTGTATTCAATGTAGGTTACTTAAAACCAAGAGAAAAATAAAACAAACAAACAATTGAACCCCCTCCAGGGGTTCCTTCACTGTGCATTGATATCTTCTGGTGTCTTCAGTCTGTGGTGTGCACCCCCTATGCAGCTTAAGTTGATTAATATAATAAAATTGTTTGTTTTATTTTTCTCATGGTTTTAAGTAACCTACATTGAATACACAGGTTAAAGTCTTCTATAACACAAACTATGCTTTTGTTCTGATGTATGTATGTATATATATATATATATATATATATATATATATATATATATATATATATACACACAGTAAAAGCTTTGTTATCCAGTACTTTAATAACCAGAAAACTCTTTTAACCAGCATCTGCAGCTGGAGCACTCACGGGAAAAGCTGGGGACCCCACACTCGTAGCTCCTCACCCGTCCTCCCAGAGCTTCTGAAGCACTGCAGATAACTCATTTGTGGCGTTGAAGCTCAGGGAGGGCAGGGGAGGAGCTGGGCAGGGCCAGCTCTAGGCACCAGCAAAACAAGCATTTGCTTGGGGCGGCGAATTTGCAGGGGTGGCAGGGAGCCCTGGGAGTTGTAGTTCCTTGGTTAGCTCCCTGCCTATAGAGTCAGCCCTGGAGCAGGGAAAGAACTACCTTTTCCAGCATTCCCTTGGCTGCTATCAACAGGAAAGGGGGCGGGGAGGGAGTGAGATAGCTGAGACATGCTGTAGCTTGCTGTGTTAATGTAAAGCTGGCTGCTGAACGGTAGGGATACCATATTTTAACATTAAAAAAAAAAAGAGGACACTCCACTGGTGTGACCTCACCTTGCAGCCCCCAAAGAAAGAATTGGGTGGACGTAATGGACAGTGCACCTCTCTATCTAAAGCCTAGCAAGGGAGGTAGGTGGATCCCACTAGAATTTAAAATGAAAAGTAAGGGAGGGGAGGGGAGGCTCTACTAGAGGACCTGGGCAGCTTTAGATACTGTAAAGCACGTAGGAGGATTTCCATTTCTGAGCCATGGAAGCAGAAATTGACTTTTCCTTTCCATATTTAGCTAATATTCAGAAAGGGAATCTAGCACCTGCATTCCAGATTTGAACACCCTAGGGTGACCAGATGTCCCGATTTTATAGGGACAGTCCCGATTTGGGGGTCTTTTTCTTATATAGACTCCTATTACCCCCATCCCCATCCCAATTTTTCACATTTGATGTCTGGTCACCCTAGAACACCCTCAAAATTCAGGAGTGCTCAAGCTCAATTTGGGCAGCTGTTACTTCATTTCTCCCAGATCAAATATACTGATCCATTGTAACTTGCTGTAGAAAAAGTAGGATAAAATTGAGCAAGCAATGCTTCCCAGTGGTTATTAGCACTGGAATTGCAATTTTCAACAGCCATTGTCTTTTTGTTTTGTTTTGTGTTATTTGTTTAAAAGGAAGACAGTGATATTGCATTGTCAAATTCCCCATAGAAACAAAGAATGGAACAAAAGAATAATAAAGGCATCTCAACTTTTCCTCATTCATGTAGGACAGTCTTATAATATGCATCCAGATATCCTTCAATCACTCAAGCTGAAAATTGTTCCACTTTACTGCAGTTCTGTAACCATATACCAATCCTGTCTGTGTTCTATGCACATCCAAAATTCCTACTGAATATCCTGCCCTGGGACCGAGTTACCAGTGACCCAGGGCTGGGGCGGTAGGAGGTGCAGGTGCGGGGGGGAGAGCCCAGGGCTGGGGAGGTAGGGGGTGTGGGTGAGGGAGGGAGAGCCCAGGGCTGGGGAGGTAGGGGGTGCAAAGGGGGGAGAGCCCAGGGCTGGGGTGGTAGGGGGTGTGGGTGAGGGAGGGAGAGCCCAGGGCTGGGGTGTCAGGGGGTGGGGGGAGAACCCAGGTCTGGGGAGGTAGGGGGTGCAAAGGGGAGAGAGCCCAGGGCTGGGGTGGCAGGGGGTGTGGGTGGGAGGGGAGATCCCAGGGCTGGGACGGTAGGGGGTGCGCTTGAGAGGCGGAGAGCCTGGGGCTGGGGTCGCAGGGGGTGAGGGGAGAACCCAGGGCTGGGGCAGCAGCGGGTTGGGGGGAGAGCCTAGGGCTCGGGCGGCAGGAGGGTGTGGGTGGGGGAGAGTCCAGGGCTGGGGTGGGGGGGGGGGCAGCCAAATTTTTTTTTGCTTGGGGCGGCAAAAAGCCTAGAGCCGGCCCAGGAGCTGGGCAGGGGAGCTTGGGGGAAGAGACCCATGTCTGGGAGCACAGCCCTGCAGCTAGCGGTGGGACGAGGAGTGCAGCCCCACGGTTGGCAGCGGAGCCCCGGGGCCGGTGGCTGGACCAGTCCAGGGGCACTGCTGCCAGCTTTGGGGCTGCACTCCTTGTCTCGCCACTAGCTGCAGGGCTGTGCTTGAGTACCTAGCACATGTGATTAACCAGCAACTCGAATTCCCCATGCGTGTCGGATAACAAAGCTTATACTGTATTTGGGCTGTCAAGTGACTACAAAAATTAATTGTGATTAATCACTCAATTAATTGCGCTGTTAAACAATAACAGAACGCCATTTACTTACATATTTTGGATGTTTCCTACATTTTCAAATATATTGATTTCAATGACAACACAGAATGCAAGGTGTGCAATATTCACTTAATATTTATTTTTATTAAAAAAAAATTCTTCTTACTAAAGCCCCAGACCTAACATTGTCAGGTCCACTATAATGGACTAAAACAATTGACTGAAGGAAACTGTCCACAGGTCGTACGTGGGAATGTGCAGACCAAAGGACAGATGGGGCACGAATGTGTGGATGGCAACATAAGGTGGCCATATAACAAATGTTAGCCCATTGGGCCATTTTCACTCTATTCTGGGATGGTCGGTAAAGCATCCACCCCATAAAAAGACGAAGAGCAGGGGAATGTATTGGAGAGCGAGAGAGAGCCTGGGGCTCGGGGCCTGGTGCAAGAGCTGAGGCCTGATCCGCAGACAGCAACACCAAGCCATGCTAAGAACAAAAGTCAGGCCCTGTATATAGCAGACGCTTGCTTACAAGTTCCCCATCCAGTACATGAACTTGGAAAAGGTACTGCTAGAATTGCTAAAACACACGCATTCCTAAGAAGTATTAGGCAGTAGATATTCACTTAAATACATTCCAGGAGGCTAAGGAGGGAGGGATGGGGGAGGGAGGGGTCGGTCAATGTAAGGTACGCAACTTCAGCTACGTGAATAACGTAGCTGAAGTCAATGTAGCTCGCTCGACTTACCTCACCGTGTGGACGCTGCAAAGTCGAAGGCAGCCGCTCCCCCGTCGACTCCGCTTTCTCCTCGTGTCGGGGTGGATTACCGGAGTCGACGAGAGTGCATTCTGTGATCGATTTATCGCGTCTAGATTAGACGCGATAAATAGATCCCCAAAATATTGATTGCTACCCGCCGAATCGGGCGGGTAGTGTAGACAAGCCCTAACACGGGTACACCCCAATGTAGCACAAGACAAGATGGTTTGACAGAATAATGAATTGGGATGTTTTGTCCAAGGCATCCGGAACAAGGTAAAAGGGGAGGGAGCAGACAGATGTCATGAGGCATGTAAGGTAGTATGTAAATTGTTTATTTCAGCCCATAAATATTGAGGTACCACCCCTAGATTCTTTGTACTAGTTTAGTTAAGTTCATCTTTACATTGAATGTGTTGGTACATAGTCCTGAGCATACATGCATTGTGCCTGTGCAGTGTATAACATGTTGATTACAAGTGCTTTGTAGAATATTTAGCTGGCCGAGCCTTTTTGCCCCCAACCTGAGCTTTCTGGGTTTGCTGAACCAACAATCTGTGCAGGGTTGGGACAGCATACGGAGAGAATACACATGCATGTGAACTGACAACATGATTCAAATTGTTAACTGAGTGTAACAGATGCAGTGATGCGAGTGATGTATGTGGACAGCCTGAAATGAGATTTGATTTGGGCAAACTGTCCCCATTCACCTCAGTATGTTGTTATCTCTGAAACCTAGTGACAGTCATTTAGATATCATCACGGTTAAATATTTCACTGCTGCTCAAAGCAAACAAGAAAGAAATGGTTTCATCTTAATCCTTGTCTGTAAATACCTACACATGGAGAAGATATTTGTATTGGGAGCCCTTTCACCTAATAGATAAAGGCAGAATGAGATCCAGTGGCTAGAAATTCGAGTTTGAAAACTCAAACTGGAAATAAAGTGCAAATTTTAAAAAAAGAGAGTAATTAACCATTGGAACAACTTCCCTGAGGATATGGTAAATTCCCCATCATCTGGAGTCTTTAAAGCAGGATTGGAGTTCTGCTCGTCTCCTCTCACCCCCTCCCACCGGCCACTGGCCCCCCTTCCCACCTGCCGCTTGCTCACTGCTGGCTTGCCTCTTCACCTGCCTGCCGCCACCCACTGCTCCACCCTCACCCGCTCACCAGCCGCTGGCTCGTCTGCTCACCCTCCGATGCTCGCCTCCCCAGCCCGCCGCTGGCTCGTGGCTCGCCTCTTCACCCCACCCCTCCAGCCCGCCGCTGGCTCGTGGCTCGCCTCTTCACCCCACCCCTCCAGCCCGCCGCTGGCTCACCCTTGCCTGCTCGCCCACCCACCCACCTCCCAGCCTCTGGCCTCTTCACCCTCCCCTGCCCACCCACCCGCCTGCCTGCCTGCCGGCCGCTGGCCTCTTCACCTTCCTCCGCCGGCCGGCCATCCCCGCCTCTCCCCCCATCCCCCGCCTGTCGGCTCACCTCTTCACCCCGCCCACACACCTGCAAGCCAGCCGCTGGCTTGCCTGCCACTGGCTCTCCCCACCCCACTCTGCCGCTCGCCTCTTCTCCCCTGCCCCCGCTCGCCTACTCACCCCCTGCCACTCGCCTACTCACCTCTCCTGCTCACCTCCTTTTCTGATTGTCAGGACAATTGGTGTCCCGATTGTACATCAGTTGGGACGCGGGACAAAGAGCTAAATATCGGGACAGTCCTGATATTATCGGGACATCTGGTCACCCTAAGTTCAACTACAAGTTCTTGGGCTCAGTGCGGGATCAGTGGGTGAAATCCTAGGGCAGGAGTTCAGATTAGATGCTAATGGCCTGCAGGTCTTAAAATATGTTCATCCATAAATATCAAGGAACTAGAAGCTTTACACATCTGTGTAGGTACAGGAACTAGCACAATGAGTCATGACCTGGCACATGAGTGGAGCACCCAGGTGCTACCATAATACGCCTAGAAAATAATGTACAGGCTCACAACCCGAATACGTACTTGCTGTCTGCCAAGGTGCTGAAAAGAACTACACACCACACAGGGGCCAGCACTGCTGGATTAACAGTGAATGCAGTTATTGGCTTGACCTTGGAGTGAATCAGAGAAGTGGGAGGACCAGATCCCATGGCAGACAGGGTTGCTGAGGCAGATTTTGGGAATGGTGAGAGCTGAATGCCCAGCGCCAAGCTGGTTTGAGAGGATCCTCCAAGCCCATCAACCAGGCAGGGGGCTTACAGCAGCTGAGGGACCAATATCCAAATGTCTCCCGAAGCCCATGGAAACCAGATGAGGGGGTGGAGACACCGGAGATCTCACAAACAAACATTAAATACAGTTAAAGCCGCTGGGACAGCCAGGGACTGAAAACCAGCTCACTCCTTTCACTGCCTCCAGGCATGACCAGATGTCATTGCTCAGCCTGGAGCTCAAGGAGCTGGAGAAAGATGCATTTCCCTGTTGTCCATCTCCCAGGTGCTCAGATCAGGGGACCAAGTGAAAGGCAGTCTGCATGCCCAGGCAGGCAAATGAGCCATAGGGTGTCCTACCTCCTCAGCTGCCCTGGTGGGACGCAGCTAGCCAGAAGCAGCTGATGTGGGGAGAGGGCTTGGTCAGATTCCTCCCCACCTCCCACTGATTGCAGGATTCCACTCATAATTGTTTTTTGTAAGATATCACCTGTTGAGTATATTTATATTTCAGAATTTCCCCAAATTTGGGGGGAACCCCTTCTTTTTTGCTGTGGGGATCATGGACAGTCCTTTCCATTGTTCTCCAAATCTCAGTTTTCATTTGAAACAAGAAGTCAGCCTCTAAGTGCTGTGCTTGCAAAGAAAATACTCACAGTGAGACCTGAGTCTTACCGATGCACCGATGTACTGTGTCATGCTGGGGAATCAGGCCTAGAGCTATTTCTCATATGCTCCGGTAAAGCTGGGCTGGGCCTTGTGAGCCCAGACCTAAGTACATTCTGATCTACATCAAAAACGTAGGTTGACCAAACTTTGTGGCTCAGGTGTGTGAAAAATTCACACCCCTGTGCAATGTAGTTAAGCAACCCTGAGCCCCAGTGTAGACACTGCTAGGTCGATGGCATAACTCTTCCATGGACCTAGCTGTCACTTCTTAGAGAGGTAGATTTGCTGCCGCAATGGAAGAATCCCACCATCATTGTAGCAAGTGTCTACACTACAGCTTTGCTGCTGTAGCTCTTGTAGTATAGAGACAATGTAAGGGATGAACCAGAGCTAGCCATGACCCCAGGCATGGGCAGTGCGTGAGTCCCCCTTCGAAGAGGCTAGTCATGCATCTTCACCTCTTGCGCCCAAGTCCCTACAGGGGTGGGATCCCCTGTCCACAACAGCCCCAAGTGCCCAATCCCTCCTCCCCAGCCAGAGGATCTCTGACCGAACCACCACAAGCCCCTGGTTGGCACCAATACTGGGCCACCGGGCTGCCCCAGCGCCAGCTCCCAGCATTGGGTCACCAGTCAGCCTTAGCATTGTCCCCAGCGCCAGCAATTCCGTCCCGCAGGCCTCTGGCCAGTGGCAGAGCTGAGCAGAGCTGGGCACCAACATGTGGGAGAGAGAGTGGAGCATGGGCAGGGCCAGAGCTTGGCTTAGGTGAGTCTTAGCCTCTCCTGGCCTATTATACCCACCACCCATGGCTCCAGAGAGCTCAGAGCCCAAGATACACCCAGGCTGCTAGGTCCATCTCAGAAACCCCAGGGCACCCAGTCAACTCCACTGGCCAGTTCTTGCTGTGGGGTTTGAGACAGGGCCATGCCAGCCTCTCCTCATCTCTTTATATTCCACCTCACTCCCAGGGAAAGAGGGGAAGCAGGCTACAGACACAGGGCTGGAATCTAACCTGGTTCTGATTCAGCCCATATTTCCTCTCTTCTACTGCACATCTGTGTAATGGCTGGGCAGAATCCGGCTCTAGGCAATGAAATCACTGTGACACTAAGAGCATATCTATGACAGAGAGCAAGGGGATCCCTGGTATCTAGTAGGGTATCTCAGCTGGGCTGACCAACTCAGTGCACCCCAACTCACTGTTGTCATAATCTGTGTCTAAAAGGTGTCATGGATGGTGTCATATACCAATTGCCAACACACTGGTCCCAAGAATCAGTACATGGTGTGTGTACAGGGTGCGTACAAAGAACTATGCATATGGGCTGGAATTGCATTCTTGAAATGTGTTTGGCAAGCAATGGATAAATCCAGTCTGCCCTAGACAAATGAATGGGTATTTGTGCTTCTGACCAACTGAGTTACCAGGCAGAGACTATCAAGATGCATTTATATATAACATGAACAAAGCTATCAAACTATCAAGTGGGGGAGTAGACAGAATAGCATTTACACCCCAGCAGGTGAGAGAAACTTGTAGGGTCCTTGAACCGAGGCTCAAGCCCAAGTCTGGAAGCCTACACTGCAAGTGAACAGCCCTGCTGCCCAAGCCCCACAAGCCCGAATCAGCTGGCAGGGACCAGTGTTTTTTTTTAATTCCAGTGTAGACATATTCTATGACTCTGTGAGTCTATAATTGCCCCGTCCCAATGAACTCTGTGCTTTGTCATTACAAATCACTGAAATGAACAAAGACAAATTAATTAAAATGAATATTATTGATTTTATTAATTCTTGCAAGAAAAAGCAGGAACAATTTATTCTTTGCCAGCCGATTACAGTTTCAGAATAATAGTGTGGAGTTACAATACATGACAGAAAGACAGATAATATCACATGGTAATTCATATATGCCATTTCTTGTGCAATTAACTGTTAATTAATTATTATCATTATTATTAAAATACTTAATAACCCCAAGCAGCACAGCCTCCCTGCAGCTGCTTGTGGTGTGACAGCCTGCAGAGCCACACATGTCCCTGGCTATCTGGACTTCCCCAGGTGTGACAGTGCCAGGACACTGCCCCTGCTTCCCTGTTTCCTCAGTTACTACTGGCTTTACTGTCCTCTTTCTTCTCCTCCTGACACATCCACACCATGATAACAGGCCTAGGTCTGCAGCAGATCTCGTGGCTTTTAATATGGGGTAACCTGCATGAGCCAAAGAAACAACAATACACTACGCCTGACTCCCCTCTCACACACAGTGGTGAAAATGAGGATTAACTCCCCTGATGTCAGTGGAACTAAACTGGAGTGAAAGACATTGGGTCTTCGGAAGTGTCTTCCTGAGGGACCATCCCCAGCCGCTTCCCCTGAAGGAAAGAAAGGCCAGTGGAGGCCAGGAATGGCTGGAAAATGACAACACTGTAGGGTGACCATATTTCCTAAAGTAAATACTCTCCAGAGCCCAGGGCTGAACCCCCCCACTCCATGCCCCATGCTGCCCAAAGCTGGGACTAGGACTGAGAGCCCAAGCCCCCTACCACCAACGGCTGGGGCTGTCCCCCTTCCAAGCTCCACATCACCTGAGGCTGGAACTGAACCCTCTCCCCAATGAGCCCTGCTTCCCAGCCCATCTTGTCACCGATCCCCCCAATGTTGTTTTGCGCCCAGCTAGAGGTCACTCTCAACTATTTTGGTAACCTGGGCATTTGTTCATTTGCTCTTGCCAACTGATCAGTTGGCAAGAGCAAACAGGGAAAATGCCCAGTTTACCAAAAAAGTTGGGATGGCCGGGACAGAGTTTAAAAAGGGTACTGTCACAGCCAAAATGGGACCTATGGTCACCCTACAAAACCATCCCATTAAGGTGACCTCAGAGCCTTTTAAAAGCAGCACGTGAAGATCTTGCCAACTGCAAGTGGTGAAGGCACTGACAACACCGGTTCACTGAAGAAGGTTACACTGGGGCACATGTGGGCCAAATATCAGGCCAATAAAAATACTTTGATAAGGTATTTTTAGAGGTATTTAAAAAAATAAATTGGCAGAAGCATCATGGTAATGTATGTGTTATTTAGGTGAACATCTCGGGGGAGGAGTTTTCAGAGGCAAGAGTCACTGGGGAAATAGATATACAGAAATATCCACAAACAGCCAGCAGGCAGCAGACAGTGTCTAAGGCTATGTTTATACTTAAATGCTACAGTGGCACAACTGCTGAAGTACTCCTGGCACTGTGGTTAATCCACCTCCTTGAGAGATGGTAGTTAGGCACACAGAAGAATTCTTCCATTGACCAACGCTGTCTACACCAGGGGTTAGCTCAACTTGCCTTCGTCACTCAGGGATGTGGATTTTTCACACCCCTGAGAGATGTAGCAATCCAAATGTAACTTTTCAGTGCAGACCACCCCTAAGAAATTTGATCATGTCAGAAATGTTCCCTCTTCTCGTCTAATCTGAGATGAGGGCCTTCGCCTCGGCAAACAGGAAAGCTGGAAACAACAGGAATCAATATGCTAAGGACATTGCAATCTCCATATCCCCTCCATGTCATAGTCAGGTATGAGAGTGTTTCTATGAGGAAGGAAAACAGGAAGTGTCTTATAAATTATCCTCTCTTTCACTCTTTTTGTTTCCTGAGACACTTCCAGAGTCAGATGAGCAGTGGAGTGCATTACCTGCAGAGAAAGAAAAAAGCAGAGTCTCTTTATTGTAAATCCAAATGAGTCATTCATTAGTATGAGTCCAGCTAGCATAGGTTATGAAAAACAGGGATACATTTGCCGCTCTTCCTTTTGTATGAAACTTAGGGAAGTAATTGCTAATATATAATTACTGTAAGTCTTATCCTTCCATACTGATGTTCTTCTTCGAAAAATGTCTGGGGCTGGGGCTCAGGTGGGAGATCAGTATCTGAACACCTAAGGTGAGGCAGTTATGCACATGCCCATTGGCAGAAACATTCGTGCTGAGAGAAATTTTGGAAATTTAGGTGTGCGTGAGTTTGGGTGTCTACAGGATTAGGGGGAAGCCAAGTGAGAGTTCTGTGGATTGCAGTGGAGTCTAAAACTGGGGAGATGAGCCTAAATTTGGAAGAAACTTACATTTTTTCATCACAAACTCATTATGATGAAAAAATTCCAACTATCTCAACTTAGAAGACGATCACTGGAGGGCCCTCAGCTCCAGGGGTCTGCCAGAGCCTATGCTTGGTGCCATGGAAGAAGAATCCATTTAGTTTTCAAAATTGTTGTCAACTGAGTTTTTCAGTTGGATGAATTCTGTCTCCCAGTTCTTGGAGATTGCTGGAGGCAGAATTAAGTTTTGCTGATTGTGGGTAATGCTGGCATTTACATCGCAAGATGTTGGGCACTGAATTCAATTTTAAAACTGTGTACGAAGTCTGAATTCCTAAAATCAATCCATTTTTGAGTTTAAAAAGTACCATATTAGAAAAAGTCAGTGATATATTAAATATTTGCTACATTGTAAAACAAAAAAAAGTCAATATTTTCATACTTATGTAAAAAAAATCTGCCCTGAGAGAAGAATAGATGGCAGTAGAAATTAAATGAAGAACAGAAGCACGGAAGCACACAGTGGGTCCCCCACCCCACCAAAAACCTAAACAAAAAAACAAAACAAGAAATCCCACCCCCTCCCCCAAAAGAGCATCCAAAATAAAGATAAAGAACATTAAGAACAGCTAAAAACATAACACTTTCCGAAGACTACTCTTCGATATTGGCAGCTGAGTAGCTGCCCCAGGGCTGTTATGCAGTTGTTCATGAGGTGTGAGGCGGGGAGAACAGGGTTTGTGTGATCATCAATGGGAAGGGAAGCTGGGTCTGTGTGCTCATGAATGAGAGGGGAATCACACAATGTCACTGTGATGTTGCACCCCATAATGCTTTATAGAAATATGCTTATGAGTGTAAATATGACATAGCTGGAATATGTTTTATGCTAGATAATCCATGTAACATATCTTTGCAAAGGTTATGTTCTTCTGCATGTATTCATCCTATTTGTGTGCATGTATCATTTTTGTATTCAAAGGTATGAATATTGGCTGTGTACTTGTTTGATTTTAAGTAGCCTCAATGAAGCATTTGATCAGCTTCTTGAGAAAAGACTATTCTCAGTAAGTGCACAATCAAGAAACACTTAAGATGACAATAGACCTTGATAAACACCAATCCACATCTGAGCTTTTCCTGAAAACAGTTTATAGCTGGGTTCTACACAGGGGGAGAGGGGGGTTTCCACCCACAGGAGAGAACTATATAAAACTCTGGATACCCCTCCATTTTGTCTTCAACTGGCTCAAGAGGTAGCCTCTCCACCCCCAAAGGATACCTGAAAGAAACTGGAACAAAGGACAGTAACTACAGGAGTGTGGGTGATTGCTGGACCCAGACTAGAAGGAGGCTAGCCTGTAAAAGAAGCTTACTGAAACATCTGTGAGGGTTAGATTTCATCTGTAATCACTTTCTTACTGTATTAGGCTTAAACTTGCGGGTTTTATTTTATATTGCTTGATACTTCACTTTGTTCTGTCTGCTATTACTTGGAAACACTTAAATCCTACTTTTTGTATTTAATAAAATCACTTTTTACTTATTAATTAACCCAGAGTATGTATTAATACCTGGGGTGGGAGCAAACAGCTGTACATACCTCTTTATCAGTGTTACAGAGAGTGAACAATTTATGAGTTTACCATGTATAAGCTTTATACAGTGTAAAACAGATTTGTTTGGGGTATGGACTCCATTGGGAGTTGGGTATCTGAGTGATTGAGACAGGAACACTTCTTAAGCTGTTTTCAGTTAAGCCTGCAGCTTTTAGGGGACGTGGTTCAGACTTGGGTCTGTGTTTGTCGCAGGCTAGCGTGTCCGGCTCAAACCAGGCAAAGCACTGAAGTCCTAATCTGCCAGGGAAAACGGGCTCAGAGGTAGTCTCAGCACATCAGGTGGCAGTTCCAAGCGGTTTTCTGTGATCCAACCCATCACAGTCACTATTAAAAAATGGTCTGCACTATGAACAACATTGACCTATTTTAAACTGCTGATAAATCAAATGTTTTGAATTGGTTTTGTTGAAATCTACGGAATGCATAATGGTCTCCCCGTGATGCTATGAGAAAAGCAGAATGTGTCAGTTTCTTAGCTTTCCCCATATCTATTTTAAATAATAAACATTTGAAATATAGCGCAGTGATCTTTACCTTCCTCTCCATTATCGCTTCTCCCTTAAAAGAAAACAAAACAACATAGAGAAGGTGAGAATATTTAATGAGCACTGAAAATCCATATCAAGTATTCATTCCAGTTCTTTCATATTGTCCCCAGAAATATCCTTTTGCAATTATATATGGACCAGCATCTCAGCTAGTGTGAACTGGTGTTGCTATTCTCACATTAGTAGTACTCCCTTGTTTTATACCTGCTGAGGACTGTGGCAGATATGGTCATTACCTGCAGAAACAACACCGAGGAGAGGTCTATAGTTAAAATCTGTACCACTTCAGCTACCTATGCTGACAGAAGGGCTTCTCCTGTCAGTATAGGTACACCTCTTTTTTGAGACAAAGTAGCTACGTCAACAGAAGACCTCCCATTGACATAGCACTGTCTACACCATGGGTTAGGTCTGTTTAACTGAGTCACTCAGGTGTGGATTTTTCACAGTGGTGAGCGACATAGATCTGCTGACTTAATTCCCAGATGTAGATCTGCTCTGAGTTCTGCTGAACCTCATTGAATTAAGTTTCAGTATTTTAGGAGTTCATTGTATTAAAAATGCAAATGTGTATGTATCGTTGGGGGATTGTCTGGAACTTCTTTAAAGAAGAAACAGAACTGATGGAAACCCTGGAGAGTGCTGTGAGCTTCAAATGACTCTTTGGAAAGAGTGGGCCAGACAAGACTGAACTTTTAGTTGAGTGGGTTTCCTAGGAAATACTTGGATGCAAATTACCCACCTCCAGACCCATCCTTTTGAAGCTACGCCTTTAGGAGAAACCCATTGTCTGGCTGACTTATTCATGGGCTCTGCAGATCAAAGACACAAAAATGGATAAAGGAGAGTCTCAGATTCATGGGGGCTTGTCCTGAGCTGAAGGACTGTTCCCCTAACAGAGGCCTTGTTGGAATTGGGCTGATGTCTGGTAAGTTTGTTAGCATGTGTGAAGGGTCTTGTATTGCGTAAATGTTTTCTTTGTGAATTAATGTGCTTCCTTAGAAAGCTGAGTGGTAACTTAAGTAGGGCAATTACACTATTTATAGCCTCTCAACAGAAGGCAAAGCAGGCCTGTTGAGGCAGCTTGACTTGCTGTGGAATTCAGAGTGTAGGCAGGAAGCTGTGCATCCTGGAAATACCCTGAGTGTAGAGGGAGAGATGCAGGTCTCTGCCCAAGAGATGGCTGGGGAGCTGGGAGCCTAGAGTGGGTCCCATGCTTGGACCATGAGGGAGAATAAATGTGCAGTTGTCTTGAACTGAGACAGTTACAATAACAAACACTTGTTTTATCTCAAAAGTTTGCCTTTACCCAGGAGAATTCCCAAGGTCAGGTCCAGCACAGGTGCAGTGTTGGGTGAGGGGTAGGATAGGCACTCAGAAGAACCTACCCCTGAATTAATGAAGAAGCTGATGTGTGATTCCCTGCAGCTCAGCACCCAGCATGCACCAAGCACTTGCCGAGCCCTTCTCAGAATGTGCACCCAATTACTCCTATCTAGGAGCTACCCTAAGGCCTAAGAGGGAAGCACAGAGCTAGATATCTTGGGTCTGATGTGTAGCCTGTGGGTGGATGCAAAGCAGGTTTGCCTGACATTGCACAGGAACTCTGTGGCAGAGGCAGGGAAAGAATACAATGGTCCTGGACAGCATTCAACTGCCTTAATGAGGAGACCATCCCTCTCTTCCTGTCATCCCCTGTCTCGTTCACTCATCCCCCTCCAACTCTTGAACAAATGCGGCTTGGGACCTACAGACAACAACATTACTCACTACACCACCCTGAATCACTGAGCACTCAGCAACAAACCAGGCAAGGGTCCATTGGGGGGGCGGGGGGAGGGGGAATGATAGGATCTTTTAAAGACTATCATAATGCTTTTGCACAAGAAAGGCCAAATTAAGGTTACCCAGGCAAATTTAATTCTCTCATTTCCTAACATTTGTGTGCCTGATTTTGCAAAACTTTTGATCTTTTAATGACGGTCTTATGTGTGTAATTTCCTAGATTTTTTGAAAAAGCAACCAAAACAAAAAGCATAAATTCCATCATAAGGCATCATATACACACCCACGTAAGTCACCAGCAGGGTTGAAACTGCTAGATCCACCTACAATCACACTTCTCCACCACAACCCACCTCCTCATCAGATCTGTCTCTATTGGTTCCCAGTCCCTGTCTCCTTGCCCAGATGTTCCCATTCTTGCCCTCCCCAGGTTCTCATCCAATCAGTCTCTCCCACCTCTGGCTCTTAATACTTTCCCCTTGTTAATCTCCCCATCCCAGTCCCCTATATATAAAAGGCATGAAGAAAATAATATTGATTATATATGAAAATATATACTATTTACATACACTCAAATATGTTACATTTGTTACAAGCAATATAAACACTTGCCAAAAATTTACATCAATCTGTCCCATGTATTACCTCTTGCAGCATTCCTTTTTCTGTTTTCTAAAAGCAAAGTTAGAGAGAATATATGAATACTACATATAGTTTGGCAGTTATTCACTACTTAAAACCCTAGAGCCTAAAACTTGCCCACCTTTGATAGTAAGAGGGAGGTTGAGCTTTTCATTATACAGGAACTAAATATTATTCAAAGGAATTCACCTGGGAGGGCAGGGAATTTGGTACAGGACAGATTCTAAGGGGCCAAGATTGCAGTTGTTCTCTGTTATCTCTTCTGTGCCAATATAACAAGGCAATGTGTAGACAAAGAAAATAAGTGTGTGTCTAGGCTGGCTGTGAGCCTCTTTGCAATGACATTAAAATGTGTAAAATGGTTAGTTACCCAGCCCAAGTTTTCAGGGCAAACCTTGGAGTCCTGACTCAGGGGAAATTCCCCTTGATGTCAGTCTCATAAAGGGGAAGGACTGCAGGGGTCTGTCTTTGTATTAGTAAATCTGCTGTATGAATATGGCTCAGTTTGGAAAAGTAGAAGTAAGATTTTCATACCTAAGCAGCAATGATAATAAATGAGGAATGGAATGAGGATGAAGAGGGAAACAGTTGCAACGGCAAGGAGGATGCTGAAGAGTAGGAGCAGTTTGGGCATGTCCAGGTGTCCTTTGGAACAAGACAGAAAATGCGCCCTGTAGTTAGTGAAAATCTCCATCACATTTTCCCTGCTTTAGAAATGTCTTTTCATTTTAAACATAGAATAATTCTAGGAGGCTCTCGGTTTTATCTGTGTTAATTGTAATTGTAGTCAAAGTTATCTGACAACTGAAACAAAGAAGGCAGTCATGGGTTGTTAAGAAAAGAAGGAGAATAGCATATAACAACCTTTTTATGTATTAATTATTATTTATGATTTATTAATTATTATTATTGTATTGCCTATAGGCCTCCAGCTGTGATAAGGACTCCATTGGTCTGGTGCTGTACAGTCACATATCATGAGACAGTCCTGTCCCAAGTAGTCCATAATATAAATAAACCACAATATATGTCACATAATGTTGCATTTTCTTCCCATTTTAAAATCAATTGGTGAATTATTTGTGGTGATCAGATATAAAGTATCTCATGCCTTACATAAAGCAATACTAGGGCATAATGAGGAAGGAGGGGTTGGCCATTCTAAGACTCAGTTAGCTCCATATTCCAGGAAGGAAAGGTCACCAATTGTCTACATGCAGAGTTACTCCAACATAAGGTGTGATTTTAAACCAAGGCAAGGAGGTAGATGGAAGCAGTAACCTACAATGCGTGCAGCATAGAGACACCCTGTGTTAGATGGAAAGAGTTTAAAATCCCAACCCAACTTACCCAGAGAAGTTTGTGGTGAATCTGCAAAGGAATAACAGGTATTTCATTGGGTGCACATTGCTTTCCAGACACGGCCATGAACCTGAGATAGAATCTGTGCAAACAGATCTTGAACCTGGGGAGCCCCACTGAATTCTACATGGGCACAGGAGTCCATCCCCACAATCAACTGCAGGACTGGGTCTTTGGGTTAACAAAGGCATTTTAAGAATACTGGGTGAATGGATGGAACATGCAAACACAGAGCTGGAAAGAGATCAAAGCCCAAGGACAAATGGGTGCCACTAACATGCCCGCAAGCATCAAGGGAAGTGTGAGGGACACGACAGTGGGATGGGGTTACAAATGGCTTGGCATACTATCATATATCTCATATTTCCTTTCTCCATACATCTGCCCTGAAGTGGGATCAACTGAAAATTACATGTAGAGAATTGAAATATTGATACACTTTCAGAGTTTAAATTCTGGCTCAGATTATGTTTACAAAGGAAACTCTCTTTTTGACACTCTTTGGGAGGATTTATCTCTCTAGAGAATGTGGAAGCAAATCCATAGACTATTTAAAAGGTGACCCAGAGAGACGACTACTGACTCAATTTAGCTATTTAACAGCTCAGACACTAAGAAATAGTTTAAAGGTGAGAGCAATTCAAGAAATACAGTACATTAATTTGAATTCAAAAGTTTCTTAAAGCATAAACTCAGCAAAGCAGATGGTGTGCCCAGTGAGACCAATGTCTGTAATGAGCTGAACGAAATCGCTGGATCCACCACCCACAAGCATATGTGTGCATGTAAGAGAGAGAGAAAATCTGGCACCATACCTGAACAATGGTAAGTGAGGAAGATGGTTCCGATGATGATGAGAGCGAAGAGGGAAATTACAGCAGTGGTCAGGAGAATGATCTGAGCTAACAGCAGCTTAGACAGCTCTATGTTTTCTGGTAAACAAGGCAAGAGAATCCCCTATTGTTACTAAAAATCTGTAACATATATTTGCATAGCTCTAGAAATATCTTTCTATGTTAAACATAGAGAATAATTTTACATTGTTCCAGGTATTTTTGTTTGTTTTAGGCTAATCCATGATTATAACTGTTTGACAAATGCAACAAATAAGTAACTCTTGAACTTTGCAGAAAGCAAGGGGCACAACACAACACCATTTTCTTTTTTCCTTTTATTTGGTCTTATTGTAAATATTATTAAATATGCAAATACATTGTTACTGAAGAGAAAAGGTTGCCCTGTGGTGCCTCATGCCCTTCCATAATCTTAAAATCATAGATGATTAGGGTTGGAAGAGACCTCAGGAGGTCATCTAGTCCAACCCCCTGCTCAAAGCAGAGAGTGTCTAAATGTAACCTCTGAAAACCAGGAACACAAAGTTAACGTGCCCCATCTCTGGAACATAACCTTAACTTTGCCCTTGGAGCAAGTAATAGCTATTGGGAACGATAAAGTAAGGTGTTGCGGGTGGAATAATAAGTATATGTGAGGAAGTTCTATAAGAATCTGCCATTGTTTGTATTATGCTCCAAAGATTTGAACTGTAGCACTGGTCTGCATGCGCGCCAGCTGTTTTTGCTGTGTGAGGTGCAGCTGTTTGGGGGAGGGGGTAGTTGGAGAACCTGTCACTGTGGTCTGAGGAGAGAAGTGTGTGTACCACGAGAGACCCATTGTGCCTCATTTCAGTGCTGCATTGTGTAGGCTATCAGTAGCAGGGGAGAGGGGTCTTCTTGTCATGGGGACTATTTGGCATTGATCGCCAGTGCTTAGTGAGGGCTAAGTGAAGAAAGAATTCTCAGAGCAATAGGGGTGTAAGATTTAACAATTCTGCAGTGGTTTCTGTGGGCTCAGTGTGTGAGTGCAAACCAGGTAGAATAGGTCTGAAATTTTCCAAGGGGATATTTTTCCAATCAGAAAATTCCAACGTGTTAAAATAAAAATATGCTGCAGGAACATCTCAATTTGGACAACATTTTGTACCAGCTTACCCATCCCCCAGTTCTTGGGCAGTGTACCAGGCTTACTGTACTGGAACCAGAGCCTCCATCTCTAGCTTCCAGCAACTAGGATCAACAACTACATGGAAACTCCTCAGCCCTGGGCTTGGAGCATGCTCAGTATCTCTGTGGGGATGGTGCATGCACAGTCTGGTCCACATTAAGTGCTATGAGGGGATGTTGCATGCTGAGTGAGGATGGAATCTCTGCAGATTTTAGAGGCTACATTCATAAAATCTCTACTGAGCATGTACAAAATGAAATTTTTCAGAGGCTTAAAATGTGACCAAATTTGAGTGGATTTTCACAGCCCCACCTACAATACAATGTTATAGTAGCACTTGGATTCTATGAATCTCTGAATGTCTAAGTCCAGAAGGGACCATTGTGATCACCTCATCTGGCCTCCTGTATAACACAAGCCAGAGAGCTTCCTTAGAAAAATTCCTAGACCGTAGACCAAACCAGACCAGTGGCTGCACTGTGCTGGCTGCTACACAGACACATAGTAAGAGACAATGCCTGCCCAAAGAGATCCCAATCTAAACAAACCTCAATGTGTGGCATGTGTCCTTGAATGTCATCCCCAACATTTAAAAACAGAACATGACAATTATTTGCAGTGATCAGATATCAACTACAGACTCCAACATCTGCATAAAACAGACTCCAACATCTGGCCTCAGGAGGAAGGAAGGACAGGTAATGTTGCTGCACCAGGACCTCTGCAGCTCCATATCTCCTGCTGAACAACTTGTGAACTGGATGACTAGAACCTGTTCTCAAACACTTCTCTGAAACAGAATCCAAGGCTAGATTCAGACAAGTCCTGACTCTTTGCTGTTCATGAGCATTAACAGAAGTGCTGCTTTGATATAGTTGGGGTTGGTCCTGCTTTGAGCAGGGGGTTGGACTAGATGACCTCCGGAGGTCCCTTCCAACCCTGAGATTCTATGAGTCTATGATTTTACATGTGAACTTCCATATGTTTAACTTTGCTTTCACACAAGTCCACATTTGTTTAGAGTTAGATTTTGCCTCCTGTGGAGGAATAAGGGTACTGTTCCTTTGTGGTCAGAGGCCTGGGGCTAGCCTGGTCTAGCTATCTGAATAGCCCTTCCCATTACACCTGAGAGGAGAACTTTAGTAGCTGACCCTTAAATAAAGAGAGCCGCAGGAAGGCGTAGACGAAAAGGAACTCCAACACTCTCCAGGAACTTGAGGGGTAGAGGCAGTGTCCTCAGGGACTGCTACTAGTTACTGCTGAGGGGAACCGCATCAGAAAAGCAAACAGACAAGAGGAGAGACTAGCTGGGAGCTCTGTATTGCTGATGGTCTGAGGTAAGAGCTAGGAAATCTGTGACTGGAATTACTGGTGTGAGAGATGAATTTTGGGGTAACTACTGCTATGCTTGCACAGACTTTGAAGTAAGAACATGCAAAGATTTGGTTATGTTTTGTTAAGAAGGCTCAATTAAACAAACTACCCCAACTGAGAAGTAGCTTCCCTGGGTTCCTTGAGAAAGCACCATCAAATTAACCTCAGAGATTGCACTGACCCAGAAGAACAAAGCTTAGTTCAATAAGAGGAGAGTGCTATCAATTGGGCCTCATCCTTTATACCTCACTCATATGGGGTAGTGCTTTACTCCACAAGAAACACCATTGGCAGAGTCTCACTCTCAGCTTTGACACATGGGGGAAAAGAGTTGAATTAACATGTTACAGGCCCTACTGTAGACAAAAAAAGCCAAGTTTACTCTAGGGTTAATCATGACCTGTTAACAAGTTCTTAAATATGTCTGACTCAGTCTACACTAGTTGCTATGTGCAGTTTAAAAAAGTGTTAATTAAATGAGCTAATTACATTTTCTAACACAATTTAATATTTTTCCATAATCTGTGAAATTACTGATCATCCTAAATATTTTGTCTTATTCCCCCTCTTCTCCATATAAACAAATACGTTCCACTTGCCAGAACTTACACCAAGCTGGAGTCTGAGTAAGCACCTTTTCCTGATTCTGTATTTCTGTTTCCATAATATGAAAGACAGATAATTTATGACATTTGGATAAAAATAGCTTAGCAGTAAGTCATTACTTTGACCCATGGACCATAACAAATCAACATATCCTATTGTTGGGGAGTTTTAAACAAATAAACAAACACAAGAACTCAGTGATGAGTATCTAGATCAGAGCCATATTTCATCACCCAAAAGCCAAAACACTGGATCCAAACACCCTCAAGTGTTTGTGTGGGCGCAATTGAAAGTCTGGATTCAAATTCTCGATCATGTGTCTGATAATCCTTTGTAAAACTGGCAAGTTGTGGATCAAAAGCTGCAGCCTCTAAACAACAAAATTCCTCTTGATGCCAAGGACTAAGAGCTGCAAGATTAGCATGATAAGTACAGAGAAAGTCAGGCAAGGCAGAAGAAAGGTTTCCATACCTTTGCGATGATAAATGAGGAAAGCAATCCCAATGGCTATGAGCATGAGGGCAAGAACAAGAATGTCCATGAGAATCTTGTCATCTAGGACTAGTTTAGGAAAGTCCATGTTTTCTGTAGAACAAAACAAAAATATGGCCTGCAATCACTGAAAATATCCATTACAGAGATTTTTTTTCCTGCTCCAGAAATGTTTTTTTTCCCCCATTTGCAATGTAGAAAATTATTCTAAGGTGTGTGTGTGTGTGTATTTGTTTGTTTGTTTGCTGAAACCACAATCACAATTATTAGGCAAATGAAACAAAGGCTATGGCTTTCAGGAATACGAGAAGCACAGTGGCATAAATGGGGCAGAGGGGTGGCACATGTTGCCATTTTAGAACATAGATTACTTCATTTTCCCTTGAAGAACAGATCACAGGCTATTAAAGCCAGATGAATACAATCAGCACCTGTTGTCTGACAATTCCTTGAATTATAAACCAAGGTTGGATTTATAAGTGTTCTTTTCTGTTCACAGATTCTTGTGGAAGCACAGTACTTTCCGCGGAACATCCTGATGGTGAACTTTGCTTTGACAATGTTAGTTTAGGGACAGACCATGCCACCCTTACTCTGCATGTAGATCCACTGGCAGAACTTGGCCCTTAGGCTTTGCCTGTGTTGAGAATATGAAATGTGGTATAAAATGTGTTACCTGGCATGCTTTCATTAATATTACCCCAAGTACCTCATGTGGACAAAGACCCTAGCATGATGCTGTAATGATGTACAACTATTTATTAATCATATTCTAGATAAGTGGCCAATACACATGTCCAATCTTCATCCTGGAAAGTATATTCATATTGTCTACAAACCAAACTGGGAGGAGGTAGGTAGGCTTTCTGAAAACCAACTTTGCTCTGGGAGAAACAGAGGTTCCCAGAAAACAGGACAGACCTATAGTAATCCAGGAGCATGGCCCATTAAAACACAACGGCACATCCATGCAAACAGTGACAATCACCCAGGCCATTAACTGTGAGGGCCATGGCAGTCACCTTTCCCACCTGGACAAGGATTTGGGGTGAATGAAATGGACTCTCTAGGAGATAAAGAGACAAGGGTGTGTGAGGTAATATGTTTTACTGGACCAACTTCTTATGGGGAATGAGACAAGCTTTCAAGACAAACACAGCTTTTCAGTGTTATTGTATCTGTGTGGGTCCCAGGATATTAGAGATAAGATATATTAGAAAGACAAGGCCCAGATTTTTTGGTCAAGGTCTAGTCAAGGTTCAGACTCCAGAAAAAATAATAAAAAACCCTAATAATAATAATAATAATAAATAAAATAAAAATATTTTGAGGTCCGTTCAAAAGCATCTGGAGGTCCAGATTTGGCATGCTCTCCACCTATTGACTATCCCTGTACCAAGTTATATGGGTAGGAGGGGCTTAGGATACTGTGATAATTACAAAATATGAAATATTTAATAATGCATTTCAGAAAATCTGCATTCATCCATATTATAGAGGGCGCACAACTGGTTCAAAAACTCCACTCAAGGAGTAGTTATCAATGGTTTGCTGTCAAAATGGGAGGGCATATCTGGTGGAGTCCTGCACGGTCAGTCCTGGGTCTGACACAATATTCAATATTTTCATTAATGACTTGGATAATGGAGTGGAGTGTACACTTACAAAATTTTCAGATGACACCAGTCTGGGAGGGGTTGCTAGCACTTTGAAGCGCAGGATTAGAATTCAAAATGATCTGGATAAATTGAAGAATCAGTCTGAAATGAACAAGATGAAAGGAAAAGTCAAATGCACAGATTCTTAATGTGGGATTACTGACTAGGTAGCAGTACTCCTGAAAAGTATCTGGGGAATACAGTGGATCACGTGTTCAAAATGAGCCAACAATATGCTTTGGTAAAAAAGGCAGATATAATTCTGGGCTATATTAACAGGAGTGCCATATATGACACAGGAGGTACCTGTTCCACTCTACTTGGCACTGTGGAGGCCTCAGCTGGAGGACTGTGACCAGTTTTGAGTGTTACACTTTAAAAAAAGATGTGGACAAATTTGAGAGAGTCTAGAGGAAAGCAGCAAAATTGATCAGAAGTTTAGAAAACCTGACCAATGAGGAAAGGTTAATAGAATGGGACATGTTTAGTTTTGAGAAAAGACTGAGGGGGGCCCCTAATAACAGTCTTCAGATATGTTAGAGGCTGCTCTTAAGAAGACAGAGATCAGTTGTTCTCCATTTCCAGTGAAGGTAGGACAAGAAATAATGGGCTTAATCTTCAGCAAGGGAGATCTAGATTAGATATTAGGAAAAACTTTCTAACTATCGTGAAAGTCAAGTTGTGGAATCGGCATCAAAGGGAGGTTGTGGAATCCCCATGACTGGAGGTTTTTATGAAGTTAGACACCTGTCAGAGATGGTCTAGGTTTACGTGGTTCTGACCAAACATGGAGGAATAAACTGTAGGACCTCTTGAGGTCCCTTCCTGGTCCACTTTTCTATGATTCTATGTTCAGTGCTATGTGGCACTTCTTCATTATGGAAAGTCCTTTGGATTTGGACTCCAGCTCCTATTACTAGCCTTATTCAAGGATTAGGACAAAACACAGTGTGCTAATTATCCCTCTTCTTGTACATGAGCCACAAGAGCCACCAGGAGTTTAATTAAAAGTCTGCAGGGTGATACTTCCTGGAGGGAAGGGCAGGGAAATAGATTGAAGCAGCACCTCATGGACAGTGTATAAAATCATAGAATCATAGAATCTCAGGGTTGGAAGGGACCTCAGGAGGTCATCTAGTCCAACTGCCTGCTCAAAGCAGGACCAACTTCAACTAAATCATCCAGCATAGAGATCTCTTGTGCCAGAAGGGAAGAGCTCAGAAACCCAACCAAACTTACCCTTTTCAGCTGACATTGACAGACTTTTCAGTTGGAACCAACTGCCTTCAAATGGGGACCCCAATTCTGCAGTTGGACCCCTCTGCTTATGGAGCCCCATTGAAGTCAACTGGAACCAATGTGGGTGCAGAGATCTGTCCACGTGAAACCAATTGCCAGATGAGGTCTGTTTTTTTTAATGGAGAATGTGCATGTGATGGGAACATACTCAGAGATTAAAGCTGAAGCGACTACAGCTGTAGCTAACTTGCTGTCAAGCACTAAGCCAAGTGCCCGAGGCATGATACTAGGGTTAGCTTACCAGTGATCAGAGCTGTTGTCCATCAGCATGTCTGAAGTGACTTGAAATCAACTGGAAACTATAAATAGTAATGCAAATATTGGTGCATTGGTGCATATTTTATGATTTAAATCCAGCTTAGAATAATGTAGAAATGCAGGCTCTCTCCTTTGTCAATTGTATTTTTGAAGGACTTATTTTTCTAAAGAATAGTAATAATAACACCTACCTAGCACTTTGTATGAGTAGATCTCAAAGATCAGTATTGTTACCTCCTGAATGCCTAGCCCCACTGCGTGGGTTTCAGTTGTTCTCCCTTCTTCCCTGCATGAGCTGGGAGGGTTGAACCTCTGTCCATCCTCCCATGTCCAGGCCAGAATACTAAATAACTGAAGCCGTTAAGGTGGCATAAACCCACACCTCTGAAAACTGGAAAATGCAAAAAGAAGGTAAATGCTACTAACATAAAATCTTCACTTTTCTACACAAAAAGGTGGAAAAGTGTGATAGATAGATAGATGGATGACTATGAAGTACCATTATGAAAGATAATAATTAGCAATTGAGGACAAGGCTAGGAAGAAAAGTATGAAAATTGCTCTAGAGCTTGGAGCATTTACATATTAGGATATGTGAGACCCAAATTCAAATAACTGCTCCAAAGACCATTTAATTATTTAACCACAATGTCACAGGAGAGCTTGATGAAACCTCGCACTAGAACATCCCATATCCGAGTGGTTGGGGCACACATCTGAAAGATGCTAAATACCTGTTCAAATATGTTCTCCCTGTCAGAAAAAGGGGAAAATTGAATCTCGGTCTCCCATATAAGTGTCCTAATCATTGGGTTAGAAGGAGGGCACTGCCTTTCTGGGAATCTAGTCCTCTTTTGCTTTTAGCAAAATGCAAAATTTCAAGTTGGGTCAGAGGAAATATATGACTTTTGATTCCCCGAACATTTGTTTTGGTTCAACCCAAAACAAAATATATTTCAATTTTTTTGTAATTGCCAGTGAAGAAAAAAAATCCACTCTTTACCCAGCTCTAGTTACAGTAAAGGTAAAGCCACATAAATATTTCAAAACAACTTCTCTTCATGTTCTGTTCCATTTTTAAATAGATTTTAAACACAAAATATGCAATATCCAGCAATACATTACACCTGGTGGGTTTTATTGCTGCATTATAAAAACAGGATATTTCATTGCATTCATTTTTGAGATCTTTAGACTAGTAAATATGTGGGGAAGAATTCCAGAGAATCTGACTATTCATTAATGCATTATCAGTCTACAAACCTGTATTTACTTACTGTAAATTGGTGTGAATATATATATAAAAGCTTTGACCTGATATTTTCATTAACTGTAGTTGGGCAGACACATAAAATCATAGAAGATTAGGGGAGGAAGAGGCCTCAGGAGGTCATCTAGTCCAATCGCCTGTTCAATGCAGGACCAACCCCAACTAAATCATCCCAGCCAGAGCTTTGTGAAGCCGGGTCTTAAAATCCTCTAATGATGGAGATTCCACCTCCACCCTAGCTAACCCATTCCAGTGTTTCACCACCATCCTAGTGAAATAGTTTTTCCTAATATCCAACTGAGACCTCCCCTACTGCAATTTAAGACCATTGCTTCTTGTTCTGACATAGGTGCTTTTTACAAAATAAATTCTTAGTAACTGGACAGATACAGTTTTACTATATTCATATTATTTTTACACTAAAGAAAAGTGAAGAATTATTCTCTCTGATTTCCTCACATAGGGCCCAAGTCTTTCTCCACTTAATCATAGAATCATAGAAGATTGGGGTTGGAAGAGACCTCAGGAGGTCATCTAGTCCAGGAAGTGGTGTGCTAAGTCTTCATTAATTTAAGGTTTTGCGTGCCAGTAATACATTTTACATTTACAGGGGCTGGTGGAGGGAACCCCAGACCGGCAGCACTGGCTGCAGATGGAACCCCCGATCGGCAGCACGGGGGGCAGACTGAACCCCAGACCCCCTCTGTCATTCTGGGGGTCCATCCATCCAGGCCGGCAGCCTAAAGACAGCTCAGTGTGAGCTATTATATAATTGTGCCTGGGGATTCTTTTCACTACTCTTCAGAGGGTTCTATATTTTTGGTGAAGATGCTATCAAGAAAAGTTGTAAAATTTGTACAGGTGCAAGCTAACAAACTACGACTATGGAGAAACATCAGATGTAAAAATTGTTACATTACTGAAGTTTTCTCACTAGAATTTTATGATTAAAAACCGAGACTATTGCAATCACAGGAACAGCAGAGAAGAAAATTTGACAAAGCCTAATTATGTTTAACAAGCATGCCACACATAATGAGAGCATGTCAGCATTTCAAGAAAAGAACACAGCAAAAGGTATTCTGTTTAATCACCTTCATTTTACAAAGCAATCCAGCATTCATGCCTGACACACACAGTCTCTCTCATGTATGGTACAGGCTGGCTATGTTCCCCCCAAATTATTCAGTTAGTTACCAAGTGAAATTTTATCTCTTTGTTGACATTCACATCAGAGCCTTGTGAGATCAATGAATTAATAGTTATTTTATTCTGGGGCATGATTTTTTTTAACTTTTGGTTAATTTTGTAAGAATTTTAAATATGCTAAACTAATTTCTTGCATAGTTGAGAGAAGAAATCTACCTCAAAGGTTGGAATGAACTCATGTTATGTATCTCTTGCTCTTGTAAAGGGTTTAATTACATTAATATGGCCCACAGTTTTCTTTCACACTTTAAGTGTCTCAAATACAGATTTCATTTCGATTAAAACATCCAGTTTAATGTGCCTTAAATGCCCAATGATCAAGCCGATTTGAGGCTTAACCTTCAAAAAAGTCCACTTTACAGCAGTAGCTCTCAGCCTTTCCAGACTACTGTACCCCTTTCATGAGTCTGATTTGTCTTGTGTATCACAAAGTTTCACCTTACTTAAAAACTACTTGCTTACAAAATCTGACAAACATACAAAAAGTGCAACAGCACACGATCAAGCAATTTTTCAGTATTTCTCTAATCTCAAACTGCAGAGCAGGTGTTTTCCTTAAAATATTCATCTACAATCGGTCCATATGGATTTCACCCTTTCTGGGTCCCATCTTTCCCTGCAATATTGATCCACACAAACACCCCAGATACTTTTCAAGTTCAGAAGACTGTAGCATGTGCATTTAAGAGGAAAAGCACTGACTGTACCAGCAACAGAAGGTGGGGGTGGAGGGTGGGGGAGGGGACACTGCTACCACATAAAGGAGCATTAGGAGGTTCTTTCAAATGAACCTGTGCAGGCTTGTGCACCAAATACTCTTATTGACACAGTGCCCAGGCCAGGGGAGTTTCAGCTTCTCCCTTTAGGTGATGCCAATGACCCAGAGAAGTAGCTCAGCTGCAACTCCTGACATGAAATTGACACAGCAGGGACTGGAGCTCTCAGAAGCTGCCCTTAAGACCCGGGTCCCTGCTGCCCAAAAAACTCATATGGCTGCTTCTAGGGACCACTGTGCTCCCCACTGCCTTCCCCTTTGAGATGCAGATACCCTGTGATGCAACACCTACCCAGATTACCCTGCAGTTTGCGCGTTTTAAAGCTGAAAGCTGCCTGGGGGATGGGCACTCTCCCCTGAGCTGAAGTGCCGCTGTGTTAGCATACAGGGACACAGGAAGAGCCTCCCCCTCTCCATCTACTCTCAGCACCAGAGAAGGGGAGAGGAGAGTGGGAGCATGAGGAGGCAGCGGGGCCATGCAAGGGGGGACAGGGGGCGGGTGCGACTCACGGTGCCCCCACTTTTGCAGCATTTTGCACCAGTCCAGGCTCCCCCTTTAAAGTCCAGGGGCCGGGAGACAGTCGCAAAAGCCACTCATGCCCTAATGAAGCTGAGCGAGGAGGCAGCTGCAGCGAGCCGCCTCCTGTCTCCCGGATCCACGCTCAGCTTCTGTGGCCCGTGGGTCAGGGTGGGGGGCGCTGAGATCCCGGGGGGTGGAGGAGATGGCTGGGGGGGGGGGGGGTCGGTGCAGGGCTGGTGCAAGGAAGTTTTGCCTAGGGCGCGAAACTTCCTTGTGCCAGCCCTGCATGTCATCTGTCCAAGTTTCCGCTTCTTGTAAGCTTCCTTTATAGGTTTAAACTCACAGAAGATTTCACTCTTAAACCAAGCTGGCCACCTGCCATATTTGCTATTCTTTCTGCACATTGGGATGGTTTTTCTTGTGCTCTCAAAAAGGCTCCTTTAAAATACAGCCATCTTAAGTTAAGTGAAAACTAACCTGAGTTAGTGAAAATACTCACATTGGCTTCAGTGGACACTGACTGGATCAGGCACATAATGACTGATCAAATAAGGTGTGGAAAAATAGGTTTTTTTCTGTGCATTTTTCCAAAGGTTTCTACAACAGAGCTGACAGAATTTGAACAACAAAAAGCATAGGGAAGAGAAAGTCCCTGACTGTTTGTAAGGCATCACTGTGAACCTGCTAGCACAGTAATGCCATAGGAGTTAGGTTAGTTGTAATTAAGGTTTTTGGGTGGACAAAAAGGGGAACATGAAAATCAGTACAACTGGTTTTAATCAAAGAGAGGAATATTGTGCTGAACGGTTTGCATAGCAGAATCATTTACTGGTCAGATTGTATTGAACTAACAATAGAATGCTGGAATATCAGGTATGGAGGGTGATGCTTTTCTGATAGTTCACCAGAAAACCCCATGTACCATTTAGAACAGAGTTAAGCAAAGACATGGGGGGCACTTGCAAGAAAAAATATATTAGAACTGCCCACCAAAGTATGATGCTGTTAACAAATTACTTCTAGCAAAATGCCTTAGGAAAAGCAGTAAATAGCTCTGTACTTACATGTTCAGCTTGAAGGGAACCTTATCCTCTAGCTCTGTATACAGCCTCCAGTGACTGTCCAGTTAATAGACAACTTTAGAAAACTAGCGAGAAAGAGCTCCTACCACATGCAGGCAGTGTCCTGGGCACGGTGTATAAGCAAGAACAGATGTTCAATATAAAAAGGAGGTGAGTCTGCTCTTGTTTACACTGGTGCGGCACCAGGGGAAGTTGACATTTGTCTACATGAGAGCAGAAATTCAGCCCAATGTTTAGATGAAGTGTACTAAACTGTTACATGATTTCTTGGGCATTTAAATCAGTAAAGCCTCCTGCTTATAAGTAGAACAATTAGCTGAGATCTGAATGATCTCTACCAGTCATAGCTCAGATCTCAGGCCTACTCCTGCCACACCTCTCCATTACCTGACCTGGCCTACCTCTCACAGCTCTGTGTCTCAGGGCAACAGCCAGATGAAAATGTGTTTCACACACAGGGAGGGCAGGAGAATGGGTCAGCAGTGACCCCCAGCCCTACAGTGGGCAGGGACCCTGTCGGTAAACCAAGATTTTGGGGGCCTACTGCTCTGAGGAGTCTGAGCCCCACTCTATGCTTCTCCGTGTCAGTCAGGTTTGGGGTACCCCTCCCCTCTAGGGGGTGAGTCCCACTCTTTGCCCCTCCATGTATTTCCCGCCATCTGATTGGGCCCTCCCCTTCTGGGGATGTCTGAGCTTCAATCTGTATTGCCCCCGTGTGAGCCAGCCTCTGCGGGACCCTGACTCTACAGTCTGAGCCTCTGTCCATTCCATGTGTGAGCTGGAATACTAAGTGCCTGATGGAGTGGAGGTGCCGCATCTTACACTGCTGAAACCAAGCAATACAAAGTGAAGGTAAATGCCACTAAAAAAAAAAATCTGTATTTTCATTTCTCTACATAAATGGGTAAAAAAGAAAAGTGTGTGTCTATGTATGCGTAGATATAGTACTGAGGGATGACCATGAATTGCCGCTATGAATGATGATGAGTCGACTCCACATCCTTGTGGTAAGGGTCCAAAAATAGGGTGTTGGAACCCCCAGTTCAACTTCCTGTGCCAAGGACTAATGTAGTTAGTTATACAGAGTGGAACAGCTTCAATAGGAGAGATTGAGAACCGACCCCCCCGCCACACACAGACACACACAGCTCAGAAATATCTCATACCTCAGTGGCTTGGATACTTTTCTCTAATATAGGAGCCCCAAGTTCATAGAATCATAGAATCTCAGGGTTGGAAGGGACCTCAGGAGGTCATCTAGTCCAACCCCCTGCTCAAAGCAGGACCAACCCCAACTAGATCATCCCAGCCAGGGCTTTGTCAAACCTGACCTTAAAAACCTGTAAGGAAGGAGATTCCACCACCTCCCTAGGTAACCCATTCCAGTGCTTCACCACCCTACTAGTGAAAAAGTTTTTCCTAATATCCAACCTAAACCTCCCCCTCTGCAACTTGAGACCATTACTCCTTGTTCTGTCATCTTCTACCACTGAGAACAGTCTAGATCCATCCTCTTTGGAACCCCCTTTCAGGTAGTTGAAAGCAGCTATCAAATCCCCCCTCACTCTTCTCTTCTGCAGGCTAAACAATCCCAGTTCCCTCAGCCTCTCCTCATAAGTCATGTGCTCCAGCTCCCTAATCATTTTTGTTGCCCTCCGTTGGACTCTTTCCAATTTATCCACATCCTTCTTGTAGCGTGGGGCCCAAAACTGGACACAGTACTCCAAATGAGGCCTCACCAGTGCCGAATAGAGGGGAATAATCACGTCCCTCGATCTGCTGGAAATGCCCCTACTTATACAGCCCAAAATGCCGTTAGCCTTCTTGGCAACAAGGGCACACTGTTGACTCATATTCAGCTTTTCGGCCACCATAACCCCTAGGTCCTTTTCTGCAGAACTGCTGCCCAGCCATTCGGTCCCTAGTCTGTAGCAGTGCATGGGATTCTTCCGTCCTAAGTGCAGGACTCTGCACTTGTCCTTCTTGAACCTCATCAGATTTCTTTTGGCCCAATCCTCTAATTTGTCTAGGTCCCTCTGTATCCTATCCCTACCCTCCAGTGTATCAACCACTCCTCCCAATTTAGTGTCATCTGCAAACTTGCTAAGGGTGCAGTCCACACCATCCTCCAGATCGTTGATGAAGATCTGCTCCCTTCTCTGCATTTGGAATATGAGGGAATACAACCCGTGTGTCCCATCAGAGCACCCACTATGCCAGAAGTTACAAGGAGAGTGCCACCAGCTTCTTCTACAGGCCCTTTGTGAATCTAGACCGCCCTTGATTCTATAGAAGTTCACAAAATGGAAACAAAAAATTTCAAGTTGGGCCCAACAAAACATTTCATTTAGCAGACTCCAAACCATTTCAGTTTTCTGATTGTCTGAATATATAGAAAAATTAGTTTTTGATTCGACTTGAAATTGAACTCTTTTTCAATTTTTTGGAATTGCCAGTGAACGAAAAAATCCATTATTTGCCCAGCTTTAGTTACAGGAAAAGTAAAATTGAGTAAATAGTTCCAAATAAAGTCTTTGAATATGCAGTTCAATCTTTAAATGGATTTCAACACAAAATACACATCGAAATGTATGTCACCAGTTGTGTTTTATTGCTGTATAATTAACACACAATTGTGTTGCATTAATTACTGAGATCTTTAGACTATTATATATGGGGAAAGAATTCCAGGAAAATGGATTATTCATTCACGTATGTGTCAGTCAACACACCTGTATTTACCTACTGTAAATTAATTTGTGCAAACAGCTTTGAGCAGTACCTAAGGAACTGATATTTTCATATAATTTGTCAATATAGGTGGGCTGTCACAGTCATTTCTGTGACAAAGTGAGGCTTTTCTGTAACATGCCTCAGTTTCCTTATGTACTTTGTATTGCTACCCAGTGGATACAAATGTGTTAAATCTGCTGTTTTGGGCATAGCAAGAGACATGCAGTGTTGGGGTCACTGTCTGGGGTGGAATGCATGGGTCACTGAAGACAGGCTGAAATCAGTCCAGATCATTGGAGAATTTGCAAACACAAAGGAAACTCCAAGAATTGAGTAATTGTCACCTATTTGTGGGGCTCCCCAACAAGTGGAATATGTGAACTGCAACTGGATAATGGACAAACAGGTGTCAGTAATAAGGGACGATTTTTGGAAGAGACTCGGCAGTTCTCACATGAGACTGACATAGAGTCAGAGCTGGGTAGTACACTGGCTTGGCAAGAATGAACACATTTCTCTGTGCTAACCGGAGGACTTCCCCTGACTGGGTTCCAGTTGAATAATAAACCCTGCTCCATTTTGAAAATGCTGCCTGGTGCCACTGCAAATACGTGCTTTGGTCCCTGAAAAGTGTAAAAGTCTCTGACCAAGTGTCAATCTCAGTTGGACCTGCTTTGTAGAGATCTTGGTGTGAAACAGGAGTACAAGAGCCCAGCTGCTCAATCTTGGAGGTGTTAAGGCTGCGTAGAAGAGCGGGAGCTTTTAGGGTCTGGCACACTGAAGGAGCTCCTCCAAGGGACTGTTTAAAAGCACCCAACCTGTGGATCTGTGGTAGCTATATTTATTAATTCCTAGTAACTGGACAGACACAGTATTACTATGTTCACATTCTTTTATACTAAAGTAAAAGAAAGATTTACTCTCTCTGATTTCCTAACCTGGGAGCCGATTCATTCTCCTCCCAAGTCAACAAAAAGACTCACATTGGGTTCAGTGAGCACTGACTGGATCAGGCACATACTGACTGAGCAAACAGTGTGGGAAAAAAAGAATGAGGAGTACTTATGGCACCTTAGAGACTGTAATTACCCAGCCACTCCCAGTCTTTATTCAAGCCTAATTTAATGGTATCCAGTTTACAAATTAATTTCAGTTCAGCTGTTTCTCATTGGAGTCTGTTTTTGAAGGTTTTTGTTGAAGGATTGACACTTTTAAGTCGGTTACTGAGTGACCAGAAAGATTAAAATGTTCTGCTACTGGTTTTTGAATGTTATGATTCCTGATGTCAGATTACTGTCCATTTATTCTTTTGTGTAGAGACTGTCCGGTTTGGCCAATGTACATGGCAGAGGGGCATTGTTGGCACATGATGGCATATATCACATTGGTAGATGTGCAGGTGAACGAGCCCCTGATGGCATGGCTGATGTGATTAGGTCCTATAATCGTGCCCCTTGAATAGATATGTGGACAGAGTTGGCACCAGGCTTTGTTGCAAGGATAGGCTCCTGAGTTAGTGTTTTTGTTGTGTGGTGTGTGGTTGCAGGTGAGTATTTGCTTCAGGGTATTGGGGGGCTATCTGTAAGCGAGGACTGGTCTGTCTCCAAAGATCTGTGAAAGTGAGAGATCATCTTTCAGGATAGATTGTAGATCTCTGATGATGCTCTGGAAAGGTTTTAGTTGGGGCTGAAGGTGATGGCTAGTGGCGTTCTGTTACTTTCTTTGGCCTGGTCTACAGTACATGATTATGTTGAATTTAGCCGCGTTAGGTCAAATTAAAACTAAATACGTCCACACAACCAACCCAGTTTTGTCGACTTAAAGGGCTTTTAAAATCGATTTCTGTACTCCTCCCCAGCAAGGGAGTAGCAGTAAAATCGACCTCGCTGGTTGGAATTTGAGGTACTGTGGATGCAATTCGACAGTACTGGCCTCTGGGAGCTATCCCAGAATGCTCCATTGTGACCTCTCTGGACAGCACTTTCAACTCAGATGCACTATCCAGGTAGTCAGGAAAAGCCCCGGGAACTTTTGACTTTCATTTCCTGTTTGGCCAGCATGGTGAGCTCATCAGCAAAGTTGACCATGCAGAGCTCGTCAGCACAGGAAACCATGCAGTCCCAGATTTTCAAAAGAGCTCCAGCATGGACCGAAAGGGAGGTACTGGATCTTATCGCTGTATGGGGAGAAGAATCTGTGCAGGCAGAACTCCGTTCAAAAAAAAGGAATGCCAACATATATGTCAAAATCTCCCGGGGCATGATAGACAGAGGCTATTCCAGGGACACCCAGCAGTGCTCAGGCAAGCCTACCAAAAAACAAAGGAGGCAAATGATTGCTCCGGGTCACAGCCCCATACGTGCTGCGACTATGATGAGCTGCATGCAATTCTAGGGGGGGATGCTACCACTACCCCACCACTGTCCGTGGACACCTGCAAGGGGGGAGTCTCACGGAGCAGAGAGGATGATTTTGTGGAGGAGGAAGAGGAGGACAGTGCACAGCAAGCAAGCAGTGAATCCGTTCTCTCCGGCAGCCAGGAACTGTTCATCACCCTGGAGCCAATGCCTTCCACACCCTCCCAAGGTGGGCTCCCGGACCATGAAGCCGGAGAAGGCACTTCTGGTGAGTGTACCTTTGTAAATACAACACAGTGTTTAAAAGAAAGTGTGTTTAAGCACCCTTGAAAAGTACCCCTTGCGGTTTACGTACTGGCTGACACGGTGGTCCAGTGCCAAGATAGGGATATGAGTTCCGTCTATCGCCCCACCGCAGTTAGGGAACCCCATCACAGCAAAGCCATCCACTATGACCTCCACGTTTCCCAAAGTCACTACCCTTGATAGCAGCAGGTCAGTGATTATGTTGGCTACTTGGATCACAGCAGCCCCCACAGTAGGTTTGGAAATCACTCCAAACTGATTTCTGACTGACCGGTAGCTGTCAGGCATTGCAAGCTTCCAGAGGGCTATCGCCACTCGCTTCTGAACTGGCAGGGCTGCTCTCATTTTTGTATTCTTGCACTTCAGGGCAGGGGAAAGCAAGTCACAAAGTTCAAGGAAAGTGGCCTTACGTATGCGAAAATTTCGGATCCACTGGGAATCATCCGATAGCTACAAAACTATGTGGGCCAACGAGTCTGTGCTTGTTTCCTGGGCCCAGAATCAGTATTCCACGGCATGAACCTGCCCCATTACCATCATGATGTCCCAATTGCCACATCCCGTGCTTCCAGGAACGTCTCTGTCCATGTCCTCATCACTATCGCCATTGCACTGTCGTCACCTCCTCGCCCAGTTTTGCAGGTTCTGCACATACTGCAGGAGAATGCGCGAGGTGTTTACAATGCTCACAACTGCAGTGGTGGTCTCAACAGGCTCCATGCTTGCAGTGCTATGGCGTCTGCATGAGTAATCCAGGAAAAAAGGCACAAAACGATTGTTTGCTGTTGCTTTCAGGGAGGGAGGGGTGACTGACGACATGTACCCAAAATCACCCATGACAATGTTTTTGGCCCATCAGGCATTGGGAGCTTAACCCAGTATTCCAGTGGACACCAGAGACTGCAGGGACTGTGGGATAGCTACCTACAGTGCACCGCTCCGAGAGTTGATGCTAGCCACGGTACTGTGGACGCACTCCACCGACTTAACGCATTTAGTGGGACACACACAATCAACTGTATAAAATCTCTTCCAAAAAATCGACTTCTATAAAATTGACCTAATTTCATACTTAGTTGGGCCTGTCCTGTAGTAGGTGATTTATGGGTACCCTTCTGGCTCTATCAATCTGTTTCTTCACTTCAGCAGATGTGTATTGTAGTTTTAAGAATGCTTGATAGAGATCCTGTAGGTGTTTGTCTCTGTCTGAGGGTTTGAAGCAAATGTGGTTGTATCTTAGAGCTTGGTTGTAGACAATGGATCATGATGTGGTCTGGATGAAAGCTGGAGGCATGTTGGTAAGTATAGCGGGCAATAGGTTTCCGGTATAGGGTGGTGTTTATGTGACCATCACTTATTTGCACTGTAATGTCAAGGAAGTGGATCTCTTGTGTGGACTGGTCCAGGCAGAGGTTGATGGTGGGGTGGAAATTGTAGAAATTCTGTTGGAATTCCTCAAAGGCCTTCTTCCCATGGGTCCAGATGATGAAGATGTCATCAATGTAGCGTAAGTAGAGTAGAGGCCTTAGGGGACAAGATCTGAGGAAGTGTTGTTCTAAGTCAGCCATAAAAATGTTGGCATACTGTGGGGCCATGCAGGTACCCATAGCAATGCTGCTGACTTGAAGGTATACATTGTCTCCAAATGTGAAATAGTTGTGAGTGAGAACAAAGTCACAAAGTTCAGCCACCAGGTTTGCCGTGAGATTATCATGGATACTGTTCTTGACAGTTTGTAGTCCATCTGGGGATATGGGGCAAAAATTGGGGATTGGTCCTGCTTTGAGCAGGGGGTTGGACTAGATGACCTCCTAAGGTCCCTTCCAACCCTGATATTCTATGATTCTATGATTCTATGATCTTTGTGTGGAATCTTGGTATAGAGAGCTTCTACATCCATAGAGGCCAGGATGGTGTTTTCAGGAAGATCACCAACTGATTGTAGTTTCCTCAGGAAGTCAGTGGTGTCTCGAAGATATCTGGGATTGCTGGTAGCATAGGGCCTGAGTAAAGAGTCTACATAGCCAGACAATCCTGCTGTCAGAGTGCCAATGCCTGAGATGATGGGGCTTCCAGGATCCCCAGGTTTATGAATCTTGGGTAGCAGATAGAATACCCCTAGTTGGAGCTCTAGGGGTGTGTCTGTCTAGATTTGTTCATGTGCTTCTTCAGGGAGTTTCTTGAGCAGATGGTATAGTTTATTTTGGTAGCCCTCAGTGGGATCAAAAGGTAATGTCCTGTAGAATGTGGTGTCAGAGAGTTCCCTAGCAGCCTCTTATTCATATTCTGACCTATTCATGATGACAACAGCACCTCCTTTGTCAGCCTTTTAGATTATGATGTCAGAGTTGTTTCTGAGGCTGTGGATGGCATTGTGTTCTGCACGTCTAAGGTTATGGGGCAAGTGATGCTTCTTTTCCACAATTTCAGCCCATGCATGTCATCTGAAGCACTCAATGTAGAAGTCCAGTCTGTTGTTTTGACCTTCAGGAGGAGTCCACGCAGAAGCCTTCTTTTTGTAGCTGTCAGGGTTCCCCATCCACTCTGAACTCTAGGGTATAGATGTGGGGACCCGCATAAAAGAATCCCTACGCTTATATTTTACCAGCTTAGGTTAAAACTTCCCCAAGGCACAAATTCCTTTCCTTGTCCTTGGATGGTATTGCTGCCTCCACCAAATGATTTACACAGAAATTCAGGGAAGGGTCACTTGGAATCCCTATTCCCCCAAACTATCCCCCCAACCCTCTTCACCCCATTTCCAGGGGAGGATTGAGAATAATATACCAACTAATTGCCTTAGCAATTTGAGCACAGCCTGGACACTTTGTCTTCAGGACACTGAAATCAAGCAGGTTCTTAAAATAAGAACATTATAAAGAAAAAAGTAAAAGAATCACCCCTGCAAAATAAGGATGGAAGGTAACTTTACAGGGTAATATAAAGATTTAAAACACAAAGAATTCCCCTCTGGGCTCAGCTTTACAGCTACAAAAACAGGAATAAAACTACCTCTGTAGCATAGGGAAATTCACAAGCTAAAACAAAAGATAATCTAACGCATTTCCTTGCCATACTTACAATTTCTGAAGTTTTAGATGGATTATTTCAGGTATATTTTCAGAAAATGTTGTACCTGCTCGCTTCTTCCTCCATCTGTAGAGGGAACAACAAACAAATCCGCCCTCCCACCCAGATTTAAAAGTATCTTTTTTTCTTGTTGGTCCTTCTGGTCAGGTGCCAACTAGGTTATCTGAACTACTTAACTCAATACAGGTAAGGCAATCCAGTACAGTTGCCAAGGATACATAAAGGTTGCTATTCTTCCCCCATTCAAGACAGTAGGAAGCTTTCTGTGGGTTTGTGTCCTGTTCAGTGGTGTGTTGGAAATATTCCTTGAGTCAGAGATGTTGAAAATAGGATTGTAGGTCACCACAGAACTGTATCGTGTTTGTGGGGTTGGTGGGACAGAAGGAGAGGCCCCTAGATAGGACCGACTTTTCTGCCAGGCTAAGAGTATAGCTGGATAGATTAACAATATTGTTGGGGTGAGTTAAGGGAACCACTGTTGTGGCCCCTTGTGGCATGTAGTAGTTTAGTCATAGAATCATAGAATATCAGGGTTGGAAGGGACCTCAGGAGGTCATCTAGTCCAATCCCCTGCTCAAAGAAGGACCAATCACCAACTAAATCATCCCAGCCAGGGCTTTGTCAAACCTGACCTTAAAAACCTCCAAGGAAGGAAATTCCACCTCCTCCCTAGATAACCGATTCCAGTGCTTCGCCACCCTCCTAGTGAAAAAGTTTTTCCTAATATCCAACCTAAATCTCTCCCACTGCAACTTGAGACCATTACTCCTGGTTCTGTCTATTTAGATCTGTTCTGTCTTGTCTGTTTAGATAGTTTAGTGTCCTTTTTCCTCTGTAGAGAAGGAAAGTATGTGTTGTAAATGGCTTGTCTAGTTTTTGTAAAGTCCCAAGTCCCCGGTTTTGGGAGCTCATTCTTGATCTTCCCCTGTTCGCTATATAGGATTTTGATCAGGTGGTTCCGCAGTTTCATTGAGAGTTTGTGGCACAATCTCTCACCATAGTCCATAGTCTGTGTGGTATGTTGATTGTAATGGATTTTTTACCTTCAATCCTTTGTTATGATATCCAACTCTTTGCATTTGGAAAGGAAGATGAAGTCTGTCTGTATCTGCATGAGTTTTTTCACAAGGCTGATGGATTTCCACTTCATAAGGCTAAATTCAGTGCCTTGCATGGTGACACGTTTCAGAGTGGTAGCTGTGTTAGTCTGTATCAGAAAAACAATGAAGAGTCCTTGTGACACCTTAGAGATTAACAAATGTATTTGGACATAAGCTTTCATGGGCTAAAGCCCACTTCATCAAATGCTGATACTCACACCTTCTTGTCAACTCTTTGAAATGGGCAACCTTGATTACATTGGCCTCATTAGCACTATAAAAGTGATTTTTCCCCTCCCTTGGTATTCACCCCTTCTTGTCAACTGTTATGAATAGTCCCCTTCCACCTTAATTGAATTGGCTCGTTAGCACGGACTCCCCACTTGGTAAGGAAACTCCCATCTTTTCATGTGCTGTGTATTTATATCTGCCTTTGTATTTTCCACTCCATGCATCTGATGAAGTGGGTTTTAGCCCACGAAATCTTATGCCCAAAAAATTTGTTAGTCTCTAAGGTGCCACAAGGACTCCTCATTGTTTTTTAAGGGTTTTCAGTGGACAAAGAGAGAACATGAGGATCACTACCACCTTATGAATATTGTGCTGAACAGTTTGCATAGTTGAGTCATTGTATAGAACTGACAGAATAGAATGCTGGGCTATCAGGTTGGGAGGATGATGCTTCTCTTATAGTTCACCCCAAATTCCCATGTACCATTTAGAATAAAGTTAAGCAAATACATGGGGGGGGAGGGCACTTGCAAGAAAAAAAACATATTGGAGCTACCTCCCAAAGTATGACAATAACAAATAAGCTTTAGCAAAATGCCTTTCGAAAAGCAGTAAATTGTTCTGTACTCACATATTGAGCTTGAAGGGAACTGTGAGGGGTTGGGGTCACAGAGACCTGCTTGGTGCTGCCACCTGGTGTGCCAAGGCTACTTCTGCCCCTTCTTCCAGGCCTTTTCCAGCTTGGGACTCCCGAATCCTGTCTGTTTTGAGCCAGATTCCACTGATCTGCTGAAAACTCAGACCCAGGTCCGAACCAAGTCCACTGACAACTGTAAGGCTCCTGGAAGCGCTCTTGCCTTTGACACCCCGGTGTCCAACTCCCAAGGAGGTTCAAACCCTTAATAAATCCATTTTACCCTGTATAAAGCTTATACAGGGCAAACTCATAAATAGTTCGCCTTCTATTTCAAAGATAGAAAGATATGCACAGCTGTTTGCCCCCCCCGGGTACCAACTCGTACACCAGGAAACTTAATGAGTAAAAAGTGATTTTAATAAGTACAGAAAGTAGGATTTAGGTGATTCCAAGTAGTGACAGACAGAACAAATTGAATTACTAAGTAAAATGAAATAAAACCCGCAGGTCTATGTCTAATCAAACTTCACACAGATATCAAAACCTCACCGGCTCCAGCTTTCTTTCTTTCACAGGCTGTAAAGCTTCTAGCCTGGGTCCAGCAGTCACTCACACCCCCTATTGTCTCTGTCCTTTGTTCAGTCTCTCTCAGCTATGTCCTTGGGGGGTGGAGAGCTTCTTTCTTTAGCCAGCTGAAGACAAAATGGAAGGGTCTCCCCCGGGCTTTTATAGTCTTTTCCCCTTCCCTGTGTAACATCCTGTTACCATGGAGTTTTGGGATCACATGGGCAAGTCACATGTCCATGCACCTTTCGGCAACCAGTCCAACCAGTTGCATTCCAGACCAGGCCCCGATGTGGATTGGGGTCTGCAACTTCTTTTGTCTGTTAAGTGTTTGTACTTAACTTGCACATTCTTTCCTCCGGACCTGGTCCCATGCTCTTACAAAGGCTATGCATAAAACCAGCAAATATAAAACCAATATTCATAACTTCAACTACAGCAATGATATGTGCATACAAACAGGAGGAATAGATTCAGTAGGTCATAACTTTCACAGAGATATGTTACATGGCACATGTAGCATAAGACATATTCTAGTTACACATATACATTTATAAGCATCTCCCCATAAAGTTTTATGGGGTACACCGTCACAGGAACCTTATCCTCTGGCTCCTTATACAACCTCCAATGGCTGTCCAGTTAATAGACACCTTTAGAAAACTAGGGAGAAAGAGCTCCTCCTACATGCAGGAAATGTCCTCGGGATGGTGTGTAAGCAAGAACAGATGTTCAATATGAAAAGAAGGCAGCAATTCTGCTCTTGTTTACACTGGTGTGGAACCAGGGGAAGTTGACATCTGTCTACATGAGAGCAGAAATTCAGCCCAGTGTTTAGGTGAAGTGTACTAAACATTCACATGATTCCTTCACACTTAAATTAGCTTATAAGCTAATAAGCTTATAAGCAGAACAACCAGCTGAGATATGAATGATCACAACAAGGAATGATAAAGATTTTAGAGACAGCAGATGCATCAGCACAAGCCAGTGGATAAAGTTTATGTGTATTCACAGGTTCTAGGACTGGGAGGGACCATTGTAATAATCTTATGTGACCCATGTGAAACAGGTCATGAGACTTCCCTGAAACAATTTCTGTATGGAAGCTGAGGGGCTATTAGAAATGGAGTCCATAATCCAAAACCATATAAATAAATCAACAAAAACCTATTTCATGATAATGTTTTATTGCAATTTTTATAAAGACTTAAAAACAATAAAAAGCGATGAAGTGCTACCAAAGCAAAACCTCATGGGGACGTAACTTAATTTGGTGCAAATTGGCAGTGGATTTCAATGGAGCTACAACAATTTCCACCAGATGAGAAATCAATTCATTTGTCTTCCTCCCCGACATACTCCGTTTGTTTCTGAAGAAAGAAAGAAAGAAAGAAAGAAAGAAAGAAAGAAAGAAAGAAAGAAAGAAAGAAAGAAAGACTCAGTAACTGACCCCAGTCTCTGAACGTGGACAGATAAGGAGACATTATAAGGACAGCCCAGGTACAAAGACTAGGCAAATCCAACCCCCTTGTGTAGAAAGGATTTCCTACCCGCCATACCCAAGCTTTCAGTGTGACAGCTGTCTGCCCCTAATGCTTGTGTAACTCTATAATGACCAACTGGGCATTCCTTTCCCAGGTGTGACATGGTGAACAAGCAGAATGGATTGGAGATCAGAGGCTTGTCAGGAGATAGCTGCTACTTCCACAGGTAGGCCTCACAGGCTCACAGCAATTCAAAATCTAACACATACAGCATCACTTTGACAATACAGCATGCCTGGTAAAGCTGGAGTGGAACCATGCCTGGAGAGTCACAGATGGAGAAATTAATGGGTCCGAGCTCTGTAGGGGATGTTTTGCAGAGAGGGGAGAATGGGAACAGGGAATGGGAATAGGGACACAGGCAAGGCTCTGTGGCATCAGTGCTGGGAAGAGGAACACTAAGGAAGGAAATTGGAATCATTGCTTGCTGGAAGTTCACCCCAATAAACATCGAATTGTTTGCACCTTCGGACTTCGGGTATTGTTGCTCTCTGTTCATGCGAGAAGGACCAGAGAAGTAAGCGGGTGAAGGAATAAGCCCTCTAACAGTAAGGTCACTACAGATTTCCATGCCAAGTCCATTTGCAGGGGCTGGGGTTTTCCCTCTCTAGACAGTACTACCAGATAAGGGTGACAGCAGTTATGGCCGGTGCTCAGGAGTGCTCCCCTGGTCAAGGAACGGTTCTCTCCAGGTATAAGAGCTGCTCATTCATCATAGCAGGGTCTCAGCCTCTCATTCCCCAAGATTTCCACCACAATGCCGGGAGGAGAAGGACTCGGCACAGTGCTGTTTGTCTGGGTTCTTGACACCTACACGGGAAGGGACAGAAACCTGAATCCCACAGGCATTTTCTTAGGTGCTGTGACGCTTCCCGCTTTTTTTTGGCTACTTCCAGATTTGCAGTTTCCATCCTGGCCAGCAAGGCTGCCCCATGGGAACCTGTGCCAGGCTGGTTTCCTAGGCATGCCCTCCCCTTGACCTCAGGCACTTCTGCCAGATTAATCAGTTCTCCCTGAGGTTTATTATACTTCATGAGTAGACTTCATCCTGGGGGAGGAGGATTCCCCAGGTTAGGGAAAATGTCACAGGGTCAATCTCCATGCACAAATAGCAACCCTGCCTCTGAAGGAGTCAGCGTTAACCTCTGGAACAAGCACCACACTTAACCATAGCAGGTTACTGTGTGCGGGCTCGAGCCAGTTCTGTGTTGTATTGTTGAAAACCTAGATATTGAACCTGGCCCTGGTTGCTGCCAGCTCCACCTGGTTACATCAGTATAGATACATAATTCCTTAAATATTACCTACACATACATTTAGCAATAATTATGACTGTCACTGGGGACTGCTGGTCAAGACCCGGTCAAGACCTCCCACTCTGCCTTCTCTGAACTATTCTGTAGATTTTCCACTACATGCATCTGAAGAAGTGGGTATTCACCCACGAAAGCTTATGCTCCAATACGTCTGTTAGTCTATACGGTGCCACAGGACTCTTTGTCGCTTCTACAGATCCAGACTAACACGGCTATCCCTCTGATATTGGAAAAGAACTCTCTTTTTAGCATGGACTTCCCAGATTTGGCAAAGAGCTACTACTCCATCTACATCTCTTTCTGTTAGTTCTGGGTTTCCTTGGATATTCTGATTATTCATAAAAAACCTAAATGCTGAAAAGTTTTCAGTTTTCAGATTTCTGCAAGTTATTGTGAAAAGCTGAACTTTTCTAGTGAAAATTTCAATAAAGACCAAAAAAAAACCCCTCATGAGAGAAAACAAAACCCATTTTCCATCAGCTCTACTTGTCATCAAAGAAAACCGGCAAAGACCAGATCAAAGGCTCATTGGATTCAGTGCAAAGACACCTTTGCCTGCAATGAGAACTGACAGAAAAATTCCAATTTTTTTTGGGGGGGGGGGGCGGGGGATTCAAAACATTGGCACAACAACTTACCGAGGGCCGCGGTGGATTCCCCATCATGGACAATTTTTAAATCAAGATTGGATGTGTCCTTCTCCTCCTTGTTCTCCTTTCCTTTGCGGAAAGGTCTCCTGCCCCTCTTCCCTCTCAATGGCATGCCTCTCTGCTCTGCCCTGCTCTGCAGTGGGATATTTAGAGTCAGGGCAGGAGCAGCCCAACACCCTGCCCTGCTGGCCTGGATGTCAGATGGGCCTCTGCTCATTGGAAGGAGAAGGGCCAGGCAGCCTGGAGAGGTGCTGCCCTACAGTCTTTCTATAGCAAGAGGGCTGACTCTCCCTGGGTCTCATCTCCCAGTGTGGGCCTGGCTAGGATCTCCCAGATCAGGATCCCCATCATTCTGAGGCGCTGGCAGTTGGGGTGAGCCCATCCTTGCTAGAGTCCCCCAAATAATAGTTGTCTTTCAGCAAATGGGCTTCCTGAATTATACTAGGCTCATCAAACATTGTTTCCCCTGCCCATCTCCCCCCACCCCCACCTGCCCAAGGTGCACATGAATGTGTAAACCAGAAAGGTCCCTATTGGCTCCATTTGTAGGGCTTGGCTGACCATAGAGACAGAGGTTCATGGCCACCATTGTGGGATGCACTGGCAGAGTACATAATGCCTGGATACGGATTTATTTGTGGTTTGGACCCCATTGAGAGCTGGGTATCTGAGTGCTGTAGACAGGAGAACTTCTTAAGCTGTTTTCAGTTAAGCCTGTAGCTTTTGGGGGATGTGGTTCAGACCTGGTTCTATGTTTGTAGCAGGCTAGTATGTCTGGCACAACCAGGCAGGGCACTGAAGTCCCAAGCTGGCAGGGAAAATGCACTCTGAGGTAGTCTCAGAACATCAGGTGGCAGTCCCAAGTGGGTTTCTGTGATCCAACACATCACAGATGCCAAAGGAGATGACTGGGTAACTTTTATTTAGGGTAACTCAGCCTATCCTCTACTACCCTGGCTCACAAAGCCTACCCTGAGTAAATTCACAGCTTCTCTATCACTTTGAGAACATTTACATTCTACAGAGATGAGAAATCTGGAAGCAAATGCAATAGGTTGCCCATTGCGATCTTCCAACACATTTGAAATCACTGCTCCTGTCTGTATGGGAAAGTATCGTAAGCATCAAAGAGGCAATATAGTGTGTTAGGACCCTTTATGAGGATACAACTTCTTGGTCCCATCCCACATAGTGTGTGGGCCAGCACCGTTCCTGTACAACATTTTATGTGGAGGGTGTAACTCTGTGTTAGGCAAGAACCTATGGTAATTGTGGTAGGCTGAAAATTTCCTGTAATATCCAGAATGATCTTTATCAAATTAACATCAACATTATTGAATGAAATTTTATATCTCTGCAGTTTATTGCAATAACAATGCAAATATTTATACAGAATTCTGGGATTGTATAGAACTTCAAAGGACTTTCTGGAACAGTGTGTGTGAAGTGGATTTCCTAGGAAATCCCTTGGGATGCTGGAAATACAAATTTTCCCTTCTGAGGCCAGCCATTGAAGCTACCCCAATGGGGAGGTGTGCATATACTAGTTCAAACTGGATCGTCCAGGAACCAACAGACAAAGAAAATATTTTTGGATAAATAACCTGTTTAGACTGGGTACTTTTCCCCTGATCCTATACATGGACAGGACCTCTAGCCCACTGACTGCCTCAATCCTTAAGAAAGGATTGAAAGGACTTGACCTAATGCAGTGACATAAGACTGAGGGGCTGAAGCATGAACTTGTGACCACAAAGGAATCCACTTGGGTGGGGGTCTGAAGGACAGCTCCTGCCAGAATCCATGCTGGAGTTGGGGTTATTAGCATGTGTGTAAGTTATTTTATTGTTTTTAATGTGTTTTGTCTGTAATGCTTTTTACCTTAAGGATAAAGGAGGCTTGCATACAACGTGCTGTGTGATACCTTATAACTGTGGTAGTTACATCCGATAGCTGTTTCAGAAGAGAAAGCAAGCATGTGTCCCTGGGCCATCTCTCTGTGCTGGGAAATAGTCAGGGAAGGCAGGGAACTGCAGCTTGGAAATAACCTGGTGAGAAGGGACAGAGAGACATGGGTTTCTGTCCCTATGACGGATAGGGAGCCAGAAGCCTGAGATTGGTTGACTTTGCTGGGCCGCCAAGGGGAAATACAGGTGCATTTGTCCTGACCTGTGACAATCATAACTGACCATCCCCACAAAGGGCCACAATTATGACACATGTTGTTCTTCAGGTGCCACAAGGACAGCTTCAACTGTGTGCTGTGATTAACACAAACCATCTCTATCAATGGTGTGCTCGCAGTACACAAATGAATCTATAAATATCATATTTCTGCTTGGTTGATCTAAGCCCACAGTCAGACAGCCTCACGGGTACCTTGGGAGGTATCCGTGGTGTTCTTAATCACCAGCTCCCATGACCAACTATTGTCCAACTAACACCAGTGCCAGGAATACCCTTTACTATCTAGCCATTTATTGTCTTCTAAACTAAAGAGTCACAGATGTTATAACATTCTCAGTGGGCAACATGTTGTCACCTGCATGCTAATGCATCCGAAATCCTCTGGTATATTGCCCTTGTGTTGTAATTATTGTGCATTGTTCACGGACTTCCATATCACTGGGTGAACCTCAGTTTGGTGCAGTTTCTACAGGTTTTGTCCTTAAACCAACAGCCAGTTGCACTGTGAGACTGTTTTCCAAATGAAAGCACCCAGTCTTTGGCTGTGGCTACACTTGCAGATGTAGAGCTCTTTGAGTTAAACCAGCCTCCGTAGAGCGCAGCAGGGAAAGCACTGCAGTGTGTCCACACTGACAGCCTCAAGCGCACTGGCGTGGCCACATTCGCGGCACTTGAAGCGGCATTGGGAGCGGTGCATTATGGGCAGCTATCCCACAGAGCACCTCTTCCCATTCTGGCACTGTGGCTTGTGGGAAGGGGGTGTGGGGTGCGGGGCTTTCCAGATCCTGTCCCAACGACCCGTGATGCATCGCTTCACATCCCAGCAATCCCCGTGTTTCCGTCCACATTTGGTGCCATCTTTCAATGGTTTCTCTCTTCCATTTCGGTCTGCGGGAATGGAGCCCGAACTGCTGAGGAGCATGCTGACGAGTCTCGCCAGCACGTCTCGTTTAGCTTTCGAGCTACCCCTTAAGATCCAAAGTGACAGTGAGGAGTCCGACAAGGATATTGAGTCGCGTAATGCGTACGACACAAAATTGCTTGTCTCATTCACGGACGTGCTCTCCACCATGGAACGCCACTTTGGGACTCGGGAAACAAGCACTGAGTGGTGGGATCACATTATTCTGCAAGTCTGGGATGACGAGCAGTGGCTGCAGAACTTTCGGATGAGAAAAGCCACTTTCATGGGACTGTGTGCTGAGCTCGCCCCCACCCTGCGGTGCAAGGACACGAGACTGAGAGCTGCCCTGATGGTGGAGAAGTGGGTGGCTATCCTCAAGCTGACAACTCCAGACAGCTACCGATCGATCGCTAACCAGTTTGGAGTGGGAAAGTCAACCGTTGGAATTGTGTTGATGCAAGTTTGCAGGGCCATTAATAGCATCCTGCTCAGAAGAACCGTGACTCTGGGTAACGTGCATGACATTGTGGCTGGCTTTGCACAAATGGGTTTCCTTAACTGTGGAGGGGTGATAGATGGCATGCATATTCCTATTCTGGCACCAGACCACCTAGCCTTCGAGTATGTTAACCGAAAGGGATATTTCTCCATGGTTCTCCAGGCGCTTGTGGATCACCGTGGGCATTTCATTGACATTAACACAGGCTGGCCCAGAAATGTGCATGACACATGCATCTTTCAAAGTGAAAAACTCCATTTATTGAAAAGAAAATTCATTTATTTTTTTTAAAAAAACAAGTCACACAGAAATAGCCAAATGGCAAGGGGTGGGGTGGGGACCGGTTCACTCATAGACTTGAGTATGTCCTGATTTCATACTCTGGAGTGCTGTGGGTGTACACTGAGTGCTGCACTTCAGGATGGCTATAAGGCATGTTGAGGGGGGTTGAGTGCAGTGGATAAGGGTCGTAGTTTTTGTGGGTGGATGGTGAAGCTAGGGGTGTAGGAGGCAGCTGGGGGCGGTAAGAACCCGGATGTTGGGGAAAGTGAGTTGGAGGAGACATGGGGGCACAAGGGAAAGAGTTTTGGGACAAGGTCTGCAGGGGGGGGGGGGCAAGCGCTATAGTGCTCCACTTGCATGGTGACGAGCGCCTGGACAGAGTCTGCTTGCTGCTCCATTATGCTAATCCGCCGGTCCGTGCTTTCCCGCCGGTGCATCGCGTTTTCTTGGCAGATCCTCCTTTCGCTGTCCCTCCACTTCTGTGCCTTTCGATTCTCTTCCATGGATTGCTCCATCACTTGTTGTAGCATTTCTTCTTTGCTTTTACGCTTTCTCTTCCGGAGTCTTTGCAGTCTCTCGGCCGGTGATAAGATGGGCTGCTGAGATCTCAAGGTTGTGCCTGTAAAGGCAAAATGCAACACTTAACAGAGGAAGCACTGGACACACCAGACAGAGCAATGATTCCCCCACACTTAAGGAGGGAAATCACAGTCCATACAAAACCATACTTTGCCTGTCCCAAACCAAGTGCACATAACCCACGGGAGCCTGTCCCAAACCCACTTTGCCACCTTATAGACTCATAGACTCATAGATTTTAAGGTCAGAAGGGACCATTATGATAATCTAGTCTGATCTCCTGCACAATGCAGGCCACAGAATCTCACCCACCCACTCCTGGAATAATCCTCTCACCTATGTCTCAGCTATTGAAGTCCTCAAATCATGGTTTAAAGACTTTAAGATGCAGAGAATCCTCCAGTAAGTGACTGCCTGTCCCAAAGCGAGTGCACATAACCCACGGGAGCCCCAGAAATGGTGAGTAAGCATAGGATTAAGGGGGACTGATTGTTTCATGGCTGTACTGTCCTCTGGGTTTCTGTGCCTTGGGGAGAGCCAACAGCTGCAGGGGACACCTACACGGAACACTGTCCCAACATTCTCCACAGGAGTTCATCCTGGAAGATATCTCGCTGCTGAGGGTGACCAGGGAAGCAAGGGAGGGTCTTCTACTACAATGTGGCTTCCGCCCTGGTCCATACGCAGCTTGCCTGTGTGCAGCAATGGTCCCCCCTGCTCCTCGCGGCAGAGTGGCGCGGACACATTAGCATGGCTGGGACAAGAACCACGCTGGGTCTCCCAATAAACCTGCACAGGCGCATTGCCCACGTTCTGGCTGAGGCTTTTGAAGAGATCAGTGATGCCGATTACTGCAATGTAATAGACCACATCAATGTGCTTTTCTGCATCTAGGCATGCATGCAGCCCAAACCCTCCTCGCCCAAAGAGCCCGCACCTAAAAACTTCCTTCATGAAAAAATAAACGCTTACTGGGAACCTCCTCTGGTGTTTGTCCTTCCCCAAGCATCGGACGCTGTGACTGGCTGCCTTTCTCCTGGCTCGAGAAGAGCTCCTGGCTGCATGCCTCAAAGGATTCTGGGGTGTGTCCCCCCGCCTCAGTACCCTCGCTCAGGCTTTCTTCTTCCTCCTCCTCCTCCCCCCCTTGCTGTGCTGGGCTCGGAAGTGTCCATGGTGGTCAATGGAGTGGAGGTGGGATCGCCCCCAAGTATTGCGTCCAGCTCTTTGTAGAATTTCCAGGTCGTGGGGGCAGCGCCGGAGCGGCTATTTGCCTCGCAGGCTTTGCGGTAGGCATTCCGCAGCTCCTTTACTTTAACCCGACACTGCACCGCGTCCTGGTCATGGCCCCTTTCCATCATAGCCCCTTGATATGTGCCCAAAGGTATTGTAATTCCTATGGCTGGAGCGCAGCTGGGACTACACAGCTTCCTCCCCCCAAACACTGATGAAGTCCAGCACCTCACCATTGTTCCATACTGGGGATCGCCTGGTTCGTGGAGGCATGGTCACCTGGAAAGATGCACTGAGAGCACTCCACGCCTTGCTGAGCAAACAGGAAAGGGATTTTCAAAATTCCCAGTGAATTTAAAGGGCTGGTCTGATGGTTGGTCCCCTGAGGACAGGGCAGCAGAGTTCAAAAGTGATGACCAGAGTGGCTAGAACAGGCATTGTGGGACACTTCCGGAGGCCAATAAGAGCGCATTAGGTGTCCACACTGGTGCCGTTGCGCTCCAGCGAGTGCGCAACAAGCGTTATTCCTCTCGGGGAGGTGGAGTACCAGGAGCGCTCCAGCCGCGGAGTCAGAGCGCTCTACGTGCCTTGCCAGTGTGGACGGGTAGTAAGGTAGAGCGCTCTTGGCGGCTTTATTGCACTATAACGTGCAAGTGTAGCCAAGCCCTTTGTGTTAGCACTGTCCATGTTGTGCTTCCACTTGGCTGGCAGTTTGTTTATTGCGCAGATCACATGATGTGGTTGCAGCTCCAAGATATCTTCAGTAGCAGTTTCCACTGATACAGCAAGTTCTAGCACATGTTGTGGGGTCCAATCAGCCTCAGTCAATAATTTGTTTTGGATTCCTTCATTTTCCTTATTACTCAGTTACATGATTTTAATTCTCCTGAAACTTGCCATATTCTGTTAATATCCTTAAATCAGCCACAGATGCAGGGATTGTTTCATTTTCTTTTTTATTTCATTTATAAAATCAGAAACACTCTGCAACTGCCAGTGGCTTTGGCGAAAGGCGATTTTGGAGAATTTCTACATTCTCAGCAAATGCTCTGTCTGCTGGTTCAACAGGAGCTGTCAGGCTACACGGCATATTGTAGGCTTTAGTCCTCATTATACTCAGTAAAATTGACACCTTTTGCTCAACACTGATACCATTAGCTATTATAATGTGTTCCCATCTCTCATCACAGCTCAATGGAGGGCCGGCATACCTATCAAACAAGTCAATTTTCCCCAAACAGCCAGACTTTTATAACCACCCCCCTTTTTTTTCTGGAATGATCAGTTTTCTCACTGTCCTAGTATCTGCGGTTTCTTTTTAGTTTAGGACTCTGCAGTTATTCCCTGTTCCACTGTACTCCGGGATTGGGCTTTCCTCCTGGTTACCAATCATTGTTTTGTCTGCTCTTTACAAAGCCAAAACAATATGAAGAAACAACACAGGCTCCAAATATTCCAAATAAACAAGTTTATTCCTTATTTATTAAGAAATGAGTTTTCTAAATATACACAAGCTTGCATGGCTTAGGTCCCTACATATTGCTATGCTAGCTGGTTTCCATCAGCTTCCAATTCAGAGACTAAGGTGAATGCAAACAGAGAGCTCATAGATGATTTAAAGGGTTATTACTCTATATACTACACATCTGCAAAATGAAAATACTTAGAATTGTAAAAGGCTTTTGGTCATTATTGGTCACAGTTTCCTGAAAGGAGGATCAAGAAGTTGCCCAATCTGAGATGGAACTGATAGGTGGTAAGTGGATGGTATGACCAGGTTACTATAGTCAGACCCCCCGTGTAAGAGTTGAAGACTCATGAGATTCCATGCTGAGACAGGTAAGAGTGAGAGCTCTCAGAGGGACCAGAAAGGGGTCAGTGGTTCATCTGCCTTGTAACTATGACAGTAAAGCTTGTTTGGCTGTGCAGAGAGATGGGAGTTATTTTATATTCCCTTACCTCACTCTGTGGTACACAGGCCATTGACAAGCCATTAATTTGTTATGTTATAAGTTTGGAGATGGGGTGTCTCTGAGATAAAGATGACTGTGTGAGACAGGATGTTTTATTTCCCATTAATATCCACCCAGCAGCACCCACTGTGACAGTTATTGTCGGGTTTTCTAAGAAGCTCTTCATGCTGGGTCAAGGGCAGCTGAGCTCTTGAAAATATTGAAATCTTGAAAACCTAATTTTGATGCTGATTTCTCTTGAAGATCTGCAACATTCATATATTTTCCTTAACAGCCTAGTCAAATAATAATATCTGTCAGAAGTGACAAACGAGATCAAGTAATTAAGATGGCAGCTCACAAAGTACAGAGTAAAAACTACAGTTCACATTTTATTGGAGCGAAATTTGATGTTATAGATTCATAGCCATAAATTGAATAAAGGTCCTGTTTTAGAGATGGCATTATGGATAATATAGAGACAAAGTGTAACTCGAATTCATTGATGGGAAATTTGATTTCATAGATAGAGTGGGATGAGTGAGTGGCAGTGCCACTTTAAGCTCATTCATCTTCTCTTATAGAACAAATTCTCATTGATGTTTCTTTGTGGGAATTTTTAAAGAATGAATAAACAACACCTGAGAATGAACAGTCGTTAAATGTGAACAACACAGACATATCAGTTACATTGAAAAAGGTCACCTGCCGCTCTTGGTAACTAAGGTAAACTCCAATTTTCTTGGGCTTTTTCTGCACCATGACCCGGGTCCATGGATCAGTTTTTGCCCAATAATCTCTCCCATTCAGACCCAGAGCCCAGAATCCCTCTTTAGGGGACAGGGAAAGTTTTCCTTTTCTCTGAATGGATTTTCTGGCTACTCCCAGGTCCCAGTCAGTGCTGCTCACAACCTCCACCTCCCAGTAGTGCTTTCCAGAGGCGAATCCTTCAGAGCCCAGCACACAGACAGTCGAATCGAACCTCTCTGGATTTGGTGAAGCGTTTTGAGGTTGGGCTTCGTGTTTCAAACTCTTCTGATCCCTAGCAATGGAGAGGTTGGGGTGGGCTGTGCCTGCATCAAAAGTGATGTCATCTGCAAAGAGAGATTTGGATTTAAGAAAACTTTGTCTCATGTAAGCATAAACTGAAACTTGGGAGATATGGCTTGTAGGCCAATTTCTGCTGTCCTTACTCAGGCAAAACTCCCATTGATATCGGGTTTTGTTCTATTCTGACACTATGGTTACACTGAAATGATATTTGATTGAACTGTACTGAGAAATGGGAGGGACCCTGAAATGTTTACCTTATTGCTACTCAAATGTATTGTGCCAGATTCTGATATAAGTTACACTGGTTGAAAGAACAGAATGAGTAAGGCACGAGAGGAAATGGAGTAAAGCCTCAGCTGTTATCTCCATGATAGCAATATGTTCTGCTTCTAGGTTTTTTTTAATTATGAGGATGATTTCTGATTACCAGAATAGATGTGTATTCCATTACCTGCGTACTTGCAAGTCCTTCTCCAATCTGAAATGAAAGTGAGAAACAACAGAGACTGAATTAAAAAGAGGCATCTATTACCCATTTTCCTCCTTTTGGCAGCAGAAATATCCCAGGTTGATTAAAACTATCAAAGGTAATATCTTTTATTGGACCAACTTCACCCACCATATCTCTCTAATATCCTGGGACCGACATGGCTACAACTATACTGCAGATAACTGAGATCATCAGACACAATACAGAGTGATGTACTTGTGCAGAAAAGAGAAAGTAAAGCACATTCCTGGTACACACACACACTTTGGCTATTACACAAGTTTGGGACTATATGTAGCTCTCATGGAGTCACCAGGTCTGTTCCATCCTTCACTCATACCTCAGTCTCAAGCAGAGAGAACAGACCAAAAGAAAATGCGTGTGGTGGTGCTGGAAAGGGGGTAGCTGCATTATTTCTGCCTGGAGCTGCTGTCTTCCCTGCTATGAGAGAGATGAAAATGGGCTACAGCAGCAAGGGATCTAGCGGAGGAATACAAGAGAAAGCCTTGATCCCTCCAAATAAGATAGAGGGGAGTGTGTTTAAGGGTGGTGAAGGAGGAGAGTGGATGAGATAGAAAAATATCATTGCACCAAGATAACTAAGGTAATCTGATGTGTGCGTGATAATATTGTACCTGTACTTACTGATATGTCAACTGGGCAACACCTTTCAAAGTCAAATTAACTCAGACCTGCCAGCTCTGTGGGATTTAAGATGATCTCTAATTTTCCAGGTCTATGGAATTTCCCCATAATCCACAGGTTTTCAGATGTTTCTATACGGTAACCCCACTCTGATTGGCTACCTGCCCAACTCCTTTGGCTTACAGCCAATCAGAGCTGTTGCACATACTGAGAGACAGCCTCTTTCCTCAGTAAACGAAGAAGGCTTCTCTGTTCCCATCTCATTGTACCAAAAAGGTGGGAGCACTCTTAAAACTCCTCAATCCTTTCATCACTGTGAATGCAAGGAAGGCACCAATCCATGTGGTCTCTGCTACTCCTCTCCTCTCTCTATCTCCATCAAGGCCCTTAGGTCAGGAGTGGAAGTAAAGAGGATGCCTATCTTCCAGCCCCCAAAGACATGAAAGTGCACCCCACAGGACTCGCCAGTGTGAGAGGTATTGGAGGGGCTCCCACACTCTTCAAGCTTTGCAGGAATATGTGTCTTACCCTCCCCAGACCTCAGTGGGGCTAGAGGGTGGTGGTGGAGAAGATACAATTGATATACCAAAAAATCAGCAAGGGTAATAGAATATTTCATATTTTGAGGGTGGGACACCCACACAGAGTCACTATCTCACAGGACGTGATCCTACTGCCATTATTAATAACAATGGCAAATTCCAAATCACATCATTAGAGACAAATTGTCAGGGCTTAGCTCCCTCTATATTCACAGACATGTAAGGACTTATTTCGGTGAAATTCATCCCTGGACAGCGAGCAAGCACTAGGACTCTGCAGCATAGATACTCACATATGTTCTATTTTGAAGGGATATGTGGGATTCAAGTGACACATAGCCCATTTGCATAGGAGAGACTTTCACCCAATGGGACCAGGAATTAATCTGTAGCATTCAACTGTCCATCCTAGCAAATTTTATCAAAATAATATTCTCACAAAAACAAAGATCCTTCACGTCCCGTATTTCTAACTGAGAACTTAATTTCTATTTGCATCACATTTCCACCATAGAACTGAATTAACTTTTACTTTCAAAGAATCAACACACACTTACTTAGTTCTACTGGGAGTTCATCTGCAAAGAAAAAAAAATAATGCACATATCTTGTGAATTTCAGTTGGGTTAACTAGCAGATATTACGACTCTCCCAAAAAGCTTCTAATATGATACCTCACACCAATTATGTTGCAAGAGTCCAAACCATACTCTTGCCGCTACTGTAAAACTCCTCAATAAATCCTGTCACTGCAATAAGGGAAATTCTGAATATTGTCACTGCTTTAGAGATGCCATACACGACCTCTTTCTGGAGTCCAAACACAAGACATGAGATTAATTAAAAGATTATTAGGAAAAAAATATTTTTGCTCCCATACTTCTAGCAGTGAACAATGCACAGCTCTTTATAGGTGTTTTATTAGTATAGTCAGTTTAATAGAACTGTATTGAAGAAGAACCAATACAAAGTTACTTTTTTCGGCTTTTGTAATCATCTTTTCTTGTACTCATTTGTGTGTCTGTGTGTGTAATGGGTTAACAAACACACACACATATTACATTGTAAGCACTTCCAAAATCTTCAATATGAAACACCCCACATATTTCACTGTCACACACTCTCAACTGCTATCTCCATGCTCAGCATCCAACCAGATTCATCTGCCAGCCATGACAGGCATATAAATAAACCTCACCCCAAACCTTATCTCAGCATGGAAACTCTACAGACTCCTTGTCTTCTCATGGAAACTGCTCTCACAACCCATCTCTCTCATCTGCTCATCTCTTTTCATCAACACACTGACAATCATCAATCTCTCTTGTATTCACGGTTCTTGTCCCTCAAAACATATCCCCCAAATATTACACAAACAGACATCCTCCAAGCAACAGAAGTCAATGGAAATTAACCTTTTTCTTTTTGGAGTCTTCCTGAAAAACAAAAACAAAAAGAAAACCATGTTTTTAACCCGTACTTCCAATTTTGTCTCCATAGCATACACAAATAATGAAATAACCAAAACCAAGACAATGTTTGGTAATTTATAAAATATTGTAAGTACAGAAATAGTAAAATGCAAGTATCAGAGGGGTAGCCATGTTAGTCTGGATCTGTAGAAGCGACAAAGAGTTCTGTGGCACCTTATAGACTAACAGACGTATTGGAGCATAAGCTTTCATGGGTGAATACCCACTTCTTCGGATGCATGCAGTGGAAAATGCAAATTCAGTAAAATGCAAGAATCAAAACCAATGGTACTTGTATACCACGGCAGATTCCTAGATTCCAATGACAGAAGAGACTATTGTTATTATATATCCTGAATCCTGGGATAAAACAAGCCACGGAACTTCCCCCCAAAAATTCCTAGAGACTCTTGGTAATTTTTTCCAATGGTTAATTACCCTCACTGTTAAAAATGTACTAATTATTTCCAGTCTGAATTTGTCTAGCTTTAGCTTGTAACCCTAGATCCTGTTATACCTTTCTCTGCTAGATTGAAGAGCCCATTAGCAGAGAAAGGCATAACATGATCCAATGGAAGTTGAAATTAGACAGTCAGACTGGAAATTAGAGCTGATTGGGAATGTTTTCAAAGAAACAGTCTTTAGTTGAAAATGGTGATTCTTCATAACCGAAACTGATTGAGAAATAGTGTTCTGTTTGCTGAAATAAAGAATCAAAAAGCTTTTCATAAAAGAAGGTTTGAGTTTTTAAAAACATCCCGAAGGGGGGGGGGGTTCACCCACCACCCACGGCAATGGGCTTTTAATACATTTCAAAATCTGTATGAGGAGTCTGATATTCTAAAAACCAGCTATTTTTTGATTTACAAATGTATTTTTGTTTGTTGGTTTGTTTTCTCTTTTTTAATGTCATAATGTCTTAATGTGTTAAATGTTTCCCATACTCTAAAACAAAAATATTTTGAACAATTACTTCGATACTTTTTTTAAAAAAATCTTCCCATAAGAAAGAAATAGATGGGAGCAGAAGTTAAATGAAAACCAAATGCCCCAGGGTGGATAAAAATCAATGATTTTATTAAAAAATCAGACTTCTTTCATTTAAATCAGTTTTTTTTAATTTAAATTTAAAGCTTTTTAAAATATAAATCTATTTAAAATTAAATTTGAATGCACCTGTGACGTTGCACTCCATATGCTTTATGGAAGTATCCTTATGAATATGACATAACTGGAGTATGCTTCATGCTAAATACCCCTTGTATGGTGTCATTAGAAAGCTTATAATCTACTGCGTGTGTTCATCCTATTTGTTTGCTTGTATTATTTCTATGTCTGGAGTTAGGAGAATAAGATATAAACTGTGATTACAGATGTAAACATATTAAGTGGAAGCCATTAAGGATGCTTCAAAATCAATGAACTGTAAATGGCTCTGTTTACTTGCAAACCTTCCTGTGTACGTGTGGGCCAGCCCAAAAGAATGGAGGCTGGGGTCTCACAGGATATGTGTCCATGTCACCTGATAATGAAATCCATCTTAAATCTGGTAGTTTTCCATTTAGAAGGAGGGGTGGGGACCCAGAGAGATAAAAGATTCCCGCCTTGTGCCAAAGCTATAAAAGGGGGTGGAGCAGAACAAAGGGGACAGACAGTCATGAGAAAACCCCTAGTTCCATGTGAGATGTTTGCTGGAATGAACAAGGACTGTACCAGGGGAAAGGATTCAGCCCAGACTAGGAAGGAGTCTAGTCTGTGAAAGAAGCTTATTGGAACATCTCTGAGGGTGAGATATTACCTGTAATCAGTTTCCTAATGTATTAGGCTTAGACTTGTGTGGTTTTGGTTTATTTTGATTGGTGACTTACTTTGTTCTGTCTGTTATTACTTGGAACCAATTAAATCCTTCTTTTTTATACTTAATAAATCACTTTTGTTTATTAATGAACCCAGAGTAAGTGGTTAATACCTGGGGGAGCAAACAGTTACACATCTCTCTCTATCAGTGTTATAGAGGGCAGACAATTGATGAGTTTACCCTTTATAAGCTTTATACAGAGTAAAATGGATTTATTTGGGGTTTGGATCCCTTTGGAAGCTGAGTGTCCGGGTGCTGGAGGCAGGGAACCTGCTGAGATGTTTTCACTTAAAGCCTGCATGTTTGCGGGACGTGGTTCAGACCTGGGTCTGTGTTTGCAGCAGGCTAATGTGTCTGGCTCAACAAGGAAGGGTTCTGGAGTCCCAAGCTGGCAGGGAAAACGGGCTCAGAGGTAATCTCAGCACATCAGGTGACGGTCACAAAGGGGTCTCTGTGACTGAACCCATTACAGCGCCAATCCATGTTGGCTCTGCTACTCCTCTCCCCTCTCTAGCTCCTTCAAGCCCCTTAGGTCAGGAGTGGAAGTGAAGAGCTTCCCTTGCTACCACCCCCAAAAGACATGCAGGTGCATCCCTCAGACCTGGACTGTGTGACAGGCATTGGAGGAGATCCCACATTCCTCAAGTTTTGCAGGAATGTGTGTCTTGCCCTCCCCAGACCTCAGGGGAACAGGAGGGTGGTGGTGGAGAAGACACAATTCATATACCAAAAAATCAGCAAGAGTAATAGAATATTTCATATTTTGATTGTGGGACACCCACACACTATCTCACAGGACATGATCCTACTGCCATTATTGACATCAATGGGAAATTCCAAATCACATCATTAGAGACACATTGTCAGGGCCTAACTCCCTCTATACTCAAAGACATGTAAGGATTTATTTGGGGTGAAATTCATCCCTGGACAGCGAGCAAGCACTAGGACTGTGCAGCACAAGATACTCACTATGCCCTATTTTGAAGGGATGTGTGGGATAGAAGTGACACATAGCTCATTGCCTAGGTTAGTGTAGTGGGGTGGCTGACTGACTCCTTCAGAACAGTGGATAAAAGCAGCCCTGGAGAGGGCTGCAGCTAGGAAGGAGTGAGAACAGCTGGGGGAAGTTGACTGAAAGCAGCTGGGGGTTTGGCAAGCCACAGCTGTGGTCAGCTCCAATCAGGGCCCAGCTGGCCCTTATAAGAGGGCTGTGGGCTAGGAGCTAACAGTCTCCCTCCAGTGTTAGAGGGAGAAGGACCTGGCTGCCTGAAGGAGCTAAGGGTACTGAGGGTGGAGCCATGCTGGGGAAGAGCAGGCTGAGCTGGGGAGGCTGCGGCCTGATAGCAAGGCCTAAAATGGTACTGGGCTGCAGGGAAAGGCAGCGGGTCCAACACCCCAGCCCCCCGGCCTATAATGACTGGCTTTTACCCTGCAGTCTGCCCCAGGGAGCATAGGCTTGATGATGACTGGCAGTAGCCTTAAACTGAGGCGAGGTGGTGGGGAGACCCAGAGAGAGAGTGGGGATATTGCCAGGGGGCAGCACCCCAGGTAAAAGGGCACCGGGGTCCAGAGGGACATGGGGGCCAGCGACGGTGAGAAACCGGCCTGCAGAGGGTGCTCCAGCCAGAAAAGAGCTAATTCCCAGACGGCCAGCAGGAGGCACCACAGGGGTTAGTCGTCGCGTTGCTACAGGGAGACTTTCAGCCAATAGGAGCAGAAATGGATCTGCAGCAATATGTCCATCCTAGAAAATGTTATCAAAATAATATTCTAACAACAAAGATCCTTCAGTTTCCGTATTTCTAACGGTGAGAACTTTATTTCTATTTGCATCTCTTTTCCACCATGGAATTGAATTAATGCTTACATTCAAAGAATCAACACGCACTTACTCAGTTCTACTTGGAGTATATCTGCAAAGAAAAAAATATTCTTTTAATTCACACACTTTGTGAATTTCAGTTGAGTTAGCTAGCAGATATTACGCTTCTCCCAAAAAGCTTCTAATATGATACCTCACACCAATTATGTTGCAAGAGTCCAAAACATACTCATGCCCCTACTGTAAAAAACCTCAATAAATCCTGTCACTGCAATAAAGGAAATTCTGAATATTGTCACTGCTTTAGAGATACTACACACTTCCTCTTTCTGGAGTCCAAACACAAGACACGAGATTAATTAAAAGATTATTAGGAAAAAAAATATTTTTGCTCCCATACTTCTAGCAGTGAACCCTGCACAGCTCTTTATAGATGTTTTATTAGTATAGTCAGTTTAATAGAACTGTATTGAAGAAGAACCAATTCATAGAATATCAGGGTTGGCAGGGACCTTAGAAGGTCATCTAGTCCAACCCACTTCTCAAAGCAGGACCAACCCCCAATTTTCACCCAAGATCTCTAAATGGCCCCCTCAAAGATTGAACTCACAACCCCAGGTTTAGCAGGCTAATGCTCAAACCACTGAGCTATCCCTTTTTATTCCGCTTTGGTAGTTATCTTTTGTTTCACTCATTTGTGTGTCTGTGTGTTTAATGGGTCTGCAAATACTCACAAATATTAAATGATAACCACATCTGAAGCCTTCAGTATGAAAACCCCCACATATTCCACTGTCACACACTCCCAACTGCTATCCCCATGATCAGTATCCAACCAGGCTCATCTGCCAGCCATGACAGACCTCTGAATAAACCTCACCCCATGAAGAGGAAATTCCAAACCTTCTCTCAACATGGAAACTCTACAGACTCCTTGACTTCTCATGAAAACTGCTCTCACAACCCATCACTCCCATCTGCTCGTCTCTTTTCATCAACACGCTGACAATCATCAATCTCTCTTGTATTCACGGTTCTTGTCCCCCAAAACATATCTCCCAAATATTACACAAACAGACATCCTCCAAGCAACAGAAGTCAATGGAAATTAACCTTTTTCTTTTTGGAGTCTTCCTGAAAAACAAAAACAAAAAGAAAACCATGTTTTAACCCTGTACTTCCAATTTTCTCTCCAATGTAATAACCAAAACCAAGACAAACTTTGGTAAGTTATAAAATATTATAAGTACAGAAATAGTAAAATGCAAGAATTAAAGCCAATGGTGTTTGTCTACCATGGCAGATTCCTAGATCCCAATGCCAGAAGAGACCATTGTGATTATATATCTTGAATCCTGGGATAAGACAGAACTTCCCCAAAGTAATTCCCAGAAACACTTGGTAAATTTCCCACCCCCCCCATATATATATATATATATATATATATATATATGGAGATATGCCTACCTTATAGAGCTGGAAGGACCTTGAAAGGTCATTGAGTCCAGTCCCCTGCCTTCACTAGCAGTACTATGTACCCTGACAGATTTTTGCTCTAGATCCCTAAATGGCCCCCTCAAGGATTGAATTTATATCCCTGGGTTTAGTAGGACAGTGCTCAAACTACTGAGCTATGCTTCCCCCGCAATGTACTAAAAATGTACTAATTATTTCCAGTCTGAATTTGTCTAGCTTCAGCTTGTAACCCTAGATCCTGTTATACCTTCCTCTGCTAGATTGAAGAGCCCAATCTGATACACTGAAGAGCCATTAGAAGAAAAAGCAGAGCTATAGCAGTAAACCATTCAGGATGCTGCAGTAGTGGACCAGCCTCTAAAGTGGGACAAAGTCCCCACACACCCCTACTTGTGGCTACAAGGCCATGGCGGTAGCTATACGGGGAGACAATGTAACACAAACCTACTTAGTGAGGCACTCTGTCCCCCTCTAGTGGTGGCTGGGCTGCATAAAGAGCTTTATGAGTAGAGCTGGGTGAATAACGGATTTTTCGGATTTTTCTTCTTCAGAAAAGACCAGTCAAATAGAGCAATGATTCGGAAGTGGGTTCCCCAGATCTCTGAGGGGAGTGGGGTCTGCCCTCATTTATGTGGGGGTCTGTCCCTTAACGGGTACAGCAGTGGGACTGGAATGTGCCAGAAAAGTATTCTGGCACTTTTGCTGCATGGCAGGATGTCATTTTGTTCTCAAAATGGCATCCTTCATACAGTGTGATCTTTCACATACCATGTGTGAAAGGTCATGCTGCTGGGGGGCATTGCCACACTGGCGGGGGCATTCTGGTACCACCAGTACTTGCCCATTCAGAACTACACCACAAAATAATTTAAGTTAAAGGGAAAATCATTCTGATGTGATAACTTGCAATGATTGCAGACTGTTTATTTTTGTTTCCTTTGTAATTCTTATTTTAATGATAAAACATATATTTAAAAATAATAAATTAACCTAACAGAATAATAATAGTAACGAGATGTAACTTATGTATAAAAAATGAAAGTGGTCCAGGATATTTAGTCAGATGCCACAGGAGTCATTGGAGGAAAAAAGGCAGCTAACAATACACAGTGCTTTCCCAATGTTTTTCCATGTAAGCAATTGTAGTAGCTGCCCCGGGGGTGTCATGCAGTTGTGAATGAGAGGGAAGGTGGAGTGTGGGACATCACGAATGAGAGACTGTCCATTAGAGTGTGTCTATCACACAATGTACCTATGAAGATGTGCCCCATACAGTGAGTTGCATTGACAACCCCAATTTATACTGATGAAAAGCAAAACATTTTGAATATGCTTTCAATAAATCTATGGAAAGTGTAATGGACTCTACATATTATTATGAGAAATTTTTACACAGTGATTTAAAATAACGAAGTGATGAAATATCATATCTACCTTCTTCTGCACTGATGAGTGCCCCTTCAAAAGAGAAAGCAACACAGAGAAGGTTAGAATGTTTAACGGCAGTATCACATATGAGCACTGACAATCTACATCAAATATTTATTGCAGCATTTTCATATTGTCCCCAGAAATATCCCTCTGATATTATATGTTATGGACATATGTACCAGATCTTCAGCTGGTATAAATTGGTCCAATGACATAGAAATGTGGGACTGGAATGGACCTTGAGAGATCAGCAAGGCCAGTTCCCTGCACTAAGGCAGGGCCAAGTAAACCTAGACCATTACTGACAGCTGTTTGTCCAACCTGCTCTTAAAAACCTCCAGTGATGGGGACTTCACAACCTCCTTTGGAAGCCTATTCTAGAGTTTTAGAATTAGAAAGATTTTCCTAATACCTAACCTAAATCTCCTTTGCTGCAGATTAAGCCCATTGCATCTTGTTCTACCTTCAATGGACATGAACAATTGAGCACCATCCTCTGTATAGCAGCCCTTAACATTTTTGAAGACTGTTATCAGATCCCCCCTCAGTTTTCTTTTCTCAAACTGAGGGTCTGGCCCAAAGCATTCAAAGTAATAAACACTTGTTCTATGTTTTCCAAAAGTTCTTTATCCCAGAAATGTCCCGTGATTGGATCTGGTCCCCGCCCGTGGTTGGTGTAGTGTTCTGTGTAAGAGTTTAAGGTGGCATGAATAGGACAGGAATGCAGCAGAAACTGACCCTGAATTAATGAAAGACCTACTGTGTCACCTCCTGTGGCCAACTTTTCAAAAGAATTCGGCACCCAACACAACCTTTGAAAACCTGCACCCAAGTTACTCCTGTCTAGGATCAAGCATGATGTCTAAGGGTACGTCTACACTGCACTCAGGAGGTGCAATGGCAGCATGTGTAGACATATCTGAGCTGGCTTTGATGTAGCTAGCTTGCTAAAAATAGCAATGTAGTCAAGGCACCATGGAAGGCTTCATGGGCTAGCCACATGATTACAATCCCGCCCAGGACCCTAGGTATGTACTAAGTAGCTCAGGTACACCTAAGTAAGATGTATTGGCTGTTCAATGGGATGTATTCATAGAATCATAGGGTTGGAAGGGACATCAGGAGGTCATCTAGCCCAACCCCCTGCTCAAAGCAGGACCAACCCCAACTAAATCATCCCAGCCAGGGCTTTGTCAAGCCTGACCTTAAAAACCTCTAAGGAAGGAGATTCCACCACCTCCCTAGGTAACCCATTCCAGTGCTTCAACACCCTACTAGTGAAAAAGTTTTTCCTAATATCCAACCTAAACCTCCCCCTCTGCAACTTGAGACCATTACTCTTGTTCTGTCATCTTCTATCATTGAGAACAGTCTAGATTCATCGTCTTTGGAACCCCCTTTCAGGTAGTTGAAAGCAGCTATCAAATCCCCCTTCATTCTTCTCTTCTGCAGGCTAAACAATCCCTGTTCCCTCAGCCACTCCTCATAAGTCATCTGCTCTAGCCCCCTAATCATTTTTGTTGCCCTCCGCTGGACTCTTTCCAATTTATCCACGTCCTTCTTGTAGTGTGGGGCCCCAAACAGGACACAGTACTCCAAATGAGGTCTCACCAATGCCGAATAGAGGAGAATGATCACGTCCCTTGATCTGCTGGAAATGCCCCTACTTATACAACCCAAAATGCCGTTAGCCTTCTTGGCAACAAGGTCACACTGTTGACTCATATTCAGCTTTTCATCCACTGTAACCCCTAGGTCCTTTTCTGCAGAACTGCTGCCCAGCCTGTAGCACTGCATGGGATTCTTCCGTCCTAAGTGCAGGACTCTGCACTTGTCTTTAGAATCGTAGAATATCAGAGTTGGAAGGGACCTTAGGAGATCATCTAGTCCAACCCCCTGCTCAAAGCAGGACCAATCCCCAATTTTTGCCCCAGATCCCTAACTGGCCCCCTCAAAGATTGAACTCACAACCCTGGGTTTAGCAGGCCAATGCTCAAACCACTGAGCTATCCCTCCCCTCCTTGTTGAACCTCATCAGATTTCTTTTGGCCCAATCCTCTAATTTGTCTAGGTCCCTCTGTATCCTATTCGTACCCTCCAGAGTATCATCCACTCCTCCCAGTTCCGTGTCCTCTGCAAACTTGCTAAGGGTGCAGTCCACACCATCCTCCAGATCGTTAATGAAGATATTGAACAAAACCAGCCCCAGCACCGACCCTTGGGGCACTCCACTTGATACCGGCTGCCAACTAGACATGGAGCCATTGAGCCCGACCATCTAGCCAGTTTTCTATCCACCTCACAGTCCATTCATCCAGCTCATACTTCTTTAACTTGCTGGCAAGAATACTGTGGGAGACTGTATCAAAAGCTTTGCTAAAGTCAAGAAATAGCACATCCACTGCTTTCCCCTCATCCACAAAGCCAGTTATCTCATCATAGAAGGCAATTAGGTTAGTCAGGCATGACTTGCCCTTGGTGAATCCATGCTGACTGTACCTGATCACTTTCCTCTCCTTTAAGTGGTTCAGAATTGATTCCATGAGGACCTGTTCCATGATTTTTCCAGGGACTGAGGTGAGACTGACTAGCCAGAATCCCCTGTAGACTATGTATTACAAATCCATCCTTGGGCATTCCCCTGAAATCACAGTTTAGAGACAGCAGTATAGAACTGCATGGGGCTTTGCTGTGCCTACGCCAGGGGAAACCTTCCTTGGCCTATTGTAACTCAACTGCAGCCATTGTATGTTGCATTAGTAGTGCATGGGGGCCAGAATCAAGTGTCCTCATTTGCATACTGAGAGTGCATTTAATCCCAGAGGCCTTCAGCCTTGCCCATTTTCTGCCTACACTGTCTATGGTTTACCTGGTGTTACTCTGTACTTCTTTACCCCTCCCAGGATCCCAGGTATGTTCAGAGGCCATTGTCTCTTGTGTCTGTCTCTTCCTCCCTCCCTCTATCTGCTGGGACAGTTTGTGGGAGTGACGGTGTAACTGTCTCATTGAAACACACAATGTGGTACCTTTCTGAGTCCAGTCCATTCCTCTTTGTTATTGGGAGAGTGCGGCTACACACTAACACATACTTAAGTATCATTGTTAAGTCAAAAACTAACACTTTAGGAGTAACAGTGTTCTTAAAATATTGAGGGAAAATATAATTTTAATGTCTCAAAAACAGGTTGAGGGGATTTTTCCTAAAATTTCCAAAAAAGTATGGAACTGATTGGCTAATTCTCTGGTTACATACTCATAAGGGAAATTAGTAGTCACCACAAATAGTATTTTTCCACTTACCTTTTGTGTTTTTGTATATATATATACACACACACAGACATATATGTTATATTTGAATAAAACATAAACACTTGGCAAAACTTTACATTGATCTGCCCCATTTGTTACCTTTTTCAGGATCTCTCCTTCTGTTTTCTAAAATAAAAGTCAGAGATAATATATTAAACCACCCAGGGAGATGCAAATAGCAATTACTCATTACCTAAAACCCTACAGCCTTTCAATTCTAAAGCCCCGTAGGTAGGGAGTGGTGTGTGTTTATTAAACAGGATCTCAGTGTTATTCAATAGAAATCACCTAGCAGAGTAGTAAGTCAACTAATATTTTAAAGCTAGCTGCAAACGGACTGTGACTCAACATTGCAATGCCTAATCTCTAGGTGCCCCACCTCCTAGTGCAGTGTACAATCTGGAATTAGGCACCTACGCTCCCTAAACAATGCGTGGGGAGAGTTAAGTGCCTACGAATGGGGTAAACAAAAGCCAGCATGCTGTGAAGGGAAATGCCTAAACTAGCCAATTGGAAATCCTGAGAAGAAGTGAGTTTCCGAAGGCCTCTGAGGACCGACAGCCATGAGCCCTCTCTGAGAGCTAGGGGTCTAAACCCCACCTTTTACTAAGAGATCTAGCTTCAAGTCCCTTCTCTGGCTGAGAGGAGCAGGGGTGTGACCTTTGTCCCAGATTATCCCAGTGGTTAGGGCGCTTCCCTGAAAGGCGTTGGTGGGGAGGCTACAACCCAATGTCAACTCTCTGCTCCTGTCGGGCAGAAGAGGGAGTTGAAGCTGGGTCTCCAACATTTTGGGTGAGTGGTCCAACCAGCGAGTTAATGGCTATCAGGGTGTTAGTGACACCTCCTCTTCTGACATCATTTTGTGCAAGGCCTGGTCTGGTTCTATGAGAGAGCCAGGGCTCATAGCACAGCTATCTTCTGGGAGCCCAGCTACCCCAGGGTCCCTGCCGGGTGCCCCCTCACAGCTCTTCAGCCTGCTGTGAGCCTGGAGGCTCCCCCCCGCTCCCGCCCCGACCTCGATCCAGTCTTGCAAAAAGAAAATAAGAAAGTCCAGTCTTGGTTTCACAACTCTGCTGGAAGCATGGCAGCCCCCTGGGCACTCAGCTGCACAGTCCCCACCTGGAGCACAGCTGCCTCCTGGCTTCCCGCCAGCTGCCTACCCTCCTCCCGCCACTCTCAGTTCCATGCTTCCCCACTGGGAGCTCAGCTGCCCCCCATGCTCTCAGCTCCATGGTCCCCATCAAAACTGGGGCAGTTGCCTGGGCTCTAGTCTCCCCACTCCGCACTGTGAATGGGACAACAGCCCGGACTCCCAATGGGGAGCAGGAAGCCATGGTGCAGCCAGGCTCTCAGCATGAAGTGGGGAGCCAAGACTGCTGGAGCAGTCTGGCTCTGAGCAGGAAGCAAAGAACATGGGCAACAACCCACCTGGGAGCAGGGAATGGGGAGTGAGGGGTGCAGCCTGGCTTGGAGCCGGGAGCAAGGAACCCAAGCAACGGTCAGTAGCCTGACTGGAGCAGCAGGGAATGGGGACGGCGGGGGCAGCCTGGTTTGGAGCAGGAGGACTTTCTTGTCAATTTCATGGAACTGTCTACATGGACACTGTGTCACCTTAACTAAACCAACGTAAGCCCTACACCTCTCGTGGAGGTGGAGTTATTATGTGAGTGCAGTAGGGCACTTACAACAGTAAAGTGTGTGTACACTGACATAGTTAGGTTGACATAAGTTGCCTTATGTCAACCTAACTGTATAGTGTAGAGCAGAGCTAAGAGGGAGCTGGCTTTGTACCTGACATTATTGTCAGTGTCACAAAAAACCTTGCCCTAGCCCTTCCCCAAAGCATAGGGGTTACTAGGGGAAACACCACCAAATGTATGCTGAAATTCCTCCTGGTCTTGGAGCATCCTATAGATTGGGTATGGGGAGATGTTGTTTTCCTGGGCTTGGTTTCTAAAGCCAGGTCTCCCTCCTTTGCTCAGGGTGGGGGTGGGATGGAATTTAAATCTGGATCCAGAGACAAATTTCATGGTTTGTCTGTCTATAATGCACTGAACCAAAATAACGGGGCCAAACACCCACAAATATGCAAGGGGCTGAGTCAAAAACTGATTCCAATTTTGGAGCCTGTTTCTAGTAATAATTTATACCATTTGCAAGAGATGGGTCAAAGACTGAAGCCCCTCTTCACCAAATATTCCCCTTGATGCCAATTTCAGTAAAGTCTGAGTTAGTGATTTAATATAGTATCGTAGCCATAGGCCACTGCACATACTACACTAAATAGAAAAATAATTTAAAACAATAGTCAATAAAACAGATACAAATTTTAAAAACACAGGACTATCACTTCCCTAAAATCAGTTACACTTTAAAATCGCCACCCTGAAAAAAATATACATAACTAAAATTTAAAAAAAAAGAAAGAAAGAGGAATACATTATTTTGTTTAGGTCAGAAGTAGCCTATCTGTCATATACATTATTTACACAGAATTTGGTCTTATATTATAAATATGAAGAAAGTCTAGAAATGTAGAAGAAAGATTTTCCTACTTAAACAATAATAAATGAAGACGATGATCACAATGATGATAACAACAATGAGGACAACCATAATGCCCATGAAAATATTTTGTAGGTCTAAGTTAGCCTCAGCCATTTTTTCTGTAGAACAAGACAAAAAAAAAAGGTCATTAGTTACTGATAATATCCAATACGTAGATTTGTCCTGATCCAGAAGTGCCTTTCCATTTTAAAGATAGAGAACGATTCTAGGTTGTTTGGGGTCTTTTGTTGTGTGTGTTTGCTGGAAGCACATTTTAAATTATTTGACAAATGAAATGGACGAAATGGGTGCTCAACAGTCAAGATTTCAAAACAAACAAACAAATAAATAAGCACAGTATTATAATTTCTCATTTATTATTTTTGTTCCTCAATATTACATCAGAGGAGTTTTTTATTAAACAAATATTTTTCACAACATAGAAAATCTTTAAGCATAAAAAGGGGAAAGCTACTGTCTAAAATTTATCCCAATGAGTCACCAATAAATCCTGACCACAAACAGACTCACTAGGCTTGGGTGGTTAGGAATTTGTTAAATCCTCTGCAGAATTCCCTCATTTTAGGTTCTCAAAATTCACTTGTTCTCCTTTGACTTTCCTTAAAATTGTCACATGCCTAAAAGGGCTGTTGTCTGCAGTTCACCAGTGGTTCTTACCTTTTATTATTATATCACTCATAATCTATCATAATAAACATTTTGGTGTCATTGAAAGTAGAAAACAAAGAATGCAAACTTACCAGTGTTTTTCTCAAAAGTTCCTGAGGGGAAAAAAAGAAAAAAGAATTACACACTGTTTTGTCAAAACTGTGCATTCGGAAAGGACTATCTTCAGGGAAGCAGCATTGTCCATTTGTTATGGCTTTATTTTTAACTCAGGGCACTGTCCCAGTTTCTGTGTTTTTCCTATTGGAGTTCAAAGAAATTCTTTACCTGCTTTTCCAGGGGATTCCAGATCATGGCGAGTCTCCACAATAAATGGCAAGTTGTATGGCTGCCTGGCCTCCAAAATGCCACATGCCAATGCCAATACTCAGGCCAGGTCTATGCTCAAAAGTTAGGTCGACCCAGCTACATTACTCAGGGGGGTGAAAAATCCACACCCTTGAGTGGTGCAGTTAAACTGACCTAACACCAGCATAGATTGCATTAGGTTGATGCAAGAATTCTTCTGGGAACCTAGCTTTCGCCTCTTGGGAAGATGGATTCACTACAGTGATGGGAGAACTCCTCCTGTTGCTGTAATGTGTGTCTACACGGAAGTTCACCAATGGTTCTTACCTTTTATTATTATGATATTACTCGTAAACTCTCATAGTAAACATTTTGGTGTTTTTGAAATTAGAGAACAAAGAATGCAGACTCACCAGTGCTGTTCTCAAAGGTTTCTGGGGGAAAAGATCTTATTCCCCTTTCTATCTTCTTTTCTTTCTCTTTCAGTGTTTCACCATTTTTAAATTCTATTGGGACACAAGACAAAGATAAGATGGGGGAGCTGTTATGCTGAAAGATGTTATTTATGCCATCAACTGGTTCTTTTATCTATATACAATTATAGAACTGGATGAAAGTGCTAGCACTGCTAGCCAGGTGCTAGGCGATCCATGTGTCTGTCATTTCCCCTTTCCAGTTTTCAGATTTCCACCAAAATTGACAGGGTTCTGCCCACTGATATCTAGAAAATTCCCTGAAATTATGGAATTGATCGAATGCAGAGTTCAAAAATTGTGATATTACATTTATTAACACATAGGCCTGAAACTCTAAGTTATGCTAAAGAATTGTTAAACAAGACTGCCATGTAGCTTTGCAAACTTAGGCTAAGAGAGAGGATAAAAATGTTAGCTGACATTTTGCCCTCACTGTTCACCTCCTTTCCCAGATCCACACCCTTGAGTGGTGCAGTTACACGGACCTAACCCCAGCATAAAGAGTGTTAGAGGAGGACAGGGGGAATAGCTCAGTGGTTTGAGCATTGGTTTGCTAAACCCAGGGTTGTGAGCTCAACCCTTGAGAGGGCTGTTTAGGGATCTGGGGCAAAAATCTGTTAGGGGACAGTACTTGGTCCTGCTAGTAAAGGCAGGGGACTGGACTTGATGACCTTTCAAGGTCGTTCCAGTTCTAGGAGATTGGCATATCTTTATTTATTTAAGGTTGATGGAAGAATTCTTCTGGGAACGTAGCTTTCGCCTCTTGAGAGGATAGATTCACTACAGTGATGGGAGGACTCCTGTTGCTGTAGTGTGTGTCTACACTGAAGTTCACCAATGGTTCTTAGCTTTTATTTTTATGATATTACTCATAATCTATCATAATAAACATTTTGGTGTTATTGAAGGTAGAGAAGAAAGAATGCAGACTTACCAGTATTCTCCTCAGAGGTTTCTGGGGGCGGGGGGGGGGGGGGAGTGGAGGGGAAGAAAGAAAATGTTTTGCACATGATTTCTTCAAAAGTCTGCCTCCGTATATGTGCACTGGGGTGAGAAATAGATCAGAAGCCCCAGTGAAGGAGAGAGTGTGCCCACATTTTACTAATCAAATAATTTCCATTCTGACAAAATGAATATTTCCTCTACCTTGTAAGAATCATTTGTGTCTGTTTCCTTTGCAGAAAGGGTGAGATTTTTGGTGTTCTTTTGCTAATCATTTCTTTTCTTTTCTGTGTTTGGGCAAATGGTGTGATAGGGGTAAGTGCATGGTGTTTAAGAAAGCATTGTTTTCAGAAAACAATAAAAGACCCTACACACATGCTAACCAGCTTCCCAGAGGTTACCCTGAAGTCACTGGGAGTTGTGGGTTCTTAGCACCGCACATGCCTCGGGCCCCTGTAAACTGGGGTTGGAGGGTCACACAGTTCATAACTTATGCAGGCTGAGCTCATTGCATGCACCAGGGGTCCTTGCATCTCTCCATCCCTGCACAACTCCCTGTGGGACCCCATCCCATTCCCCATTGATCGGGTGCAGCGTTCAAAAATGGTCATATTACACTTATTAACAGATAGGACTGAAACTCTAAGTTATGCTAAAGAATAGTGAACCAAGACTGCCGTGTAGCTTTGCAAAGTTAGGCTAAGAGAGAGAATAAAAATATTAGCTGACAGAATTAACATTAGCATCTGGAAAATTTGCCATCTCACTCTTCACCTCCTTTCCCAGATCATTTATGAAGATATTGAACAGCACAGGTCCCCATACAGATCCTTGGATGACTTCACTTTTTACCGCTCTACCTTGTGAAAACGGACCACTTATTCCTTCCCTTTCTTTTCTGTCTTTAAACCAGTTACTAATCTATGAGAGGACCTTCCCTCTTATCGCATGACATGTTAGTTTGGCCTTGTCTACCCTTCAAGGGTAGGTCTAATTTTGCCGCCTTAGGGTCGATTTTATAATGAATGCGTCTACACAACAAACCCCCTTCCTCCGACCTAAAGGGCTCTTAAAATCGACTGCCGTACTCCTCCCCGACGAGGGAAGTAGTGCTATAATCGACCTTCCTGGGTCAAATTTAGGGTAGTATAGATGCAGCACTGTGCAATTTGATGGTATTGGCCTCCGGGAGCTATCCCAGATTTCTCCAATGTGACCACTCTGGACAGCACTTTCAACTCCGCTCCTCTAGCCAGGTACACAGGAAAAGCATCAGGAACTTTTGAATTCCATTTCCTGCTTGGTCAGTGTGGTGAGCTCTGTAGAACAGGTGATGATGTAGTCCCAGAATTTAAACGAGCCTCAGCATGGAGCAAATGGGAGATACTGGATCTGATCGCTGTATGGGGAGATAAACTGTGCAGGAAGAACTCTGATCCAGGAGAAGAAATGCTGATATATATGCTACAGTGCACGGTTGAGAGAGGCTACACCAGTGACACACAGCAGTGCCGCGTGAAAATTAAAGAGTTCAGGGAAGCCTACTACAAGACAAAGGAGGCAAACGGTCGCTCCAGGTCAGAGGCCCATACATGCCGTTTCTATGATTACCAGCATGCCATTCTGGGGCGGGGGGACCCTTCCAGTACCCCACCACTGTCCGTGGACACCTGCAAAGTGGCAGCCTCATGCAACACGGAGGAGGATTTTGTGGATGAGGAAGAGGAGGAGGAGGAGAATGCGCAGCAGGCAAGCGGAGAATCCATTCTCCCCAGCAGCCAGAACCTTTTCCTCACCCTGGAGTCAATACCCTCCCAGGACCTATTGTTCCTAGACCCTGAAGGCGGAGAAGGCACCTCTGGTGAGTGCACATTTGTACCGACACTACAGGGGTTAAAAGCAATTGTGTTTAATGTTTGATTTGTCCTGAACAATTGGGATGCATTCATGGCCAGTACAGCTAATGGAAAAGTATGTTAATGTGTCTGGGGATGGAGCGGGAATCCTCCATAGAATCGTAGAATCATAGAATCTCAGGGTTGGAAGGGACCTCAGGAGGTCATCTAGTCCAACCCCCTGCTCAAAGCAGGACCAACCCCAACTAAATCATCCCAGCCAGGGCTTTGTCAAGCCTGACCTTAAAAACCTCTAAGGAAGGAGGTTCCACCACCTCCCTAGGTAACCCATTCCAGTGCTTCACCACCCTACTAGTGAAAAAGTTTTTCCTAATATCCAACCTAAACCTCCCCCTCTGCAACTTGAGACCATTACTCCTTGTTCTGTCGTCTTCTACCACTGAGAACAGCCTAGATCCATCCTCTTTGGAACCCCCTTTCAGGTAGTTGAAAGCATCTATCAAATCCCCCCTCATTCTTCTCTTCTGCAGGCTAAACAATCCCAGTTCCCTCAGCCTCTCCTCAGAAGTCATGTGCTCCAGTCCCCTAATCATTTTTGTTGTCCTCCATTGGACCCTTTCCAATTTATCCACATCCTTCTTGTAGTGTGGGGCCCAAAACTGGACACAGTACTCCAAATGAGGCCTCACCAGTGCCGAATAGAGGGGAATAATCACGTCCCTCGATCTGCTGGAAATGCCCCTACTTATACAGCCCAAAATGCCGTTAGCCTTCTTGGCAACAAGGGCACACTGTTGATTCATATTCAGCTTTTCATCCACTGTAAACCCTAGGTCCTTTTCTGCAGAACTGCTGCCCAGCCATTCGGTCCCTAGTCTGTAGCAGTGCATAAGATTCTTCCGTCCTAAGTGCAGGACTCTGCACTTGTCCTTGTTGAACCTCATCAGATTTCTTTTGGCCCAATCCTCTAATTTGTCTAGGTTCCTCTGTATCCTATCCCTACCCTACAGCGTATCTACCACTCCTCCCAGTTTAGTGTCATCTGCAAACTTGCTAAGGGTGCAGTCCACACCATCCTCCAGATCGTTGATGAAGATATTGAACAAAACCAGCTCTAGCACCGACCCTTGGGGCACTCCACTTGATACCGGCTGCCAACTAGACATGGAGCCATTGATCACTACCCTTTGAGCGCGACCATCTAGCCAGTTTTCTATTCACCTTACCGTCCATTCATCCAGCCCATACTTCTTTAACTTGCTGGCAAGAACACTGTGGGAGACTATCAAAAGCTTTGCTAAAGTCAAGAAATAGCACATCCACTGCTTTCCCCTCATCCACAGAGCCAGTTATCTCATCATAGAAGGCAATTAGGTTAGTCAGGCATGACTTGCCCTTGGTGAATCCATGCTGACTGTTCCTGATCACTTTCCCCTCCTTTAAGTGGTTCAGAATTGATTCCTTGAGGTACTCTGAAAGTCTTTGCAGAAGGTTTCTGGGAAGGGCTGTTTTATTCTGTCCTCCTTGGTAGGACACTTTACCACACCAAGCCAGTAGCAAGTGGTCTGGAATCATCACAGCACAAAGCATTGCAGCGAATGGTCCTTGGTTTTGGTCGCATTCATGCAACATTTGGTCTTTATCTTTCTGTGTCAGCCTCTGGAGAGTGATTATTATTCATGGTCACCTGGTTGAAATAGGGGAAGTTTTGTAAGGGAATAGTAATCCTCTCTGTTTGGTGATCCCCAGCACATTAGACCCCGGGCATGCTGGGCTGTTTGCGCTTGGCTAAAAGGGATCATCCCGGAGAATAGCCATGTGGGGGGGGGGGAGAAGGGTGTGCTGCACATCCACCCCAAAACCGCAGCCCCTCTTTTTAAATGGCAACCACAGCCCCTCCTTGTAAACGGCAAACAGAACCAGCATTGGTTGCTATGGGAAAGGAGGGTGCTGCAGTTTGAAACCATCCCCACATGTTACGAACGCGGAAGAAGCCAACCCCTTGTACCCTTTGGCTTACCATGGCTGCCTGCAAACTGAATTCTGTTCCCCAACTGTGTGTGATGTGTCACTATACCGGCAGGCACTCAATATAAAAGGCAAAATGCGACCTTGTACCTAAAACACATGCTGTCTGCTGTGAATTATTTGATTCACTGTGAAAGAGTCTCCCTTTTGTTCTCAGAAATGTATCTTCTTTAAAGTCTACTCTCCCTTTTTCCCACCCTGCAGCTGCAAATGTTTCTATGCTCCCTCCATCAACTCCGTCCCTGAGGTTATTGCAGATTAGAAGGCTCTGGGCACCCTGCCACTCAACTCCAGGGGATAGCCCAAGCAACAGAAGGCTGTCATTCAAACAGCTTTGATTTGTAGTGTGGCTGCAATAAGCAACCCTTTGTACACCCGGGCTTCCTTTTACTAGTCAGCATTGTCAGAGATCTCAAGTTTTTTTAAAAGAAATAAAGAATGAATGGATTCAGAACAATAGGGACTTTATTTCCTGTGTCAGCTGTGGTCGAAGGGGGGAGGGGGATTGGCTTAAAGGGAAGCACATTCTCCAAAGGGGGTGGATTTGCATCACCGACGAACACACACAACTGTCACACCGTAGTCTGGCCAGTCATGAAACTGTTTTTCAAAGCCTCTCTGTTGTGCAGTGTACTCTTCTAATTGCTCTCATACACTCATAGACTTTAAGGTCAGAAGGGACCAATATGATCATCTAGTCTGACCTCCTGCACAATGCAGGCCACAGAATCTCACCCACCCACTCCTGGAATAATCCTCTCACCTATGTCTCAGCTATTGAAGTCCTCAAATCATGGTTTAAAGACTTCAAGATGCAGAGAAGCCTCCAGTAAGTGACCCGTGCCCCGTGCTGCAGAGGAAGGCGAAAAACCTCCAGGGCCTCTGCCAATCTACCCTGGAGGAAAATTCCTTCCCAACCCCAAATATGGCGATCAGCTGAACCCCGAGCATGTGGGCAAGACTCACCAGCCAGACACCCAGGAAAAAGTTCTCTGTAGTAACTTCTAAAATCCCATCTTTGACCATTGGTCCTATTTACCACTGATGGCAATTAATTGACCTTTGACTAAGATCATGTTATCCCATCAAACCATCCCCTCCATAAACTTATCTAGCTTAATCTTGAAGCCAGATAGTTCTTTTGCCCCCACTGCTTCCCTTGGAAGGCTGTTCCAGAACTTCACTCCTCTCATGGTTAGAAACCTTCATCTAATTTCAAGTCTAAACTTCCTGATGGCCAGTTTATATCCATTTGTTCTTGTGTCCACATTGGTACTGAGCTGAAATAATTCCTCTCCCTCCCTGGTATTTATCCCTCTGATATATTTAAAGAGAGCAATCATATCTCCCCTCAGCCTTCTTTGGGTTAAGGTAATCAAGCCAAGCTCCTTGAGTCTCCTTTCATATGACAGGTTTTCCATTCCTCGGATCATCCTAGTGGCCCTTCTTTGTACCTGCTCCAGTTTGAATTCATCCTTCTTAAACATGGGAGACCAGAACTGCACACAGTATTCCAAATGAGGTCTCACCAATGCCTTGTATAACAGTACTAACACCTCCTTATCTCTACTAGAAATACCTCGCCTAATGCATCCCAAGACCGCATTAGCTTTTTTCACGGCCACATCACATTGGCGACTCATAGTCATCCTGTGATCAACCAGGACTCCGAGGTCCTTCTCCTCTTCCGTTACTTCCAACTGATGCGTCCCCAGCTTATAACTAAAATTCTTGTTATTAATCCCTAAATGCATAACCTTACACTTCTCACTATTAAACTTCATCCTATTACTATTACTCCAGTTTACAAGGTCATCCAGATCTTCCTGTAGGATATCCCGATCCTTTTCTGAATTGGCAATACTTCCCAACTTTGTGTCATCTGCAAACTTTATTAGCACACTCCCACTTTTGGTTCCGAGGTCAGTAATAAAAAGATTAAATAAAATTGGTCCCAAAACTGAACCTTGAGGAACTCCACTAGTAACCTCCCTCCAACCTGACAGTTCACCTTTCAGTATGACCCGCTGTAGTCTACCCTTTAACCGTTCCTTATCCACCTCTCAATTTTCATATTGATCCCCATCTTTTCCAATTTGGTGTCTGGCTGTTCAAAATTGGCCACCAGGCGATCTGCCTCAACCTCCCACCCCACCATAAATGTCTCCCCCTTACTCTCACAGATATTATGGAGCACACAGCAAGCAGCAATGACAATGGGAATATTGCTTTCGCTGAGGTCTAACCTATTCAGCAAACTGTGCCAGTGCCCTTTTAAACATACAAATGCACATTCTACCACCATTCTGCACTTGCTCAGCCTGTAGATGAACTGCTCCTTACTACTGTCCAGGCTGCCTTTGTATGGCTTCATGAGCCATGGGAGCAAGGGGTAGGCTGGGTCCCCAAGGATAACTATTGGCATTTCAACATCCCCAAAAGTAATTTTCTGGACTGGGAAGAAAGTCCCTTATTGCAGCTGTTCAAACAGCCCAGAGTTCTGAAAGATGTGAGTGTGATGCACCTTTCCCGACAATCCCACGTTGATATCGGTGAAATGGCCCTTGTGATCCACCAGTGCTTGCAGCACCATTGAGAAGTACCCCTTGCAGTTTATGTACTCTTTGGCAAGGTGGTCTGGTGCCAAGATAGGGATATGTATTCCATCTGTTGCCCCACCACAGTTAGGGAACTCCATTGCAGCAAAGCCATCCACTATGCCCTGCACATTTCCCAGAGTCACTATTCTTTTTAGCAGAAGGGTATTGATTGCCCTGGCTACTTGGATGACAGCAGCCCCCAAAGTAGATTTGCCCACTCTGAATTGATTCCCAGCTGACCCGTAGCAGTCAGGCATTGCAAGCTTCCACAGGGCTATCACCACTCGCTTCTCAACTGTCAGGGCAGGTCTCATCTTGGTATTCCTGTACTGCAAGGCAGAGGAACGTCCGATGGAGTGGGAGAGTTTCCTGTTTTCCTTGTTTCCTATGGGGGGTTTTCTTGGTTTCCTAGGGGTTGCATGTAGAGGGGGTGGGACTCAGTTTCCCTGGATGTTACGGGTTTAACAAGGGGATGGGAGAAAGAGTTTCTTGTTACAGAGGACCGTTGAGGGAACTGGGACCCAGCGACTGGCATGAAGAATGGAGACCCCGGCAACAGGTGACCTGGAGGCCCAGCTCAGGAGTCGCAGCCAGTTCTGAACAGTGGGAGGACAATGGGCTGCGAAGAGAGGACCCCCGGGGACCTAACCAACCAGTTCCAGCCAGAGGGGGCCAGAGATGAGAAGAGGCCCAGGCGACCCTGTTTACAGAGCTGTTTACCTGGAGAGAAGACAATAGACAAAGGCGGGGTTTAGGGCCAGTGATATCAGCTGCCGAACAGGGCAGCAGGGGGGTGCTCGTGGCTGGAGAGATGGAGCATGCAGAGACCACCTGGATGCAGGGGAGACTTGGATGTGCTGGGCTGAGGGAATCATAGAATCATAAAATCATAGAATCTCAGGGTTGGAAGGGACCTCGCGAGGTCATCTAGTCCAACCCCCTGCTCAAAGCAGGACCAAACCCAACTAAATCATCCCAGCCAGGGCTTTGTCAAGCCTGACCTTAAAAACCTCTAAGGAAGGAGATTCTACCACCTTCCTAGGTAACCCATTCCAGTTCTTCACCACCCTCCTAGTGAAAAAGTTTTTCCTAAAGTCCAACCTAAACCTCCCCCTCTGCAACTTGAGACCATTACTCCTTGTTCTGTCATCTTCTACCACTGAGAAGAGTCTAGATCCATCCTCTTTGGAACCCCCTTTCAGGTAGTTGAAAGCAGCTATCAAATCCCCCTCATTCTTCTCTTCTGCAGGCTAAACAATCCCAGTTCCCTCAGCCTCTCCTCATAAGTCATGTGCTCCAGCCCCTTAATCATTTTTGTTGCCCTTCGCTGGACTCTTTCCAATTTATCCACATCCTTCTTGTAGTGTGGGTCTCAAAACTGGACACAGTACTCCAAATGAGGCCTCACCAATGCCGAATAGAGGGGAATAATCACGTCCCTCAATCTGCTGGAAATGCCCCTACTTATACAGCCCAAAATGCCATTAGCCTTCTTGGCAACAAGGGCACACTGCTGACTCATATCCAGCTTCTCGTCCACTGTAACCCCTAGGTCCTTTTCTGCAGAACTGCTGCCCAGCCATTCGGTCCCTAGTCTGTAGCAGTGCATAGGATTCTTCCGTCCCAAGTGCAGGACGGCCCTGAGAGTGTCCTGTGCTGGGTTTAACACTCAATAAACTCTCCTATTTTACGCTGGCTGAGAGTCACTCTGGTCTATAGAACAGGGTTGCATCGTCCCCTTTGGGGGTGGAGGCCTGGGGGGTCCACAGTGAGTGGACTCCCTGAGGGGGCCCATGGAGAGAAACAGGTGTGCTAAGGCTCAGAGAGGTGCAGCTCCAGGAGGTGGAGGGGCTGAACCCCGAGAGAGAGTGGATCCCTGAGAAGGGCTGTCTCACTGAAAGGGGCTCCCCCCACAGACCACATGGGGCCAAGAGTGGGCACGACCTGTGAGTCTGTGACAACATGGTAGCAGAGGATGGTTGGCGGATGCACCCTGTAGACCGTTTGCTGCGGGCGTAGGCGCTTGGCAGTGAGTGGCTGGCAGCGATAGAATGAGGGTATTGAAAGGAACGAGTGCAGAAATGGCCTATACCCAGCTCCGTAAGAGGGGCCTGATAGATCTGTGCAGGGAGAGAGGGCTGAGTGTGGGGAGGCTCACTAAGGAGCAGCTGATTGCTCAGCTTCTAGAGACTGACCAGTCTGAGGAACAAGCTCCAGACCCCAGGGGGGCTCCCGGGGTGCCCGGAGAGCTGGGGAGTAGCCGTGGGGGCAGTCTATATAGAGACCGGGAGTGCATCAGACCCGACTCCCCAGTCAGCACAGGGAGACCCCAGTTGGGTTCCTCCCTAGAAGAGCTGCAGAGACTGGAGCTGGAGCTGAAAGCGAAGGAACTGGAACTGGAAAAGCGGAGACTGGTGGACGGAGAGAGAGAACGAGAGGACCATGCGGAACAGTGGAAGCATGATTTGGAGTTGGAGGAGTGGCGGGCCAAGAGGGCCTGCCAGGGGGTAAGTGGGGAAGGGCCCTAAGACGCCAGTGGTGTGGGGAATCTAGACACCAAACTGCTGCCACAGTTGAAGGAGGGGGGGATATCGATGCCTATCTCACAGCCTTTGAGAAGGCTTGTGATTTGAACCAGATTAACCTCACAGACAGGCTTCGCTGTCTGACCCCCGTGCTGGGTCCCAAGGCCATAGAGGCATTCAGCCAAATGGACGGCATTGAGATGGGGGACTATTACCTGTTCAAATAGCCTTATCTGCTGAAGTTTGAATTGACCCCCAAGGCATACAGGAAACGATTCCAGGGTGTACGCAAGACCCCAGGTGTCACTTACAAGGAGGTCACCAACCTGCTGGGGGAATATCTCCGCAAGTGGGGGAAGGGCACAGGGGCCACTACCACAGAGGACGTGTATAACCTGGTGGGGTTGGAGCAGCTGTATGACACCTGCCCTCCAGACCTTAAGATGTGGTTAGTGGACTGGAAGCCCAGATATTTGTACAGTGCGGGGGCACTGGCGGATGAGTTTGTGGACAGCAGATCGGGGGCAGGAGGGAGAATCACATTGGGGACTCAGAAGGGGAGACACCCGGAGACCTCTCAAAGGTGGGACTCCAAGAAGACCAACTCAGGGGTGCCCGTGAATGCCAGGGCAGGCCAACCCCCATCATGGGACTTGAGTGACCTGAAATGTAATTACTGTGGCCAAAAGGGACACAAGGTGGTGCAATGCCTGAAGATGAAGAAAATGGCAGCCAAGCAGAACCCGCAGGGTGTTAACTGGATGGAAACCCACCGGGAGGTGGCACTGCCGGTCCAGGTGGCCGCCTTTGATAGGGCTATGCCAGGGGGAGGGGACCGCCAGGCTAGGCCAGCAGGGGAAGGCGGGGCTCCGGGTACGGAGCACCTGTACTCAATCCGCCAGGTGAGCGTGGGACTGGTCCCGGAGGACGATTGCCACATCATCCCCATTGAGGTGGGGGGACGGAGCATCCAGGGGTTCTGGGACACGGGTGCTGAGGTGACCCTGGCATGGCCCGAGGTGGTGGGCCGAGACCAGCCAGTGCTCAATGCCTACATGACCCTGAGGGGAGTGTTCGGGCCCCCTGGTCAAGGTGCCTGTAGCAAGGATACACCTGAAATGGGGGGCAAAGGAGGGACCCAAAGAGGTCGGGGTGCACGATCACCTGCCCACCGAGGTGCTAATGGGTAATGACTTGGTGAACTGGCCGGATGGCACCCGGAGCACCCTGGTCGTTACCCGAAGCCAGAGCCAGTGAGGAACACAGGACCTCCCAACGGAGGGGGGGCGAGTTACCGAGGGTAGGGCTCGACTGGGCCAGGCCGGAGCCTCCGGCCCAAGTTGGAGAAACTGAGGCACCACAAACCAGGGTGGTGCCCTCAAACCCAGCAGCTGAATTCCAGATGGAGCTGCAGGAGGATCCCTCCTTGGAAAAGCTGAGGGCCCTGGCTAGCCACAGCGGTGCCGGATCCCAGGGGGAGGACCGCCAGGAGAGATTCCTGTGGGAGAAGGGATTCCTGTACCGGGAATGGGCTGATTCAGGGCAAACTGAACCTTAGAAAGCCAGTAGGCAGTTGGTGGTCCCCCAGAGGTACTGCCGCACACTGTTGTACTTGGCCCACGATATCCAACTTGCGGGGCATCAGGGCATCTGTCGCACCAGGCAGAGGCTGCTGCAGAACTTGTACTGGCCTGGGGTCTCTGAGGCGGTCCAACAGTACTGCAGGTCCTGTGACTTCTGCCAGAGAGTGGGGAAGGCACAGGATAAAGGTAAAGCCCCTCTGAGACATTTGCCCATCACAGAGGAGCCTTTCCAGAAGGTGGCTGTGGACATAGTGGGGCCCCTCAGCAGGGTGCAGGGCTGGCTCCAGGCACAAGCTAACTAATGGAAGATATTGACTGCAGAAATGACCTGGCTGGGGGGAATACTGAGAGTTTCCAGACTGCAGAAAATAAAAAATGAAGTGATAAGAAAATGGGTAGGGCAAGAAACAAGTCTGTTGCAGAAGATTCAAGAAGGATAACCGCAATAGTTTGACATGTGTCAGGTAGGGTGACCAGATGTCCCGATTTTATAGGGACAGTCCCGATTTTTGGGTCTTTTTTTATATTGGCTCCTATTACCCCCCAACCCCTGTCCTGATTTTTCACATTTGCTGTCTGGTCACCCTAGTCAGGAATGGGCCTGAAAAGGATATCATATATGGCTATACATATCACAATGCAAGGAACTAGAAATAGAGGAAGACTAAGGGCTGGTCTACACTAACCCCCCAATTCGAACTAAGATACGCAACTTCAGCTACGTGAATAACGTAGCTGAAGTCGAACTATCTTAGTTCGAATGAAAAGGTACTTACCCGGGGTCCACACGCGGCGCGCAGGCTCCCCCGTCGACTCCGCCTACTCCGTTCGTGGAGCAGGATTACAAGCGTCGACGGGGGAGCACTTCCCTGGTTCGATTTATCGCATCTAGACAAGACACGATAAATCGAACCCAGAAGATCGATTGGACTCCTCCGACAGGACGCGTGAGTATAGACGTACCCTAAGAATGCATTGGGTAGAAATTGTGACATAAACCAAAAAGTTTTAAAGACGAACGAAGCCGTGAAGCTGGTTCAAGACCGAAAGTGGTGGAAAGACGTCACTCAGCCCCCATCGTAACTGCTGGGCTGATAGATGGGAGTCAAAAAAGAATGAAGTTCAGTTTTGTTATTGCATCATTGGTGTACAAGACATTGTATAACAGATCAAACATGCCAAATATTTAACAAGAGCCTGCCCGGGAGATTCTAGGGCTGGCCTATGAGAGCTTGTTGAAAAACATTAGGATGTGTTTCGAGAAATGTAGAAAAAAATATTTTTTTCCTTTGTGAAACAATTCAAATTTTTCCAATATTTTGATTAAAGAGTAAAAATTGTTGTTTGTTTTTTTGCGGGGGAAGCAGCTTCTGTGTTTTTTCTCACTTTTTTCCTTTTTCGGTTATAAAATAGGAAATGGTGGGGGGGATGGAGAAAGGGGAAAAGGAGGTCTGTTGAAAGATCATAAAATTAAAAAAATTCTTCAGAAAATGGATATTTCTGGGAAAAGGACGTTCCTATGGAAAAAAAAGTTTCATATGAAATTGTCAACACTCTGTTTGCCCTGATTCCAGCCATCAGCCACCAGGGGCACCAGTGCAACCCTCTAGATATAGATGGATATATAGAGCAAGATGCAGTTTCCACTAGTGCAGCGTGTCCACTTTAAAACTGGGATAAACCAAGACAAATTGTGGGTTTTTTTTTCTTTTCTACACTAAGGGTTTGCATTGGTCATCTTTCCCTGATGGCTAGAATTGGGGCAGATCCCCAGAGAAGACAAATAGCAGAGCCCCACCTCCTACTGACCGCAGGTCCATGATGAACTGAGCATCCCACCGGAGAAACCAGGGCTAACAAAGGCTCTGAAACTGCGAGGTGCTGAGAACCTGCTGTGAGATGCCGAGCTCAGTAGGAGCTGAGAGCATCCAGCTGCTTCCAGGGCCAGATCCCCAAATGCCTCCTGAATCACCTGTTCATAGCTCAGTAAAACAAACAAAATCACTTTCTCTGCTGAAACACGAAGACCAGCAGGGGTTTCATGTAGGTTGAGGGTCTCTCTCCAGGGATTTTGTGCTGCGGAGAAGTGTTTTACTGACAATGTTTTTACCTGAAAAGGGAATCGCTGCTAGGAGTATGGCACAGAACAAGCAGCTGAAGAGCTGTCCCCGTAGCGCCATGTCTCTGGTAGCTCATATGGGAAGAGTCACGGGGGCTGATCTGAAATGAGAGCAGCAATCAAAATAGACACAGATGCTCAGAAATACAAGACACCTGATTTCTCGTTATTCCCCCTTGAAATACACCAGGCTGTTCCTTCCCTTCCTTTTGTGTCACTCTATGTTGCAGGGGAAGCTGAACAATATGGGAGGGTGTCACTATGTGCAGCCAGTGTGGGAGTGAGTGTGGGGGGGAGATCACATGAGAACCTTTGCTGTGGTGGAAGGACACTCACTGTCATAGCCCTAGTGCTCAGCGTGGGCAAGGCCATGTGATTCCAGCACCACTGCTGGCCAAGCGAGGTACAGCGACTGCCCTTCTCCAGGGCTGCTGGAGTTACTGACTCTCTCTGAGGCACAATGGGCCAGAGACGCAGGGCATGTCTAGGCTGCAGGCATTACCTGTGAGCTCTTTAATCTCACTAGTTCGAGTCCTGGAACAGGGAAGATGCAGCAGCATAAGCCTCAGTCCAGGCTGTACAAACCAACCAGCCCAGAACACAGGATAATTAACTGTGATTAATCGACAACCCTCATTTTAAAGTGTTATTGTCTTCATTGGCCAAAACTGCTGTGACTTTTTGTATGCTGCAAATTTGGAGTTTATTAAATGTAACTGTCTAAGCAATTAACTGCAAGGTGAATATTTGATAGTAATTGGACAATAACAAGTTATGCAATTAGCAGCAAATTGTAATCTGAAATAAACAATAGGTTGAGGGACTTTAAAAGACCTGTAGATTGTTAAGCACCTCAATCCGAGTATAAGTGGATAGCTTGGTGACCTAAATGTAGGTCCAAGGTAAGTTCTTGTCTGTAACATGTCTTCAGTCAGGGGAACCCAACTTGAATAAACCAAATTGGTCTTGATCAACTGATGTTTCAGTACTCAGTTATCTAGGAGGAACCCATTTATTTCCCATCCAAACAGAGAAATGGCATCATGTTTTGTGTAAGGCCTTGCAAACAAATGCTCATACTGCTGAGTTCAGAGAAATGGGGGCGGATCAGCTTTACCATAAACCCACTGGGCCAAATTTTGTTTTCCTTGAAAGATACCTTACTCCAGGCATACTCCCAGTGAGGTCCATGGTTAAGGTTTTCCAAAGTGACTAGCAATTTTGAGTGCCCAACTGGAGACACTTGAAAACCAATGGATTTTCTGAGGCTTTTTATTACTAGACCGTTTTCTGATGGCAGGCTTTTTTTTCCCTCAGTGTCCCTTGACATAAAATATGCTGACGTCTATACTCAGGGAATGATCCCATGATGGCAGAGTTAATAAGGTTAGTTTACACAGTGGCAAAATAAGTATTTCCTTCTACCTGACAAGACTTATATGCTACTCTTTGCCACGTAGGCAGGGCGAGATTTATGGCTTCTGTTATATTGTAATTTATTTTTTTTAAGTGCTTGGGCAAACAATGTGGTAGTTAACTATACAATTTTTGCTTCAAGTCACTTTTGAAAATGTTATCCTTAAGGCACTGCTTAGCCTATCACCACTGACTATTTCTGAACTTAAAGCATTACCTATTTTTTGAGCCAATATTAAAATCCAATCTACCTGCCTAGCTATCAATCAGCATTTTAAAGCACTTATTGCTAAAGTAACATACATTCATTAAGTGCCTGAGACTTCAGCCATGGAAGTTCTTTGAATTTGAACTCCATTGAATACAGTGGGTGCAGGATTGAACCCTTACAAACAGTTGTGGTGCAACTTTAAGTCCAAGTGAAAACAGAAGGAAAGACTTGCAGCGAGAAAGAACAGAAGGAGGAAGGTCAGATAATTGCATCAACAACAGGAAGAGGCAGGTCTACATGACTGGGGATGGCCTACTAAGAAGAACAGAACTGATCCAGAGAACAGAAGGGTGTGCTCTCTGCTGCAAGCTAAGATATGGGGTGTGGACCTGAGGATGAAGGGGATCCTAGTGGAATCAGGAAAGAATCCACTGACTGTCCTATTTTTCGACATTATTTTGCTACATTATCACTGGAACACATCAAGGGAAGCTATGCCAGGCTGAGGGAGACACTAGGAAATGGAGGCTCAGGTGATCTTCAGTGGGATTCTACCTATCCCTAGAGGAGGGGAGTGAAGGCGAGACAAGATTATGATGATCAGCAGATGGCTCAGGCAGTGATGCTATCAGGAAGGCTTTGGGATGTTCGAACGCTAGGAGGCATTCATGGACAGAGGACAATTCTCATGGGATTGACTCCACCTGAGTAGGGAGGGAAATAGACTTCTGGGATGGAGGTTGGCACAATTGATTAAAAGAGCTTAAAACTAGGAATTAATGGGAGACAGCTGGGAGATGCTCATGCAATCTCCACACCTGATTCTAACATTGAGAGGGAGGAAAATCAAGTAAGAGAGGACAGAACAATGGAGAAAGGAAGAACAGAGAGCAGAAGAATGGACATCAAGAGGAAAGATAGTGATGATACCCATGACACTAACAGTCAGGTAGGCAAGACTGGCGGTAGAATGACTGTACCTAATCAGGTGAGGAATCTGGGTGAAGCCAAGCAGAAACAATGAAGACGTCTGTACACCAATTCAAGAAGTCTAGATAACAAAATGAAGGAGCTAGAACTACTGGTGTAGGAGGTGAAACCACATATTATAGGGTAATAGAAACATGGTAGAATAGGATTAATGATTGGAGTAGAGGTATTGAAGGGTATGTGCTGTTCAGGACAGACAGAAATAAAGGGAAGGGTGGTGGACTAGTTTTGTATATTAATGATGACTGAAAAGAAATTAGAAGTGATGGACTGAGAAAGCAGAACTTGTTTCAGTCAAACTCCCCTGGGGGAGAAAAGCTACTAGAGGTACCCCTGGGATAGTGCTTTAGGTATGCTACAGACTCCCCAGGATCCAATATGGATATGGATAGAGACCTCTTTAATATCTTAATGAAATAAATCTGCTGGGAATTGTGTCATAATGGAAAACTTTAATTCCCCAGATAGTGATTGGAGGCCAAGTTCTACTAATAGAGCACAGATTTTCCTGGTTGCAACAACTGACAGATTTCTTCAACAAATACTCGCTGAACCAACTAAAGGTGATGTCATTCTAGATTTTGCATTGGTAAGTAGTGGGGACCTCACTGAAGAACTGGTTGTAGAGGAGAACTTTGGTACAAGTGATCATGGGCTAACTCAGTTTAAATTAAATGGAAAGATAAACAAAAAGAATAGGTCTGCCAATAGGGCCTTTGATTTCAAAAGGGCAAACTTTAAAACATTAAGGAAATTAGTTAGGGAAGTGGACTGGACTGAAGAACTCAAGGATCTGAATGTGGAGGAAGCTTGGAATTACTTTAAGTCTAAGTTGAAGAAACTATCTGAAGTCTGCATCCCAAGTGGGGACAGGGGGAGGGATTATAGGGAAGGTTTGCAGATCAAAGTGGAATAGCAAGCATCTATTGAGGGGAAAGCAGTGGATGTGCTATTTCTTGACTTTAGCAAAGCTTTTGATACAGTCTCCCACAGTATTCTTGCCAGCAAGTTAAAGAAGTATGGGCTGGATGAATGGACGGTAAGGTGGATAGAAAAGTGGCTAGATGGTTGGGCTCAACGGGTAGTGATCAATGGTTCCATATCTAGTTGGCAGCCGGTATCAAGTGGAGTGCCCCAAGGGTCGGTGGTGGGGCCGGTCTTGTTCAATATCTTCATTAACGATCTGGAGAATGGTGTGGACTGCACCCTTAGCAAGTTTGCAGATGACACTAAACTGGGAGGAGTGGTTGATACGCTGGAGGGTAGGGATAGGATACAGAGGGACCTAGACAAATTAGAGGATTGGGCCAAAAGAAATCTGATGAGGTTCAACAAGGACAAGTGCAGAGTCCTGCACTTAGGACGGAAGAATCCCATGCACTGCTACAGACTAGGGACCGAATGGCTGGACAGCAGTTCTGCAGAAAAGGACCTAGGGGTTACGGTGGACGAAAAGCTGAATATGAGTCAACAGTGTGCCCTTGTTGCCAAGAAGGCTAATGGCATTTTGTGTTGTATAAGTAGGGGCATTTCCAGCAGATTGAGGGACGTGATTATTCCCCTCTATTCGGCACTGGTGAGGCCTCATTTGGGGTACTGTGTCCAGTTTTGGGCCCCACACTACAAGAAGGATGTGGATAAATTGGAAAGACTCCAGCGGAGGGCAACAAAAATGATTAGGGGACTGGAGCACATGACTTATGAGGAGAGGCTGAGGGAACTGAGATTGTTTAGCCTGCAGAAGAGAATAATGAGGGGGATTTGATAGCTGCTTTCAACTACCTGAAAGGAGGTTCCAAAGAGGATGGATCTAGACTCTTCTCAGTGGTAGAAGATGACAGAACAAGGAGTAATGGTCTCAAGTTGCAGAGGGGGAGGTTTAGGTTGGATATTAGGAAAAACTTTTTCACTAGTAGGGTGGTGAAGCACTGGCATGGGTTACCTAGGGAGTTGGTGGAATCTCCTTCCTTAGAGGTTTTAAAGGTCAGGCTTGACAAAGCCCTGGCTGGGATGATTTAGTTGGGGTTGGTCCTGCTTTGAGCAGGGGGTTGGACTAGATGGCCTCCTGAGGTCCCTTCTAACCCTGAGATTCTATGATTCTATGATCTCAAACACGTTGTTAAGAGAAAGCAGAAAGCCTACAAGGAATGGAAGATTGGAAAGATCAGCAAGGAAAGCTACCTCTTAGCCCTGGTCTACACTACGAGTTTAGGTCGAATTTATTAGCGTTATTTCGATTGATCCGTGCACCCGTCCACACGACGAAGCCCTTAACATCGACTTCTAGGGCTCTTAAAATCGATCTCGCCACTCCACCCCCAACGAGGGGATTAGCGCTTAAATCGATATTGCCGAATCGATGTAGGCTAGTGAGGACGCAATTCGACAGTATTGGCCTCCTGGATCTATCCCACAGTGCAACATTTGACCGCTCTGGACAGCAGTCTGAGCTCCAATGCTCCGCCCAGGTAGACAGGAAAAGCCCCGCGAACTTTTGAATTTCATTTCCTGTTTGGCCAGCGTGGTGAGCTGCAGGTGAGCGCAGATCTCATCAGCAGAGGTGACCATGATGGAGTCCCAGAACCGAAGACGAGCTCCAGCATGGACCGATGGTGAAGTACGCGATCTGATCGCTGTATGGGGAGACGAAACCGTGCTAGCAGAGCTACGGTCCAAAAGAAGAAACACCAATACATATGCCAAAGTCTCCAAGGGCATGCAGGACAGAGGCTACAACAGGGACGCGCAACAGTGCCGCGTGAAAATTAAGGAGCTCAGGCAAGCCTACCAAAAAACCAGAGATGCAAACAAACGCTCTGGGTCAGAGCCCCAGACATGCCGCTTCTATGATGAGCTGCATGCCATTCTAGGGGGTGCACCCAGCACTGACCTACCCATGTGGTATGACTCCGTATGTGGATCATCAGAAACCACAGAGGAGCATGATGATGATAATGATGCTGAAAATAGCGCCCAGACACAGCAAGGAAGTGGAGAAGCCCTTTTCCCCGACAGCCAGGAACTCTTTGTCACCCTGGAGCCAGTACCCTACGAACCCACCCAAGGCGTGCTCGATGCAGGAGAAGGGACCTCTGGTGCCTCTGGTGAGTGTACCTCTGTTAATTAATACATGTTTTATAAGCAAGCGTGTTTAATGATCAATTCGCGGCCAGTACAGCTACAGCTACTGGAAAACTCTGTTAACATGTTCGGGGATGGAGCAGAAATCCTCCGGGGACATCTCCAGAAAGATCTCCTGGATGTACTCCCAAAGCCTGTGCAAAAGGTTTCTGGGGAGGGCAGCCTTATCCTGTGCTCCGTGGTAACACACTCTACCACGCCAGGCCAGTAGCACGTAGTCTGGAATCATTGCTTTGCAAAGCATGGCGGCGTATGGTCCCGGTGTTTGCTGGCATTCAAGCAACATCCGTTCTTTATCTGTCTGTGTTATCCTCAGAAGAGTGATATCATTCATGGTCACCTGGTTGAAATAGGGGAATTTTATTAAGGGGGTATTCAGAGGGGCTCCATCCCTGCTGGGCTGTTTGCCTGTGGCTGAACGGAAATCTTCCCCGCTGTGACCCACGCGGTGGGGGGAGGGGGAACAGCGAACATCTTGGATGTGTGTCTGTGTGTGTGGGGGGGTGTCGATTAGGTTCGCGCTGCACGTTAACCCAAAAACCGCCGCCCCTCCCTTTTCAATTGCCAACCAGTTTTAAATTGCCAGCCCAAAGGCTGTTTGTTATGGGAAATGAGGGGGTTGCTGTTTGAAAACATTCCCACCTGTTATGAAGGTTAAAGAAGCCTATAGACTGTGGCTTACCATGGCTGCCTGCAAGCCGAATTCTGTTGCCCGCCGGACCAACTTGTTGCTTGTGTGATCTCTCACACCAAACCGGCAGACCCTCAATATAACAGGCAAAGTGCAACCTTGGACCAAATGCATATGTGATATGTAATGTTTGGAGCATTGTTCTCTAATGTGTGTCTTTTAAACTACTCCTCTCCCGTTTGTTTCCTCCCGCAGCTGCAAATGTTTCAACGCCACCCCTTTCATCACCGTCCCAGAGGCTAGCGAAGATTAGAAGTAAAAAAAAAAGGAATCGAGACGATATGTTCTCAGAACTCATGGAATCCTCCCACACTGAAGCTGCCCAGCAGAATGCGTGGAGGCAGACACTGTTGGAGTCCAGGAAGGCAGAATTTGATCGTGCGGACAGGTGGCGTGCTGAAGACAATGACTGGCGGGATGAAGAGAGACAGCGGCGGGATGAAGAGAGTAGGTGGCGTCAGCGTGCAGAGAGAAGGCAGGATGCAATTCTGAGGCTACTGGAGGATCAAACGGAAATCCTCCGGCTTATGGCTGAGGAAAGGCGTAGGGTTCAGGAAAGGCCGCCTGAGCCCAGACCGCCGCTACAGCCCCTGTGTAACCAACAGCCCTCCTTCCCGAGTCCCATAACCTCATCCCCGAGACGCCCAAGAACGCGTTTGGGCGGCCTCCGTGCACCCAACCACTCAAGTCAAGAGAACAGTCCAAGCAAGAAAGGGCTGGCATTCAATAAGTTTTAAAGTGCTGTGTGTCCTTGTCCTTCCCTCATCCCCTCCTCCACCACCCATCCTGGTGCTTCCCTTCCTCCACCAGCTATCCCGGGAGACTGTGGCAGTTAGCCCCATAGTTCCCCCTCTTTGTTTTACGAATTAATAAAGAATGCATGATTTTTAAGCAACAATGACTTTATTTCCTCTGAGAGCGGTGATCGAGGGGGGGAGGGCAGGGCGGTTTGGGTAAAGGGAAGTAGAGTGAATGAAGGGGCGGGGCTTTTCATTACAGGGGAAAAACAGAACTTTCACACAGCATCCTGGCCAATCATGAAACTGGTTTTCAAAGCTTCCCTGATGCGCAACGCACCCTGCTGTACTCTTGTAATAGCCCTGGTGTCTGGCTGCGCATAACCAGTGGCCAGGCGATTTGCCTCAACCTCCCACCCCGCCATAAACGTCTCCCCCTTACTCTCACAGATATTGTGGAGTGCACAGCAAGCAGTAATAATAATGGGAATATTGTTTTCGCTGAGATCTAACCTAGTCAATAAACTTCGCCAGCGAGCTTTTAAACGACCAAATGCACATTCCACCACCATTCTGCACTTGCTCAGCCTATAGTTGAAAAGGTCCTGACTACTGTCCAGGCTACCTGTGTATGGCTTCATGAGCCATGGCATTAAGGGGTAGGCTGGGTCCCCAAGGATAACTATAGGCATCTCAACATCCCCAACGGTTATTTTCTGGTCTGGGAAGAAAGTCCCTTGCTGCAGCAGCCGAAACAGACCAGAGTTCCTGAAGATGCGAGCGTCATGTACCTTTCCCGGCCATCCCACGTTGATGTTGGTGAAACGTCCCTTGTGATCCACCAGTGCTTGCAGCACTATTGAAAAGTAACCCTTTCGGTTTATGTACTCGCTGGCTTGGTGGTCCGGTGCCAAGATAGGGATATGGGTTCCGTCTATCGCCCCACCGCAGTTTGGGAACCCCATTGCTGCAAAGCCATCCAGTATGAGCTGCACATTTCCCAGACTCACAACCCTTGGTACCAGCAGCTTGGTGATCGCCCTGGCTACTTCCATCACAACAGCCCCCACTGTAGATTTTCCCACTCCGAATTGATTCGCGACTGACCGGTAGCTGTCTGGCGTTGCAAGCTTCCACAGGGCTATTGCCAGTCGCTTCTGTACTGTGAGGGCTGCTCTCATCTTGGTGTCCTGGCGCTTCAGGGCAGGGGAAAGCAACTCACAAAGTTCCATGAAAGTGCCCTTACGCATGCGAAAGTTTCGCAGCCACTGGGATTCATCCCAGACCTGCAGCACTATATGGTCCCACCAGTCTGTGCTTGTTTCCCGGGCCCAGAATCGGTGTTCCACTGTATCAACAAGCCCCATTAACACCATGATGTCCACCTTGCGGGGGGGCCTTTTTTGAGAGAGGTCTGTGTCCATGTCCTCATCACTGTCCTCAGGGCGCTGCTGTCGCCTCCTCGCCTGCTGTAGCTGTAGCAGCTCCTGGTTCTCGTTCTGCATATACTCCTGGACAATGCGCGTGGTGTTCATAACAGCGAGAACAGCCGCGGTGATCTGATCATGCTCCATGCTTTCGCTGGTATGCTGTTTGCAGGACAGCAGAGTGGTAGCAGAAGCAGCGGGTGGATAACAATGGAGTCAGCAATATGGCGCCCATATGAAAAAAGGCGCAAAAGGATTTTTTGCTCCCCCCTCAGTTGCTTTCACGGAGGGAGCGGGGAGCAAGGGTTAGGCTCATTTCCTTCTAGCTGCAGATGGTACAATATGCGGTGAGCAAGGAGGCGCCTTCCCTTCTAGCAGCAGATGGTACAATATGCTTGATATCCATCATCAGCTCCTGGCCCCCTCAAGGATTGAACTCGCAACCCCGGGTTTAGCGGGCCAACGCTCAGACCGCTGAGCTATCCCTCTGCCCGTGTTCCAGGCAGTACTGAATCTCCCTTAAACAAAATGTAAAAAAGAGAATGACCAGAGTCACTCTGGTCACTCCCATTTATATCCAAGCGCCCCCGGCCAGCCACACCATAGGCCGCCGGCCAGGAGCACACGAATACCAATCATATTGTACAATCTGCTGCGAGAAGGAAAGGAGCTTCTGGTGTGTGGTCCCGCGACCACGACCATTTATGGCATATTGCACCATCTGCAGCTAGAAGGCAAGGAGCTCCTGCTGTGTAGTCCCACGACTACCAGCCTCAGGCGGAATGGCCCCCTCAAGGATTGAACTCGCAACCCCGGGTTTAGCGGGCCAACGCTCAGAACGCTGAGCTATCCCTCTGCCCGTATTATAGTGTGACTGAATCCCCACTAGACCTAATGTCCAGGCGTACGCTGGAGATGTACGGTAATTGTGAGCTGAGCAGGCTTCCGTAGCAAACACGGAAACCCCGGAAAAAAGGCGCGAGAAATATTGCTTTCACGGAGGGAGGGATGACATGTACCCAGAACCACCAGCGACAATGTTTTCTGCCCCATCAGGCTTTGGGATCGCAACCCAGAATCCCAATGGGCGGCGGAGACTGCGGGAACTGTGGGATAGCTACCCGCAATGCAATGCTCCGAAAGTCGATGCTAGCCCCGCTACTGTGGACACAGTCAATCGACCTCATGGTCTTAACGCTCTTTAGTGGGGACACACACAATCGATTCCATAAATTCGGGTTTTAAAATATCGACTTCTATAAATTCGACCTAATTCTGTAGTATAGACGTACCCTTAGAGGTCAGATAGTGTAGGGAAAAATTGAGAGCTACCAAAAGCCAAGCAGAGCTGGACCTTGCAAAGGAAATTAAAATCAATAGTAAAAGGTTCTATAGCCATATAAATAGTTTTAAAAAATCAGAGAAAGAAGTGGGACACCAAGCACTAATGATGGGGCAGGGGAGATTAAAGATAATCTAGGCATGTCTCATCACATAAACAAATATTTTGCCTCAGTTTTGAATAAGGGTAATAAAGAGGTTAGCGGGTAGTGGCAGAATGGCTAATGGAAATTATTATATGGAAGTAAAAGTTTGCACATCTGAGGTGGAAGTCAAACTCAAAAATCTTAGTGGTACCAAATTAGGAGGCCCAGATAATGTCCACCCAAGAATATTAAAGGAACTGGCACATGAAACTGAAAACCCCAGTGCAAGGATTTTTAATGAAATTCAGGGGTCATATCATGTGACTAAAGAATTGCTAATGTAGTTCCTATTTTTAAGAATGGGCTGGGGGGAAAGTGATCCAATAAACTACAGGCTTGTTAGTTTGACCTCAATTGTTAGCAAGGTCTTGGAACAAATTTTGAAAGATAAAGTACTTAAGGACATAGAGGAAAATGGTAATTGGGATAAATCTAACATGGTTTTACAAAAGGTAGATCATGCCAGACCCACCCAATCTCTTTCTTTGAGAAGATAACTGATTTTTCAGACAAAGGAAATGCAGTAGATCTAATCTAAGACATTTGATACAATTCCACATAGGAAATTATTGTTTAAATTGGAAAAGATGGGGATTAATACAAGAACTGTAATGGGGATAAGGAACTGGGTAAAGGAAAGACTACATCAGGTCATACTGAAAGGGGAATTATCAGGCTGGAGGGAGGTTACTAGTGAAGTTCCTCAGAGATCGGTTTTAGAACCAATTTTATTTAACCTTTTCATTAATGACCTTGGCACAAAAAGTGAGAGTGTGCTAACAAAATTTGCAGATGACACAAAATTGGGAGGTATTGCCAATATCGAGGAAGACCAGAATATCATAGAAGATTTAGACAACCTTGAAAACTGGAGTAATAGAATGGGATTAAATTTAATATTGGAAAATTTAATATGAGGGGAGGGATAACTCAGTGGTTTGAGCATTAGCCTCCTAAACCCAGGGTTGTGAGTTCAATTCCTGAGGGGGCCATTTAGGGATTTGGGGGAAAAAAATTAGGGATTGGTCCTGCTTTGAGCAGGGGGTTGGACTAGATGACCTCCTAAGGTCCCTTCCAACTCTGATATTCTATGAAACTGCAAGGTCATGCATTTAGGGACTAAGATGACAAATTTTTGCTATAAGCGGGAATGTACCAGTTGGGAGCAAGAGAGAAGGAGAAAGACCTGTGTGTATTGGTTGATCACAGGATGACAATGAACCACTAATGTGATGTGGCCATGAAAATGGCTAATACTGTCCTCGGATGCATCAGATGAGGTATTTCCAGTAGAGATAAGGAGGTGTTTGTACTGTTATACAAGGCACTGGTGAGCCCTCATTTGGAATACTGTGTGCAGTTCTGGTCTCCCATGTTTGAAAAAGATGAATTCAAACTGGAACAGATGCAGAGAAGGGCTACTAGGATGATCAGAGGAATGGAAAACCTACCTTCCAAGAAGAGACTCAAGGAGCTTGGATTGTTTAGCCTAACTAAAAGAAGGCTGAGGGGAGATATGATTGCTCTCTATAAATATATCAGAGGGATAAAGTTAAGCATCAGTGTTGACAAAAGAACAACTGGATACAAACTGGCCATCAACAAGTTTAGACTTGAAATCAGATAACGGTTTCTAACCATCAGAGGAGTGAAATTCTGGAACAGCCTCCCAAGGGGAGCAGTGGAGGCAAAGAAACCTAACTGGTTTCAAGACTGAGCTTGGTAAGTTTATGGTAGGATAAAATTGCCTACAATGGCATGTGGCCCATCTGTGACTGCTAGTAGCAAATATCCCTAACAGCCACAGAAGGGACACTACATGGGGAGGGCTCTGAGTTAGTACAGAGAATTATTTCCCAGGTGTCTGGCTGGTGGGTCTTGCTGATATGTTAACAGTCAAATTAGTCACCATGCTTGCAGTCAGGAAGGAATTTTCCCATGGGTTAGATTGGCAGAGACCCTGGGGGTGTTTTGCCTTCCTCTGCAGCAGGGGGTACAGGTCACTTGCAGGTTTAAATTAGAGTAAATGGTGGATTCTCTGTAATTTGAATTCTTTAAATAATGATTTGAAGACTTCAGTAACTCAGCCAGAGGTTATTGGTCTATTGTAGGAGTGGGGGGATGAGGTGCCAGGGCCTGCAATGTGCAGGATGTCAGACTAGATGATTACAGTTGTCACTTCTGGCCTTAAATTCTATGAGTCTATAAATGTGTGGATTTCACTCGCAATCAACCTATCACTCACTGCAAGTGGCACCTCCTGCTGGCTGTCCTGGGGGTTAGCTCTGGTCAGGCATTGCACACACACACACCCCAGCAGCCTCCTCTTCATGATTCGGCCCTCCAGCCAGGTCACCATATGTGTTCCCCCCTTCTGGGGTAGGTATAACAAAGTCTTTCCAGAACTCCCAGGCCGTCTGCGGCACTCTGCCATGTCCACAGTGGCTAGTAGGGAAACCTGGCCCACTCTCTACTCTGGGTTCCAGTTCAGAGACCCTACACCCAGCAGTTCTGAGTTTTCCTCTCCCAGCCCTCACTATTCCTTCCCTTGACTGCTTCTTGCAACTCCTTGTTCCCATCCTTGCTCTGGGTGTAGCAGTTCCAAACCCCCCCTCCCTTTTCCCAGGGAGTGACTGTCCTTTCCAGCAGCAGTCCTTCTGTGTTGCCAGCTTCCTGGCTTTATAGGCCCCACCTGTTCCTGCCCAGCTGAGCCTCCTTGTCATCAATTTCCTGCTCTCTGGCTCGCCCTCCAAGTGCAGTCTGTGAAGTTAATAGGCCTATCTGGCCACCTTAACCCCTTCCAGTCCTGTATGAGGCGGACACCCCATCACCAAACCAATACACACAGACAGCCTTAGCTTTGTCAGTTCCCTGATCTGAGCACATAACCATCCCATTTCATGTAACCCGCAGTAACAGTCTGTCTCTTTTTCTCCATCTAGTACCCAGACCATGTAGAGAGGTTTACAAGTCTGCTATTGGCTTCAAGTTGATCATTGTGTTTCTTGATCTGGGAGAGTAGAGGATTGTGACTTTAGATCTAGGAAGCCTGGATTCAGTCACCACAGATAGCCTTAGCGATGGCATCATTATTGGGTGCTATGTGGGGAGCTGAACTTCTGTGGAGTGCTGAAGCACAGAGTGGCCTACTCCAGGCAGTGAGAGTGTGTATGTAATTCATGCTGAAACAGCATGGCTTTCTCTCCCCTTCTAGTGACTACAGTGTGTATACAGGTATATAAGTTTGCTAGTGCTTCTGAACCTGCCGTCTTGGGCTGTTGTAATCTGTGCTGTCAAATGTAGAAGTTCTAGGTTCAGTTCTATCAAGGGGCATTGTTATACTTAGCATTCATTTAATGTAAATTTTACATGAAATAAAACTAACATTTCAGCAAAGGTGAAGCTGGGCAAATACTTTAAACAATTATATAAATATTCAGTACAATCTTTTAAATGAATTCAAACCACAAACTATGCAAAGTGTCTACCCAAAAGTAAATCATGCCAGCTGTGTTATGTTGCTGTGTTATTTATTCTTTGGGTTTTGTTGCATGAATCTGAGAACTTTAGACTAGTAAATATTAAAAGGAAATTTTAAAGCATCAGATTATCTCTTAATGCAGCTGGCAGCCTTCCCCCATGTTGATTTAGTATACAATGGTTTGTGCAAACAGCTCTGAAAATTACCTACAGACCGGATATTGTGCTTTCATTTTCATTATCACAGAGGATTTATTTATGAATTCTTAGTAACTGGACAAATAAAGTTTTTCCACATTCACATTCTTTTATATTAATATAAAAGTAGTAATTATTCAATGTAATTTCCGCATGCAGGGCTAGATCCATTGCTCATTCTAATTAGTGGAAACACTTTCAATGACTTAATTAGGCATTGGATCAGGCACATACAGAGACTGAACTTGTCAAATAGATTTTCTGTGTGAAGGGAAATGTTATTTCTGTGTCCTGCACATTTGTCCAAGGATTTCTATGGCAGAGGCTGAAAAAATGTTAAGAACAAAAAGCTTAGGGGAAGAGATGTTCCTTCTCTGTTTGTAAAGCATCCCTCTGAATGGGCAGGCAAAGCAATGCCATAGGATTCAGGTTAGCAGTGTTGGTGGTCAAAAAGTGGAACGTGAGAATCAGTATAATTCCAGTCAAAGTGTTGTGTTGAACAGTTTGATGTTAGGGTCACCAATAAGTGAGATGATATTTGTCACAGTTCAGGGAAAATGCACCTGTATTTCCCCTCATGATCTACCAAGGGCACCTGCTTTCAGACTCTCAGTCCCCGTCCCCCACCCGAGCCATCACCTCTCTTGAGTGGAGACAAGTTATAAGTTACCACACATTTCTTTCTAAGCAAGCACATTCATTATTAAGGTGAAAGTGTTACACAGAACACATATTAAAAACAATAAACGTTCCTATATGCATGCTGAATGCTTACCAGAGGCCACCCATCATGGGGCCTCCATAGGCCAAAGTCCTTCCAACCCTTCCCAGGAAGCACTGGGGCCCCTCCCTTGTACAGAAGGTCCAATCTATTTGCTGGACCAGAAAGAAGTCCCTGTGTTAGTTGAAACTCAAGCTATTTATCCAAAAGTTCTTTTTTGTCTGTCTCTGGAGAATTCAGTTCAAACCAGTATATGGGAGCCTGTCCAGGTGCTGGTAGCTCTTGAGAGGTGTTACAACCTGAGTGAATTTGCCTACTCAACCCCACTTTTCTGAGTTCCTGGGGCAGAGGTTCCCCCGCCCCCGCCCCATGGGAATATACAATCCCTGGCCTATAATGATTTGTAAACTTAACACAGTCAGATCTCCCAAAAATATTCCAGGAAATTGCCATATCTGTTACAATGCTGAACTGGCAGTTCTTAAAAGCTAGGATGCTGTGCAACGAAAGAGGACTTTGAGACAATGTGCTTTATAAAGAGAAAAGCCAATGGGACACTGAAATTCCTGGTTACAAACTATACAAGAAAGACAGACTAGGCCACAGTCGTGCTGTGTCTAATAGGTAAATAGGATCTAGTGAGATAAAAATTCTGAGTGGAGAAGACCACACAGTTGTAAGAAGCGGGAGAAGTGTCACTATTCTTCTGGCACTCCCATGAAGAGAAGGAAATTGAGAGCACAATATTGAGAGTGATCAAATATGCAGCATAATCTAACAAACTGATAATAATGGGAGACTTCAATGATTCACATAAGACCTGCTCAAATGGCTCAGCAGGGAAAAGTTTAGAGACACAATTTCTCAACAGTTTCAATTATTGCTTCTTAGATCAGCTAGGTCTAGAGTACACAAGAACACAGGCTATTGGTGAATTCCTCCTTCATAACACAGATCAGTTAATTAAAGTGATATCAGCTGAGCAGCTAAGTAATAGCGACCACAGAATAATTAGCTTCAACGTCCTATCATGGATAGAGAACCGAAAAGTGAGAGTGACACTACACTTTAAAAAAGGGAGATTTAAATAATATGAGGAGGTTAGTCAAAAAGGCACAAGAGTTATACGGAAGTAAAATCCCCAGAGGTGGCAGGGATGGTTTTAATTATTTTTTTAAAAAAGAGAGAGTCTCAGAAGTTATTTGTACTGCTGAATAACAAGGGAACAGGAAGGTAAGGAGTAAACAATCTACAAAGATTCAAAATATTTTTTGATCCAAACAAAAATACTTTAGGATTTGGAAATCTGACCTTCATGAAGCCAGTAAGGAGGAGTGTAAATGACTGCAGCCAATAAGAAAGAGGGAAATTAGTGGGATCAAAATGGATTTTGAAGAGCAAGTCGCTAAAGGTGTAATAACAAACAAGAGATTCTTTAAGTCTTTCAGATGCAGGAAGTTTGAAATAATTGGTGGGTCTGCTGAATCAGCAGTGAGTAGAAGGTCAAATTAAGGAGAGTAAGGACATTGCTGAGAAGTTAAAGGATTTCTTTGTATCTATCCTCAATATAGGGGGAGAGACCCACACCAGCCCTGCCCCTTTCTTGTAATAAAGAGGAGATACTCTCAGAGATGGAGGTTTCACAAGAAGAGAAGCTTGGACAAACTGATCATTTCAGTTGCAATGAGCCCAGGGATGGGCCCAGATTGGTCCATCCAAGAATTCCAAAGGAGTTACATCTGACATCAAACTGCTATCAAAAATATCTCACTAAAACCAGCTTCTGCTTCAGAACACTGATGGGTGGCAAATGTTTTCCCTATATATATATATATATATTTTTTAAAGGCTCTCAGGGTGATCTGGGGAATGACAGTCTAGTAAGCCTTAGATCTGCACCTGGCAAGTTGGTTGAAACCATTAAAAATAAAACAACAAAACACCTGGAAGATCATGAACAGATAGGATCTAACCAGCACAGATTAATAATATATGGAAATATGCCTCTCTCATAGAACTGGAAGGACCTTGAAAGGTCATCAAATCCAGTCCCCTATCTTCACTAGTAGGACCAAGTACTGTCCCCTGACAGATTTTTGCCCCAGATCCCTAAATGGCCCTCTCAGGAATTGAACTTACAACCCCAAGTTTAGGAGGTCAATGCTCAAACCACTGAGCTATCCCTCCCCCAAACTCTACAAAATAAAATTGTGTCTCACTAACCTCTTTGTTGTGAAGCAAAAGAACTGTTTTTAATAAACAAGAAGTGTTTAGACTTCCAAAAGACTTTTGCCAAGGTCCCTCATTAGAGGCTACTAAAGAAATTATTTAGTCATGAGGGGGGAGGCAAAGTATCATCAGGGATCGAAACCTGGCTACGAGAGAGAAAGTACAAATTAAATGTAGAATTAAATGTTCCATGTTTCTTTACAGCAAAAGAGTTAGTGTGGGATGACCCCTGGGTCTGTTCTGTAATAGCTCAAGTGTAGTTTAATATGGTCACTAATTATCTGGAAAGTGGGGGTGAATAGTGAGGTAGCAACAGTTGCAGAAGACACAAAGTTATTTAGATTAATCGGGAACAAAAAGAACTGTGAGGAATTTCAGCGATAACGAAACAAGCTGGATGAATGGGCAACCTTATGGCAAATAAAGTTCAATGTCAGTAAATGCAGAGTAACACAAAATGAAAGGACAATTTTAAACTACTCAGTGGAGAAGGGACTATGTTACCTTGGAAGTGTATGTTCTGAAATGTTGTTATAGAATAAGGGTTCTTATGTGGAATTTTATGATGGGGTAGGTTGTTGGATGAAGACCAAAAGGAATATATGCACAGATACACAGAGGCAGGGACTCCTGGATGGAAACTCCACCCAGCCCGTTGTTTGGAATTTGTGGGGTTTTAATTTGAAAGTTGCCAGGTGACTCCTGAAGACAGAGGAAGCAGGATTGCAGAGCAGGTCATGGAGCTAATTTGTGATCAGGAAGCAAAGCACTGCCTGGCTTTTATCAAATTAGGTTTCCCCAGTAGAGTAAATGTGGGTCTATACTCAAAATTTAAGTTGACCCAGTTACATCACTCAGGGGTACAAGAAATCCACACCTCTGAGCGATGTAGTTAAGCCAACCTAATTCCCAGTGTAGACAGTCGATGGAAGAATTCTTCTATCTACCTAGCTATTGCATCTCAGGGAGGTGGATTAACTACAATAATGGGAGCTGCGCCACACTGGCATTTCAAGTGTAGAATTACTCCAAAGAAGTAGAAGTGTTACTGATGCCTATTGTTAGGTTTATGTTATGTTTACTCTGGTTAATTAAAAGCTTAGAGGCTTCTCAAACCCAGCAGTTGGAGGAGGAGTCAATCAATCAGTAGGTGGTTGGAATAGATCTTCAGGGCCTTTGAAACAGAGTGAGGAAAAGTAGTCAGGATCTCCTGATATTCACACGCAAGTGCTCTCAGAGGACGTTTAGAGAGGTAGAAAGGCTATAATAGCAACTCAGAGACACTAGTGTGGATCAAAGTGTGTGCCTAAGAAGAGGCCTGTTGTGACATACTCATAAACTTTACAGGGGTGTAAATTAACGTATACATTCAGGAAAGGGACCTGTGCATCGTTACAGATGACTAAATAAAGACCTCTGCTTAATGTGCAGCTGCAGGGCCGGCTCTAGGTTTTTTGCTGCCCCAAGCAAAAAACAATTTGGCTGCCCCTCCCCCCCCCAGCCCTGGGCTTTCACCCCCTCACCAGTGCCCTCCACCCCACCGGACCCCCTGCCGCCCCAGCGCTGGGATCTCCCTCCCACACCAACTGCACCCTCTGCCACCCCAGCCCTGAACTCTCCCATACCAGTGCTGACTCCGCCCACTCCCCCCTCACCTCCAGCTGGTCCAGCGCTGGCAGGGTTGGGGTAAGCAGCAGGGCTCCTGGGCCGCGCCTCATCCCAGGGTCCCTCCAGCCGGGGCTCCTGCCTCCAGGACCAGCTGGGGCCCGGGAGGGCAGAGCTGGGGAGACCGCCCCGGCAGGGGCCTGAGGAGCTGGGGCAGGGCAGCCCCAGAGGGAGCGGAGCCACGGAGAGCGAGATGCGGCCCAGGCCCCGCATGGCAGCGCCCCGCCCTCTGTGGTCCCACTGCTGCTTCTGGACACCCTGCCGCAGCCCCTGGGTGGCTCGGGCCGCTTTGCCCAGCTCCGGCACCTGCAGGCGGCTCCATGTGCCCTGCAGGGCGGCCCCCAGCCAGAATGTCCCCCGCTCCCCCGCAGCCAGTGGCGTGAATCGCAGCGGCCCCAGGGTGCCCCCCACGCACGACACCCTGCCACCTGAAGGGAAAAAAAAAGGGCTGGAGTACCTCCCCTTGAATTGTGCTGCCCCAAGTATATGCTTGGTTTGCTGGTGCCTAGAGCCGGCCGTGTGCAGCTGTTGCCACAAAAGCAAAAAAGATATTAAGTTGCATATGGAATGGGGTGGAAAATAATATGGAAAATACTATAATGGCATTATATAAATCAATAGTGTGGCCTCAACCGTGTGTAGTCAAACCCTCTCAAAAATATATTGCAGAATTCGAGGGGTTCAGAGTAGTATGATAAAAAAGACAAAGAATGTGGAAAAGCTCTCCTATGACAAAGCCCTGGCTGGGATGATTTAGTTGGGGTTGGTCCTGCTTTGAGCAGGGGGTTGGACAGATGACCTCCTGAGGTCCCTTCCAACCCTGAGATTCTATGATTCTATGAAGAGAGAGTGAAACAAATGTTTACTTTAGAAAGGAGACAGGAGGGTATGAATGATCTAGAGAAGCTAGATTGAGAAATTCTGTCCTCTGTGTCTCATAACACAAGAACAATGAGACAGTCAATGAAATTAAAAAGGTGACAAATTCAAAAGTGATAATAATAGTTTATCATAAAACAAATTATTAGAATCTGGATCTCACTACTACAGGAAGTCATTGAGACCAAGATCGCCGCAAGATTTGAAAAGGGATTGGGCACTTCAATGGACAGTGAATATCCAGAATTATCATAACTTCCAGAGTTAACAACAATGTTGGAGTGGATATTGAACTCCATGTTATGGTACTTAAATCAGATTATCCCTCAGCTGCCTACTGTGGGGTTCTTATACCTTCCTCTGGCGGTGGCCGCTATCACAGACAGGATAGTGGAATAGGACCTTGAGTCTGATACACTCTGGCAATTCCTGTGTTACTATGACAAAGCTGAATCCTGAAATATCGGCTATGGAGGTTATTACTTGCCTCTAGTTTACCCCAAAATGATCTGTGCCATTTAGATCAAAGACATGGGGACAATAGCAAGAAAACCATATTGGAATTACATCCCCAAGTATGAGCCATTAATAAATGATCAATGTCTGATGAAAAGCAGTAAATGGTCTGTACTTACAGATTTGGTCTGAAGGGAATCTGATCCTCTAGCTCGTTCTAAAACTTCCAGCAACTGTCCAGATAATCAATAAAGTAAGAAAACCAGGGAGAAAGAGATCCTATAAAATGTGTGCAATATCCGGTGGGTGGAATTCAATATAAAAAGGAGGAAATTCTCCTCTTGTTTACACTGGTGTATCCCCAGGAGAGTTGGCATTTGTAAATATCAGAACAGAGTTAAGCACAGTGTTTACTCAACTTCAGAAAAAAATTCACAAGTCTACTGGAAATTTAACTCATCAAAGCCTTCTGCTTATAACCAGAACAACTGGCTGAGATCTGAATGATCACTCCTAGGTGAAACACATCATAGAGTCAGTAAATTCTGAAGCAGGTAAATTGACTGTATGTGTACTGAAGCCAAATGGTTAATGGGAATGGAGTCCGGAACCAAAGGTTTTATTAGAAACAAGCAAAAATTGCTTCATTACATTGTTTTAGTATTTTTATAAAGGCATGAAAATAGCAAAACCCAGCATGAAATGTTCCAAAGCCACCAAAGCCCAAACTCATGGGGACACATCATGAGCTCATGCAAATTGGTGTATGACTCCAATGGCCGTGGGTCTCTTCCGGAACTGCCTAGCTCACTTGCCATCCCCTCCTTTACCACACACTTTGCAATATTATCTTACACACTCAGTAAGAGGGGAAAGGCAGGCTACATTGTTGGACATGGAGCTCTTGGGGTAAATTGTCTAATGTTTTGCAGGAGGTGGGAAGTGAAGTTGCATTTGTGCATTGTGATGATGGGTGTATATTCTGTTCAGTGGTTCTGTCTCTTTGGCTATGTCTACACTTACTGCAGCATGTAGAGTACATATACTACATGCCCCCCAGTATGGATATAAAAATCAGTGTAGACAGTGGGGCACTGCTCAGGTGAGTAGAGTAAAGACACACCAGAACCTTAGGGTATATACCCTATTTGGCTCTCTTCATGCCAAGCAGTGACTCTTATGTCTACACTGCTGTTTTTAGCAGTATAGTTTCCATGGCCTCTCCGCTGCCAGAGTTTTGTTTTGTTTTCATCTTAATAATAAATGAGCTTTCTTATAAAGAGCTGTGTGGTACCCTATAACTGGGGGCCATTTTGCCTTTCATCACATTTGGAGAGAAAGCAAAGCTCAGACGATGGCCTGGTTAGACCATCCGACTTGCTGGGGTATCACAGTGTAGGCAGGGAACTGTGCAGTCTGGAAAAACTCCAGTCAGGAGGGAGAGAGATGCAGGTCTGCGACTATGAGAGGTAACAGCTGGGGAGTCAGGAGCCTGAGACTCGGCACCCTTGATGGCCCATGGGTTGGGGGAGTACAGGAGCAGTTGCCTTAAAGTTTGACATCCCCACCAAATACTTTGCAACACATGATACAATAGCGAGAATTGAGGAATTTGGAATAGGAGTCTGGCAGGCAGAAGCAGAGGAGCCCTGGGGAGTACCAGAGAGACCCTGGTGTTGGGGGAATTGGTGCCCACACTGAGCCCCTGTCATAGAGGATGTGATGGTTCTTGGGGACCCAGGACTGTGAGCAATCCTGTTATCTTTGACATCTAGCAAGCAGTAGCTTTGCCTGTGGTGGCTGGGTGGCAGCTCCCAGACACCATGAGCTTTTCAACCCCTCAAGTACCCTCCTTTGGGCTGTACCAGCCCTGTCTTTGCCTTGCAGGCTGATGATAGGTGCACCCCAGTCCCCGACTCCCTTCAAATCATTCCCCTAGAATCATAGAATCATAGAATATCAGGGTTGGAAGGGACCTCAGGAGGTCATCTAGTCCAACCCCCTGCTCAAAGCAGGACCAATCCCCAACTAAATCATCCCAGCCAGGACTTTGTCAAGCCTCACCTTAAAAACCTATAAGGAAGGAAATTCCATCACCTCCCTAGGTAACCCATTCCAGTGCTTCACCACCCTCCGTGCGATTTCTGTGACTAGCCAGTGCAAGAAGTGGAGTATTGGACAAATGACCAGGGAGGAGTATAAAAATATTTCTTAGGCATGCAGGAGTGAAATCAGGAAGGCCAAATTACAACTGGAGTTGCAGCTAGCAAGGGATATTAAGAGTAACAAGAAGGGTTTATTCAGGTATGTTAGCAACAAGAAGAAGGTCAGGGAAAGTGTGGGCCCCTTACTGAATGGGGGAGGCAACCTAGTGACAGAGGATGTGGAAAAAGCTAATGTAATAAATGCTTTTTTTTTGCCTGTCTTCAAGAACAAGGTCAGCTCCCATGCGGCTGCACTGGGCAGCACAGTATGGGGAGGAGGTGACCAGCCCTCTGTGGAGAAGAAAGTGGCTCAGGACTATTTAGAAAAGCTGGACGAGCACAAGTCCATGAGGCCAGATGCACTGCATCCGAGGGTGCTAAAGGAGTTGGCGGATGTGATTGCAGAGCCATTGGTCATTATCTTTTGAAAACTCATGGTGATCAAGGGAGGTCCCGGATGACTGGAAAAAGGCTAATGTAGTGCCCATCTTTAAAAAAGGGAATAAGGAGGATCTGTGGAACTACAGGCCAGTCAGCCTCACCTCAGTGCCTGGAAAAATCATGAAGCAGGTCCTCAGGGAATCAATTTTGAAGCATCTAGAGGAGAGGAAAGTGATCAGGTACAGTCAGCATGGATTCACCAAGGGCAAGTCATGCCAGACTAACCTAAATGCCTTCTATGATGAGATAACTGGCTCTGTGGATCAGGGGAAAGCAATGGAGGGCAGTATTTGGGGACTTAAAGATGCAAAGAGTCACCTAAATACTTTTTAAAAATCTGACACCTAATAATCTAAATCACCCTGAAAGTCTAAGAGATTGATTTTACATCTTCCAATGCAGGTTTCCAGACCAAATTATTGATAGTAGATCTTCTCTGAGCTCTCTCAGGCCTGGAACATGGTGTGCAGTTCTGGTGTCCACACTTCAAAAGGATTATGCCTAAGCCACTTTTGAAAATGGGAGAGTTTCTTCCCTGCCTGGAGAGTTTCTTCCCTGCTCTGAGCTTCCTTTCTTGCTCTGGCTCCCCCTTGCTGCCTCAAAGCACTGCAGCAGCCTTTATGCTCTCTGCAGCATCTACAGCCAACCACTGCCTACTTTTATACAGGAATCACCCAATTCCTCTCAGGTGAGGCCCATCCTGCAATCAGAGCTGGCTTATGCCCAGGCTGTGCCAGGTCCTAAGAAAAGCAGAGTGAATAATTGATTGTTCAGTTTGGTGGCTGAACCAAAAATTTGACCAAAATATGCTTTGTTTCTAACCTAGATTGATTTTTTTTCTTGCTGAAATGAACCCCCCCCCCCCCCCCATTTCATTTGGGTCAATTTGAAACAAAATGAAAAATCTATAAAATTATTTTTAAAAATGAAATGTCAGAACAGATCATTTCATTATTTTCTAAATGGACTGTTTTGACAGTTCTTACATTCTTGTTTTCAGTTTTTCTTTTGGCTGAAACTATTCACTGAAACCTACCTGAGTTCACTAATAATTTTTGTGCCCTAAAAAGTGCATTTTTCAGCAAATGTACTGTTACTGATTTGTTGTCTTACAATCAAGTTCAGATGTCTGTCTGAAATACACACTCTTGCTCATAAAGAAGATATTCGGCTTGGTAGAGAAATCAGTTCATGAAATTCTCTGTCTTATGTTATGCATGTTAGACTTTGCCTAAGTCACCTACGTGCTTCTGAATAGTTTACCCTTTGGATTATTGTATAGAAGCAGGTAAACATGCGCTGCCTGGTGAGCAAGAAGCGAGCAAAGTTCAAAGTGGAGATAAGGATGCAATTTTTTAACAGTGAGGGTAATTAACCATTGGGACAATTTACCAAGGGTTGCGTCAAATATTCCATTATTTGTCTTAAAATCAAGTTCAGACATCTTTCTAAATGACACACTGGAGCTCACTTTTAGAAGGTATGAGCTTGATAAAGGAATCAGCAGGTGAAATTCTCTGTCTTGTGCTATACGGGAAGTCAGACTAGATGATCATGATGATCCCTTTTAGCTTTCGAATCTAGGAATACAGTATAGTGTGTAGCAGCATTTGTAGAATTGGAAACTTCATCCACCAACAGAACTGCAAATGCTACTCAACAAGTAACAACATTTACTTCCCCCTCCACTTCAGCAGCTTCCTTGGGCTGCACCGATCCATACAGCTGTGTCCTCCCGCTCCCCGCAAAAGGAACAGACAATGGCTCATATAAAGGAAAGAACTGACTGTGCTTGATATCTCCCATAGTCCCTTAAAAAAGCTCTGAAAGGTTTCAGCTACAGAGAATCTACTTTTAGATTTATATATTCTTTACAAAATATCGGTCTCGCTCATAAAAAGTTAGGCCTAGAACTGCAAGTGCAACATATTAATAAACCTATTTTATGTGCTCAGTCACCATGTTTGCGCAGGCAAATCTGGTAAGTGTGCACACAAATCAGCCGTACTGCTCATTTGCTTGTGAAGGTCCCTTATTGCATGCAAACGTGTGATAACTGCATGCACAAACCTGCTATTAAGTGTTGCAGCGTCACATGTATTTTGTACACATAAAAGGGTTCCTGATTTGTGAAAACTCTGGGCCTTTATGTGAATTTTTCACTATTAAAGAAGCACTTTCATTCTGCTTCTCTTAAACATGGCAAGTGAATTTCATTATGGCGAATGGGAGAGATTGACAACTTTGGAAAGTTAATGTACTGATGTATCCATAAAGCAAGGATATGCAAACATTCCCCATTGCTGCTGATTGACAGTTCAGCTGACCCCTGCTTTGGAGAGACTAACTCTAAGATTGAGAAGGATTGTCTCCTTGGCCCTTTCAGTCCTGGACATCTCTGCTAGATGGCCTACAAGGCCATAAGTGTGTGTGTGTGGGGGTGTGGGGGCAGGAATTGGTGCCTGCTGTGATTTTAATGTAGCCCGTATGCCGAGTAGAAGCAGATTTCAGGTTTTTGCAGGTCAGTTGCCTGCTGAAGGAGCAATCAGTGACACAGAGTCTGGGTATTTTATTAGTGTAATTTGTTTATTTATACAATATATGCCAGTCCTGGAACAGAATTGGTCATAAACAGCATGCAGCTAAACCCTTTTTCTTCAGAAATCTTAGCCAAAGTAAAAGCGACAAAGAGTTCTGTGGCACCTTATAGACTAACAGACAACGTTAGTCTATAAGGTGCCACATAACTCTTTGTCGCTTCTACAGATCCAGACTAACACGGCTACCCTCTGATACTTAGCCAAAGTACCAATTCACAGTTCTGCATCAGGATTTAACACTAGTTAGAGAGAGATGAAGGCAGAGAACAAACTCTCTTGCTCTTACCACCAGCTCATCCAAAGAAACTGCCTTGCAAAGCTAATAATAATACAATATTTCTTCATAAACTATTTACTGCTCACATGCTGAAAAATGGGACTTGTGAGACTATGAATAAAAAAAAATCACCATCTGCTAACTCCCACCATACCAGCATTTTTTGTGTCACTCTAGAACAGACCTATTGTGCTTATTCTTGGGGCTAGTCTACACTTACCGGCTGGATCGGCGGCGTCGGATCGATCTTCTGGGTTCGATTTATCGCGTCTTGTCTGGACGCGATAAATCGAACCAGGAAGAGCTCCCCCATCGACGCTGGTAATCCTGCTCTGCGAACGGAGCAGGAAGAGTCGACGGGGGAGCCTGCGTGCCACGTGTGGACCACAGGTAAGTTCGAACTAAGATACTTCAACTTCAGCTACGTTATTAACGTAGCTGAAGTTGCGTATCTTAGTTCGACATGGGGGGTTAGTGTAGACCAGCCCTTAATGATGGACAAAGCCCTGGCTGGGATGATTTAGTTGGTGTTGGTCCTGCTTTGAGCAGGGGATTGGACGAGATGATCTCCTGAGGTCCCTTCTAACCCTAATCTTCAATGATTCTATGGATCCAAATCTCAGTCAGCCTGACATTTACTCTTGTGTGAAAATGACGAGACTCAGAAAGAGGCTAAGTGTTAGAGATGAGCTGATCTGACCAGGAAATTACATCACAGATTATTTAATTTGTATAGCAGAAAATCTCATACTTCACTGAAACCAGGGCAGAACTGGGTCTGTTATTGCTAAAACCTGTGAAGAAGTTCCTGAAGGCAGACACTGTGAGAAAAGACAATGAAAGGCTGAACTCCAAAAAGGGCAGCAAATGGAGATAATAACCTCATAATACATTGTGTGAAAGGCCTTGTCTAAACATAGAAGCTGGACTGGTATAAATGATAAGTTTCATTAAACTGATACAACTATTTTAGTTGTGTGTTCCCACAGCTGATATTGCACTTATACAAGCAACATCACTTGTGTCTACATGGGGACACCCTGAATCTGTTTTAGCACAGTGCAGCCTGGGTAGATTTCACTGCCTTCAGATTCATTGCAAATTTATGGGCTATTTTGAACAGCATTGTGGTGCACATACTTGTGTCCTAGGGTATCATGGGAGCAGGGTGAAACACCTGCTATCTCTTCTGCTGTTGCTCTTAACTCACCTAGCGTTTATGCCAAGTCCAAATTGCTGCCTGCCGGCATGGAGGGATCCTGTCCATTATTACAACAGTTAAGCAGATATTGTCATTCTGGTGAGACCATGGCACTGTGTCTGAGGTTCCAGCTAGGTGAATCTGCAAGTGGAGGGAGGTCTCAGAAGAAAACCCATGCTGTGATGCTGTTCCTGTTGGATCTGTTTTCAGAACAGCTGCGCTTACTGCAGCAATGCTCTGAGGTCATCCAACAAGCACTCAAGGGTGGGATGTGATTGTTATGTCCAGCATTGGCTCCAGAAGTTCAAGATCTGGAAGGCCACATTTCTGGAGCTGTGCGCTGAGCTAGCCTCTGCAGCTCGGGATCAACAACAAGAACAAGAGCATGGAAAAGCTAATGATTATCACAATATATAAGCTTCCCACCCCAGATTGCTTTTGAGGAGCCAGGATGGTGTAGGGAAGTCCTTGGTGATGGAGGTCTGCAAGACAGAACTTTTGATACATTTGTTGGATGAACAGTTTATTTGATGAGAAATGCAGTTTTGGTGAGTCTGAGACTTTGCAAATTTGAGATTCACTAAACAGTCAGAGGAGGAGGAGAAGGAAGAAATGCTACTTCCCCCACCTTCACTTTCCTTTCCCCCTGCCCTTTTAGCCTATTGCCTAGTGGTTAGTTTGCTCCCTTGGAATGTAAGTGGTGCAGTTTCAAATCCAGATCCCCCAAAAAAACTTTTTTAGTTTACCAAACATTCATATTCAGTTCAGCCCAAACAGATGTTTTAATTATTATTATTATTTTTCAGAACTGCCACCTAACCAAAAAATCAATTCTTCACCCAGCTCCACTGCAAGCCAATGTAGTGTATCCTGTCATAAAGGACGATCAAGCTGGGAAATGCGCAGGTTATAAGAGGTGGATTGAAGCTGGTGTGATTCCCTAACTGTGGTGGGGTGCTTGGCAGCCATATGCCAAGTGTGTGCTTATCTTCCCTAGCTTCAGAATATTTCAACAGGAAAGGCTATTTCTCAACTGCTCTGCAGACCTTATTGGACCATTTGGATGGATTTACAGACATCAATATCGGATTGTCTGGAAAAGCCACAGACACTGTTATTATTCACATATCATGCACAAAGTATGGATTCTAGCACTGTAAATGACAGTTGTATCTGCTGATAGTGTGGTGGTCTGTATACACTTTCACAAGGTATCTGTGGGGAAAGGATGCTAAATGTATGTACTTATTAAAAAGTGGGATGCTATGTGAGAGCCACAGAAAATAAGCAAATAATGAAAACAATGGACATTGAAATTCTGAACTAAATCAGCCTCAAGATAAAAAAGAGATTTATATTTTTAAAGGAGATTTATTTAAAACAAAGAAATGAAAAAGATGGACTTTCAGCTTAGAAAAAGAAATGACTAAGGGGGATGTGATAGACATCTATAAAATCATGACTGGTGTGGAAAAAGTGAGTAGGAAAGTGTTATTTACCCCTTCACATAGTACAAGAACTAGGGTTCACTCAGTTAAATTAAATTTGTTTAAAACAAATGTAAGGAAGTACTTCTTCAAACAACACACAATCTGTAGAACCCGTTGCGAAAGGATCTTGTGAAGGCCGAAAGGATAAATGGGTTAAAAAAAATAATTAGATAAATTCATGGAGGACAGGCCCATCAATGGCTATTAGCTGACATGTCCAGAGATGCAACCCCATGACATGTCCAGAGATGCAACCCCATCTGGGTGTCCCTAGCTTCTGAAGCTGGGACTGGATGACAGGGAATGGATCGCTAAATAATTGCTCTGTTCTGTTCATTGTCTCTGAAGCATCTGGTACTGTTCACTGTCAGAAGACAGGTTCCAGAGTCGCAGCCGTGTTAGTCTGTGTCAGCAAAAAGAACAGGATTACTTGTGGCACCTTAGAGACTAACAAATGTATTTCAGCATAAGCTTCCGTGGGCTACAGCTCACTTCATCAGATGCATAGAATGGAACACACAGTAAGCAGATATTTATACATTCAGAGAAACATGAAAAGGTGGAAGTACCTATACCAACTCTAAGAGGCTAATTAATTAAGAGGAACTATATCAGCAGGGGGGAAAAAACTTTTGAAGTGATAATCAAGATGGCCCATTTCAGACAGTTGACACAAAGGTGCGAGTGAGGATAGTTAACTAGGGGAAATAGATTCAATTAACGTAATGACCGAGCCACTCCCAGTCTCTGTTCAAACCTATGTTAATAGTATTGGTCCTGCTTTGAGCAAGGGGTTGGACTAGATGACCTCCTAAGGTCCCTTCCAACCCTGAGATTCTATGATTCTATGATTCTATGTATCTAGAAGACAGGGTACTGGGCTAGATGGACCATCAGTCTGACCCAGTATGGCCGTTATTACATTCTTATGTTCTTAAATAGAAGAAAAGAGCACTGGTTTTCCAACCTAACATGTGCTCTAACACACTATCATAACTACAGCTGTGCAAATAATGTTCTTTTTCCCCCACTGGCAATTCCAAAAAAATATTTAAAGAAATCATTTTGGATCGAGCCGAAACACAAATTTTTATTTTCTTTTGCTGGCCCCATGGCTATGAATAATGAGTGCTCTACACAAAGAGACTGTAGCAGCTGGTAGTTGGTTAACTCACCTAGCATGTGAGAGCTTTAAATCCTTTCTCCACATCAGGCAGATGGGGGATGTGAACCTAGACCCCCTCTGTGCCTAACCTCTGGAAAGGGAAGGTGTTCTCATGGGCTGCTTTGTGAATTTGTTTTTGTCAAAATACCCAAAATAAAAATAAAAAATTTAGAGTTGGGTCAAAACAAAATGTTTAATTTTAAACATTACTGAAACATCTCAATTGATTTGGTTTGGTTGAAACTATTTGGCAAACTCAACACACATTCATGTATAATTTCAGGTCAACTGAAACTTCATTCACCAGCAAATAAAGAATTCTCCAAAATAATTAGGCCCACTCCTAATTGTAACTCCATCATCCTAGGTGTTAAAGCAAATCACTTAGATGAGCCAATATGTTGATAAAGAAACCTATGAGTTTGCTCTTAAGGTATTTCATGAGTGTGATGAACTTGGGAGTGAGTACAGCTTTTCATTATACCCTGGAGATGACAGTGAAACCTGTAAATGGTACTGGAATGTGTTATTGATATTGTTGTAGACAATATGGGGATGGCACGGAAAGCAGCAGATGTTTCCTTAAGTTTTTATTTCCATGGCTCTTAGGATTTAGGTGGATGGGAAACATTCTGATGAAATTTTAACACTCATCACACTTTTAAAAAAAAAATTATTTTACTGGTAGAACTGAGGAATTTTTCTTTTTTGGGGGGAAATAGTAAATTAGTTGAAAAAATGTATTTTAGGGGACACTGAAATTATTCACAAATAGGCAAGTAATTCTGTCTAAAAATGTTTTTGTTTTTATAAAGACAAAATGGTTTGTTTAGATAATTTAAAAACAATTTTAGTGACTTTTGATTTTGAAACATTTTGTTCAGAAAATTGGTTGAATTTGTTTTTTTTAAATAAAGAAACAAATGAAAACTCCTTGTTTTGTTTTGTTTTTCCATTCTGTTTAGTTTTCATTTCTGGTGTTTTACATTAAAAAAAACCTGGGGGTTGGGGTGGTGGGGATGAGTCTGGTAAGAAAAAAAAAATCCATTTCAGTTTAACATGAACAGAATTTTTTCTCCGGAACTTTTGGTTCCTCCCCTGAACTGAAAAATCCATCATCGGAGAAGTTATTAGTATCAAAGGTTAATATGTAACCAGCTCTCTTGTGCTTTCACTTTCCCTGATCACAGTTCAGATACAATTCCTTTGTTGAGGAGGTAGAAGATACATTCACTCTTCCTCCCTTTCTCACACACAGTTCCCATTTCAATTCCTTGGGTTTTTAGTGTTGCACAGGAGCTAGCTTCATGGATGGCTGAATTGAGACTCTTCCAGCTCAAGGAACATTTTGAAGCATTAAGGTAGGTTCCTCTCCATCATTCTCTGGGCCTGCACACGTTTCCAAGCAGCTTGTAACTGTCCCTGGGAACATTTTCCACTGTGTGACAATCCATTCCCATCTCCTATCATCAGTGAGGGACAAACCCCAATGATGTGTGATTCCTTGCTCTGTCCTTGATTTTAACTATTGTATCATGTTGCCATGTGGTGTTTGTGAGTGGAAGTCAAAACCTTTTCATAGAGGTATGTAACAGGGCGTATAGATTTGTCACATGATTTCTAGCAAAGAATCACAGCCCTGCGTCAGTGATGCCTGTTATGTTCACGACACACATGGAGAGAAGTTAGATAAAAACATAAATACCATTGCTGGAAGGTTGCACTGTAACACTGCTTATTCTTAGAAGCCAGGACAATAACACCCAGTAACCAAAACCAGACAGTGGCAAATCAGGCTGCTCCCCATGTCAGAGAGACCCCTCTCATGCCACTTTGCTCTAGGCTGGGTCTTTCAAGGCTGATGCTACTTGCATGCTTCCCTAAAGAGCTCTCTAACCTACAAGCAGGACAAGGAAACCCCACCATTCCCAGAGTGCTAGTTAATAATTCCATCATTGTCCTCAGTACCCCACAAAGCCCTTAAGCGATGCCACTGAGCCAGATGGTGCTGTGAGGCTTTTGGGGGAGAGACTAGCAAGAATTTCTGGGTTCCAGCTGGGAGAGGCCTCTGTGAGCCAAAAGCTGGGCTGCTGTCCTGAGAGGGAGACCTGGATAGCAAACAGGAAATTCTGGAGATGCAAGAGCTGCCCTGTGAGTTGTTCTGTTTGGGCTGGAATAAGGCAATCCAGAGCTATGTGCCAACCATGACACTACAGGGGGAAGAAGGCCAGGGGGAGGGCGGGGAGCTCGGTGGCTTCACTCCCATGTCCCCATCCCTGCACCATGTTTAGAGATATGTTTGTGCAAGATTATAATTTAGAGAACTTTAATCATAAGGGAGAGTATTATGAATTTAGGAATTTTGAGCCATGCCCTGGAAGTCGGGATGCAGAACACAGTGTTCACCGCAGACATTCTCTAGTTTGTTTTTTAATAAATGCTTTAATCCTTTCTCATTCACTGGTTTGTTGTTTAATGAACCCCAAGATCATTCCATGGTGTCAGAAGTGCCGAATGAGAAGGAGACTGTAGCAGTCACCTTGAGGTTAACTCCTGTATTTGAAACTGAAAGCAGAGGAAAGGGGAGCAGGGGGAGCAGAGAAGAAGAAAAACAGAGAAGAAACAGAAGCTTTTGTATGTATTTTATGAGCCCAATATGAGCTTGACTAGTTTAAGAAGCTGCCTCCAGTCTACAATTGTCAGGCAATGTTGCAGAGAACTGGAAAAAATTCTGACAGAGATTTAGAATCATAGAATCATAGAATATCTGGGTTGGAAGGGACCTCAGGAGGTCATCTAATCCAACCCCCTGCTCAAAGCAGAACCAATCCCCTGCTCAAAGCAGGACCAATCCCCAACTAAGTCATCAGCTGAATTGTAATTATCAGCTGTAGGGACAGAGGAGAAAAACGATAAAGTGCAATCATCAATCTTTTAGCATGTTGTTGGGGAGGAAGCATTGGATATTTATAACTTTAAGTTTGAAGAGGTTGAAAGCATGAAGTTAAGTTCAAGTACTGACTAACTGTGAGGAACACTGCATGCCAAAACGGAATGAGATCTTTCAGAGATGCACATTTTCTGTCTACCTGGCTAGTGCATCTGAGTTCAAAGTGCTGTCCAGAGCGGTCACAATGGAGCATTCTGGGATAGCTCCGGAGGCCAATACCATCGAATTGCATCTACACTACCCCAAATTCGACCCAGCAAGGTCGATTTTAGCGCTAAACCCCTCACCAGGGAGGAGTAGAGAAGTCGATTTTAAGAAAGAGACCTTTAAGTCAACAAAACGGGGTTGGTTGTGTGGATGCATTGAGTTTAAAATCGACCTAACCGTGTAGTGTAGACCAGGGCAATGATTGTTGGCCACCAGTGACATACATATCCAGATCACTGACTGAGGCAGAACCAGATACGCAGATTGAGGAGCTTTTAGAAATATTGTTTCCCTGTGAGACCTAATCAAAATTTATATGGGCAGACAGTGGATGTTGAAACAGACCACAAGCCCCGATAATATTATTTGGCAAACCACTAAATGACTGTATCTAAGGATTCAAAAGAATGATGATAAAGCTGCAAAATATGACTTGGCCGTGACCTACATACCTGGAAAATTCATGGTCACTGAAGATGCACTTTTCAAAGCGGTGACTCCGACTACGAAACAAGAGAAGACTTTAGAGATAGATATGCAAGGCCATATAGATCTGATTGCAAAGTCAATTCCCATAGCTAACAATAAACTGCAACAGAGAGAGGGGAAATGGAGAAAGATGAATCATTGGGGTTTTTAAAGAAGTGATATGTAATGTGTGGCCTGGAGAAATAAGCAGTTGCTGTCCAAGTAGAAGATACTATTGGAACTGCAGTGATAGATGGAGTGATTGAGAGGTGCAAACATTGGGCACAAGTTTGCCACGGACCAATCATGATGTTACTAATGTGGTAGAAAACTGCTTTACATGCTTGAAATACAAGCCATGCCAACAGGCAGAGCCACTGAGACCTCACTCAATTCCACAAATGCCTTAGGAGAAGGTAGGTAAATCCTGCATCTTGGCCGGGGGTTAGACTAGATGACCTTTGCGGTCCCTTCTAACCCTCTAGTTCTATGATTCTATGACTTATTTCCCTGGCAATCAGAGGATTATTAAATAGTCACAGACTATTATTCTCTGTGCCGACAAAATTTGCTCACTGAACAGCACTATTAATAAATCAGTGATAGCTGTCATGAAGGAAGTGTTCTCCAGACATGGAATTCCAGATGAAGTCTTTAGCGATAATGGGCTGCATTTTTTCCAGTACAGATTTTAGGCAATTTGCCATCGACTGGGATTTTCATCACAAAACATCAAGCCCAAATTACCCCCAATTGAATGGACTTGTGGAAAGATCTATACAGATGATAAAGAACCTTATGAAAAAGACTTCTGACATTGGGGGTGATTTTCATAAAGCTTTACTGGTTTGCTGAAGTACACCTCTGGAGAATGGTTTTTCTCCAGCTCAGCTGTTAATGAGAAGAATGATCAGATCTAATTTACAAATCACTGATAACTTGCTGAAATCTCATGACAATGAAACCATATGGAAGATGAAAGAAAATCAGAAGTGGAGGAAGAAATATTATTTTGACAAAAGGGTCTGTGATCTTCCATCTCTTAACCCAGGTGATAGAGTGTGCCTGAGGTGCCAAAGGGAACCATTGAAGAACAGCTGCAGCCAAGGTCTTATGTAGTCCAGACAGACCAGGGGGACACATTTTGGTGTAATTGAAGGGATCTAGGAGTAAGTTCCAAAACATCGACAGTAGACATGAACTTTGGCATTTACCAACCAATTCATCATTTATCATCAAAGGACAGAGGAGAAACTGGCAAGTAACAAGAGACCCACTCAGACTGTAACGAAAGGCTGATACTGAGAAGATCAGAGAGGGAAATTAAATGTACTGAAAGACAAATAAAGACTTGCTAACTTGCCTGGAGAAGGGGTATTTGAGGAAAGTGAGTAGTAAAACTCACTCCAGCATTATATGCTGATAACTGATCAAGAGAGCTTTAAACTAGGAATTTGGGGGAGACGGTTGGGAGATGTCCAGGTAATCTCCACGCCGGACTTTAACATTGAGAGGGAAGACAACCAAGTAAGAGAGGATATAGCCGGGGGTAGGAGAATGGACATAAGGAGGAAGGGCAGAGTGGATACTAGTCAAATAGGTCATACTGGCAGTACAATGTCCATACCAAATTGGGTAAGGAATGTGAGTGAGGCCAAACAGCAAAAATTAAGATGTTTGTACACCAATGCGAGGAGCCTAGGTAACAAAATGGAGGAATTGGAGCTACTGGTCCAGGAAGTGAAACCAGATATCATAGGAATAACCGAAACATGGTGGAATAGTAGTCATGACTGGAGTACAGGTATTGAAGGGTATGTGCTGTTTAGGAAAGATAGAAATAAAGGTAAAGGTGGGGGAGTAGCATTGTATATCAATGATGAGGTAGACTGTAAAGAAATAAATAGTGATGGAATGGATAAGACAGAGTCTGTCTGGGCAAAAATCACATTGGGGAAGAAAACTACTAGATCCTCCCCTGGGATAGTGCTTGGGGTGTGCTATAGACCACCGGGATCTAATTTGGATATGGATAGAGACCTCTTTAATGTTTTTAAGGAAGTAAATACTAATGGGAACTGTGTGATCATGGGAGACTTCAACTTCCCAGATATAGATTGGAGAACAAGTGCTAGTAATAATAATAGGGCTCAGATTTTCCTAGATGTGATAGCTGATCAATTCCTTCATCAGGTAGTTGCTGAACCAACAAGGGGGGATGCCATTTTAGATTTGGTTTTGGTGAGTAGTGAGGACCTCATTGAAGAAATGGTTGTGGGGGACAACCTTGGCTCGAGTGATCATGAGCTAATTCAGTTCAAACTAAATGGAAGGATAAACAAAAATAAATCTGAGACTAGGGTTTTTGATTTCAAAAGGGCTAACTTTAATAAATTAAGGAAATTAGTTAGGGAAGTGGATTGGACTAAAGAATTTATGGACCTAAAGGCGGAGGAGGCCTGGGATTATTTCAAGTTAAAGTTGCAGAAGCTATCAGAAGCCTGTATCCCAAGAAAGGGGAAACAATTCATAGGCAGGGGTTTTAGACCAAGCTGGATGAGCAAGCATCTCAGAGAGGTGATTAAGAAAAAACAGAAAGCATACAAGGAGTGGAAGATGGGAGGGATCAGCAAAGAAACCTACCTTATTGAGGTCAGAGCATGTAGGGATAAAGTGAGACAGGCTAAAAGGCATGTAGAATTGGACCTTGCAAAGGGAATTAAAACCAATAGTAAAAAGTTTTATAGCCATATAAATAGGAAGAAAACAAAGAAAGAAGAAGTGGGACCGCTAAACACTGAGGATGGAGTGGAGGTTAAGGATAATCTAGGCATGGCTCAATATCTAAACAAATACTTTGCCTCAGTCTTTAATGAGGCTAATGAGGAGCTTAGGAATAGTGGCAGCATGACAAATGGGAATAAGGATGTGGGGGTAGATATTACCATATCCGAGGTAGAAGCCAAACTTGAACAGCTTAATGAGAGTAAATCAGGCGGCCCAGATAATCTTCATCCAAGAATATTAAAGGAACTGGCACATGAAATTGCAAGTCCATTAGCAAAAATTTTTAATGAATCTCTAAACTCAGGGGTTGTACCGTTTGACTGGAGAATAGCTAATATAGTTCCTATTTTTAAGAAAGGGAAAAAAAGTGACCCGGGTAACTACAGGCCTGTTAGTTTGACATCTGTAGTATGCAAGGTCTTGGAAAAAATTTTGAAGGAGAAAGTAGTTAAGGACCTTGAGGTCAATGGCAATTGGGACAAATTACAACATGGTTTTACAAAAGGTAGATCGTGCCAAACCAACTTGATCTCCTTCTTTGAGAAAGTAACAGATTTTTTAGATAAAGGAAACGCAGTGGATCTAATCTACCTCGATTTCAGTAAGGCATTTGATACAGTACCACATGAGGAATTATCGGTTAAATTGGAAAAGATGGGGATCAATATGAAAATTGAGAGGTGGATAAGGAACTGGTTAAAGGGGAGACTACAGCGGGTCATACTGAAAGGTGAACTGTCAGGTTGGAGGGAGGTTACTAGTGGAGTTCCTCAAGGTTCAGTTTTGGGACCAATTTTATTTAATCTTTTTATTACTGACCTCGGAACCAAAAGTGGGAGTGTGCTAATAAAGTTTGCAGATGACACAAAGTTGGGAGGTATTGCCAATTCAGAAAAGGATCGGGATATCCTACAGGAAGATCTGGATGACCTTGTAAACTGGAGTAATAGTAATAGGATGAAATTTAATAGTGAGAAGTGTAAGGTTATGCATTTAGGGATTAATAACAAGAATTTTAGTTATAAGCTGGGGACGCATCAGTTGGAAGTAACGGAAGAGGAGAAGGACCTCGGAGTCCTGGTTGATCACAGGATGACTATGAGTCGCCAATGTGATGTGGCCGTGAAAAAAGCTAATGCGGTCTTGGGATGCATTAGGCGAGGTATTTCTAGTAGAGATAAGGAGGTGTTAGTACCGTTATACAAGGCATTGGTAAGACCTCATTTGGAATACTGTGTGCAGTTCTGGTCTCCCATGTTTAAGAAGGATGAATTCAAACTGGAACAGGTACAAAGAAGGGCCACTAGGATAATCCGAGGAATGGAAAACCTGTCGTATGAAAGGAGACTCAAGGAGCTTGGTTTGTTTACCCTAACCAAAAGAAGGCTGAGGGGAGATATGATTGCTCTCTTTAAATATATCAGAGGGATAAATACCAGGGAGGGAGAGGAATTATTTCAGCTCAGTACCAATGTGGACACAAGAACAAATGGATATAAACTGGCCAGCAGGAAGTTTAGACTTGAAATTAGACGAAGGTTTCTAACCATCAGAGGAGTGAAGTTCTGGAACAGCCTTCCAAGGGAAGCAGTGGGGGCAAAAGACCTAACTGGCTTCAAGATTAAGCTAGATACGTTTATGGAGGGGATGGTTTGATGGGATAACATGATCTTAGTCAAGGGTCAATTAATTGCCATCAGTGGTAAATAGGACCAATGGTCAATGATGGGATGTTAGAAGTTACTACAGAGAACTTTTTCCTAGGTGTCTGGCTGGTGAGTCTTGCCCACATGCTCGGGGTTCAGCTGATCGCCATATTTGGGGTCGGGAAGGAATTTTCCTCCAGGGTAGATTGGCAGAGGCCCTGGAGGTTTTTTGCCTTCCTCTGCAGCATGGGGCACGGTCACTTACCGGAGGATACTCTGCATCTTGAAGTCTTTAAACCATGATTTGAGGACTTCAATAGCTGAGACATAGGTGAGAGAATTATTCCAGGAGTGGGTGGGTGAGATTCTGTGGCCTGCATTGTGCAGGAGGTCGGACTAGATGATCATAATGGTCCCTTCTGACCTTAAAGTCTATGAGTCTATGAGTCTATGAACTTATCCTTTCTAGGTAGTTGACACATTGGGTTTATAGAAATGTACTGGTTGGGTTGAGAATTTAATGTACATGTTATTAGATAGCTGTTAGCTGTTTATATGCATGAGTCAATTGGTTTTTTTGTCTGTTTGCTTTTTGTTTTTTAAGTGGGAAGATGTAGAGATATGTTTGTGCAAGATTATAATTTAGAGAGGCAATATAGTGATTTTTCAGCATGCCCTGGAATCAGGCGTGGAGAACACAGGCTATCTGTGCACAGGATTGGTTTGTTGTTTAATAAACTAAAAGATCATGACACGGTGGTCCTGCCTCCACATGGAGTGGCAGTGACAGGGGGGCTCTTCTACCTGTACCCAGGGACTAAGCACCATGGGGCTGCTTGGGAAGAACAGGCACTCCTCTTCCTTCTGTGGGGGCAGCAGTAGAGTCCCCAGTACTTACTCCAGCAGCTGGGTGTATGTACTAAGACTGATGGGCTGAGCCCTTTCTTTCTGCCACACAAACAGATCATTGTCCAGATTACCCACAGCAGCAGGGGCTTGGCGTTAACACCCCATGGAGATGCACAGGGTAGTTCCCTCCCCCACACCACAGCTCTTGTTTCAAGCTGTCAGTAGATGTAGGCAGATACTTACCCTTTGCTCTGGGGCTGGGCTGCTGAACGATACCAGAAAGTGCTTTCCACTGGGCAGCCAAAGTCCAGTCTCTGTGCCGGGGGGCTGGGAGCAATGTGCAGAGCACATGCCCAGCTCTGGGGTGGGGCGGGGGGAGGAGGGGAATACTGATGAGGCTGGTATACCACCTGTGAGTGACAGGTGACCGTCTGGTGACATTGGAAGCAGCACTGATGAGGCATAAGGGAGATTTCTTTGGAGAAAGGGTCCCCCACAATGTGGGGGCTTGCTAGCGAGAGTACCAATGGAGGGGGCAGTCCCTGGGTCTCTAGAAGGGTCAAAAATTACAACAATAAAGGTTAAAGACAAAAACAAAAAGCCCAAGGGTTCTGGAAGGGTTATAAGTCCTCCAGCTTCAGTGTATGAGCCTGGCTGTAACTGATTGGGCTGGGAATAAAGCTCTTTAATGGTCACCTTATTCCATAACTACTTACTGCAGGGTTTCATGCAGCTTCCAGCAGCTGGTACTGGTCAGTGTCAGAGACGGGATATTGGAGTAGATGGGCCCCTGGGTCCATTCACTGCGGGAATTTATACACTCACATGCGAAGAGCTCATGTGACCCCCTCCACACTCTGGCTAGAATGTGTTTTCTATTGGTTTTGTTGGGACTCGTTGCTTTTAATGGGGCAGAAGCTGTTATTTCCATGAAGTCCCTTGTGTCAGTTACAGTCCCTTCTGCGTAAAATTGAGAAAGACCCAGAACAGCATAGTTGGGACAATCCCCTCTCCAGTCCCTGGTGAAAATGTTGGTTTCTGATGGTAGAGCCTGAGTAGAGCATGTTGAGTCAGACAGACATACAGGGCATGGGACCTGCTGCTCCCCTCATATGATATCCCCATGGTGGGGGGTCTTATTTTCACTGTTCTTTCCCTTTCAGGACCCTGACCGATGAAACCCACCTACCCTGATGGCTCGACAGCAGCTCTGTGCAGACTTCCTGGGAATTCTCCTCCTGCTGACCCATTCTGTTTCTGGTAAAACCACTTTGAATCCACTTTCCTCCCTTTAAATTATGTATTTGGGCTTTTACAAACTAGAATCATAATGAGGGTATTTTCCTGGGTACTCAGGACAATGGATTTAAAATTACTCTAAGTAAATTAATGTCAGCACCAAGTGCTGTCAGCATCAAATGAAATAACCTAGAAACAACATAACTTGAGCAAGAACTGTCCAACCTCCACATACAGTCCCCACCAGTGCCCCACAACACCAGTACCCTGCCCCCATGAGGTGGGATTTGGAGACCCTGGGGTCTTAGGCCCCATGAACTTTCTGGAGCATTTTGACAGAGTGGGATGCTTCAGAAAGAGGCAGTTCTGGGAGGGATAGGGTTCTTGGTCGACAATCAGCTGAAACATGAGCTTCAAGTGTGACGCTGTGGCAAGAAAGGTCTAATGTGACCCTTGGATTTATAAACAGAGGTCTCTCGAGTAGGAGTGGAAAGGTTATATTACCTCTGTTATTGGCACTGGTGTAATCACTCTAGAATACTGTATTGTTAAAGCTAGGTCAGTCCCAGGATATGAGAAAGACAAGGTGGTGAGGTTATGTCTTTTACTAGACTTACAAGGAGAGGCTGAGGGAACTGGAGTTATTTAGTCTTCAGGAGAGAAGAGTGAGGGGGGATTTGAACTACCTGAAGGGAGGATCCAAAGAGGATGGGGCTAGGCTGTTCTCAGTGATGGCAGATGATAGAACAGGAAGCAATGGTCTCAAGTTGCAGTAGGAGAGGTCTAGGTTGGATATTAGTAGGTTTACCAGATAGCAACTGTGAAAAAACAGGATGGGGGTGGGAGGTAATAGGTACATATATAAGAAAAAGTCCCAATAAACGGGACTGTCCCTTTAAAAATGGGACAGATGGTCATGCTAGATATTAGGAAACACTGTTTTATTAGAAGGTTGGTGAATCACTGGAATGGGTTACCTAGGGAGGTGGTGGAATCTCCATCCTTAGAGGTTTTTAAGGCCCGGCTTGACAAAGCCCTGGCTGGGATTATTTAATTGGTGTTGGTCAGGGTTGGACTAGATGACCTTCTGAGGTCTCTTCCAACTCTATGATTCTAGACCAACTTTTGTTGGTGAGAGAAACAAGCTGAAGAAGAGCTCTGGGTAAGCTTGGAAGCTTGTCTCTCTCATCCACCAAATTTGGTCCAATAAAAGATATTACCTCACCCACCTTGTCTCTCTCAAATCCTGTGTCCAGTTCTGCTGTGCAGTTCAAGAAGTATGTTGATAAATTGGAGAGGGTTTAGAGAAGAGCCAGAAGATGATTAAAGGATTATAAAACTGCTTTATATTGATGGACTCAATTAACTCAATCTATTGTGCTTAACAAAGAGAAGGTTACAGGGTATCGATTAGTCTGTAAGTACCTGCAGGGGGATAACTATTTAATAAAGGACTCTTCAGTGATATAGATTCATAGATCCCAAGGCCAGAAAGGACCATTGTGATCATCTAGATCATCCAGTATAGCACAGACCACTGATTGAAGAGTCCATTATTAAATTTTTGCCTCTTCGTCTTGCAAGGCAGAAGCAGTCCTGAATACATCTGGGGACAAGAGACTCATGTCTGAGCAGCAGACATAGAGTTGCCAATGTGAGGTTAGATCCTGTAGCTTTTACACTCTGAGCTGCCTTTCAGGGAGGGTTACCCCATCGTGCTGCCATTTGGAAAGGCAATTTGATTCCTTAGGTAACACCGCACCCTGAGATCATTTACTGGCAGGAGGGATTGAACTGAGACTTTGGGTTCTGAAACCACGAGTTGCTATTGCCTGAGGTAAGTTACACTCCTCTGATAGCTGAGGCTGCAATAGTCTCATCCACTTCTGCATGAGGCCCCGGCACCGTTAGAGGGAGAGTGAATGGGGTTTACACTTACAGCTTGCTCACACGAGCATTTACGTCAGTATCACTTAACTCGCTCGGGGTATGGAAAAGCCACCTCCTGAAGCAAAGTAAGTTACACCAACCTAAGCACTGCTGTGGACAATGCTCTGTAGGCAGGAGAAGTTCTCCCACCGACATAGCTATCGCCACTCAGGGAGGTGGAGTAATTATGCCAGTGTGAGAGCTCCGTCCTTTAGCATAGAGCCTCTGCCCCTCCGATTCAATGAGAATGAACAAGCCTTGGTATTGGTTGGGTTTCACTGCAAAAATTCTTCCACTGACAACTGCAATGGCTATAGAGGAAATGATGGTGTGTAGGCGAAAAGAGGCTGCAGGGTCAATCTTCATCCACCAGTCACGTTAACTGGTTTTTTTCAGATCTAATAAGCTGGGCAGGGACTGGTCACAGACACCAGTGTAATAGAGGAAAATTAATCATAGATTTTATACAGAGAGATGTCCTGGATCAGCAGAGATTTTCATAAACAGCACAAGTGAAAGCACGTGGTTATGTGTGTCTGGAAATAAGCAACAATAATCACTAAAGATTCACCCCCACAGTAGAGTGTGTGACCAAGGTGGTAAAAAGTGGTTTATGAATTAGAGCAGGCCAATATCTTTTGGCAAATAGTTTAGTCACCAAGAAGGCAGTTTTGGGTCATAGAATATCAGGGTCGGAAGGGACCTTAGGAGATCATCTAGTCTAAGCCCCTGCTCAAAGCCGGACCAATCCCCAATTTTTGCCCCAGATCCCTAAATGGCCCCCTCAAAGATTGAGCTCAAACCACTGAGCTATCCCTCACCCCCAAACTAGTCCAGAATTCTGTTTGAGCAAAAGGAAAAGTTTATTTTTTAAAGTTGAAATATTTTGTTTCAATATTTTCAAATGAACGGTTTCAACTTTTTATTTCAAAGATATTTTGTTTACAAATTTAGCTACATTTCTTTTTTTTAAAAAAAGAGAGAACCTCCCAAAAGTATAAATACCACCAAAAAGCAAAACAAAATGAAAAACAAAACAAAAAACCCAAACAAACAGATTTTTTGATTTAACCACCCAACCACAAAACTCAGTTCATTCAGCTCTATTGTTAATACCTGATGGAATATTCACACACATTTGTACAGATTGGGGTCAGCTGAATGTCTCTGAGCACTTACATTTCTGAGGTTATCAGATGAAGTGGCTGAGTGGTTATGGTGACGTACCGCTAATCAATTGTGTTCTGCATATGTGTCTAATTTCCACCCTGTTCTAACTGGATATCTTCATTTTGATCACTAAGATCCCTTATGGCCTTGGAATCTATGAACATTTAATTTTTGGTGAATACCTCTCCTCCCATGAACAGAATGTCCCTTTCACTCCACTCTTGGGAATGTTTCTTACAGAGAAATTCTCCCTGTCTGGATCACCCTACCCTATTGTAGGGATTGTTGACCAGGATGTAGTGTTACCCTGCCAGCTGTCACCCAGGACTTGGCCTGTAGACACGGAAGTGCTGTGGTCAAAAATTGAAGGGACACACAATGAAGCTAGATATGTTAACGTCCATCAGTACAAAAATCAACCTAGCCTGGACATCTCGGGAAAGAACTACCAGAGACGGACTGAGATGTTCCAGCAGGAATTTAGGAATGGGAATGTATCACTGAAGCTCAAGAGGCTCCATGTTGCAGATGCCGGGAAATATATCTGTTTTGTTAAGTCTCCTACATGGAGTCACGAAGCCAACACTGAACTACAGATTGCAGGTGAGATATTTCAGGGTCAGTTTATTTGGAAATCAGGGGGGCTGTGCCATATCGCAGTACAATGCAGACCGGTGGGGGACTGTGTCCTGCCCTGCCCTGCAACCTGGGGTGCCTTGCAATGCCTTGCCATTGTAACCTACAACTTGGACTGCTCACAACCAGCCACCTCCATCCAGGCTAATCCCACATGTATTTGTGTAACTGAAACCTGCCAGTCACACCCTGGGTCTCGCCAGCCTGGGTTGTACCGAAGGGTAACCCCAACAGACTCCCAGTCACCAACTTTCCTCCAGATATATATGTCCTGCACTGTCCAGCCCTCTCCCAGAAAGTCCAGTTTTATTATGTTCATTATGCCTTTAAGGGAATAATACACACTGGCTTATTATGATAAATGGAGTTTCCAAGACACTTTAACTTAAACACACTGCATTAGATGAAACTATAAAACAAGTGTATTAACTATATAGATAGAGATTTAAGTGAGTACAAATAATGAGACATAAAAATCAGAAATGGTTACAAGAAAAATAAAGATAAAATGTTTACTAGTGGTTAACTTAGTAAACTACTTTAGATTCAAGCAAAATGTCTCACCACATGCTTCCTGCAAGATTACTGGCCAAACTCTTCAGGTCAGGACTCCTTCCTTCAAATTCCAATGGCTGATTTCCTTATTTCTTCTTAGGCGTAATGTCAGAGACAGACAGGAAGAGAGAGGGAGGTGTCTTGGGGATGTTTGCCCCTTCTTTTTATAGTTTCAGCCCCGCACCCTTGAAAAATGTTTCCAGCTGGAAACTAGGAGACAAAGACTCTATGTTGAAGGATGTTCCCTGCTGTTTTTTTCCCCACCTGTTTAAGCTTCCTTTGTTTTTCCTTCCTGCTTGATGACTTTGTTTACTACTTAAATGCAAACTAAGGTAGACATACACTCCTTTGTTCAAGACAGTTCTGTTTGACGAGTTTGGTGTTACATGAGTTTTGAACATACACTCTTCACATCCTACTGGGAAATCTTAGAACTTCACACATATTTTATCAGGGTAAAACTGACGAGCAAATTATGAGCTTTTAAATATACCTTACAAGGCAGAACTTGTACAAAGATTATTCACCATAGTATTATGGAGCGTATTATGTCATAGAGTTTAAGATCCTTCTCTGCAACAGCAACACCTCCTCTGGGGATAAGGCTAGTCCCAGTACTAACTAACTGCGATGTTCAAACATGGTGCTAAGGGGCACTGTGCTGCAGGGAATGGAATGAGTGACTCAGAAAGGTTTGTTGTTCCCTCTGAGCACTGACCCCAGTGCAGTCTTTGGGGCAATGTGCTGCAAAAGATGTTGCCTTTTTCATGAAACTTGTCCTCACCGCTTGGGGAATTTAGGAGTGTGCCCTGTGAAATAAGTGCATAGATATAGGCAGGGCCAGCATGCTGCACCTTCTGACTTAAATTGAAGTGTAGTGTTGCAGTGTGGCTTTTCAACACCCATTGTATTTCCACTCCAGAAGCTGTTGCACTTGAGTAGTGGGTGATCTTTAAATATGCAATGCTTTACACTGGCAAAGGCCTTTTTGATTCCTGAGGCTAACATGTTACAGATATGTAAAAATGTTGGCCAGTTGATTGATTGGTCTACTCCATCATCTTACCACTTGTCAGGATGAAAATTCCAGCATCATGATATAAAGAAACCATCTTTCTTAGCCAGCTCTTTCTAGACCAACCACTGGAGAGGGCTGGACACACACTTTCTCAGTGGGTTACAGAGTTATTTACTAGTCATCAGTAGAGTGTTGGTTATCAAGAATCTATTTTTTTTTCTCTGTATGCAGCTGTTGCCCCAGTGTTCATTGACGTTCTGGGTCCCCAGGGCCAGGGGATCGGGCTGGCCTGCAGATCCACAGGGTGGTTCCCCAAACCTGAACTCCAGTGGGTTGGAAACAAAGGGCAGAATCTGGCATTGAAGTCCAAGCTTGGAATGACTCAGGACAATGAAAGTCTATATAATGTTCTGGGCCACGTCACTGTCCCAGGAGGAGAGGCCCTAGCAGAGATTAGATGCATAGTGTGGAATGGCCTACTGAAGACAGAGCGAGAATCTGCCATTCATCTCGCAGGTGAGTCACTCCAGTCCCAGGTAGAGGGGTATAAAAGAGAGAAGGGGGCCTACCTCATTTGAAACTTCCACCTCAGGTACTGTCTATTTCAGGTAGCTTAGGAAGAAAAATGGACAATTTTCTACCTTTTGTTAGGGCTGCCCCTGGTGGAGCAGGTTTCTGTAATGTGGACACCTAACCTGTAAGAACTGGACTGAGATCCACCAACTAAAGGCACAAAGAAGCCACTAAAGATCCATCCATTGGTAGTAACCTTAGTTCACAACAGCACTTGGCTTGATTGAAGGAATAAACCAACCCGATGTGTAGAAAGAAAAGTAAATATGGCAGGCGACCAGCTTGGCTTCACAGTGAAATCCTTGCTTGTCTTAAACACAAAAAAAGCAGCTTTCAAGAAGTGGAAGATTGGACAAATGACCAGGGAGGAATATAAAAATATTGTTCAGGCATTCAGTGAAATTAGGAAGGCCAAATCACACTTGGAGTTGCAGCTAGCCGGAGATGTTAGGAGTAACAAGAAGGGTTTCTTCAGGTATGTGAGCAACAAGAAGAAAGTCAAGGAAAGTGTGGGCCCCTTGCTGAATGAGGGAGGGAACCTAGTGACAGAGGATGTGGAGAAAGCTAGTGTACTCAATGCTTTTTTTGCCTCTGTCTTCACAGACAAGGTCAGCTCCCAGATGGCTGCACTCCGCAGCACGTTATGGGGAGGAGGTGACCAGCCCTCTGTGGAGAAAGAAGTAGTTCGGGACTATTTAGAAAAGCTGTACGAGCACAAGTCCATGGGGCTGGATGCACTGCATCCGAGGGTGCTAAAGGAGTTGGCTGATGAGATTGCAGAGCCATTGGCCATTATCTTTGAAAAATCATGGCAATCGTGGGAGGTCCCGGATGAAAAAAAGCTAATGTAGTGTCCATCTTTAAAAAAGGGAAGAAGGAAGATCCGGGGAACTACAGGTCAGTCCGTCTCACCTCAGTCCCTGGAAAAATCATGGAACAGGTCCTCAAGGAATCAATTCTGAACCACTTAAAGGAGGGGAAAGTGATCAGGAACAGTCAGCATGGATTCACTAAGGGCAAGTCATGCCTGACTAACCTAATTGCCTTCTATGATGAGATAACTGGCTCTGTGGATGAGGGGAAAGCAGGGGATGTGCTAATTCTTGACTTTAGCAAAGCTTTTGATACAGTCTCCCACAGTGTTCTTGCCAGCAAGTTAAAGAAGTATGGGCTGGATGAATGGACGGTAAGGTGAATAGAAAACTGGCTAGATGGTCGGGCTCAACGGGTAGTGATCAATGGCTCCATGTCTAGTTGGCAGCCGGTATCAAGTGGAGTGCCCCAAGGGTCGGTGCTGGGGCCGGTTTTGTTCAATATCTTCATCAACGATCGGGAGGATGGTGTGGACTGCACCCTTAGCAAGTTTGCAGATGACACTAAACTGGGAGGAGTGGTTGATACGCTGGAGGGTAGGGATAGGATACAGAGGGACCTAGACAAATTAGAGGATTGGGCCAAAAGAAATCTGATGAGGTTCAACAAGGACAAGTGCAGAGTCCTGCACTTAGGTTGGAAGAATCCCATGCACTGCTACAGACTAGGGACCGAATGGCTGGGCAGCAGTTCTGCAGAAAAGGACCTAGGGGTTACAGTGGACGAAAAGCTGAATATGAGTCAATAGCGTGCCCTTGTTGCTAAGAAGGCTAACGGCATTTTGGGTTGTATAAGTAGGGGCATTTCCAGCAGATCGAGGGACGTGATTATTCCCCTCTATTCGGCACTGGTGAGGCCTCATTTGGAGTACTGTGTCCAGTTTTGGGCCCCACACTACAAGAAGGATGTGGATAAATTGGAAAGTGTCCAACGGAGGGCAACAAAAATGATTAGGGGGCTGGAGCACATGACGTATGAGGAGAGGCTGAGGGAACTGAGATTGTTTAGCCTGCAGAAGAGAAGAATGAGGGGGGATTTGATAGCTGCTTTCAACTACCTGAAAGAGGGTTCCAAAGAGGATGGATCTAGACTGTTCTCAGTGGTAGAAGATGACAGAACAAGGAGTAATGGTCTCAAGTTGCAGAGGGGGAGGTTTAGGTTGGATATTAGGACAAACTTCTTCATTAGTAGGGTGGTGAAGCACTGGAATGGGTTACCTAGGGAGGTGGTGGAATCTCCTTCCTTAGAGGTTTGTAAGGTCAGGCTTGACAAAGCCCTGGCTGGGATGATCTAATTGGGGTTGGTCCTGCTTTGAGCAGGGGGTTGGACTAGATGACCTCCTGAGGTCCCTTCCAACCCTGAGATTCTATGATTCTATAATTCTTTGAAGATAGCTACTGAGAGTTGAAAGTCTCCATATCCCATTCCCTGACCCCCCTGGAACAAGCACTTTGGAGCTATAAGGCTCCTCTCTACAGTCTTTGGCATCACCCATGCCACTTATTCCCCAGATTGTTCATAAAATTCAGATTCTGTTGCTATTGCTGAACAGTGTCACCACCAAAGGCAGCAGCTGAGAATGGGAGAGCTTTTGGGGGACCAGAAATGCTCTCACCAGGATCTCTACTGGGTAGCCTTTGTGGGGCTGGATCTGAGAAGTGTGGGACGGAAACCAGAATTAGACCCCATATCATCCTTCCACTGGGGCCAGTACAGGATGGTCTGCAATAGTGTATTCTCCAGGGGTTGTTCAGTGAATTTCACTATGTCTCCAGTCATAAGGGCTGCACTATCACTTTTCTTGGGAGACTCTTCTAGTTTCCCCTCCCTATGCCAGCACAATCATGTCTCTAAACTTTGTTAAAGCATGGACAGTGCCCAATCAGCATTGAGACTGGATCCCTTCCCCAAAATCAGGTAGAGCCCTGAATTTACTCATTGTCTCACACACTCCCTGTGGGTGTAATAGTTCTGGACAAAAAATAAGATTGTTTTACTCTCTACCTGACATGAGTGTCCCTAGAAGCCATGGGGAGACTCTTTAGCCAAACTCCATTTTACATATTTAGTTTTTTTCTTTTATTAACACAAAAACAGTATATATTCATCATTCTTTCCACTGTCCACAGGGAAATTGTAACACAGATTATTGGTGGGGTTGTGACCAACTCCACTGTAATAATCAGTTGTTGCCATGTTTTTCTAGCTTTGATAAGACATTTCTGGAGCCTGCTGTGAGGGCTGTGGCATAGGGTTATGTCTACATTTGAGGTTGGAGGTGTGATTCCTGTTCACATAGACGTATCTGTACTAGCTCTGCACAAGCAGTGCTAAGAACAGCAGTGTAGCCGGGGTAGCAATTACAGCAGCTGAGGCTAGCCACACAAGTACCAACCCATCCAGATCCCCTGTGTACATATTCAGAGCAGCTGGTACAAGCAGCCACCCATATTACCCCAGCCATGCTGGTATTTTTAGCACACTAGCTCAAGCAGAGTTAGCGCAGACAAATCTACATGAGCTGGGAATCGTACAGTCCTTCTGTTTCAAGCAGTAACACTGGCTGGCCTCTGAATTCCACAGCCAAGAGGCCCAGCCCATTCATTAAGAATGAATGGGGGTAAAATTTCTCCATCAAGACATTTTTCATTCTCAAGTTCCTTGTGGAACTGATAATTAGGACACTCAGTGAGCCATCAGGTGCTGGCCAATGGGCACAGAAGTCTGTTGTTGACCTGCGGTCATAAGAGACGTCTGACCAGAACAAAACCTTGTTTCTTTTAACTCATGATGTGTTGGATCCTCGGGCTTAAATATTCCCAAAGCCCATTTGTAGTTGTATCTAGGTCTGGAGTTGGAGAGAGTATTTCTTTTGTCTATGTTTGGCTTTCCACACACAAACAGCGAAATGTGACTTTTTAAATTTCAGGTAGCAGAAAGCACCTGACAAATGAAGGAGAAATTTAAGTCTCTCTTACTGATTGCAGAGTGTGCCACTCACTCTGCGATACACATAGCATCATAGAAATATAGGGCTGGAAGGTACCTTGAGAAGTCATCAAGTCCAGCCCCTACACTGATGCAGGACCAAGTAAATCTAGACCATCCCTGACAGGTGTGTTTCCAACTTGTTTGTAAATTCAAATTCAATTTGTGATCCACTGTAATCCCCAGATCCTTTTCAGCAGTACTGCCACCTAGCCAATTATTCCCGATTTTGTAGTTGTGCATTTAATTATTTTCTTCCTAAGGGAAGCACTTTGCATTTATCTTTATTGAATTTCATCTTGTTGAAGTCAGAGAAATTCTCCAGTTTGTCAAGGTTGTTTTGAACTCTAATCTTGTCCTCCCAAGTGCTTGCAACTCCTCCGAGATTGGTGTCATCAGCAAATATTATAAGCATATTCTCCACTCTGTTATCCAAGTCATTAATGAAAATTTTGAATAGTACTGGACCCAGGACTAACCCTTGTGATACCTCACTAGATACGACCTCCCAGTTTGACAGTGAACCATTGAAACTACTCTTGGAGTATGGTCATTCAACCAGTTGTGCACCTATGTAATTTCACATAGGCCACATTTTGCTAGTTTGCTTATCAGAATATCATGTGGGACTGTGTCAAAATCCTTATTAAATCGAGATATATCACATCTACTGCTTCCCCCTATCCACAGGCTATTTTACACTCACTAATAGCACTGCCTCCTTCCACGTAAAGGTGGAACAGAGAAAGATAATTTTAAGTTATTGAGGTACCTAAAGATGCAGATAGATGCTCAATAGGATTTTCAAAAAACATCTATTTGTCTAGGCACTTTTGAAAAATCTCACTAGGTTCCTATATGCTCAAAGAAAATACAATCAGAACTTCTTCCCTACATACAGCACAATCCTTAGGAATTGCTGGGGATCACTGATCCATGACTGAACAGTCAAATGAAGTGGAAAATCTCTTTCCTCCAGTTCTGGGATGCGTGTTCCTTATACACTGTTATATCTTTGCTTCACAGATGACATTTTCCCACATACTTCTCCCTGGATGGCTGCATTCTGGGTATCATTTATGCTACTTCTTCTTACTAATGGAGCCTGGGCATTTCATGGATATAAAGGTGATGGGAATCTGTTATTCATTTTTTTTTAAATGCCAGGCCCTGGGTATTAGGCTAAGGACATAGAACTGGCTGTCATACAATTCACATATTTTACCATGATTTTGTTTCAGAAAACAATCCCGCAAAAGATTCATTTTTAAAATCTAAAGATACCAGATTTAGAGAGGATAATTATCAGGAAAAAATGGCAAAGAAATATTAGCATTGTATATATATATGTATATACAATGGGGAGAACATATATATATATGTTGGTGTTGGGGAGAGCAATTGTTCTCCCCAACACCAACTTTCTTATCCCTCTTGTCTTATATTATAAACTGTAAGCTCTGTGCAACAAGGACCCAATGCTGATATATGTTTGTATGGGACCAAAAATACTGCAGTCCCAGTCCTTTGCCTTTCAGAATGTCTGTTATTAAATCTACCCCATGGAAGCTTCCTTCCATCTAGGTCGTCTTGTGCTGCCCTAGTCTGATACTGATGAGTGTGGAGATTGTCTTAGACTTATGGCTTGCGAAAGCTTTGGAAGAGTGGGACTCCCTCGGGTTTAATTGGCTGGGGTTTCAATACCAGCTCTGGGGAGGTCTGGCTCCTTTGCCATGGTTATTTTTAGCGGCTCAGCAGTTCCATTTCAAGGTGAAACACAGGAATCCCCATGCAATGGTCGATCTGGCCCAGTAACCTGTCTCTGCCAGAGGCCATTACTTCTTACCTGCTGTGCTTAGGATCACAGGTACTTGGCCATATATTGATCACTGAATCTTGGACTTTGGTTGTCAAAAATCTCATGTTATTTTATTGATCATACTCCCTATGACTTCAGACAGCTTTTGTATTACCAATGAAATGTTTAATTCTTAATCTTATAGAGAAGCAAAAGGTTTCTCAGAAGAAACACCATGAAGAGGATGCTCTATTATCTCTAAGTATGTTCCCTGCATTATTTTTTTTCTCTTCTTTCTGTAGAACTGTGTGAGTGCTGGGGTGGATTAAGGTTTTAAATGGAACAGGGCTTTCTAATGAGTCGCTGCCTCACTCCCCATTGTCATCACCCACACTGATTATGATAGTTTTACAGGGGAAACCTGACAGTCATTGCTTTAGTTTCCTTGCTGGGGGTGGGGTTGAGCTAGGAGCTTGTCTTTGTGGTGATGATTCTGGGCCTAATTCTGCAGGCTTTACTCACACTGCATTGTACTTCTCTGTCTCCTGGATTTCAATGGGACTGTTCATGGAGCAACCCAGCATTCAACATGGGTAAAGGCTGCAAAATCTGCCCTTCCACTCTGAGTAGTTTTATCAATGATTAAGGTTCAGTGCTCACCCAATAAAACCTCTTCTGGCAAGTCCCCTGGTGGATTAGAAACAGAACCAGGCACTGGGGAATTCATCACAAGATCTCAGAAATCCAGTTCGGGCTCTGTGTGAGCTGATAAATCCCTGCTCCTCAGATTTTCAGTTGCAGAATTTGAAATGTATTTTGAGTTTCAGCAGATTTGATGACAGAAAAATAACATTTATTCTGTCTGATTTTATTTATGGTTTGTTGCATGTTAGCCAGGGATTCATTGTTAGTAGAAAATCAAAAAAGCTGTGGTGTGTGAGAACGCTGGGGCATAAAACATAAGCTGGTTAAGTAACTTAAATTAACCAGTTACCTATACTAAATTTCTTGTTTCCTTTTATGCCCTGTTCATTAGCTAATGCTCAGGCTGGGGATTTATTGATAATGTATAGGTTTAGTTATCAAGAATTGAATTAGGAGAATTACAATTAAGAGAATTGTAAGCAGTTCCACCCACCCCCATATCACCCCCAGGCTTCAGAGCATGGCATTGCAAGCAACCTCCAGCACCCTTGTTGATTGCTTCTTCAGCCCCACCTCTGTGCACAGCTTACCCCTATGGCTAAGTCACATCTACTTTGGACCCCTGCTGGGTAAGAAAAGTGCAAAACAGTTATGTTGATAAATTGTATACTCAATAGCTTGACCACACTTTTGTTGTTTGGTATGAAATATACTCAAGAGACCAAACAGCCAATGTCAGTCAAGTTTATTGCTAAAAGTAAATAATAGCATAGTACAGGAAGAAAAGCTCAATACTATACCAGTTTCTGGGAAGCTGTCTTATGCAATGTTGTACATTCACCTTACACAGAAGATGTGCTTCCAAAGTTACACATTTCAGATGGTAGTATTTATTGGATGATTTTACAAGTTACAAAAATCTGTACACATCACTAAAATCAAACCCAGAAGTTCACCCCAGTTCCGTAACTTCTTGTTCTGTACCTTTCCTTATCTTTGTTTTGGATAAGAACATTCCAGGTACTGGTCCATGAAGGTACCTCCCCAGCTTGTACCAGGGCACATTAATGTACTTTGTCTTTGACAATTTTTTTGTTTTCTAATGCCAAGGCTGCATTAAATATAGATAGATAAATAGATAGATAGATAGATAATGATGTTATATTGATATTGTGTGCTTAATACATATTAATATATTTAGTGTGTCTAATACATACTGATAATGTGATATATCAATATATTATCCTGTCATATATTGATGAACATTTCTCAGCCCTTATGGGCTACCTTTTAAGTCTCTCTGGCTCTGAGATAGAGCCCTGACTCCCAGTCTCCTTCCCACAGTCTCAGCCCCCTCTCCCAGACCCTATGTCAAGACCCCAGCCTTGCTCCCTGGAGCTACTCCTGCAAACTGGGTTTTCTCAGCCCTTTTCCAAGGCACAGGTATTCCAGGCTGTCACCTGACCCCAATTAACCCTGCCCTCTCTGGCTAAGATGTAGTTAATTATGGCAAAAGTGCGGCTGATTGAACCCCAGGCCTCTTGGCCCTTGAGGGACAGGCTACCCTGTTACACGAATATAAGGAATTACAGAGGGGGAATGAACCTGTCTGAGGTAACATAGCAATTCTGTGGCAGAGGTGGGAACAGAGTTCTGGAGACGTGGCTTCTTGTCCTGTTGTCTTAACTAAATAACCATCCAACCTCTTCCTACTGAATGCTGGATGGGTCTCCTTTAGTTATCCCATCACTGCCCTTATGTAACTGGCTAAAGGGATTGCTGTGAAGCAGTGTGAGGTACTTTGTTTGGTGCAGGACTGGGTATGTGGCTTCCACCGAGTTCTCAGTCCCCACTTTGCCAGTCTGAGGAGCCACTGACTGGTTCCAGGAGTCCAGTCTAGGCAGCCAGCATGGCCATACGTAATGCTGATACAGCACTGCTCCTACCCAAGTTCCTGGTTCCTGCACCGTGGCTTGCAGAGGGGAATATTGTTATCTAACCTGTACAGGTATGCAGTACAAAGAATGACAGAGAATGTGACTAACTCTTTTCTCTTTCCTATTCCAGTGGATCAGAAGAAGGAGTTGGAATCAGGTATTTTGATAAATCCCCTGGCAAAATTGTATCTGTGTTTTCACATTATAATTAGATAGACAATTTCCCTCCTCTGTGCATATGATCTTTAATCATCTCCATGTGCATTTCCCGCTCCCTCAGAAATACGGATATACATCAGAACAAACAGCAGCTAAGTCTTCTGTGACATTCTCATCAATGAGGAGTGAGTGTAGTGTTTATGGGAGGGAGGGATGTACAGCATTAGCTAAAGCCACATACAGGGCAGGCTAGGGCTGGGCAAGCTTCTTCCAGGATGATCTATGAATACACCCCAGTCCTGACACAGAGTTATTCCTTTTCTGGACACTCCTCCCATCTCTACGAATGCACCTCACTCCTGTTCAGCAAGATGGTGTACTGAAAAATGTTAAAACTGGGATCTATCACTTTAAATTCTCAGAGCGTTTCCTCCGCCTGCTTAGAGGCAGTGGGGTCTGTAGGGATTGGAAAGTGTGTGATCTGGGTCTTTTAGCACTCAGTATGCAGACAGCTAGAGAAAAGTGAGGTGAGTTGGGTCTCTCTGCCATGAGGAGCAGCCTGCTTGTCTTTGGTTTTGTGTGTTATTCTGAAATAACAAACAAAAGAAATAAGGTTAGTATTAACTGGCAGTGAGAGTATTTTATGTTTTTCTCTATTTTCTCTTTTTGTATGCAGTGAAACATAGCAGAGAAACTGATCCCATTCTCATCACCAGTTTTCTCCTGTCTGCAGGCAGGACCATGAAAACCCCATAGAACTTACAGTGATAGATCACAATTTTAACATGATTTTCAATGCACCACAAACAACATTCCCTATTAGTTCATTCGTGGGCTCCCCTCCCTCCCTCCCTCCCAGCTCTGCCAAGGAAGCCTACCCCCAATTGCTGATGTCTCCAGGCCCAGAGCTCTAAACAGAAACTACGAATCATACCAAACTGTGCATTGACTTTTGTGGAATGCTTTATGCAGAGATACACTAAAGTCACTTTTCACAAGAGAATCAAGACATCAGTGTGAAACCTAAAGGTGAGTGGTAAGTTCAGGAACCCACAGAAGCACTCAATAGCCAAGCTCCTTCAAACAAGTCCTTGTAGTTTCACAATGTTACAGTATTATTGTAGCCATGTTGGTCCTAGGATATGAGAAAGACAAGGTGGGTGAGGTCACATCTTTTAGATCTCTGTGGGCTTGAAAGCTTTTCTTTGTCACCAACAGAAGTCGGTCCAAGAACAATATTTCCTCACTCACCTTGTCTCTCTCACAATGCTATAAATCAGTCCCATAAAGGACATACAGCACTTTGCAGACATACAGAGCTCTTTCTTCATGTTACACATGGTGCCCCTGCTTTTGTTCATTAACAACAACAAATGGGATTCACAAAATTATTTAGATGTCTAACTCTTATTGATTTCATTGGAAGCGAGGCACCTATATACCTCTGTGGACCTCACCCAATGTATCTTTGGTTCTGAGATACATGGCTCTATGGTTCAAATTGCTCTAATCCAAATTCCACATGTTGAATTTGTGATGTGTTTCTTTCTTCTCTTCCCAGAACAGCATGATCGAAGCAAGAGGATTGGTAAGTGCATCTGTTGCCCCATTAGAGAGTCACTGAGCAGAAGTTACCTGTGGCACATGGTGCTGAGTAGCTACAGAAATGGCTGTGCTACAAGCTTTGTGTGCTGATCATGGGACTGAGAGAACAGTGTGAGCCAAATCTGAGACAGCCAAACCTAACCCTACCCCAGCATGCATGTTTTCTCCAGCAGACATTGGGTTACCAGCTCTTGCACCTGTATAAATATATGTCACATTGACTTCAGTAGATAGTCAGTAACATTTTTGTGATGCCGTAGAGAAGGGCTGGCGGTGTCCCTATAGCTAAAGGAATCTTTTCCCCATGTGTGGGTATGAGAAAGTTTAGCAGTCTCTTTACTTTCTTGTCAACAGCAGATCCTAAATAAGAGCACCATTCCTTTCCTGTTAATCTAAATCCTATTCAGCTATAGCTGAAACACATTGTTTTAATGACCTCATGGATTACTATTAGAGCTGAGTGAATAATTGATTTTTCATTTTGGTGGCAGAACCAAAAAAATCTGACAAAACCCATTGTTTGTGTCAAACCCAAATGCAAGTTTTTCAGTTTTTCTCAGGAAAAAGAAAAATAATTCACTGCTCTACAGCCAAAATGCTTCTGAAATAAATGTAGTCAAACTTTACTAATTCTGGGTCACTGAGAACGAAAATGATGCTTAAAATTGTTGATTGGCTCTAGTTTTCAAGACATGCTATTGGGTCAGTATATACAACCCTTGACTTGGGAATGGCGGAGGATAAGTAAGTTATAAAGGGAAGGGATCTCAATTTAAACCAGAAATGACTAAAATACATCTTTGACTGGATCTATGAATAAATCTATGACTGGGTTTGGACAGTACTTGCTTTTTAGGCAAAACAATGAATGATGCAATCTGAAGCTGGTATTGCGTCATACATGATATGAATTGCATCATGGTATTCCTAGAAGTCATGGATGATGCAATCATAACGAAGCTTACATCACTCTGCTGAACAAATTGCCCTATATCAGCTCTAGAAATCATACAGTGTCGTGCTCTCTTATTTGTCAGTGTCTGATTTTGCAAAGGGACACATTTCTGTTTAGCCAAAGTGAGCAGAGATGCCTCGTACTTGTGTGAACAGTGCAGATAACTTCTGCTATGTTTGTGGTGAAGTGACTTTTGCATCACAAAAGCACAGTATAACCACTATGGTTAAGAAAGCCTATCACCTTTCTTTTGGCTGCAAAATTGGAGATCAGGACAAGAGGTGGGCCCCACACATATGCTGCAACACTTGTGCAACAAATCTTCGCCAGTGGTTGAACAGGAAAAGGAAATCTATGCCTTTTGCAGTGCCAATGATTTGGAGAGAGCCAACAGATCATACCAGCAGTTGTTACTTCTGCACGGTGCCTCCAGTTGGGAAAGGTGTGTCAAAGAAGAAAAAGTGGACTGTGCATTATCCAAACATTCCATCAGCTATACGCCCAGTACCCCACGGAGAAGGACTGCCGGTTCCTGATGCACCAGAATCATTCTCACATGAGTCAGACGAGGAAGAGGAAGAGGATGAAACTTCTGGTCCTGAACCATCAATGTCACAGGACCCACATTTTCTCCCATCCTCCTCCTCTGAACCACACCTCATAACACAAGGTGAACTGAATGACCTTGTCAGGGATTTGGAACTACCCAAGAGTAAGGCAGAGCTGTTGGGCTCCAGACTACAGCAGTGGGATCTCCTGGCAGGTGATGTTAGGGTTTCCATGTTCTGTGACCGTCAAAAGGATCTTGTCCCATTCTTCTTCATGGAAGGTGATCTTGTAGCCTGCAACAACATCCATGGTGTGATGGCAGCCCTCAACATCGTTCACGATCCAGATGAGTGGAGACTGTTCATTGATTCATCGAAGACAAGTCTTAAAGCTGTTTTACTGCATAATGGCAATGTTTTGCCATCAATTCCAGTTGGTCATGCAGTCCACTTCCATTCATATGAAGGAAACCTATGACAACATAAAACAACTTTTAAGGTGCATAAACTATGACCAACATCAGTGGCAGCTTTGTGGCGATTTGAAGGTTGTTGCTCTCTTGCTTGGTCTGCAGACTGGATACACAAAGTACTGCTGTTTTCTCTGCAAATGGGATAGTCGTGCAAGAGATTCCCACTACATCAAGAAAGATTGGCCACTCCGACAGTCATTGGAGCCTGGGAGGAAAAGTGTTCAGCATCCACCACTTGTTGAATCAAGAAAGATTTTGTTACCACCCTTACACATCAAGCTGGGTCTGATGAAGAACTTTGTCAAGGCCATTGACAAAACACAAGCAGCTTTCAAGTACCTCCATGGAAAATTTCCAAGGTAAAGTGAAGCTAAGATAAAGGAAGGTGTCTTTGTTGGTCCTGAGATTCGTGAACTTCTTCGAGATGATGCATTTGACCATGCACTGCGTGGCAAGGAAAAAAAGGCACGGAAAGCCTTCCAGTTAGTGGCAATCAATTTTCTCGGAAACAACAAGGCAGACAACTACAGGTTGTTGGTGGAAAACCTCCTCAAGGCATACAAAAGCCTTGGTTGCAACATGTCACTAAAGATACATTTTTTGCACTCTCAGCTAGATTTTTTTCCACCGAACTGCGGAGCAGTGAGCGACGAGCACGGCGAGTGATTTCACCAGGACATTGCAACAATGGAGAAACGCTATCAGGGCAAATGGATCCCATCAATGCTTGCAGACTATTGCTGAACAGTGATAAGAGATGCTCCATTTAATGAATACAAGAGACAAGCCAAGAAGCGCCGAGTAGACACTGAATAGGACTAAACTATGTACATAATAGTTTTTTGCCTTTTGCTTCATAATACATTTTATTTATATAACCCTTTTGCTGATTTTTAAAGTGTTACATAAACAGGACAGGTGAAATATTATCATGTAAAGCAACCATAAACACATGAAAAGACCTAGGTTTACAATTTATGATTAAAACTCTACTATCTACACAATATACATAGACATAAAATGTAAAAACTTAAATATCTTAGAAACAGTAGCCAATCAGTTGTTTTAATTGTCATATTTGAATTCAGCATGTCAAAATACATAATAAATAGCACATTTTATCTCTGAAGCAGACGACTTCTCAAAAATTGTAGACCAGTGAAATCAATTAAACATTTTGTTCAACCTGAAACATTGTTTTCCTCAGGTTTTGTTTGTTTGTTTGTTTGTGTTTGGATTGTTTTATTTTGAGGTGTTAATTACCTTTTTATTTTGTTCTTTTTATATAAATTGAGCTAAATTTAAAAATATGAAACATCATTTTCAAACAAAAACATTTAATTTCCAAAATGGAACATTTTTACTTTTTGGAAAATAGAACAAACCCTTTTTAGCCTAATCTATTCACCAAATTCCAGCCAAATTTATAAATAGTTTTGCTTGACTGAAACTGCCTTTTTCGTTGAATAAACTATTTGTCTGAGGAATTTTGCCAAACTCTAATTATCAGTAGTGGAGGAAAGGAATTTTCTTTAAACATATTTTAACCTTGTGAGGGTCCTTTAATTTCCCTTTTTTAATGGTGATGACCCAAGTAAAGCCCCAGCATCACACAGAGAATACCAAATCCATCAGTGGGAAATGATTGTTATTAGCAGAGACCTCTAATCTCACAGCTGTTAAATGGTTTTCTTTCCCTCAGTGTCTGACTGGGACTTCTCCCCTGTTGCGTGAGAGAATAGAAGAATCATGCTTAAAGAGATCACATGACTTTGGATCAGCACAGCTCTGCATAATGTATAGGGAATAACACAATCTCTTTCCATTTCAGAGAGACTGACAGTGGAATTAGGTAAGATGATATGTTTCTGTGTTGCATATCATGGACATGCAAATTCTAATCTGCTCCAGAATGACATCACTTCTCTCTACAAATGTCCAGGCAATCCAGCCTCTATAAACATATTAATTTTCCTTCCTTTGCAGATTTCAGGAAGTCTCGAAGCTACATGGGTGAGTGGGACAGCACTGAGAGGCAATGCTGACTCTAGACTGGGGCCATACGTGTCTGTTGATAAATTGTATAGTGAATTGTTTGACCACAGTTTGGTTCCTTATTTCATTATGAAATATACTCAAGAGACCAAATAACCAGTATCAGTTAGGTATATTAATATGGTACAGGAAAAAGATTCTATAAGATACCAATCTCCCAAGAGTGGTCCCGTAAAGCAATGTTATGTTCTCCTGATGCAGAAGATGTGCTTCAGCGCACAGTCAACCTGTGGAACTCCTTGCCTGAGGAGGCTGTGAAGGCTAGGACTATAACAGGGTTTAGAAGAGAACTGGATAAATTCATGGAGGTTAAGTCCATTAATGGCTATTAGCCAGAATGGGTAAGAAATGGTGTCCTTCACCTCTGTTTGTCAGAGGGGGGTGATGGATGGCAGGAGAGAGATCACTTGATCATTACCTGTTAGGTCCACTCACTCTGGGTCACCTGGCTGGCCACTGTAGGTGGACAGGATATTGGGCTGGATGGACCTTTGGTCTGACCCAGTACGGCCATTCTTATATTCTTATGTTCTTATGCTTCCCAAAGTTACACCTCAAAAGTCATCCTTTTATACCCTCTTTGTTTACCAGTAAAAGGTACCATATGCCTCAGTTGAAACTAGAATCAACCAATTAGCTTTTATCTTGTTTTTCTGGTCCCATGATGCACCCTAATCTTTGTTCTGGGCACATGCATTCCAGATTCTAAGGGGCATGAAGCCACCTTGTAGGTTTGTACCAGGATAAATAGGTTTGCGAGGGTTGCTCCCTTTCTGTTGCTGTATGGAAACAATTATATGTCCTGATACTGACAGTTTTCCTATTTAAGCCAAAGCTTACTTCAGCTAATGCAAGGTTTATGGAATACTTAGCATAAATTAACAGGCTTTTAATAAAAAATCAGGCCAATTTGGGCTACACAACTTATTAATGCTTAATAATATGTATACTTAAATGCATGGAATGTATACTGTGGGTAGTATTATCAGCACAATATATATGTGTACTAGCCAGCATATATTAGTCAATGCTGTGTAATGTACAAAAGTTGTAGCTTGTCATTAGAGTTTGTGATGGAGGTGAATTGATGGCCAGAACCACCCACTCTCCAAACAGTAGGCACTCGATAGTCCAGATTTTAAAATACAACATATATTCCAAAATTAGGTATGGACAGACAAGCCGTATGTGCACCACTGTAAGAACACGCTGGCGAGAGTGTGCATTGCAAGACATAAGATGGAAGTCTCATAAATAGTCTGTCTTCCACTAAGTATGATTACAAGTTACTTTTGCCCTGGTGAAAGAGAACTGAATTCTCCATTGCAATGTATTGACTTTGCCACAGGTACCATGATAATCCAAATTCATTTACACCACCTTAAATGTTCTGTGGCATTGGACGTCTGTACTAAACAGGAGGACAGACTGGATGATCTGGTGGTCCCTTCTGGCCTTAAACTCTATGATGGTAGTGGTACAAGTAGAGCTGAGTGAAAAAAATTGGCAAATACTAAATTTGCCAAATAACAGCATCTTTCAGAACACCAAAACTAATCATGAATTTGGGTCAAATTTGGCAAATCGTTTTTGGTGGAATAAACATGGATTTTTTTCAAAAAGGTTTAAATGGTTCTACCATTTCAAAATGAAACATTCTGAGTTTTCATTTTGAAATGATGTTTCACAATTTAGCCATATTTATTTTAGGGAAAAAAAAGAAAAAATGAAAAGCCAAAACCCAATTTTTTTAAGATTAAAAAAGCACCCTGAAAATTAAACAAAGCAAAATGGGGAAAAAATGTTTCAGGGTTTTCATTTTGTTTCATTCTTGGCAGTTTTCAATCTGAAACGATTTGTTCTTGTTGTTTTTGGTTTGGGTTTCATTGAGAAATCCTGAGATTATTCAGGTTTGGTTCAAAACTAAGCAAAACAATTTTCCAGTTAACCCCCATACAGCTGAATCATTTATTCACTCAGCTTTAAGTATAAATGCTGTTCTGAACACAAACTTCTGCACTGTGGGAAATTGCAGGCTATCCTTTCTCAGGTCCTTTAATGGCCTGTCAGCAGAAAACCATCTAATTAACCCTCAACATGGAGAACAATTGATCACCAGCCTCTTTATAAAAGCCCTTAACATATTTACAGACTTTTTTTCAGGTCTTCTTTTCTCAAGACTAGACATGCCCAGGTTTTTTAACCTTTGCTCTGGTTTCTCTCCCCAGTTCCCATCACTCTGGATCCAGATTGTAAACACCCTGCACTGAAAGTGTCTGTGGATGGGAAAAGAGTCTGGCATGAACTTGAATCTCCAGAGCAGACCACCCTTTCTGGACCCCTCATCGCAGTGGGAAGGGAAGGGTTTGTGGGTGGGAGGCAGTACTGGGAGGTGGAGGTGGGGGATGAACCAGACTGGGAGCTGGGGGTGCTGAGTGAGACTGTGAGGGACAAAGTGATAGCAGCACAATTAGAGAACCTCCCTGTGGAGGGATGCTGGTCCCTGTGGAGATCTGAGGGGCAATATCACCCCAGTGAGGCAAACACTAAAATCCAGGCATGGGATTTATGGCCAACAGTGATTGGGGTTTATCTGGATAGAGAAGCAGGGAGAGTTTCATTTTATAATGTTAATGTCTTGGCTGATATTTTTGTGATACCTCTCGACAATTCAGAGAAAGTGTATCCATTCCTCAGGCCTGGTCATGATATGAGCAGAGATAATGGGAAACCCCTCAGCATCTGTTCCCTCAGAGACTGGGATTTCCCTACAAAATTATCAATGCAGACTGTTTGTCAGGATAGAGACAATGACCCATATTCCCTGTCATCCTGAGCCTGAGAAGATGGGAGAAAAGAAGAAATCAACAGTGCAGGACCATCCACAACTGAACAAAAGGCCAAAGCAGGAATGGAAGAAATTACTAAATCTCATGGCTTGAAATTTGACCATAAGAAACTTACTCCCAGATTTTAAAAAAATCATCCAAGGGAATGCACTTACCCCTTGCATCCATCCTCACAGAACTGTACCTTAGCAGGCCTATTGTCTGCTGTGAAATCTTTGGAAATAGATTTTATTTTGTTTTATGTCCCAATCTCCCAAGGATCAGCAAACCTGATAGAGATATTAACCCCAAACTGATACGTTAGGGAAAACACCACAATGCTCATTGAGCCCAGTGGTCGGGGCACTCACCAGCGAAGCGGGTGATCTAGATTCTAGTCCCAGTGCCAATGACCATTCAATTAGTTATACAAAATGGAAGAGCTTCAACAGGAGAGACTCAGTAAGCCCTGTTCCAGAATATTGCGTAGCCCACTGGTTAGGGTGCTCACGTGAATTGTGGGAGCCCTTGCTTTAAGTCCCTGCTCCACTTCAGGCTGAGTGGAGAACTGAATCTGGTCCTCCCACATCCTGGGTGAGTGCTGTAACTACTGGGTGTAAGTGGGTGGTGCCTTCTTCCTTTTTTTCTTTTTGTGAGGAAGGGCTAGTCTGGCTTAGGTGCTATGACACAGATGCTCCTTGGCAAAGGTCCCTCATTGTTTGCAAACAACTGTTACCTCCGACCTGACAAACTCACTACACCAAACATATCTTGAAGGATGTTTGCCCATAAACAGTTACATGTGAGGTATCTGCAGAAAGCTTGTAACTTGTCAAGACTCCTAATCATTGTGAGGTATATGTACGCTTAATATTTAACGAACAATGTATTTATATTGAAAGTTTGCTTTATGAACTCAAGTAAAACTAGTGACCAGGGGAAAATGTGTCTCAGCAATGGCTTATTAGGGCAGCAAGGAGTTGTCACCCCTCCCAGTTTAGGTGGTGATGCAATGCAAGGCTCAGTTGTGTAGACTTGCTCCATCCCAAGACTTCCAATGGAAAACCATCAATGACAACTGCACACAATCAAAATCACTTGGAAATTAAAAAAGAACATTTCAACAAACAGAGGTTTTCCCTTTTTGTGAATAGAGATAAAAGCAGGTTTCAGGATAGCAGAGTGGGGAGAGGCTCTCTGTATCCATTCACTGAGGAAACATCTTGAGTAGGGAGAACAATTGGAACCTGGCTCCTCTGAAGTCCTCTAATCAACTCTGCAACAGACTGAAATTTGTGGGGGGTGGGGGGAGGCCTATTATATTACATAAGAAAGATAATTATTAATAAGTGTAGGCCCTAGTTACTATTTTATATTTTGTTTTGTATTGTAACCATTTGTTCCCATCATCCCTGTTTCTAGTAGAGCCATTAGCCTTTCTCAAATAAACTTACTTCTGTTTTATTACGAGTGCTGTGGGTCATACAGGAGTGGGGGATTAAGGTAAAACTCAGGTACACTGCCCCTTTGGGAGCAAAGTATCTTGGATTTCTGTGAGTAGTCAGTTTCAGGGGCTGGGTACCTCAGGGAAACACTTCAAAGGGGATTGAGGTGCACCTAGTGTTAACCTGCAAGGTGAAGATAGGGCTGGCATAGCCTGGAGGAGAGTGCTGGAGTGACTGAAAGGCTGGTTGTGTCAGGGAGCTGATATCCAGCTAGGCACAGGGAGGATTCCCTCAGGCTGGAGGGGGGCAGAAACACCGAGAACTATAATCACAGGGACCTAACTCCAAGAGACAGTACATGGCAGCTAATCCTGAGTGGAGGGAGGTGCCTCCTTCCAGGGCATATTTAGGCTTCTAACTCTCTTTGCGGGTACTGATAAATTGGAGAGGGTTCAGAGAAGAGCCACAAGAATGATTAAAGGGTTGGAAACATGACTTCTAGTGATAGACTGAAGGAGCACAATTTATTTGGCTTAACAAAGAGAAGGTTATGGGTGACTTAATTTCAGTATATAAGTACCTACATGAGGAAGTGCTTAATACTGGGCTCTTTGGTCTAGCAGAGAAAGGTAGAAGTCAAGCCAATGGCTAGAAGTTGAAGCTAGGAAATAAAGTGTAAATTCTTAACAGTGAGAGTAATTAATCATTGGCACAAATTACCAAGGGCCACAGTGGAGTTCCCATCACTGTCAATTTTTACATTAAGTTTGGCTGTTTCCTTGTGCTTCCTGTTCTCCTTTGCTTTGGGGAAGGGTCTCCTGCCCCCTCATCCCTCTTCACTTTCATTTTGCTGCGGCAGGTAAGGGGCAATGCCAGGTGGTGCTGGCTGCCTCTCTGCTCTGCCCTTCCCTGCAGTAATATATTCAGAGTCAGGGTGGGAGCAGTCCCATAACGTGCCCTGCTGGCTGGGATGTCAGAGTGGCCCTTGTTTGGTGCAGGGAGAAGCGCCAGGCAGCCTGGGGAGGTGATGCCCCTACAACGTCCCTATAGCAAGAGAGCTGACTGCTGCTGGGTCTCATCTGCCCACTGTGGGCCACACTGGGCTCGCCCAGATCAGGGTCCCCATCTCTGAGTCACTGGTAGTTGGGCTCAGGGCTGGCCCCAGGCACCAGCCTACCAAGCACGTGCTTGGGGAGGCACCTTGGGGCTTGGCGGCGCTCAGGTGTGGGTTTTTTTTGTTTGTTTGTTTTTTAAACACACTGTCGCTCTGGCCGGGAGAGCGGGGCTGCGGCCGTGCTTGCCGCCCTCCCTGTGGCGCTCCAGCCAGGAGAGTGGAGCCGCAGCCGCGCTTGCCGCCATCCCCCCGGTGCTCCGGCAGGGAGAGGCGCTGGGAGAGGGGGGCAGTTCCATAGGCGCTGGGGGTGTGTGTGTTTTTTTTGTTTCGGTGGGGGCACTTGGGTTTTTTGTGGTTTTTTTTGCTTGGGGCGGCAAAAATGTTAGAGCCGGCCCTGGTTGGGCTGAGCCCTTCCCACATGCTACCCCCCCAACTGCTGCTGTCTCCAGTACCCCCAGAACCTTCCCATCCTAGCCCTGCTGGCTGTCACAGGATCTCGCACCCGGCACAGCCCACAGTGGCTCCCGTTCCTTTCGTTTGCTCTATGATTTAAAGAGCCCCTTTTCTTCCTTCCTCGGTCAGTCTCCCACCTCATTTGTTCCCTTTTCATCCCTTTCATGTGCCCCTAATTTTAAAGGCCATAAACCCCAGGTTCCAGGCAAATTTCATATCCACACTTTTTAGAGTTGAAAACTATTTATATTACATACAGAAACTATAATAAAAATGTTATTTGGCTTCTTCCCCTTCTGCATCCATCCTGTGCACTGAATCAGACAGGGCTCCTGTGGATAATTTAATGATCGGAAAAAGGGGTAAACAGTGAGATGGCAAAGATTGCAGATGATACAAAATAACTCAAGATAGTTAAGTCCAAAGAGCATGGATCTAGACTGTTCTCAGTGGTAGAAGATGACAGAACAAGGAGTAATGGTCTCAAGTTGCAGAGGGGGAGGTTTAGGTTGGATATTAGGAAAAACTTTTTCACTAGTAGGGTGGTGAAGCACTGGCATGGGTTACCTAGGGAGGTGGTGGAATCTCCTTCCTTAGAGGTTTTTAAGGGCAGGCTTGACAAAGCCCTGGCTGGGATGATCTAGTTGGGGTTGGTCCTGCTTTGAGCAGGGGGTTGGACTAGATGACCTCCTGAGGTCCCTTCCAACCCTGAGATTCTATGATTCTATGATTCTATGATTCAAAGCAGACTGCAAAGAGTTACAAAGGGATCTCACAAAACTGGGTGACTTGGGATATGTCTACACTACAAAATTAGGTTGATTTTATGGAAGTCGATTTTTTGGAAGAGATTTTATACAGTCGATTGTGTGTGTCCCCTCTAAGCGCATTAAGTCAGCGGAGTTTGGTCACAGTACCGTGGCTAGTGTCGACGTTCAGAGTGGTGCACTGTGGGTAGCTATCCCACAGTTCCTGCAGTCTCCGCTGCCCATTGGAATTCTGGGTTGAGCTACCAATGCCTGATGGGGCAAAAACATTGTTGCGGGTGGTTTTGGGTACATGTTGTCAGTCACCCCTCCTTCCCTCCCTCCATGAAAGCAATGGCAGACAATCATTTTGCGCCCTTTTTCCTGGATTGCCACACAGCCGTCATAGCACTGCAAGCATGGAGCCCACTCAGATCACCGCTGCAGTTGTGAGCATTGTAAACACCTCACACATTATCCTGCAGTATGTGCAGAACCTACAAAAGCAGGTGAGGAGGGGACGACAGCGCGATGATGATAGTGATCATCTCTCTCACTTCTCTCAAAGCAAAGGCCCTGGCAATTTGGACATTTGAGGCAGGTTCATACCATTGAACGCCGATTCTGGGCCTGGAAAACAAGTACAGACTGGTGGGACCGCATAGCGTTGCAGGTTTGGGATGATTCCCAATGGCTGCAAAACTTTCGCATGCATAAGGGCACTTTCATGGAACTTTGTGACTTGCTTTCCCCTGCCCTGAAGTGCAAGAATACCAAGATGAGAGCAGCCCTCACAGCTGAGAAGCGAGTGGCGATAGCCCTCTGGAAGCTTGCAACGCCAGACAGCTATCAGTCAGTCGGGAATCAATTTGGAGTGGGCAAATCTACTGTGGGGGCTGCTGTGATCCAGGTAGCCAACACAGTCACTGAGCTGCTGCTATCAAGGGTAGTGACTCTGGGAAACGTGCAGGTCATAGTAGATGGCTTTGCTGCAATGGGATTCCCTAACTGTGGTGGGGCTATAGACGGAATGCACATCCCTATCCTGGCACCGGACCACCAGGGCAGCTAGTACATAAACCGCAAGGGCTACTTTTCAATGGTGCTGCAAGCACTGGTTGATCACAAGGGACATTTCACCAACATCAACGTGGGATGGCCGGGAAAGGTGCATGACGCTCACATCTTCAGGACCTCTGGTCTGTTTGAACAGCTGCAGGAAGGAGCTTACTTCCCAGACCAGAAAATTACTGTTGGGGATGTTGAAATGCCTATAGTGATCCTTGGGGACCCAGCCTACCCCTTAATGCCCTGGCTCATGAAGCCGTACACAGGCACCCTGGACAGTAGTAAGGAACAGTTCAACTATAGGCTGAACAAGTGTAGAATGGTGGTAGAATGTGCATTTGGACATTTAACAGCTCGCTGGCACAGTTTGCTGACTAGGTTAGACCTCAGCGAACCAATATTCCAATTGTTATTGCTGCTTGCTGTGTGCTCCACAATATCTGTGAGAATAAGGGGGAGACGTTTATGGCAGGGTGGGAGGTTGAGGCAAATTGCCTGGTGGCCGACATGCAGCCTGCCACCAGGGCAATTAGAAGAGCACATCTGGGCACACTGTGCGTCAGAGAAGCTTTGGAAACCAGTTTCATGACTGGCCAGGCTACTGTATGACAGTTCTGTTTGTTTCTTCTTGATGAAAACCTGCCCCCTTGGTTGAATCTACTTCTCTGTAAGCCAACTGCCCTCCCGCCCTTTGATGACAGCTTGCAGAGCCAATAAAGTCATTGTTTCAAACTCATGCATTCTTTATTAATTAATTACACAAATAGGGGGATAACTTGCAAGGTAGCCCAGGAGGGGTGGGGTAGGAGGGAAGCACTGGGTGGGGTGGTGGATGAGGGGAGGAGGGAAGGACAAGGTCACACTACAGTTCAAAACTTATTGAATGCCAGCCTTCTGTTGCTTGGGCAATCCTCTGGGGTGGAGTGGTTGGTTGTCCAGAGCCTCCCCCCGCTCCCACATTCTTGGGCATCTGGGTGAGGAGGATATGGAACCTGCAGAAGACGGCTGGCGGTTATACAGGGGCTGCAGCGGTGGTCTTTTCTCTCACTGCCTTCCCCGCATAAGATCCACAAGATTCCTGAGCATTTTAGTTTGCTCCCACATTAGCCTCAGCATTGCATCCTGCCTCCTCTCATCCCGTTCATTTAACACTGTCCTCCACGCATTCTGCTGATACATTTTAGAAAACAAAGGGAAGACTCTTTCACAGTGAATCAAGTGATTCACATTACATAGCACATGTGCTTTCGGTACAAGGTCGCATTTTGCCTCTTATATTGAGTGCCTGCCAGTTTGGTGTGAGACATCACACACGCACGGCTGGGCAACAGAATTCGGCTTGCAGGCAGCCATGGTAAACCAAAGGGTTTTGGCTTCTTCAATCTTCATAACATGTGGGAATGGTTTAAAGCAGCAGCGCCCTCCTTTCCCATACCAAGCAAAGCCCGTTCGTTTGGCCATTTAAAAGGAGGGGCTGCGGTTTTAGGGTGAATGTGCAGCACAACCCAACCCACCCTCCAATCTCTGGGATGATCGCTTCACCCCTCCCCCACATCGCATGGCTAGTATCAGGGAAGATCCCTGTCAGCCAAACGCAAACAGCTCAGCATGAACGGGCCTCCTCCCATCACGTGGCTAACAGTGGGGATGATTTCTTTTCAGCCACAGGCAAACAGCCCAGCAGGAATGGGCACCTCTGAATGTCCCCTTAAACAAATTTCCCGTATTTCAACCAGGTGACCATGAATGATATCGCTCTCCTGAGGCTAACACAGAGAGATAAAGAACGGATGTTGCTTGAATGCCACCAAAGCCTGGGCCCATTCGCTGCAATGCTTTGCTCTGCAATGATTCCAGACTACTTGCTACTGGCTTGGCATGGTAAAGTGTCCTACCATGGAGGACGGAATAAGGCTGCCCTCTTCAGAAACCTTCTGCAAAGGCTTTTAGAGTACCTCCAGGAGAGCTTCATGGAGATGTCCCTAAAGGATTTCCGCTCCATCCCCAGACACGTTAACAGACTTTTCCAGTAGCTGTTCTGGCCGTGAATGCATCCCAAGTCTTCAGGGCAAATTAATCATTAAACACACTTGCTTTTAAACCCTATATTATATTTACAAAGGTACACTCACCAGAGGTACCTTCTCCGGCTTCATGGTCTGGGAGCCCACCTTGGGAGGGTTGGGAGGGTATTGGCTCCAGGGTGATGAACAGTTCCTGGCTGCCAGGGAGAAGGGATTCTCCGCTTGCCTGCTGTGTGCTATCTTCAACCTCCTACTCCTCCTCATCTTCCTCATGCACAAAATCCTCATCCCTGTTGCGTGCAGGTGTCCATGGACAGTGGTGGGGTAGTGGTAGGGTCCCCCCCTAGAATTGCATGCAGCTCATCATAGAAGTGGCACATATGGGGCTCTGACCCGGAGCAACCATTTGCCTCCTTTGTTTTTTGATAGGTTTGCCTGAGCTCCTTAACTTTCACGTGGCACTGCTGTGTGTCCCTGCTGTAGCCTCTGTCATAGAATCATAGAATCATAGAATCTCAGGGTTGGAAGGGACCTCAGGAGGTCATCTAGTCCAACCCCCTGCTCAAAGCAGGACCAACCCCGACTAGATCATCCCAGCAAGGCATCATGCCCTTGCAGATTTTGGAATATATATTGGCATTTGCCTGCAAGGATTCTTCTCCCTATCCACAGCTACTCACTGAAAAGGAACCTCAATTATGGGGAGTGGCTGGAGAGGGGCTTTGACCTGGTCTTTGGGTTTTCCCGTTCTTTGGCACATTTCACAAGACCAGACATAGGTAGACACATCCTTGACCATTCCCTCCCAGTGGAATGACCTCCCCAAATGGTCTTTGGTCCTGTTCACCCCAGCATGGCCACTAGGATGATCGTGGGCTAAGCTCAAGAGCTTTACCTGATACTTAGTTGGAACTACCAACTGTCTCTGAGGATGCCAGTCTTCCTGGTGCCCACCAGAAAGAGTCTCCTTGTATAAAAGTCCTCTTTCTACAACAAACCGGGATTGATTAGAAGAACTGAGAGGTGGTGTGTTGCTCTGTCCTGCCGTCCAAGCTCCCTGGAGGCTTTCATCTGCTTCCTGTTCGGCCTAGAACTGTTCCCTCGATGCTGGAGACATTAGTTCTCTACTGGATTGTGGACTTGGGCTTGGTCCCTCTGGAAGTGATGCAGGTGATGGGGTTGTTTCCATTGACTGTGAACCGCTCTCCGCTGGTGCACGATGTGGTATTTCAGGCTCTGAATGAGCCTCTTGTGTAGGGTTATCTGCTGCTGCTGCCAGCACAGGCTCGGTGGTGCCCTCTGGTGTTGGAGCTGTAGATGGGGTTGCAAGCGCTGGACTCAGTGCTGGCAATGGTTCTGGTGCTGGATGCTTCACCAGTTCCAGTTCTGGGACTGGCTTTGGTTGGGTTTCTGCAACTGGATCCACTACTGCTGTTGCAGTCATTGGCAGGGGATCCGGTTCCACCACCTCCATCTGGGTCTCTGGTAACACAGACGGGGCCCTGGTAGAAGGCTTAGGAACGGGGATAGGTGTGAAGGCTTGCTTATCCTGGTTGCGGGTGACCATTCCCACCCTCTTGGCTAGCTTCACATGGTTGGACAAGTCTTCCCCCAGCAGCATGGGAATGGGATAATCATCATAGACTGCAAAAGTCCACATTCCTGACCAGACCTTGTACTGGACAGGCAACACGGCTGTAGGCAAATCAAAAGAGTTGGACTTGAAGGGTTGAATCGTCACTTGGGCCTCTGGGTTGATGAATTTGGGGTCCACTAAGGATTGGTGGATAGCTGACACCTGCGCTCCAGTGTCCCTCCACGCTGTAACCTTTTTCCTGCCCACACTCACAGTTTCCCTTTGCTCTGAGGGTATCTGGGAGGCATCTGGGCCTGAGGACCTTTGGTGTGACCCCGTTGTAATGAACTGTAATCGGTTGGGGTTCTTGGGGCAGTTGGCCTTCACATGCCCCAGCTCATTACATTTAAAACATCGCCCAGCTGACTGGTCAGTGGGGCGAGGTGGGTTGCTGGAGAATGGTGTGGTGCTCTCCTGAGCATGCTTCCTCTCTCTTTCTTTCTCCTCCTCAGCATGCTTCCTCTCCTCCATAGCTCTCTTGTGGGCAGCCTCTTTGGCTTTTTCTTCTCTTTCAGCCACTTCTTTCTCGAGTTGTTTTAATTTGAGCCATCTCTTATGTTCGTTTTCTTTCTCTTTTGCTTGCAACCTGGGTAATTCTAATTTTGCTTGAGCGTTACTGTCAGTCATTCTAGTCTTTCTGGTTTTTTTCTAGCTTAACCGGAGAGTTAAAAAGAAAAAAAAACCTGCTTGTGAATTTCCCTGTAGGACGTTAACAACCCTGCTTTCATATGTAGAGCAAACTCCAACTCCTAGCAGCTTAACCCCTACCCCCTGCTTCCAAGCATCCAAAAGGAGAGAGAAAGAGAGAAGGAAAACAAATTTAAAACTCTCTGTGTTTCTGGTTCAAAATGATCCCACCTCTACCACCATGTCAGGGTTCCCTCCCCACTCTGAATTCTAGGGTACAGTCATGGGGACCCGCATGAAAGACCCCCTAAGCTTATTTCTACCAGCTTAGGTTAAAAACTCCCCAAGGTACAAAATCTCCCCTGTACCCTGAGAAAAGGTAATTGCTGCCACCACCAAGTGATTTAAACAAGAACCAGGGAAAAGGACCACTTGGAGTTCCCCTTCCCCCCAAAATATCCCCTCAAGCCCGTACGCTCCCTTTCCTGGGGAGGCTTGAGAGTAATATCCTAACCAGTTGGTTACAAAGTGATCAAAGACCCAAGCCCTGGGTCTGAGAACAATGGAAAAACAGTCAGGTTCTTAAAAGAAGGATTTTATTAAAACAAGAAAGGTAAAAATCATCTCTGTAAAAGCAGGATGGTAAATATTTTACAGGGTACTCAATTTCGAAAATCAGAGGGATTCCCCCTCTGGGCAAAACCTTAAAGTTACAGAAAAACAGGAATAATACCTCCCTTTTAACACAGGGAAACTTCACAAGCAAAATAAAAACAAAACCTATTCGCAATGCCTGACTAACTTATGTTGTAATATTGGAGGTTTGGTGGAGGATGGGTTGGAGTAGATTGATTTCTGCCCAGTCCTCTTAGTCCCAAGAGAGAATGAACTAACTCACAAACAAAAGCCTCCTCCTCCCCTCAGGATTTGAAAGTATCTTCTTTCTTCATTGGTCCTGGTGGTCAGGTGCCAACTGGGCTATGAGTTTCTTAAGCCCTTACAGGTAAGGAGGAATTTTAGGCTTCCCTTAGCTGTATGGTTATGACATACCCATACAGCGATCAGATCCAGTATCTCCCGTTCAGTCTATGCTGGAGCCCTTTTGCGATTCTGGGACTGCATGGTCACCTGTGCTAATGAGCTCTGCATGGCCACCTATGCTGATCAGCTCACCACGCTGGCCAAACAGGAAATGAAATTCAGAAGATCCTGGAGCTCTTCCTGTGTACCTGACTAGTGCATCTGAGTTGAAAGTGCTGTCTAATGCGATCACAATGGAGCACTCTGGGATAGCTCCCAGAGGCGAATACCATCGAATTGCATCCACACTACCCCAAATTCGACCCAGCGAGGTCTATTTTAGTGCTAAACCCCTCACCGGGGAGGAGTACAGAAATAGATTTTAAGAGCCCTTTAAGTCGACAAAACAGGCTTAGTTGTGTGGACGGGTGCAGGGTTAAGTCGACCTAGCGCTTCTAAATTTGACCTAAACTCATAGTGTAGACCAGGGCTTGGGAACTAAATGGCAGATGAAATTCAGTGTTGATACATGCAAAGTAATGCACATGGAAAACATAATCCCAACTATATATAAAAATGATGTAATCTAAATTAACTGTTGCCACTCAAGCAAGAGATCTTGGAGTCATTTTGTATAGTTCTCTGAAAACATCTGCTCAATATGCAGTGGCAGTCAAAAAAAACTAATAGAATGTTAGGAAACATTAGGAAAGGGATAGCTCATAAGACAGAAATTATCATAATGCCACTATATAAATCCATGGTCTGCCAACAGCTTGAATACTGAAGATATTTTAGAAATGGAAAAGCTATAGAGGAGGGCAACAAGAATGATTAAGGGTAGAAAATGGCTTCCATATGATGAGAGATTAAAATGACTCGGACTTTTCATCTTGGAAAAGAGATGACTAAGGGGGAGGTATGATAGAGGCCATTACAATTATTAACGGTGTGGATAAAGTGAATAAGAAAGTGTTATTTATTCCTTCACATAACACTGGAACAAGGGATCACTTAATAAAATTAATAGGTAGCAAGTTTAAAACAAACAAAAGGAAATATTTCTTCACACAAAGCATAGTCAGCCTGTGGAACTCATTGCCAGGGTATGTTGTGAAGCCAAAACTATAACTGGGTTTAAAAAAGAACTAGATAAGTTCATGGAGGATAGGTTCATCAATAGCTATTAGCCAAGTTGGGCAGGGGTGCAACCGTATGATCTGGGTGTCCCTAACCCACTGACTGCCAGATGCTGGGCCTGCATGATGGGAGATAGATCACTTGGTAATTGCCCTGTTCTGTTCATTCACTTTGAAGCATCTGGCACTGGCCATTGTTGGAAGAGAAGATACTCATCCAGATGGACCATTGGTCTGACCCAGTATGGCTGTTCTTATATTGCTATGGAAAAAAGAGTAAGCGATCACATCATTGACAATTGTATCATAATACAGACATACATGGGGATGCGTGTGTGTGTGTGAATTGGTATTGCCTGGGTAACTATATGTCTTCATTTTCTAACTTTTGAGTGCTCGACGTTGTATCCTAAACAATGTTATTTTAATGCATTGAATGTTTTGTATATAATGTACATAATTTTTGTATATAATTTCCTATGTTTTAACAAAAGGAAAATATAGAAACAAACACTGCTGAGTACAACTGTAACAACCACTTATGCAGAATAGGTTTTCAACCTTGTACCTCCGGTACCAACGTAGCTATCTGGCTAACTACATTGGTAAGTGAGGCAAGGTGGGTGAGGTAATATCTTGTAGTGAACCAACCTCTGTTGGTGACAGGGACAAAGTTCTTGAGCTCAGACTGTTACACAGCGCTCTGTGAAAGCTTGTCTCTCTGACCAACAGAAGCTGGTCCAATAACAGATATTACCTCACCCACTTTGTCTCTCTAATATGCTGGGACCAACACAGTTACAACAACATTGCAAACATTAATAAGTGCCCATAGAGGGCTGTTATCTGGGAGATGGGCTGGACTGCAGGGGCCATGTGGAGAAGGGTGACTGGGGAAGCACAGTGTAGCTCTGTATTCCTCCCTCACAGCAGCAACCAGGCATTCCCAGCTGTTTTGGCTGTGGTGTGGGCCCAGCTTTTAGATATTCACATCAGTTACAACATTGGCATCCTGCTGTTAATTGAATTGTCTCATTAGACTGACCTCACACTTGGTAAGGCAACTCCCATCTTTTCATGTATTTATACCCGCTCCTGTATTTTCCACTCCATGCATTCCACTCCATACAGACTGCAGTTAGTCTGTATCAGCAAAAGCAACGAGGAGTCCTTGTGGCACCTTAGAGACTAACACATTTATTTGGCATTAGCTTTCGTGGGCTAGAACCCATTTCATCAGATGCATGGAGTGGAAAATACAGGAGCGGGTATAAATACATGAAAAGATGGGAGTTGCCTTACCAAGTGTGAGGTCAGTCTAATGAGACAATTCAATTAACAGCAGGATACCAAGGGAGGAAAAATAACTTTTGTACTTGTCATGAGAGTGGCTCATTTCAAGCAGTTGACAAGAAGGTGTGAGTAATAGTAGGGGGAAATTAGTATGGGGGAAGTTAGGTTTAGATTTTGTAATGACCCAGCCACTCCCAGTCTTTATTCAGGCCTAATTTGATAATGTCCAGTTTGCAAATTAATTCCAGTTCTGCAGTTTCACATTGGAGTCTGTTTTTGAAGGTTTTTTGTTGAAGAATTGCCACTTTTAGGCCTGTTACTGAGTGACTCAATAATGCTAGTTTGTTATGGATGTCCAGGGCCGGCTCCAGGCACCAGCTTTCCAAGCTGGTGCTTGGGGCGGCATCGAGAATGGGGCGGCAGTCCTAGTTCCACGGCGGCAATTCGGCGGCAGGTCTGCCGCTCTTCCTGCCGCCGAATTGCCACCGCAGGACTTGGACTGCCGCCCCATTCTCGCCTGTCGTGGCGGCAATGGGGCGGCAGGTCCACCGCACTTCCCTTGCTGCCGCGGGATTCGGAGTGCTTGCGTGGGGGGCGGTGCCCCGCAATGTCTCCCTACATCGGGCGCGGGGCCCCGCAACATCGCCCAGTGTCGGGGGCGGGGCCACGGCGACTGCTTAGGGCGGCAGAATTGCCAGAGTCTCCTGTGGATGTCCCCCTTGACCCACTAATAAACTTGAGTGTCTTCGGCCATGTTATCATGTTCAATATCATCCCAGCTAGAATGCATTATGTTTTCTGATATGATGCTTTCCCCTCTATTCTAGACAAGCCCATTAAGAATTTCACAGGCTGAGGAGTTTGCCCCTTCTGTAAATATTTTTTCTGCCTGTTTAGCTTTGGGCAGCTGCTTGTTTTGTGTGTAAAGGGGGCTGAAAGTTATAACATTATTTTCCTTCAAATGGCAGCTAATTTTCTCTTTATCTCACTGTGTGCTTTGCCATGCTTCCAGGGCGATGAATCTCTGCCATCAGGCCGCCCTGCTTGGCTTTAACTGATTCCAGCTCTGGTCTCTTAGGGTTTGACTATATGGAGTTAGTGCACAACAATCTGGCGTGTAAGTCAACAGTGTATTAGCTTGCTGTGAGTTTATTGGCCTGTGGACCCCCACTAAATGCACAAAAATATCTCTAGTGCACTTGATCTACTGCTGCATTCACATTGGTGCTGTACTCACCCATGTGAGTCACTAGGACTTGTGGGGGCAGGTCCCAGGGCTCTTAGTGCTGCCCCGAGCTGCACTGCTCTATGAATTGGTTCACAGCGGATTGTGGGAGAACTTGTCTGTTCTTCTCAGGCCCCTGTGGGGATGTGGTCTGAGCCCACCAAACGAGTAAAGGAAAATGATTCCTGGGTGCGGCCTCCGTTGCAACTGGTGGAAAGGCAGGGGCCCTACTCCGGATGACCTGTTCCAGATTTTAGCATCAATTCAAATCACATTTTGACAACAGCAGGCAATTATGGGCATGAAATACTTCAAAGGACATTGTGACAGCGGCTTGTTGCCCAAAGAAGGTGGCTGCATGCCCTGCTAAGGAGATGGTGCAGACTGAATACAGGCATAGAACGGTGGAGATAGCTGATGCAGGGTTTAATAGCTGTGGATTCCCTTTGTGCTAACCTGCGGCTCTGGAGCAGGGCCACAAGCTCAGAGTATTGGGACCACACTGTCATGAAGACCAGCAGTGAGTCCAAGACTTCTGCGTTAGGAAGGACATTTCCATTCAGCTGTGTGAGGAGCTCCCCCAACCCACCAGCATAGGACACACAGGCGAGAGAGGCCATACCAGTGCAGAGGTGGGTTGCTGTTGCCGTCTGGAAGCTGGCTACCCCAAACTTCTACAGGTCTGTGGCTAATCAGTTTGGTGTTGGCAAGTCAGCTGTTGGTGCTGTGGTGATGTACTTTTGCAAGGCAATTACTGGTGTGGTTCACCCATGGGTGGTGAAGATTGCTAATGTCCCTCAAATAATAGTTGGCTTTGAGCAAATGGGCTTCCTGAATTATTATATTGGGCTCATCAAACACTGTCTCCCTGCCCATCTCCCACCCCCACCAGCCCAAGGTGCACATGCAATGTAAACCAGAAAGGTCACTATTAGCTCAGTTTGCAGGGCTTGGCTGACCATAGAGAGCGAGGTTCATGTGCACTGGCAGAGTACATAGTGCCAGGATACTCTGGAGATCCAGTGTTTTCCAGATTGGACAAAATGGGATTTCATTCCTACCCAATGATGTGGCTGTCAAAGGGGTGGCTGGGTCACTGTTATTTTGGGTAACCCAGCCTATCCCCCTGGCTCACAAAGCCCCACCCTGACTAAATTCACAGCTTTTCTATCAGTTTGAGAATACATATATATATTCTACAGAGGTGAGAGATCTAGAAGCAAAGGCAATAGGCCTTCCATTCTGACCTTTCAGCACATGTGAAATCACTGCTTCTCTTCATATGGGGAAAAATCAGAAGCTGACTTTATAGGCAAAGATGCACTGTTGGGTGTAAGGACACTTTCAGATGATACAATCTTCTTGGTCCCATCCCACGCAGTGCATGGGCCAACACCATTCCTGTCCAAAAGTTCACATGGAGGATGTAACTCTGTTTTAGGGAAGCACCTATGGTAATTGTAACAGGCTGACAAGTTCCTGTTATATCCAGAATTATTTTTTATCAAATTAATGTCATTATTGAATTAAGATTTACACCTCTGCATTTCATTGCAATAAAAATGCAAATATTTATACAGAATTCTGGGATTTTGTGGAACTTCAAAGGACTTTTTGGAACAGTGCGTGTGAAGTGGATTTCCTAGGAAATCCCTTGGGGTTCTGGAAATACAAATTTTCCCCTCTGAGGCCAGCCATTGAAGCCACCCCACTGGGGAGGTGTGCATAGACTAGTTCAAACTGGTTGTCCAGGGACCAACAGATAAAGAAAGGGTTTTTGGATAAATAACCTGTTTAGACTGACTGAGGACTTTCTCCCTGATCCTGTACATGGACAGGACCTCGGGTCCACTGAAGGCCCCAGTCCTTAAGGAAGGATTGGAAGGACTTGGCCTAATGCAGCCACATAAGACTGAGCACTTACTCTGGGTTGAAGCTGTGATGAATTTATGACCACAAATGAATCCCCTTGGGTGGGGGTTTGAAGGACAGCTCTTGCCAGAATCCATGTTGGAATTGGGGCTGATTGCTGATAAGCTTCTTAGCATGTGTGTGAGTTATTTTATTATTTTAATATGTTCTCTCTGTAATGCTTTTTACCTTAAGGATAAAGTACATACATCATGCTGTGTGATACCTTATAACTGTAGCAATTACATACACACCTGTTAACTATCTGAGAAGAGAAAGCAAGCAGGTGCCCCTGGGCAATCTGACTGTGCTGGGAAATACACATTAAAGGCAGGGAACTGTGCAGCCTGGAAATAACCTGATGAGAAGGGACAGAGAGATGTGGGTTTCTGTCCAAGAGAGGTGATCGGTGGAGAGCTGGGAGCCTGAGATTGGGTGCCCTTGCTGGGCCGCCGAGGGAAAATACATGTGCAGTTGTCCTAAACTGTGACAGTCATAATTGACCACCCCCGACAAAGGAACACAATTGTGACACATATTGTGGATGAGGTGCCATAAGGACAGCTTCCACTGTGTGTAACACAAACCATCTCTATCAATGGTGTGCACGCAGTACGCAACTGAATCTATAAATATCATATTTCTTCTTGTTCTCTGACTAAGCCCACGCTCAGACAGCCTCACCAGTACCTTGGGAGGTGTCCCTGGTGTTCTTAATCACCAGCTTCCATGATATGCTTATCATCCAGCACCAATACCCTTTAATATCTAGTCATTTATTGTCTTCTAAACTAAAGTGTTGTAGAGAAGTTATAACATTCTCAGTGGACACCATGTTGTCACCTGCAAGCTATTGTATCTGAAATCCTCTGGTGTTGCCCTTGTGCTGTCATAGAATCATAGAATATCAGGGTTGGAAGGGACCTTAGCAGGTCATCTAGTCCAACCCCATGCTCAAAGCAGGACCAATCCCCAATTTTTGCCCCAGATCCCTAAATGGCCCCCTCAAGGATTGAATTTACAACCCTGGGTTTAGTAGGCCAATGCTTAAACCACTGAGCTATCCCTCCCCCGCCATTGTGCATTGTTTATGGACCTCCATATTACTGTGTGAGCCCCAGTTTGCTGCAGTTCCTACACGTTTTGTCCTTTAACCAACAATCAGTTGCACTGTGCGACTGTTTTCCAAATGAAAGCACCCAGTCTTTGTGTTAACACCTGTCCATGTTCTGCTTTCCACTTGACTGCTAGTTTGTTTATTGCTCAGATCACGTGACATGATTGCAGCTCCATGGCATCGTCAGTAGCACATTCCATTGATACAGCAAGTTCTAAAACATGTTGTAGGGTCCAATAAGCTTCAGTCAATAACTGGTTTTGGACTCCTTCATTTTGTTTATTTCACAATAACTCTCCAAACTGGCCATACGCTGTGCATAGAATCATAGAATATCAGGGTTGGAAGGGACCTCAGGAGGTCATCTAGTCCAACCCTCTGCTCAAAGTAGGACCAATCCCCAACATCCAAAGAAGGACCAATCCCCTAAATCATCCAAGCTAGGGCTTTGACAAACCTGACCTTAAAAATCTTTAAGGAATGAGATTCCACCACCTCCCTACGTAACCCATTCCAGTGCTTCACCATCCTCCCAGTAAAAAAGTGTTTCCTAATATCCAACCTAAAACCTCCCCCACTGCAACTTGAGACCGTTTATCTTTGTTCTGTCATCTGGTACCATGCAGAACAGCAGAGATCCATCCTCTTTGGAACCCCCTTTCAGGTAGTTGAAAGCAGCTATCAAATCCCCCCTCACTCTTCTCTTCTGCAGACTAAACAATCCCAATTCCCTCAGCCTCTCCTCATAAATCATGTGCTCCAGCCCCCTAATCATTTTTGTTGCCCTCCACTGGACTCTTTCCAATTTATCCACATCCTTCTTGTGGTGTGGGGCCCAAACCTCAACACAGTACTCCAGATGAGGCCTCACCAGTGCCAAATAGAGGGGAATAATCACGTCCCTCGATCTGCTGGCAATGCTCCTACTTATACAGCCCAAAATGCCATTAGCCTTCTTGTCAACAAGGGCACACTGTTGACTCATATCCAGCTTCTCGTCCACTGTAACCCCTAGGTCCTTTTCTATTAATATCCTTAAATCAGCCATATATTCAGGAATTGTTTCACTTTCTTTTTAATTTCGTTTATAAAATCAGAAACACTCTGCAATTGCCAGTGGCTTTGGAAGAAGTGATTTTGGAGAATTTCCATAATCTCAGTAAATGTTCTGTTTGCTGGTTAAGCAGGAGCTGTCGGGCTACACAACAGGTTATACACTTTAGTCCCCATTGCGCTAAGTAAAACGGATATATTTTGCTCAACATTGATGTCATTAGCTATCACTAAGGATACAGTTATGTAACAGAGGTCACATATTCCATGACTTTACAGAGGTCACATATTCCATTACTTTCCGGGACCTCCAGGACTTATTCCAGGGAAGGGCTGGAGCAGCTGTCAGTGTCCTGCAGTCAGCCCTGATGCCACCAGAACAGTGGTCCCTGGGCTGCTGGAACAGCAGCCAGGAGTCAACCCTGAGGCCACCGAAGCAGCTCGCCAGCAGGCTGATGGATGGAGCAGCAGTCCCCGGCCCCTGGACCAGAGGGCCCAAGGCTGAAGCAGTGGGCCTCCTGGGGCTGGAACAGTGGTGGTCAGCCCCTACCGGAGGAGCAGCGGTGGGGCTGGAGCAGCTGCTGGAGGTTAGCCCCCGGCAGTGCTCTGTTAGTCCCCTCACCCCCAGGGTATTTTTATTAAAATCAGGGACAGGTAGTCGGCTTCTGTGAATTTTTGTTTATTGTCCAAACCTGTCCCTAACTTTTACTAAAAACACCTGTGACAGAATTTTAACCTTAGTTCTCATACTCTGTTCCACTCGCCCACCACAGCTCAGTGGAGGACTGACTCACTTTATCAAACAAGTCAATTTTCCTCAAACAGCCAGACATTACAAACCTTTCCCCCCCACTCTGAACAATCGGTTTTCTCACAGTCCCAGTGGCTGCAGTTTCCTTTTTATCTAGGACTCTGCAGTTATTCTCTGTTCCACTGTACTCTGACTTCCCTCCTTGTTACCAGTCATTGTGTCGTCTGCTCCTTACAAAGACAAAAAAATATAAAGAAACCACACTGGCACAGCCGATTCCAAATAAATGAGTTGACAATCTACACCAGCCTAGGTGTGTACATATTGCTGCTCTGACCAGCTTCTGGCAACTTCTAGTTCATAGACTATGGTGACCACAAAAAGAAGGCTAATAGACTAGTTAAAGGGATATTGATCTATTTCTACAAACTACACAACTGCTAAATAAAAACACTTCGTTTTTCAAAGGCTTTTGGTCAGTTTCATTGGTCACAGATTCCTGAATGGAGGATCAAGCAAGTGCCCAGTCTAAGAATGGACTGAAGGGTGGTAAGTGGATGGTATGGTGGAGTTACTACAGTCAGATCCTCATCTAAGTGTTGAAGATTCATGAGATTCCACCCTGAGACAGGTGAGAGCAAGAGGTCTCAGGGTGGGAGCTCTCAGAGGGACTAGAAAGGGGTCAGAGGTACAACTGCCTTGTAACTATGACAGTAAATCCTGTGTGGCTGTGTAGAGAGATGGAGAGTATTTTATTTTCCCTTACCCTGCAGTGTAGCTACACAGGCCAGTCACAAGCCCTACATTAGTTTGGTGGTGGTGTGTCTCTAAGAGAAAAATGAATGTGTGAGACAGGATGGATTTTTCTCCCATTAATATCCACCCAGCAGCTCCCACTGCAACAGCTTTTGTCATATTTTCTAATGATTTTTATGCTGGGTAAATGGCAGCTGAGCTCTTGAAAATCTTGAAAACCTAATTGTGGGCACTGATTTCTATTGAAAATCTACAACACAAATATCCTTTCCTTAACAGCCTCATCAAATAACATTATTTGTCAGAAGTAACAAAATAATAATTTGTTGTTGAGAGCAAGTAATTAAGATGGCAGCTCACAAAGTACAGAGTAAAAACTACAGTTCAAATTTTATTGGAGAGAAACTTGGTGTCATAGGTTCACAGCCATAAAATGAATAACAGGGCTGTTCTAGAGATGGCACCACAGAATTAATATAGAGGCAAAATGTAATTCAAATTCATTGATGGGAAATTTGATTTCAAAGATATCATGGGATAAGTGAGTGGCAGTGCCACTTTAAACTCATTCATCTTCTCTTAAAGAACAAATTCTCATTGATGTTTCTTTGTGGGAATTTTTAAAGAATGGATAAACCTCTCCTGAGAATGAACAATCATTAAATGTGAACAACACAGACATGTCAGTTACATTGAAAAAGGTCACCTCCCCCCTTTCTTGGTAACGAAGGTAAATTCCAATTTTCTTGGGCTTTTTTTTCATCATGACCCAGGTCCATGGATCAGTTTTTGCCCAGTAATCTCTCCCACTCCAACCCAGAGCCCAGAATCCATATTTAGGGGACAAGGAAAGTTTTCCTTTTCTTGCTATTGCTTTTCTGGCCACTCCCAGGTCCCAGTCAGTGCTGCTTCCGACATCCACCTCCCAGTAGTGCTTTCCAGAGGAGAATCCTTCTGAGCCCAACACACAGACAGTCGAATCGAACCTCTCTGGAGTTGGTGGAACTTTTTGAGGTTGGGGTTCATGAATACATTTCTTCTTACCCTCAGAAATGGAGAGATTGGGGTGGGCTGTATCTGGATTAAGGGTGATGTCATCTGAAAAGAGAGAATTTAAGAAACCCATCTCTAATTGCAGTATAAACTGAAACATGGGAGATATGGCGTGTGGGCCAATTCCTGCTGTCCTTACTCAGGCAAAATGCCTACTGATAACAGGTTTTGTTCTATTCTCACAATTTGGTTACACTGAAATATTTCAGAGATGTGATATTTGATTGAACATGACTCAAAAATGGAAGGGATCCTGGAATGTTTATCTTATTGTGTGACGAAATAGGACTGTTGTTAATGTTTTCCCTGAGTACTGTGTGGGTGCTTCGGTTTCCCCTATGCAGTCCTTGAGTATTTAGGTGATGGGACAAGGGTGCATGATTGTTACAGAGCCCTAGAAGGCAGGTGTGGGCAGGGGCCTGGACACAGAGAATGGCCGACACTCTCTCTCCTGGCAACTGATAATCTGGGCCCCTCCCCTGCAAAGGTGCAACCTGAAGGTGTTCGAACAAAGGGATCAGGTGACCTCCTGGCCCGGGAAGGAGACAAAGGGGAAGGCAGGGCTGGGCACTTCCAGTTTGGAGTGGGCTTGGGAAGAGGAGGAAAGGGCAGACAGGGTCTGGCCTCCCTGCCCCCCCCCCCCCCGCCGTTTGGAGCTGTGGGGTAAAATGCAGGGAGCCCCAGGCTGGGGTCTAAGCTCCCTGCCCCCCGGAAGGGCCCGCAGGAGGGGTCCTGGTTGTACTGACAAGCTCTGTTTGGATTGTGTTCCTGGCATCTCTAATAAACCTTCTGTTCTACTGGCTGGCTGAAACTCCCAGTGAATCCAAGGAAAAGGGGTGCAGGGCCGGACTCCCCCACACTCCATGACAGCTGGTGGTAGCAGTGGGATATACTACACCCTGTGGAAGGCGCTTCCTGCAGTAAGTAAGTGGGAAGCAGTAGAACAAAGGGGGGGTAACGAGGACCAGGCATGCTAAAGGCTCACAGAGGAGCAGTTTCAGGGAGCGAAGGAGCTATGCTTAACCCCTGGGAGTGTGTGACCAGCGAGAAGGACTGTGCAATAATGAGGTTCCCCTGGGGGCTGCGGTGAGCAGTCCCAGGTGCGAAGGAGCCTGCGGCTTGGCCCTGGGAGAGAGAATTTTTTTTGCGATGACAGGGTTCCCCCTGGGGGTGCCGTGAGCGGACCCAGGGGTGGAGTAGCTGCAGCTCGACCCTGGCAAAGAGGCGGTGACCTGGAGAAGGGCTGGCACACTTGGGGTTCTTCCTGAAAACCGTGGGGAGCTAAAAGCACACAGGCCTGCAAATCCACAGCAACTTGGGAGCAGTGAAGTGATGGCCTATCACCTTCTCCTTAAAAAAAGCATTGTAACCCTGTGCAAAAAGAAAGGGATACGCATTGGGAAGTTCACCAAAGCACAGCTAATCGTGCAGCTGGAGGAGGATGACCATTCTAAGAAGCAGATTCCTGACCCCGATGGGGCTACAGCAGGATCTGGGAGCAGCTGGAGCGATAGCCTGGCATCCCCAAGAGTCTGGTCCCCAACCAGACAGGGGTCCTCATGATCGGGTTCCCCAGCAGGGGATCGGAGACGAATGGGACTGGAGCTGAGTCTGAGAGAGCAAGAGGACTGTGAGAGACAGCGAGAGCCCGAGAAAGGGCTACCGGAGAAGCGGCAGCAGCATGAACTGGCGGTGGTGGAACGGAGAGGCATAGGGGACTGCCCAGGGGTGAGTGGGGATAGACCCTGGGGTGCCAGTCCCACAGGGAACCTCGATCCTAGATTGCTCCCCTGGTTAAGGAGGGTGGGGATGTGGAGGCCCACCTCATTGCCTTTGAGCAGGCTGGCGATTTGAACCAGGGGGACCCTGCGGAAAAGCCCCGGGATCTAGCTCCCTTGCTGTGTCCCAAGGCCATAAACCCTGTCAGCCAGATGGGTGGAATGGTGGACGGACTTCCACTCCTGGCCCCAACCTATATGTCTGCGTGAAGTCTCCTGGGCTCAGGCCCTGCGGACCCCCAGTGGGAGCGAAAGGTGATGGTCAATAAAAAGACATTCTTGGGGTGGCAAGACCCCGGGACAGAGAGAACTGTTGTCAGGCCACGGGTGGTGCACCCCCACCAGATGCTGAGGGGCTGTGTGACCTGGGTGAGGTTCCCAGGGATGGACCCATTCGCCCTGCCTATGGCCCAGATCCCTGTGCAGACCCAGGAGGGGTCGGGCTGGCTGGTTGTTGGGGTTCTCCAGAATATCAGCTGTAAGGTGTTGTTGGGGGATGACTGTGTCTCTTTGGGACAAAATCCAGGCCCTGCTCCTGTAACGGCCGAGGATTTGAATTTGAACCCAGGGAACCAATTGGCTAAGAAAAAAAATGGTCAGTAAAAATGCAAATGACCTGGCTGGCAGAGGGGAGGAGCTGCTAGGCCCTGGTTACCTGCCTGCCTGTAACCAGACCCCTACGGCGGGGTGGAACAAAGAAATGCCCCCCACCCCCCTGAACAATGGAGAGGGGGCTCATGCTGGCTCTAATGCTGTAACAAAAGCAGTGAGCTCGCTGCCTGGCCCCACAGGGACAGCCAGGGCAGTGCTGAGCATGGGGAGAGCGGAGACCCCAGCTGAGTGGGAAAACACACAGGCAGGGCAGGATGGTTGCCAACCAGGCTTGCCTGGTCCAGAGGTGCTGCCGGGAAGTGATTCCACGGCAGGAAGGAAGCCACCAGGGACAGGGCTCAGCGGGGCGGTTACCCCAGGCCTGGCCAGTGAGCTGCAGAAGGATACCTCCTTGAAAAAGCTGAGGGAGCTTGCTGGCCACAGCGCTGCAAACCCCCTTGGGGAAGGCTACAGGAACAGATCCCTGTGGAAGAAGGGATTCCGGTACCAGAAATGGGCTTCTCCAGGGGAAGTAGAACGGTGGAAAATCAAAAGGCAGCGGGTGGGGCCCCAGAAGTATCATCACCGGCTATTGTACTTGACCTGTGGTAAGGGAGACGCTCCCTGAAGATCCCTGCCCATCATAGAGAAACCTTTCCAGAAGGTGGATATAAATAGGGTGGGCCCGCTCAGCAGGGCAACCTGGTCAGGAAAAAAATGCATCCTGGTGGTGATGGATGTCGCCACCCGCTACCCAGAGGTGGTGGCTCTTTCCTGTACTGGGGCAAACACTGTGGCAGACGCGCTGCTGACCATCTTCAGCAGAGTGGGGGTCCCCAGCAAGGTCCTTACAGACCAGGAATCCAATGTCATGTCAGCCCTGCTCCGGGGTGTGTGGGAAAAATGTGGGGTCTGGCCCACCTGGGCCTCTGCGTATCACCCTCAGTCCAACGGGCTGGGGGAAAAATTTCATGGAACCGTAAGGCTGATGCTAAGGACTTTTATAAATCAGCATCCGCATAACTGGGACAAGTACCTGCCCCACTTGTGGCACCGGGAAGTACCCCAGGTATCCCCAGCGTGTTTCCCTTTCAAGCTGCTGTATGGAAGAAGAGTAAGGGAACCCCTAAAACTGGTAAGGGATGATTGGAAGAAAAACGGGAAAGACCCCCTGGTGGATCTCTCCCCTAAGATGGGAGCCAATCCTCCCGTCAGGTGTCCCCCATTCAAAGTAACTGGGAAAATAGTCCAGAACCTGGAGAAAAAGGCCAAGCACATGCTGGATTTAGAGGTGATCCAGTCATTCAACAGCCCAGGGCTGGCCAAGGTAAAGGCAATCAGAGTTTGGCCTGTTCCCCAGAACAAGGTCCAGGCCTTTAGCGGAATGGCGGGGTACTACCAGAGGTTTGTACCCCAATTTAGCTCCTTAGTTGCCCCCATCACTAAGCTATGTAAGAAGGGGAAGCCGGACGAGGCGGCCTGGACCGAGAAGTGCCCGAGGGCTCTCTGTGCACTGAAGAAGGTTCTAATCCAGGGCCCAATAAATCGAGTAAACCCAGACCAAGCCAAGCCCTGTACAGTGTTCACCAAAGCCTCAAACACAGGGCTGGGCGCGGTGCTAATGCAGGCCCATGCTAAGGGGGAGAGACACCCCATTGGGTATCTGAGCAAGGAGCTGCTGCCCTGGAGGGAGAACGGTCAGGCCATAGAGAGGGAATGCCTGGCCATGGTGCAGGCCGTTAAGAAGCGGCAGCCGGATCTATGTGGGTGGCGCTTTACGGTGTATATTCACCACTCCGCCCCGACGTGGCTGCATCCAGGAAAAGGGGCCGATGCCGAGCGGCTGGTGACAAAGACACATGGTCAGAGAGGGGACCAGATCAAGAGGGAGGCTCTTAACCAAGAGAGCCCAAATTACAGTCCGCCAAACTGGAGCGCTGGAAAAAAACCCAATCTCAGCTCTGGTGTAACTGGGTTCGAACTTCCCCAGGTCACTGGCTAAAGTGACCCCGCTCAGTTCGGTCTCAAAGAGGGGAGAGATGTGACAAAATAGGACTGTTGTTAATGTTTTCCCTGAGTACTGTGTGGGTGCTTCGGTTTCCCCTATGCAGTGCTTGAGTATCTAGGTGGTGGGACAAGGGTGCATGATTGTTACAGAGCCCTAGAAGGCAGGTGTGGGCAGGGGCCTGGACACAGAGAATGGCCGCACTCTCTCTCCTGGCAACTGATAATCTGGGCCCCTCCCCTGCAAAGGTGCAACCTGAAGGTGTTCGAACAAAGGGATCAGGTGACCTCCTGACCCGGGAAGGAGACAAAGGGGAAGGCGGGGCTGGACAGTTCCAGTTTGGAGCGGGCTTGGGAAGAGGAGGAAAGGGCAGACAGGGTCTGGCCTCCCTGCCCCCCCCCCCACCCTGTTTGGAGCTGTGGGGTAAAATGCAGGGAGCCCCAGGCTGGGGTCTAAGCTCCCTGCCCCCCCAGAAGGGACCGCAGGAGGGGTCCTGGTTGTACTGACAAGCTCTGTTTGGATTGTGTTCCTGGCATCTCTAATAAACTTTCTGTTCTACTGGCTGGCTGAAACTCCCAGTGAATCCAAGGAAAAGGGGTGCAGGGCCGGACTCCCCCACACTCCGTGACATATTGATACTCAAATATATTTTGTCAGATTCTGATATCAGCTACACTGGTTGAAGAAACTGAATGAAAAAAGCCTGAGATGAAATGGAGTAGGGCCTCAGATTTCATCTCCATGATAGCAATATGTTCTGTTTCTAGGTTTTTTTTAAACTATGAGGATGATTTCTCATTACCAGGAGAAATGGGGATTCTATTACCTGCATACCTGTGAGTCCTTCTCCAATCTGAAATGAAAGTGAGAAACAACAGACATTGAATTCAAAGAGGCATCTACTGCCAATTTTCCTCCTTTTGGCAGCAGAAATATCCCAGGTTGAGGATAACTGAGGATGTTAGACACAATACAGAATGATTTACTTGTGCAGAAAAGAGAAAGTAAAGCATGCTAATGGTACACACACACACTGTGTTTATTGTACTGTTTTGGGGACCATTTGTGGCTCTTGTGGAGTCACCGGGTCAGTTCCATACTCATGTATGCCCTATTTTCAAGGGATAGGTGGGGTTTGAGTGACACATAGCCATTGCATAAGTGAAATCTGCACCCAATGGAAGCAGAAATTGGTCTGTAGCATTCATCTGTCCATCCTAGCAAATTTTATCAAAATAATATTCTAACCACAACAAAGATCCTTCAGTTCCCTTATTTCTAACTGTGAGAACTTCATTTCTATTTGCATCACTTTTTCACTATGGAATTGAATTAACTTTTACATTAAAAGAATCAACACGTACTTACTCAGTTCTACTTGGAGTTCATCTGCAAAGAAAAAAATATTCTTTTAATTCACACACATTGAGAGTTTTAGTTGGGTTAGCTAGCAGATATTACGCCTCTCCCCAGAATCTTCTAATCTGATACCTCACACCAATTATGTTGCAAGAATCCAAACCAGACTCATCCCCCTACTGTAAAAAGTACCAATAAAACCTGTCACTGCAATAAAAGAAATCCTGAGCATTGTCACAGCTTTAGAGATGCTACGCATTGCCTCTTTCTGGAGTCCAAACACAATGCATAAGACTAACTAAAAGATTATTAGGAAAAATATTTCTGCTCCTATACTTCTAACAGGGAATGTACACAGCTCTTTATATATGTTTTACCAGTATAGTCAGTTTAACAGAATTGTACTGAAGAAGAACCATTTCAAAGTTACTTTTTTTTCTGTTTTGATAGTCTTCTCTTCTTGTGGTCATTTGTGAGTGTATGTGTAATGGGTTAACAAATACTCACAAACATTACTGTTTAACTACTCCCAAAGCTTTCAATAAGAAACACCCCATATATTCCACAGTCAAACACACTCCCAACTGTTGTCCCTATGCCCAATACCCAACCAGGCTTATCTCCCAGCCATGACAGAGCTCTGAATAAACCTCACCACATGAAGAGGAAATCCCAAACCTTCTCTTAGCATGGGAAACTCTACAGACTCCTTCTCTTCCCATGGAAATTGCTCTCACAACCCATCGCTCCCATCTGCTAGACCCTTTTCATTTTTTCTTACCTACTTGAGACCTCAGAGTTTGTAGTTCTGGGGAAAAAAAGGCAGTAACAGGATCAGAAAAGTGTAATATAATTATGAATTTTCCAATTGCCATAATAGTCCACCCTTCCCCCACCCCTTGGATCTGTGTAATGGCCAGCTCCAGTTCCACTGGAGTAAAAGGAAACAGAAATATCAGGAAACCACAAGACCTGTTATCCTCATTCTGAAGTCTCTTAAACATAACTGGGCCTTAAAGTCAATGACTTTTGCTAAACGGGGCCATGCTGGAGATTCCCAACACAGACCCAGATTCGTCCTTGTGGTGTGGGTGCTCTATGCTGTGCCCTCAGCACAAGGCTGACAGCCACAGGAGGATTGGCCCATTGTAGGAGGATCCTCTGATAACACAGAGCCAGCATAGTGTCTGTTACACCACCCCGAACCTTGAGTGCTTCACTAGGGGGTGTGTTCGTGACAGTCAGAGCATGGCCAGGGGGTTGTTTTCCCACCAATCACAAACTGCTGCATCAGTCCTGTGGAGCCAATGGCAGCTGTTGTAACTAGAGTAACCCTCAGGGAGGGGGCACTGGACTGGCTCAGCAGGTGGGAAATTAAGAACTGGGTAAATGCAAAGCTGAGCCTCACATCACCTCTTTTTATACCATATTTGGCATCGAGTCTCATACTCCTACGCTGTAGCCAAAAAACAGGTGCATAAACTGGAGTTTTCACAGATCCCTGAAAGCCTTAATGCTCCTAAAAGTAGGATTCTGTCACATAGCAGGCCTTGCTAATGTCACGTTTTATCATTGAATTATAGAAATGTAGAGCTGAAAGGGACCTCAGGAGGTCATCTTGTCCAGTTCCCTGAGCTGAGGCAGGGCCAAGTAAACCTAGATCATCCCTGACATGTGCTTGTCCAACCTGTTCTTAAAAACCTCCAATGATTGGAATTCCACAATGTCCCTTGCAAACCTACTTCAGAGCTTAATTACCCTTGTAGTTAGAAAGTTTATCCTAATATGGAGCCTGAATCTCCCTTGTTGCAGAGTAAGCCCATTGCTTCTTGTGCTACCTTCAGTGGACAGGGAAAACAATAGATTTCAAGACTGTTATCAAGTCCCCCCTCAGTCTTCTTTTCTCATGACTAAACCTGCCCAATTTTTTAAACCTTCCCTCATAGGTCAGGTTTTCTAAACCCATTAGTTTTGTTGTTCTCCCCTGGACTCTCTCCAATTTGTCAACATTAATGCTGACAAAGGTTTAAACCATGTGTGTTTTTGAAGAAAGCAACTTTCTACAATTATCAACCTAATCCAGCAAAATAGTTTGAAAATTAGCAACACTGATGCATCTCCAGTTCCAGAAGGATTCACTCTATTAAAAGCTCAGCACTCTCATAAAGCACCTCTTTCCATTACAGTGGCAGATGTCTTCAACTGGCATACAAAATATCTATTTGCCTTCTCCTTTCTCTTCTCTCCATATTACCGAGTGAGATTTGACATGGCTGAAGGGCAAATAGAATTCTGGGAAACCTTACCTTCTTCATTATGCTTTTCTTTCCCACCTGTATGAAGAGAAAAAAATGTGAGAACACTTCTCATTGGTTAAACAGAATTGCTTCTCAGCTCCATGCCCACGCACATACACTCTCCCAACGTGCCTGATCTTGAACCCATTCATGAGATTAATGGCAAATTCCAATCTGACAGCCTCATGAAGTCCATTCTAAAAAATTCCCAACCAGACTCAGCTCCCAACCTTAAAACTCCCCCTGTTACTGCAACAGAGGAAATACTGAGCATTACCACTGGTTTAGAGATCATACATGTTACCTGTTTCTGGAGTTCAAACACATCCCGTGAGATAAATACAAAAAGATTATTAGAGAAAAAAATGTTGCTCCTATATTTCTAAAAGTAAGTCCTTCATAATTCTCTCTCTCTCTCTCTCGCTCTCTCTCGGGGTGGTGGGGGATGGGTGGCTTTCATAGAATCATAGAATCTCAGGGTTGGAAGGGACCTCAGGAGGCCATCTAGTCCAACCCCCTGCTCAAAGAAGGACCAACCCCAACTAAATCATCCCAGCCAGGGCTTTGTCAAGCCTGACCTTAAAAACCTCTAAGGAAGGAGATTCCACCACCTCCCTAGGTAACCCATTCCAGTGCTTCACCACCCTACTAGTGAAAAAGTTTTTCCTAATATCCAACCTAAACCTCCCCCTCTGCAACTTGAGACCATTACTCCTTGTTCTGTCATCTATCACTGAGAACAGTCTAGATCCATCCTCTTTGGAACCCTCTTTCAGGTAGTTGAAAGCAGCTATCAAATCCCCCCTCATTCTTCTCTTCTGCAGGCTAAACAATCCCAGTTCCCTCAGCCTCTCCTCATAAGTCATGTGCTCCAGCCCCCTAATCATTTTTGTTGCCCTCCGTTGGACTCTTTCCAATTTATCCACATCCTTCTTGTAGTGTGGGGCCCAAAACTGGACACAGTACTCCAAATGAGGCCTCACCAGTGCCGAATAGAGGGGAATAATCACGTCCCTCGATCTGCTGGAAATGCCCCTACTTATACAACCCAAAATGCCGTTAGCCTTCTTGGCAACAAGGGCACACTGTAGACTCATATTCAGTTTTTCGTCCACTGTAACCCCTAGGTCCTTTTCTGCAGAACTGCTGCCCAACCATTCGGTTCCTAGTCTGTAGCAGTGCATGGGATTCTTCCGTCCTAAGTGCAGGACTCTGCACTTGTCCTTCTTGAACCTCATCAGATTTCTTTTGGCCCAATCCTCTAATTTGTCTAGGTCCCTCTGTATCCTATCCCGACCCTCCAGCGTATCAACCACTCCTCCCAGTTTAGTGTCATCTGCAAACTTGCTAAGGGTGCAGTCCACACCATCCTCCAGATCGTTGATGAAGATATTGAACAAAACCGGCCCCAGCACTGACCCTTGGGGCACTCCACTTGATACCGGCTGCCAACTAGACATGGAGCCATTGATCACTACCCGTTGAGCGCGACCATCCAGCCAGTTTTCTATCCACCTTACCGTCCATTCATCCAGCCCATACTTCTTTAACTTGCTGGCAAGAACACTGTGGGAGACTGTATCAAAAGCTTTGCTAAAGTCAAGAAATAGCACATCCACTGCTTTTCCCTCAACCACAGAGTCAGTTATCTCGTCATAGAAGGCAATTAGGTTAGTCAGGCATGACTTGCCCTTGGTGAATCCATACTGACTGTTCCTGATCACTTTCCACTAAGGTGGCTGAGGCCTGTTTTGAGACACAGATTTCAGAGGAAATTTCTTGCAGAACTGAAATGAAAATGGATTTCTGTTCATTTGCTCAATGTTTCGGACAGACAGAAAATAGTAAAAAAAAATAAACAACAATGGCAAAATATATTGAGGAGGAATCCACTCAGAGTTCTTTTTTTTCTGCCATGATGTTCATTTCTTATTGTAGCCTCTTTGTATGGCACAAGGGGACTGGCCCCTGGGTCTCCCATTTTCCTAACCACCAGATTACAGAATAAGTCTTATTTTCTCTGGGCAGGTCTACTCTACAGCCGGTATCAACGCTCTGAAACTGATCCTCCTGCAGTCCACCATCGACCGCAGATCGCTCTCCAGTTGATCCCTGTACTCTACCCCCAACAAGAAGAGTAAGGTAAGTCAACAGGAGATTTTCTCCCGTTGAACCCCCGGGGTGTTGACCCTATGGTAACTCTACCTAAGGTACATCGACTCCAACTACAATACTCACGTAGCTGGAGCTGCATAGCGTAGGTCGACTTACCGCGGTAGTATAGACATAGCCTCTCTCTCTCTGGCCCCATGGCTGTTTAATTAGTTATCCAAAGTGGAACAGCTGCACCAGGAGAGCTTGAGAAGGCAACACGTAAAACTATCCCATAGCACCGTGGTTACAACACTAGCCTGAAAAGTAAGAGTCCCCAGTTCAAATCCTTTCCCCCCATTAGGCAAAAGCAGGGACTGAGCCTGTGTTTCCCACATCCCAGGTGAGTGCACTAACCACTGGGCTAAAAGTAATAAGTGAGCTGCTACTATCTCCTCCCGTGGTGTTTCTTGCAACAAACAGCTTCGGTGCCTACGGGCAGGTCTACACTTAAAAGGCTGAAGCTCTAGTACTTTAATGAAGATGCTCTAGACTGATGGTAGAGAGCTCTCGCAGGGGTATAGTTAATCCACCTCCCTAAGGCTATCTCTGCACTAGAGATCTTACAGCTGCTCAGATATACCAATGCAGTGGCGCTGCTCTAAGATCTCAAGTGTAGCCACTCTACGCCAACAGGAGAGAGCTCCCCCATCAACATTATTAATCCTCCCCCAATGAGCAGTGGTAGCTATGTTGGTGGGACACCAACACCCTTGAGGGACATAAGTTATACTGACTTAAGTGGTAGTATAGACATAGCTTGAAAGGCAGTAGCTATGTCAGCAGCAGAAGCCCTGCCCTAAACATAGTGCTGTGCACAGGGGGAAGTTAGGTCAGTTTAACTATGTTGCTCAGGGAGTCTGGATTATTTACACCACTGAATCATAGAATCATAGACTATTAGGGTTGAAAGAGACCTCAGGAGGACATCTAGTCCAACCTCCTGCCCAAAGCAGGACCAACACCAACTAAATCATCCCAGCCAGGGCTTTGTCAAGCCGGGCCTTAAAAACCTCTAAGGACGGAGATTCCACCACCTCCCTAGGTAACCCATTCCAGTGCTTCACCTTGTGAAATAGTGTTTCCTAATATCCAACCTAGACCTCCCCAACTGCAACTTGAGACCATTGCTCCTTGTTCTGTCATCTCCCACCACTGAGAACAGCCTAGCTCCATCTTCTTTGGAACCCCCCTTCAGGTAGTTGAAGGCTGCTATGAAATCCCCCCTCACTCTTCTCTTCTGCAGACTAAATAACCCCAGTTCCCTCAGCCGCTCCCCGTAAGTCATGTGCCCAAGCCCCCTAATAATTTTTGTTCCCCGCCACTGGACTCTCTCCAATTTGTCCACATTCCTCTGTAGTAGGGGGACCAAAAATGGACACAATACTTCAGGTGTGGCCTCACCAGAGCTGAATAGAGGGGAATAATCACTTTCCTCGATCTGCTGGCAATGCTCCTACTAATACAGCCCAAAATGCTGTTGGCCTTCTTGGCAACAAGGGCACATTGCTGACTCATATTCAGCTTCCCATCCACTGTAATCCCCAGGTCCTTTTCTGCAGAGCTGCTGCTTAGCTAGTCGGTCCCTAGCTTTTAGTGGTGCATGGGATTCTTCCGTCCTAAGAGCAGGACTCTGCACTTGTTCTTGTTGAACCTCATCAGATTTCTTTTGGCCCAATCCTCCAATTTGTCTAGGTCACTCTGGATCCTACCCTCCAGTGTATCTACCTCTCCCCACAGCTTAGTGTCATCTGCGAACTTGCTGAGGGTGCAATCCGTGCCATCATCCAGATAATTAATAAAGATGTTGAAAAAACCGGCCCCAGGACCGACCCCTGGGGCACTCCGCTTGATACCAGCTGCCAACTAGACATCGAGACGTTAATCACTACCCGTTGAGGCCAACAATCTAGCCAGTTTTCTATCCACTTTATAGTCCATTCAGCCAATCCATACGTCTTTAACTTGCTAGCAAGAATACTGTAGGATACCATAGCAAAAGCTTTGCTAAAATGAAGATATATCACATGCACTGTTTTCCCCATATCCAGAGAGCCAGTTATCTCATAATAGAAGGCAATCAGGTTGGTCAGGCATGACTTGCTCTTGATGAATCCATGTTGACTATTCCTGATCACCTTCCTCTCCTACAAGTGCTCCAAAATGGATTCCTTGAGGACCTGCTTCATGATTTTGCCAGGGACTGAAGTGAGGCTGACCAGTCTGTAGTTCCCCGGGTTCTCTTTCTTCCCTTTTTAAAATATGGGCACTATATTTGCCTTTTTCCAATCATCCGGGACCTCCCCCGATCGCCATGAATTTTCTGCAATCACATCAACCAACTTCCTCAGCACCCTTGGATACACTAGATCTGGACCCATGAATTTGTGCATGTCCAGCTTTTCTAAACAGTCCTTAACCTGTTCTTTCATGACTGAGGGCTGTTCACCTCCTCCCCATTCTGGGCTGCACAGTGCAGCAGTGTGGGAGCTGATCTTGTTTGTGAAGACCGAGGCAAAAAAAAGCATTGAGTACTTCAGCTTTTTCCACATCATCTGTCAAAATGTTGCCTCCCCCATTCAGTAAGGGTCCCACATTTTCCCTGACCTTCTTCTTGTTGCTAACATACCTGTAGAAACCCTTCTTGTTACCCTTCACATCCCTTGCTAGCTGAAACTCCAGTTGTGTTTTGGCCTTCCTGATTACACCCCTGCATGCTCTAGCAATATTTTTATACTCCTCCCTAGTCATCTGTCCAAATTTCCACTTCTTGTAAGCTTCCTTTTTGAGTTTAAGCTCACCTAAGATTTCACTGTTAAGCCACGCTGGTCGCTTGCCACATTTGCTATTCTTTCTGCACATTGGGATGGGTTGTTCCTGCACCCTCAATAAGGCTTCTTTAAAATACTTCCAACTCTCCTGGACTCCTTCCCCCCCTCATATTAGCCTCCCAGGGGATCCTGCCCGTCAGTTCCCTAAGGGAGTCCAAGTCTGCTTTTCTGAAGTCCAGGGTCTGTATTTTGCTACTCTCCTTTCTTCCTTTTGTCAGGATTCTGAACTCGACCATCTCATGGTCACTGCTGCCTAGAGCAACTGAGAAACATAGTAATACCACGGTCAGTATGTAGTGTACACCAGAGCTAAAGCTGGCTGCAGATTGCAAAGAGACATTGACATCTCCCTGAAGCTGGGACTTAGATGTCTGTATTTGTGAGAGGAGTGGGGTTTAGCACACACCTCTCTCATTGTCATCACCCATTCTCTGACTTAGGCGTCTCCCTGCCTTTCATGCTGGGCTTTGTGGATCCTATTTTAAGGTGACTATGTCTCCACAAGCATTGTGAAGGGAGCTTAGGTGCCTAACTGAGGTTTATGGGGATCCCATTGTTATCCCAGTGATTACAGAGGTGCCTAAAAGTTAGGTGTTGTGATGTTTAGTGTCATAACCCTTAAGTGCCTCTGTGGATCCATGCATAGGTACAAATTAATAAATCTGTGAGTGTAATGAGAAGGGTTGTTAAGCAGAGGCCTAGAAAGAGAGGCCTGTTTGAGAGATGCAGTCCACTTGCCCTCCCTAAGGAACATATTAACAATCTCCACCAGTAACGGACTCCTCACAAGATTTCTCCAACCATGAGGAGCATGGGTCTACCCAAAACACAGAAGCCTTATGTTCTACAAGCTCCTCCACTAAAGAAAGAAATAAAACTGGCAGAAACTAAAGCAAAAAAGAACTTGCACATGCCCCGCCTGCAGAATGGCTTGCTACCAAACCTTGTGGCCAAACCTTTCCAAATAAGGGCTTGCCTACATGAGGAAGTTATCTCAGAATAACATAAGGTATGAATTTAAAGCTCTATAGCTATCCTGTGGTAACTCCCCCTGTGGACACTCTTTTTCCAGAAAAAGGGACTTTCCCAGTTTGGCTTAATCCACTTCCAAAATAGAGCAAGCTAACCTGGAAAAAAAGGCATTTTTTTCTCCAGAATAGCAGTGTCCAAATGGGGAGTTGTTCTGGAATAATTATGCCAGTCAATCTCCCCATATAGACAAGTCCAAAGAATAATTGTTTTCCTTGGCAATAGATTGAAAACTCTTCAACCTGAGCAATACTCTATTTTATGTATGAGTGGAAACTTGTCTGCCTCCCAGGGCCGGCACTCCCACTAGGTGACCCTAGGCGGTCGCCTAGGGCACCAGGATTTGGGGGGCAGAGACTCTTGGCGGCGATTCGGCGGCCGCCGAGGAGCTGTTGCTGCCGGCGGAGGTGAGCTGCCACGGGCGGGGGCCTGGCCGCCACGGGACGGGTGGAGTGCGGTGGGGGGCCACCGCCGCTGGCGGCTGAGCCTCCTGTCGCCGCAACCCGTGGGTGGGTGGCCGAGCCACCTGCTGCCGCGACCCGCGGGCGGGGGATCAATCCTGCCCCCGCGACCCGCGGGTGGGCATCCGAGCCTCCTGCCGCCACGGGCGGGCAGGGCAGGCGGGGGGCCGAGCCTGCCTGGGCGGGTGAGCAGGCGCGGGGCTGAGCCTCCTGCCGCCACCGCGGGCGGGGGACCAAGCCGCCTGCCCCCACGGCCCACGGGTGGGTGGCCAAGTGAGCGGGCGGGGGGCCGAGTGAGCGGGCGGGGGGCTGATCCTGCCACCATGGCCCGCAGGCGGGTGGAGGGCCGAGCCACCTGCCCCCACGGCCTGCGGGTGGGTGGGGGGCCGAGCGAGCGGGAGGGGGGAGACTAGCCTGCCCCCGCGGGTGGGCGAGCAGGTGGGGGGACAAGCCTGCTGACGCCGCAGCCCACGGGCAGGTGAGGCGCGGCAGCGGGTGGGGGAGGAGCTGGCTGCATCGGGGGGGGCGGCATTAGCGGGGGGCATGCAGGGCTGGTGCAAGGAAGTTTTGCTTAGGGCGCGAAACTTCCTTGCACCGGCCCTGCTGCCTCCGGTACACCCAGCACATAAGTTTCACAGATTCCCTATGCCACAATCAGTCACATGAAGCCTTTTCTGTAGATATGCCTGTGGCAGGTGCTTAGCAGGTTCCTTGTATTTTCCTGCCTCCATTTTACATACAGGGCACCATTAAATGTTACAAACCTCCCAAGTTGTTAAAGTGAGTAAAATGTTATTGTTATAGTAAAGGCATATAGTTCTCCTATTCCAACTGTCCTGATACCAATTTAAACTTACTCTTCTTTTTGTCTTTTCCTTCTGGAAAAGAAAAAAAAAGCCTAATTTTTAAGTACATTCATACACCACTCTAATAAAACATGGGCAAACCAATACGATAACGTACTGCATCTAGTAGAGATTCCAGACATCCCCTAGTACATAATTAATATTAAGTTCCAAAAATTGTCTTGACCAGCCCAACTGCATGAACTAAAGTATTGTAACACAGATTCATAGATTCATAGATTCTAGGGATGGAAGGGACCTCGAGAGGTCATTGAGTCCAGCCCCCTGCCCTCATGGCAGGACCAAATACTGTCTACCCCATCCCTGATAGACATTTATCTAACCTACTCTTAAATATCTCCAAAGATGGAGATTCCACAACCTCCCTGGACAGTTTATTCCAGTGTTTAACCACCCTGACAGTTAGGAACTTTTTCCTAATGTCCAACCTAAACCCCCTTTGCTGCAGTTTAAGCCCATTGCTTCTTGTTCTATCCTTAGAGGCTAAGATGAACAAGTTTTCTCCCTCCTCCTTATGACACCCTTTTAGATACCTGAAGGCCGCTATCATGTCCCCTCTCAGTCTTCTCTTTTCCAAACTAAACAAACCCAATTCCTTCAGCTTTCTTTCATAGGTCATGTTCTCTAGACCCTTAATCATTCGTGTTGCTCTTCTCTGGACCCTCTCCAATTTCTCCACATCTTTCTTGAAATGCGGTGCCCAGAACTGGACACAATACTCCAGTTGAGGCCTAACCAGCGTAGAGTAGAGCGGAAGAATGACTTCTCGTGTCTTGCTCACAACACACCAGTTAATGCAGCCCAGAATCATGTTTGCTTTTTTTTTTTTGCAACAGCATCACACTGTTGACTCATATTTAGCTTGTGGTCCACTATAACCCCTAGATCCCTTTCTGTCGTACTCCTTCCTAGACAGTCTCCTCCCATTCTGTATGTGTGAAACTGATTGTTCCTACCTAAGTGGAGCACTTTGCATTTGTCCTTATTAAACTTCATCCTGTTTACCTCTGACCATTTCTCCAATTTGTCCAGATCATTTTGAATTAGGACCCTATCCTCCAAAGCAGTTGCAATCCCTCCCAGTTTGGTATCATCTGCAAACTTAATAAGCGTACTTTCTATGCCAATATCCAAGTCGTTGATGAAGATATTGAACAGAGCCGGTCCCAAAACAGACCCTTGCGGAACCCCACTCGTTATACCTTTCCAGCAGGATTGGGAACCATTAATAACTACTCTCTGAGTACGGTTATCCAGCCAGTTGTGCACCCACCTTATAGTAGCCCCATCTAAGTTGTATTTCCCTAGTTTATTGATAAGCATATCATGCGAGACCGTATCAAATGCCTTACTAAAGTCTAGGTATACCACATCCACCGCTTCTCCCTTATCCACAAGACTCGTTATCCTATCAAAGAAAGCTATCCGATTGTTTTGACATGATTTGTTCTTTACAAATCCATGCTGGCTATTCCCTATCACTTTACCACCTTCCAAGTGTTTGCAGATGATTTCCTTAATCACTTACTCCATTATTTTCCCTGGCACAGAAGTTAAACTAACTGGTCTGTAGTTTCCTGGGTTGTTTTTATTTCCCTTTTTATAGATGGGCACTGTATTTGCCCATCCTTTGTAATTTGTCCTAGTTTCCATTTTTTATATGACTCCTTTTTATTTTTTAGATCTTGCAAGATCTCGTGGTTAAGCCAAGGTGGTCTTTTGCCACATTTTCTATCTTTCCTACCCAGCGGAATAGTTTGCTTTTGGGCCCTTAATAGTGTCCCTTTGAAATACTGCCAGCTCTCCTCAGCTGTTTTTCCCCTCAGTCTTGATTCCCATGGGACCTTACCTATCAGCTCTCTGAGCTTACCAAAATCCGCTTTCCTGAAATCCATTGTCTCTATTTTTGCTGTACTCCCTTCTACCCTTCCTTAGAATTGTGAACTCTATGATTTCATGATCACTTTCACCCAAGCTGCCTTCTACTTTCAAGTGCTCAACAAGTTCCTCCCTATTTGTTAAAATCAAATCTAGAACAGCTTCCCCCCTAGTAGCTTTCTCAACCTTCTGAAATAAAAAGTTGTCTGCAATGCAGTCCAAGAACCTATTGGATAGTCTGTGCCCCACTGTGTTAATTTCCCAACATATATCTGGATAGTTGAAGTCCCCCATCACCACCAAATCTTGGGCTTTGGATGATTTTGTTAGTTGTTTAAAAGAAGCCTTTTCCACCTCTTCCACCTGGTTAGGTGGCCTGTAGTAGACTCCTCTCATGACATCACCCTTGTTTTTTTAACCCTTTTAGCCTAACCCAGAGACTCTCAACACTTCCGTCCCCTATGTCCATCTCCACCTCAGTCCAAGTGTGTACATTTTTAATATATAAGGCAACACCTCCTCCCTTTTTCCCCTGTCTATCCTTCCTGAGCAAGCTGTACCCATCCATACCAACATTCCAATCACGTGTATTATCCCACCAAGTTTCGGTGATGCCAACAATGTCATAGTTGAATTTATTTATTAGCACTTCCAGTTCTTCCTGCTTACGACCCATACTTCTCGCATTTGTATACAGGCATCTAAGATACTGATTTGATCTTGCCTCCCAGTTTTGCCCTGACTCTCCTATCTCTTTGCCATTAGAGCCCATGCTCCCTCCTATTTCCGACCCATCTCCCAGGTCCCCATGTTCTCCACTTACCTGTGGGCTTTGCTCACCTGTCCCCGTTGAACCTAGTTTAAAGCCCTCCTCACTAGGTTAGGCCTTAGCTAGCCTACAGAATGTCATTTGTCTCCTTGTAAATCTATTGAAATAAACTTGCATCCACACACAAAAGTGCTTCAATCCACTGTGCGGAGCATTAAGTAACATCACAAATTATCCTTCCTTCTTCAGGGCTAAGTAGTTATTGTGACTGAATTGTTTCAGTGCTGATGTGTATGGAGTTACATGAACCAATGTTCCAAATAGCCCTCCACACCACAAGGGGGTGGCATTAGTAATTTGGCTTCACAATTGCCTTATCTGGTGAACCTGCAAAAGATCACTGGTTGAGAATCCCGTCTTACCCTCCCTGGCCATCCCCCTAAGCCATCCCCACCTCCATAACCTTTTAAAAATCATAACTGTAAACTTCAATGATGATTTATCTACTGAAGTGTTATTTACAAGAAATTTCATCAGGGGAAAACACCTGCAGGCAGGGCCGGCGCTACCATTAGGATTTGGGGGGGGGGGGGGGGGCATCTCAGGACACCGGCGGCACTTCAGCGGCAGCTTCTTCAGCCGCCGGGGACCTCGGCGGCATTTTGGCAGTAGCCTTTCCCGCCGCCGCCTAGGACAGCAAAAAAGCTGGCGCCGCCCCTGCCTGTAGGTCTTGGAGAACCAAGGGACGATGGGAGGAGAAAGGGCTAACTCACGTACCTGGCCCTCTCTGGGGATGCAATGCAGAAGGAAGGAAGGACCCATGCTCAGTCATGTTCTGATTGTTCTGTCTAGCCGAACAGTTAATGCACAGCAAGCTGGGATGTAAATCCATAGTGCAATAGCCGGCCATGTATTAAATGTCTGTGTACACCCTGCTGCCACACACTAACTGTTCCCTACTGGACACTAAGCTTCTCCTGCTTCAAAGCAGAGCACATCAAAGCACATTAGGGAATCGTTAGTGTGTGCCAGTAGGGTCCACATGGACAGCAAATGCACTATTGATTCACACCCCAGCTTGCCATGCACTAACTGTTCATCCAGACAAGCCCTAGGTTGCCAACCTGGTGGGGAAGTGCCACACATTGTCTTCTATACAGTACATCTAATTCTTTTCTGACAGGCTGAAAGCACCTGAGGGATGGGACTGTGTATCCTCTGCAGGACCAAGGAGACTATCCCAGGAAAAGAAAGACATAATGATAAAATCATCTGTGCGAGAAAACGGCATGACATCAAAGCAGACTTACTGTCAATGATCTCAGACATTTCTGAAAAAGAAAAAATATGAAAAGGTTTAGATTTTTACACACTGTTATTTTCAAATGTGTGCTACAGAATAAAATGACTGTCCTTGGGAGGTTCTGCAAGGGGCAAAATAGATGGTGGATGCACATCCCAGTTTCCTGAAATCCAACACATTTTGGAAGCATCAGTTAGAAACCAGAGACTAAATTAATGTTGATCAAAAATTCTCTCTTGAAAGTGGTTTTCAGTGGAAGATTGGGTTTCCAACAAAATGATTTTTTTTGCAAAGAGTATCTGCTTAACACTGAAAACATCGATTTGTCATAAAACAAACAAACAAAACAAATTTAGTTTTAACTGAAAAGTGAAATATTTTGGAGGGAAATTGGTGAGAGTTATGATATGGTTACCTCATGTCCCCATATTCTTATATGGTCCGGGTTCCCCAACTGGACTATATACACCAAGATGCACCATGGCCAGTGAGACCATGATGCACAGGCTCCGCTTACCAAGACGGGTGACCATGGTTCATCAGAGGAGATGTTGTCTATAGAAGTGACATTTTCTATGGAAAAAATGCCATTTGGAACCACCTCTACCTTAGCCCCAACACAAGACAGGATTTATCAAATGTGATGTGGCAAACCCCACATAGTATTAGCTCAGAGCCATTGCTGCTCTAACCTACACCAGCTGGTGAGGTGCCCAATAGGGCTGGAGCACAGGTGAGCTCTGCCATTCCCTCAATGCACACTCTTGCTCTCAACAAAGCCCTTATACCATTGGCTGTAAGAGCTGGTTGTGCAGCCAGGATAATTACCCCGGAGGCCATACAACTTCCTAATTTACCACGGGTGAACTAATCAGGATAGAAAGAAAACCCAGCAGAAAAGAAATGGCTCTTGCTGCATGTTGAGTAGTGACATCTAAAAGTAATTACACAGGATCACTCCTACAGTGTTATTCTGTTTGGTGTCAATGTTCAGAAAGCAATGAAAACTTACCCTCCACTTCTTGGAGACGGTCTGAAAGAAAAATCACCAAATAATCTTTACAGCTTTTTCACAGACTTTGTTTTCAACAGAGATGCAATTCCCAGGGTGAAAAATTGCTGCACATGCATCCCTCAGCCCCCATTGCCGAACCTTCTCTCAGCCCCCATTGCCGAACCTTCTCATTCTACCCAACCCCTTGATTCATGGTCTGATTCAGCTCCCCTCACTGGAAATGCTGCAGAATCTCCCACCATGAAATACAAGTGTAAAATCCACCTCAGACCTACAGTAACCCTGACCTACCCGCCCCCCCTTTCTCACTGCCACAGGGACTCCAAAACCCCACTGTGGTGTACACAAAAACACAAGCAATTTTAGACATGATGCAGACTTCCATCACCCCCAGTGTGCAGTGTTATCCAACCGATAGGAGGTACAACCTGACCAGATATTAACGAAATTCTGAGAACACTAGCTGCTAGGCAGGAACAGAAACATTCAGCAGATTTTGGAGTATTTATTTTTTTCTTACCAGAAAAATTTTCATTTATTAATCTTAGAAAAAAATCAGTGTGCAATCTCTTCACTATGTTAATAAACCCTTCAAATTAACTTCATCTTGTGAAACACTTCACTCATTAATCACTGCACTGTGTGTTTCACTAAAAACACTTCTGAGTAATAGACTATTTTTGCGGTAGTGCAAGTGAGATGAAATCCCACATGGCTCTTTGTTGTCGATCCTCTATAGTTCAGTTTCTGCCCTCAGTTACATTGAAGCACAGGTGAGTCTGAGGGTAGAATGTGGCCCTTTCAGTGCAACTGTTCAAACAGGAATGAAAATTTACTCATTTCTATTTTGTGTGTATCTGTACAATAAACAAAATATTTTCAGTGTGTGCATATTTTTCCAATTTTGGTGGATTGCTTAATAGCATTTTCAAGAAATTAGTAGAAAATAAAACTACTAAGCAATAACATATCCCCATTAAACAGTGTAGTCGGAGAGACTTAAGTACAAGCAATATCAAAAACATTTGGGACTGTTTTTGTTGCATAACAGTACTTCTGCTTGTAACTGTTGAAAAGCCAATTCAAACTTACCTGGTTTCCAGTTTTTTGAATCTAGACAAACAAACAAAACACAGACTGTCAATGTGCAATGAAGTCAAGAGGAAATAAGTGTAACAACATTTATGTCAAACATTTCTTCTTTCAGCGGTAAAATATTAGAAGTAGATAAGTAGATATTCTTTTATTTAACTTTTCTGTTAGGAAGAATTGCCTTCCCTAGAGTGTATAAACACAAAATGCTAATACTTATTAGAGCAGACTGCAAGGTCTCCTTTAGTTAAGGTTTAGACCAGGTTTCTGTTTATAGCTCTACTATGGTGACCAGATAGCAATTGTGAAAAATCTGGTTGAATGGGTGCGGGATAATAGGGTCCTATGTAACACAAAGCCCTAATATTTGGACAGTCCTGATAAAATCAGGACATCTGGTCACCCTAATCTCAACTCTTCTAGATTTAGCACTGCTCCTTGGAGTGCCTTGAAATTTGGTGTGCCATATGGGGGGACTGGCTCCGTGGCAGATCCAAATTTGGGGTAATTTGACCAACAGGTTTCCCTAATACAGTAACCATTTAGAGAGCCACATCAACCAGTGCTGATGGAAGCAGCTCCTGGGTTCAGTTAGAATCATAAAATATCAGGGTTGGACAAGACCTCAGGAGGTCATCTAGTCCAACTCCCTACTCAAAGCAATATCCTCATTGCTGTTATGAATATCCTCATTGCTAATCCTGTACTGACACTTGATATGAAGCAGCTGATGAATACAAGAATCAAAAATGTCAATCTTCCACTCTTCAGCATTCCTCAGACCCCATATTTCCTCTGCCATACAGCAGAGTTGATATAATAAAAATGGTTCTATATCTTCACAGCTTCAGAGCAAGCTTATGGCAACTTCCCTACAGGTCCAGCTAAAGAGCCCAAAACATAGCAACAGCTGTTGATATATGAGTGTCTACATGTTTTGAATATCCTCCAGCACTGTCCATGATGCTTCCCAAGTTTTGCCCATCAGCTGGACATCTATTATGTGGGAGTTGGGGACTGGCCAAATTCCTATTGTCTGATTTGGGTTGCACTTGCTCAATTACTTACATGTCAGTTTAGACATGTTTCTTTTGAGGGGTTTCCACTTTTCCTGCCCCCAGAAGGCTGCTGAGAGCCTGTGAGTGGTGGGGAAATGCCTACAAAGATGACCAGGACAGTTTTATTTTAATTTCCCACAACCAGAAATATCAGTAGACCCCTCCATGGGGCCTTGAGGATCCGTTTTATTTAGCTTAGAAAGGGAAACCTAGACAGATTGAACTCAACCCTGGTTGCTGCCATTGGCACCTGGCAGAAAACATACATTTTCTTTTGTATACATAACTGATCCCTTAATGTAAAATGTCAGCGCTCTCTAAATTTGCAATCATAGAATCATAGAATCTCAGGGTTGGAAGGGACCTCAGGAGGTCATCTAGTCCAACCCCCTGCTCAAAGCAGGACCAAACCCAATTAGATCATCCCAGCCAGGGCTTTGTCAAGCCTGACCTTAAAAACCACCTCCCTAGGTAACCCATTCCAGTGCTTCACCACCCTACTAGTGAAAAAGTTTTTCCTAATATCCAACCTAAACCTCCCCCTCTGCAACTTGAGACCATTACTCCTTGTTCTGTCATCTTCTACCACTGAGAACAGTCTAGATCCATCCTCTTTGGAACCCCCTTTCAGGTAGTTGAAAGCAGCTATCAAATCCCCCCTCATTCTTCTCTTCTGCAGGCTAAACAATCCCAGTTCCCTCAGCCTCTCCTCATAAGTCATGTGCTCCAGCCCCCTAATCATTTTTGTTGCCCTCCGTTGGACTCTTTCCAATTTATCCACATCCTTCTTGTAGCGTGGGGCCCAAAACTGGACACAGTACTCCAAATGAGGCCTCACCAGTGCCGAAGAGAGGGGAATAATCACGTCCCTCGATCTGCTGGAAATGCCCCTACTTATACAGCCCAAAATGCCGTTAGCCTTCTTGGCAACAAGGGCACACTGTTGACTCATATTCAGCTTTTCGTCCACTGTAACCCCTAGGTCCTTTTCTGCAGAACTGCTGCCCAGCCATTCGGTCCCTAGTCTGTAGCAGTGCATGGGATTCTTCCGTCCTATGTGCAGGACTCTTCACTTGTCCTTGTTGAACCTCATCAGATTTCTTTTGGCCCAATCCTCTAATTTGTCTAGGTCCCTCTGTATCCTGTCCCTACCCTCCAGCGTATCAACCACTCCTCCCAGTTTAGTGTCATCTGCAAACTTGCTAAGGGTGCAGTCCACACCATCCTCCAGATCGTTGATGAAGATATTGAACAAAACCGGCCCCAGCACCGACCCTTGGGGCACTCCACTTGATACCGGCTGCCAACTAGACATGGAGCCATTGATCACTACCCGTTGAGCCCGACCATCTAGCCAGTTTTCTATCCACCTTACCGTCCATTCATCCAGCCCACACTTCCTTAACTTGCTGGCAAGAACACTGTGGGAGACTGTATCAAAAGCTTTGCTAAAGTCAAGAAATAGCACATCCACTGCTTTCCCCTCTAGCACAGAGCCAGTTATCTCATCATAGAAGGCAATTAGGTTAGTCAGGCATGACTTGCCCTTGGTGAATCCATGCTGACTGTTCCTGATCACTTTCCCCTCCTTTAAGTGGTTCAGAATTGATTCCTTGAGGACCTGTTCCATGATTTTTCCAGGGACTGAGGTGAGACTGACTGGCCTGTAGTTCCCCGGATCTTCCTTCTTCCCTTTTTTTAAAGATGGGCACTACATTAGCTTTTTTCCAGTCATCCGGGACCTCCCCCGATTGTCATGATTTGTCAAAGATAATGGCCAATGGCTCTGCAATCACATCGGCCAACTCCTTTAGCACCCTCGGATGCAGTGCATCCGGCCCCATGGACTTGTGTTCGTCCAGCTTTTCTAAATAGTCCTGAACTACTTCTTTCTCCACAGAGGGCTGGTCACCTCCTCCCCATACCGTGCTGCGGAGTGCAGCCGCCTGGGAGCTGACCTTGTCTGTGAAGACAGAGGCAAAAAAAGCATTGAGTACACTAGCTTTCTCCACATCCTCTGTCACTAGGTTCCCTCCCTCATTCAGGAAGGGGCCCACATTTTCCTTGACTTTCTTCTTGTTGCTCACATACCTGAAGAAACCCTTCTTGTTACTCCGAACATCTCCGGCTAGCTGCAACTCCAAGTGTGATTTGGCCTTCCTAATTTCACTCCTGCATGCCTGAACAATATTTATATACTCCTCCCTGGTCATTTGTCCAATCTTCCACTTCTTGTAAGCTGCTTTTTTGTGTTTAAGACGAGCAAGGATTTCACTGTTAAGCCAAGCTGGTCGCCTGCCATATTTACTTTTCTTTCTACACATCGGGATGGTTTGTTCCTGCAACCTCAATAAGGATTCTTTCAAATACAGCCAGCTTGCCTCGACTCCTTTCCCCCTCATGTTATTCTCCCAGGGGACCTTGCCCATCAGTTCCCTGAGGGAGTCAAAGTCTGCTTTTCTGAAGTCCAGGGTCTCTGTTCTACTGCTCTCCTTTCTTCCTTGTGTCAGGATCCTGAACTCAACCATCTCATGGTCACTGCCTCCCAGGTTCCCATCCACTATTGCTTCCTCTACTATTTCTTCCCTGTTTGTGAGCAGCAGGTCAAGAAGAGCTTTTCCCCTAGTTGGTTCCTCCAGCACTTGCACCAGGAAATTGTCCCCTACACTTTCCAAAAACTTCCTGGATTGTCTGTGGACCGTTGTATTGCTCTCCCAGCAGATATCGGGGTGATTAAAGTCACCCATGAGAACCAGGGCCTGTGATCTAGTAACTTCTGTTAGTTGCTGGAAGAAAGCCTCGTCCACCTCATCCCCCTGGTCTGGTGGTCTGTAGCAGACTCCCACCACTACATTACCCTTGTTGCTCACACTTCTAAATTTAATCCAGAGACTCTCAGGTTTTTCTGCAGTTTCATACTGGAGCTCTGAGCAGTCATACTGCTCTCTTACATACAACGCAACTCCCCCACCTTTTCTGCCCTGCCTATCCTTCCTGAACAGTTTATATCCATCCATGACAGTACTCCAATCATGTGAGTTATCCCACCTAGTCTCTGTTATTCCAATTACATCATAATTCCTTGACTGTGCCAGGACTTCCAGTTCTCCCTGCTTGTTCCCCAGGCTTCTTGCATTTGTGTATAGGCATTTAAGATAACTCACCGATCGTCCTGGCACATATAGAGATTAATCCTCTATTAATATCCTTAAATCAGCCACATATTCAGGAATGGCTTCATTTTTGTTTAGATTCCATTTATAAAAACAAAAGTGCTCTATAATCACCAGTGGCTTTGGGGATAGGTGGTTTAGTAGAATTTCCACAATCTCATTTGATTCTACATTTTCTTTCACATATAGTGCCACTCGCACCCCCCCCCCCCCCACCACCCCCCGCGCATGACCTGTTCTGTCCTTCCCACCCCCCACCAGTTCCAAAAGGGCTGGCCTCAGGGAAAATGTCACTGTGGGAGAACTTGTATTTTGGCGCCCCTGGCACCTGCTGCCTCCCCGGGCTCCCCCCTACCCTCTATTGCCCCTGGCCCCACACTGCCTCCCTGGGCTCCCCATCCATCCCCCCATGACACCTGGCCTCCGCTGCCTCCATCACATCCCCGTCACTGTTGTCCCCCACTGCCTCCCACCTCTGCATCCCTCCTGGGCCTGCTGCCTCTCTGGACTCCCAACCCACCACCATCACCCCTGGCGTTTGCTGCCTCCCTTGACCCCCATCCAACCCCCTTTTCCCCTGACTCCCACTGACTCCGCATCCCCCCTGGGCCTGCTGCCACTCTGGGCTCCGAACCCACCACACATCACACCTGGCTTCCGCTACCTCTCCACCCATCCCACCATCATCCCTGCCCCCTGCTGCCTCTCCAGGCTCCTCCATCACCCCAGTACTCCACTACCTACCCCCCCACCTCATTGACTCGAGCTTCTTTCTGTGGCCTTGCACCCAAGGCCCGCCCTTCTCCTTGCCTCTTGACCATGTCACCCACCCCTCCACCACAGTGCACTGGGCAGTGGCGCACGTCACCCACCTGTAAGGCTGGCCCTGGTTCAAAGTAAAGGTGTATGTCATGGGGAAGAGGGGGAGGGACTGCACTCCAACTATTCCTGGGAACATGGGCAACTGACTGTAAATAAGAACACTTCTGAGGGAGCTGGATCCAGAATACAAGGAAGTACAAAGATGGCTTTAAGTCACCATTTCCTCCCTTCCCACCCACAGCGAGTCCTGGCCAGGACACACTGTGCGCCAGAATGGAGAACTGGGGCCTGAGTGTGGATGATTTTGCAAGGTTGGTCCTTAGGCTGCTTCACACTAAAGCTGCTTCCAGACACTTCAGAGGGCAGGCTATAAGGATTCCAGAAAATACAGTTAACATTTGCACTGCTCACCACCTGTATGTGTGTGAGAAGGAAGGAGAGAGAGAGTGAACGTGTTGAAATTTCCAGGCAGACTTACCTATTAATTTCTTGAGAGATTCTAGAAAAGAAAAACAGCTCTTTAAATACCTCCACATTGTTTTATCTCAACTGCATAGTTACAAAATGTAACTGATTTTTATTACAATCCGTATGTCCTGAGAAATAAGTTCCAGCCCAGTCAACCATTATAACACACTGTCAATTGTTAAGCTTCCAGCATTTCTTCATTAAATTGTAGGATTTTCTGCACTAAAATCCATAACTTGATATGTCCCTGTGGTTCATCAGCAGTTTATGGCTAGATTTTTAAAAGTATTAAACTGTCTATCGCCCATTGATTTGAATGGGAGTGAGGTATCTAAATGCCTTTAAAAACTGACCCCGAGTCAGGAATAGTTTTCTTGTCACTTCACTGTAGCTGGGCAAATACTGCAAACTGTGAACAACTTGTTCTTGCCTGTAAATCTATCCTCTTATACCAATTAATTCTTTAGGCTGGAACTGACAATTGGGTTGACCACGATTCACAAATCTCCACACAGCAGATGTTTTGTCTGTGGGTTTCATATGAGCTTAGTGGAAGCAGCAGGTTAAAAATTTAAACCCCCATGAAACTCAGTACAACCACCACCTTTTTCTCATCATCTGAACCATTAACCAGTCTTTCAATAAAGGGGACCGGTCCTTTAATGAGCCTGCAAACAATAGCATTTTCCCAAAACAGACAGGCATTTTTAATCGTTTTCCCCCCACTGAGCAGTTTCATGCCCAGTGGGTCCAGTTTCCTTTTACTTCTATTCTCACTAGGCCTCTCCAGTCACTCTCTGTTTCACTGTGTTCCTGGATTAGGAGCCCAGCCTCCTTGCCATTTATTGTGTCTCTTGCTCTTTGCATAACAATAGCAGTACGAAGAAACCACATCGCAGAGCTGGGTCCCAAATAACTCTTTTTATGAAATGTAAACATGCAAGCAATGTCTAGATGCATACATACTGCTGCCCTGAATGGTCTGTGGTTGCTTCAAAATTACAGAACATGGCCAGAGCCACCAGAGGGCTCTCAGAGACTTTAAAGGGACACTACCCTATTACTACACACAATAACATAGGCATATCAAAGTAATATGGTATCGCCAACCTAAAAGGTTCAACAATCACAAATAACCTCCCCACCCTCCCCGCCAAACAAAAAGCCTCACGGGAGTATAAAACAACCACCACATGTTTTGGCCTGTCTTCTGGTTTCTGGACTCTACCCGCCATCATCCATGTGGGTGATAATCAGAGTTGTTAACTCTCATAAATTTATTGTGAGTAAGATGATTTTGTCCCCTGCTGCAGGAGCGCTTGCCAGAATACCCAGCTGAGATCAGATTTCACACATTGGTGTAAACTGCTCCTTTATGGTGTAGAATTTCCAGCTTCTCCCAAAAATCAAAATAATTAATTCTGTGCTCCCTCCCAGCCCCACATCAATTCATTTTGTGCTTCCCAGCCACACAGATATCCCACCCCCCATCAACTCTGCCCATCCACCTTTTCGGTACCTTTTCGGAACTCCTCAGCTCCACTTTTCCCCTACTCCCGTGACCAGCTCTGCTCCTCCTGCAGCTGTGCATGGTCTACGTACCCCTAAGTACCAACCCCACTTGGAGTTCTTGGTCACACGGCACAGACTGAAGGGGTTTATAGAAGCTGGGCTATTCCAGGCCTGCTGTCAGCATGACATACAGCCAGCATAGGTTATACAGTGTGCACTTGACATAGTTAGTGCACAGGGAGTACTAGAAATTAAATACGGTATCACTTCCAGGGCGTTATTCTGTCTGAGTGGAAGAGACAAAAATCAGGGAGGATTTTCCCATTTGCCCCAGTGCTTTATCTGAGAAAGACAAAAGTGAACTTTTCAACAGAGGAACGTATTTTAATGTACAAGTTGAGACAATAGCTCAAGTTAAGAGAATAATTTCCCAGAGTGAAAAATCAGTGTGGACTTACCTATTTGGTCCAACAATTCATCGAAAAAGAAAAAAAAGTTTTTGTTTTTTAAAAAAAAGGAACTGATTTTCATGTCGAAATTGAGATAATGGCTTAGTTTCCCAGAGTGAGAAATCATTCTGCTTGACCCACTGCCAGTCAAGTTCCCCCATCCCTCCCCATTACTAACTGCTTGTCTCTGCCCACAGCCCCTGTCCAGAAATAGAGTCAGAAATGCAGCAACATTTGAGATTTCACTCTGTAAATTTCCTTCTCACGAGGGTGCCAGGCTGACCCCCATGGAGTTGGAATAATCATTCTTTGATCCACAGAAAATTTGTAGCATGGGCAGGGACCATGTGAGCTTCCCTCTCAAAGACCCATCAATCTGCTCTCACCTGCCCTGTGGCAACACCTGCTAAGTGTTGGAGGGGAGTGCAGACTCCAGGACTTATTCAGTTCTCGATCTGAATTCTGAGGCCTTAAATTAGGTTGTCACTCTCTCTCTCTCTCTCCATAGATTCATATATTTATTTGGAGTATCTGGGGCAGATGATGGAGCAGTCAGCACAGAGGTCAAGGTCCAGTGAGACCCTGCAGATCACAGCAGTTTCAGAAGCCGCTTAGGCTCATGCAGACAGTGGAATGCCTCAAGTCTTTAATGACCCTGATAGTCCTTTGAAAGGCCCCCTGTGACACAGATGCTGAGTCTTTGAATGTCAGGGACAGAGCATAGCAAATCTGTGTTGGTCTCTTGTGTTCCCAGTCCAGCTCTGTCCTGGTGCTGGATGGCTTCAGGGCAAGTCTGCAGCTTTGTATGGCCTGTGTCTCACTGAGGAAAGATATCACAGTCTCAGAGACTCTGGAGTTAATAGATTTTGATATGGGGTGAAGGGGCCTCTTTCTTTTATCCTTGGCCTCCCTTTCCGGCTACTTCCTTTCCCTATGCTCTGTCTGCTGCCTCTTTACACGTTTGTCCCTGTGTCCTACCAACCACCTACTGAACTCCTGCCCTGAAACCCTGATATATGAGCCCCTGACCTTTACCCATCCACAGCTCTGCTTCTTCAAGCCCCAACAGCAGTGCTGACTCTCCTCTCCTTTCTCTGATATGGGATCCTGTCTCTTTCAAATGTATCAGTGTGTGCATGCATGAGAGAGGGAGAGTATTCCTTACTGCTGTGCTCACTGTATTCAGGGTGCACAGACTATAGAACAGCCTACAAAGGGCAGCTGCATGAGCCCCTTACACTGCAGAGTGATGGAATACACCCCTGGATTAACACCCTACACACTATTGTAATCATAATAAAAGGCAGGCCTTGTACGGTATCATTTGAAAAAACTCATAATTTGATGGTCAATAATGTCCTGATCAAATGCGAGTGGCAACATTTTACATAAGGTTATAAGATTCCCCTGTATGATGTAATTAACACATGTTCCATACCCCACAGCACTGCCCAAGCAGAAGTCAGCAAACAGGTCTGTTGTAAACAAAGGAATGTGTGCTTGCCTTAATGTTCATTTAAGCAGTAAATAGAGTCATGAAGCAGGAAGGGGAAAAAAGGAAGCTAAAACAGGCGGGGCAAAAAATCCAGGAATATCCTTCCCCATAAAATCTTTGTCTGCTAGCTCCCAGTTGAAAATGTTTTTTCAAGAGTAGGACTGAAACTGAAAAAAAAGAAGGTGCAAACACCGCAAGACACTTCGCCCCACCCCCATCTGTCTCTGGCATTGCACTTAAGAAGACAAAGGAAAAAAACATTGGACACAGGGAGCTCCTGACCTGAAGAAGTTGGTCAGTAACCTTGATGGAAATAATGTGGAGAGAAATTTTCCTTAAATCTAATATAGTTTGTTAAGTTACGCACAAGTAGGTGTTTTATCTTTATTTTTCTTGCAAACATTTCCAAATGTTATGCCTCATTGCTTGTACTCATTTAAAATCTATTCCTCTGTAATTAATAAACTTGATCTACAGTTTTGTCTAATCCAGTGTATTTAAGATGAAGTGTCTGGGTAACTCTATTTTAACGTAACAAGCTGGCATATTATTCCCTTACAGGAATAATGGATTTTATATATTTGTACTGTTCAGGAGAGGGTTGGGCAGTACAGAACATACATATCTGGGAGAAAATCTGGGTGTGGAGGTGTGTTGGGGTCAAGCTGCAGTATAAACATGCCTGGTGAGAGCCAGCAGGTACACACAGACACTCCGGGTGTGGCTTGCATGATGGAAGGCTGTTTGTGAGCAGCCCAGGAGACATTGGAAGGCACCCAAGGTTGCAGCGCAGTTATGACACAGCCCCACATTGGTCTGAATTGTACTCTGGTATGTCACAAGCACCTCCTGGCTTTAGCTCTGTGTCTGACTCAGCTAGCTCCTGAGTATGTGAAGCAGCCATTGAGTACTCTGAGGATGACAGGGAGGAAGAAGGAGAAAGAGCTCAAAGTTCACCCTGCTCCCTCCTCCCACTTCATGAACATGCTGGCTTGGCCCAGCATTTCCCTGTCTACTCCCATCTTGGAAAATACTGCTCACTCATGCACACTTCTCCTCTTCCCTCCAAGGCCTCTCTCTGCTCCTCAGGGTCAAGGAGGAGAGACGAGGAGGGAGCCTAGCACTGCTGTATAACCATCTCCTCCTCCCTCCTGCCAGTGGGCAACACCTGGGTCTGCAGAACACCACCTGACTGTGCAATGTAGCACAAAGAGGCTGTCCAGGGTACAATATGGAGTGTAGTGCACAATCCTGTACAGTTGTGAGCTCTGAGCCAAAGTCCTGCACGCAGTAGTGAATCCCACTGAAGTCTCTGGGGTGGTGCAGATGAATATCAATGAAAAACTTACCCTTTTCCTGTTTAAGTTTACCTGCCGAATAAAAACAGTTATTTCACTGTGTGCATAGTTTTCAGACTGGACACAGATCTATCATTTCTATGGTGGATCCTTGTGAGCAGTTGAACTCAATGTCTGCATGTAACCTTCTCTTCACCATCAAGTACAGGGAAGGGATGGTGGCCTGAGCCTGGACCAGCTTAGCCAGCCACTTGTTCAGACATGAAAGCTCCTGCATTTCCTATTGCAATTGAACTGGAAATAGTTGAAGTTAGTAGGAATGAGCCCGAGCCACAGTGTTCAGATCAGATTCTGAAGGTTTCCACTGTTTAAGAGAAAATGTGATCTGCTATTAGTTTCAGTCCTGTATCTTGGAAACAACATCTCTGTGTAAATCAATGTGTTGGGTTTGAACTATGAAACTTTAAAATAATTTTGATTTTGAGTGACTTCAGAAATCACCACTTTCCTGGGGCAATGTCCCAGCAGCTGCCACTAGCTGAAATGCTGAGCTAACAATTGCCTGGATTTAAGAAGGAAGGGGCTGGATACTGGTCATTTTTGGTGAAGGACCCTCAGCTTCAGCAGTTGCTTCCCTTTTCACCCATCAAAGCTCAGAATTGTTGATATTAAAGATATACTGAAACTCTGCCTTTTCTCCCAGGCATTTGTCTGGGGAAGAGGAATTAGTAGGTAGTTTTGCATGGTGGGATGAATTTCAAGGAGGAGTGCAGGTGGGGGTGGGGGCAGTTGGGATGAAATCTTATGTTTGATGTTTTTTCCCTGCTGTATGCGTCACCAAATATTGTACAAGCCACAGAGTTCTGGATGAGTTCATCTACAGTAAGTATCACTAATATACTTGTAATTTTTCAGAAATTGTTCCATTTTCTCTTTTAACATTTCAGATTACAATGTTGTTGGGGTATGATTCCTGCAACGTATGTTATGGAAGAACTATATTTCCTAGAGAGGATGGACACAGGAAAAGAGCAAGACAGCAACACTGAACCACCAAAACTATGACACTACATATGTCCTGAGAAACAGATTAGAGTCTGGACTATCTATACCATAAAATGGATGTCAGCCTTCAGTATCTCCTTGCTGAATTGTTGGGTAGTTCTGTACTAAAGTCTACTGGCTCATTTATTGCAAGAGGCTCCAAATCCACACACCCTTCCTTGTATGTGGAATCTCATTCACTGGAGCTCCAGTTAGCAGGAAGGGTGGAGCTACACATCTGTTTGCACAGTCAATCATTAGGATGTTTCAAAACCAAAATGCTTCCATTTTTTTCTGAGGGTAGTAAGATATATGTAATTTTGAAAAATACAATTAATATATTTATGTGGTATAAACCTTCTGTATTTTACTGAAATTGCTTCAATATCCAGGTAAACTTACTTATTTTTTCCATCAATGATTCTAAAGGAGACAAAGAGAGAGAGAGAGAGAGAAAGAGGGAGAGAGAGAAAGAGAGAGCGTGATTTAAATGTATACATCTTGTTTACTCAAAACTATATATTCTCTAAATCTAGGTAACTGTATTAATTAAAAAATCCCCTCAATTAGAAGGTATAAATCAACCATGAAAATCTAAACACTTTCTAGATTTTGTCTTAGCAGAGAATGATAATAACGTATAAAGCACAGCATGTCCCTGGCAGAGCCTGGAATAAAACCTAGTTATCCTGACTTTAGCTAGGTAAATATTGCACTAAGCTACTTTCAAACCTGCTTTTTGGTTCACAAACACGTTCACTGTGACTGTAACTCTGCCCCTTGTGTTATATTTTCTGTGACTATTCCAGCAAATATGTTTGCATTCTCCTGAGCACTGATATGTAAAAGAAGAATGGAGAATATTCATGGAAAGTGAGCTTATAATTATAATTATCTGGGTCACCTTGTTTTCCATTTTCAAAAATTGGAACATTAGCTTTCTCCCAGTCTCCTGGAACTTCCCCAGTGCTCCAAAACCTATTGAAAATCATCACTGACTGTCCAATGAGCTCCTCAACAAGGTCTTTTGAAACTCTTTGATGCAAGTTACCTGGATCTGCAAGTTACCTGATTGAAAAATGTCTAACGTTAGTAGCTTCTGTTTAACATTCTACAGAGAAACTAGTGGAATGGAAAAATGATGAGACATGTAAGCTGTCCTTTCACAGTCCCACCAAGGGAGTGCCTTAGCCCTGTCCCGGGGGACACCTGCAACAAGTTGGAGGGGAGTACAGAATCCGTGGCTCATTCAGCCCTTGGACTTTCTTGTGAGTCATAGAATCATAGAACCATAGAATCTCAGGGTTGGAAGGGACCTCAGGAGGTCATCTAGTCCAACCCCCTCCTCGAAGCAGGACCAAACCCAATTAGATCATCCCAGCCAGGGCTTTGTCAAGCCTGACCTTAAAAACCTCTAAGGAAGGAGATTCCACCACCTCCCTAGGTAACCCATTCCAGTGCTTCACCACCCTACTAGTGAAAAAGTTTTTCCTAATATCCAACCTAAATCTCCCCCTCTGCAACTTGAGACCATTACTCCTTGTTCTGTCATCTTCTACCACTGAGAACAGTCTAGATCCATCCTCTTTGGAACCCCCTTTTAGGTAGTTGAAAGCAGCTATCAAATCCCCCCTCATTCTTCTCTTCTGCAGGCTAAACAATCCCAGTTCCCTCAGCCTCTCCTCATAAGTCATGTGCTCCAGCCCCCTAATCATTTTTGTTGCCCTCCGTTGGACTCTTTCCAATTTATCCACATCCTTCTTGTAGCGTGGGGCCCAAAACTGGACACAGTACTCCAAATGAGGCCTCACCAGTGCCGAAGAGAGGGGAATAATCACGTCCCTCGATCTGCTGGAAATGCCCCTACTTATACAGCCCAAAATGCCGTTAGCCTTCTTGGCAACAAGGGCACACTGTTGACTCATATTCAGCTTTTCGTCCACCCTAACCCCTAGGTCCTTTTCTTCAGATCTGCTGCCCAGCCATTCGGTCCCTAGTCTGTAGCAGTGCATGGGATTCTTCCGTCCTAAGTGTAGGACTCTGCACTTGTCCTTGTTGAACCTCATCAGATTTCCTTTGGCCCAATCCTCTAATTTGTCTAGGTCCCTCTGTATCCTGTCCCTACCCTCCAGCGTATCAAGCACTCCTCCCAGTTTAGTGTCATCTGCAAACTTGCTAAGGGTGCAGTCCACAGCATCCTCCAGATCGTTGATGAAGATATTGAACAAAACCGGCCCCAGCACCGACCCTTGGGGCACTCCACTTGATACCGGCTGCCAACTAGACATGGAGCCATTGATCACTACCCGTTGAGCACGACCATCCAGCCAGTTTTCTATCCACCTTACCGTCCATTCATCCAGCCCATACTTCCTTAACTTGCTGGCAAGAACACTGTGGGAGACTGTATCAAAAGCTTTGCTAAAGTCAAGAAATAGCACATCCACTGCTTTCCCCTCATCCACAGAGCCAGTTATCTCATCATAGAAGGCAATTAGGTTAGTCAGGCATGACTTGCCCTTGGTGAATCCATGCTGACTGTTCCTGATCACTTTCCCCTCCTTTAAGTGGTTCAGAATTGATTCCTTGAGGACCTGTTCCATGATTTTTCCAGGGACTGAGGTGAGACTGACTGGCCTGTAGTTCCCCGGATCTTCCTTCTTCCCTTTTTTTAAAGATGGGCACTACATTAGCTTTTTTCCAGTCATCCGGGACCTCCCCCGATTGCCATGATTTGTCCCTCTATTTGTAACTGACTATCTTTACATGAAATGTATATATATATATGAACATGGCCAGTTGTGGTAGTAGGCTGGAGTGTGATGTGAGAGGTAAATACTTTTCTGCATGAGGTGGACTCTTCCCATGAACTCCACTTTCTATGAGCCACCCAACTGCCATCAGATGGCAACAGTTTCTGCCAAAAATTGGTACTGAATTTGAATATTTAGTATTAATATTTCATGGCTACACATCAAAAATCATATTTAGAATCCCCCAATGTTCTGGTCTCCTGTGTTCATCAGGTTGAAAGCCACCTTTCAGTTATTAATACGAACTCACCCTTTTCCTCTTCAGGAATATCTGGAAAATAAATACATAGAGTCAAACTTTCTACAAATGCACTTTCCATGGGCAAAAATGTTCAGCTGTGCACTCACAGTATGGTGCAAAGCTGGGTTAGGTACTGAGGGGGATTTTCCAAAGCAGTGTATCAGGTTTCTCCAAGACCCCTGAGCACTCTCCATCCTGTGCAATCCTTGAGGGTGAGGCTAGGGCATGTGAAAAGTAATAGATCCCTCCTGAATAATAGGCCTCCTGAATCATAGACACAGCATGGAGGGAGAATGGATGTTGACTGGATTAGTACGCACTGCATCTGCAGACCAGGATTCTATGCATACAGGAAAAGGTTAACTACCAAGGCCACAAGATTCTGTAGCCCAGTAGGTAGAGTACTTATCTAGGAGGGGGAGACCCAGATTCCAGTCCCCTTGCTCCAGTGACTGTCTGATTATCCAATAATCTTCAAAAGGAGGGCTAGAATTGTATCACGTATGAAACTGTACTAAGGTATCAGCTTCACAGTGTTAAGTGAGTTGTGTTAAACTTACTCTAAACTGTGTGACCTCCACCCCTCATTTAAAATGGCCATGCGAGACAGCTAAACAGCCCCACCTAAAACAAAGGGACTATGAGAGCCTACCCAGTAATTTGAGTTTTGTGGGTGTAGAGCTCGAAGGGGCAACCACCGTCTTTGGGCATTTCTACACTACAATCTTAAATTGACCTATGTGAGGTTGACTTACAGCCACCGCAGTAATTACTGTGGAGGCTCATGTCGACATTACCCTCCTGCAGGGCCGGCGCTATAACTAGGTGACCCTAGGTGGTTGCCTAGGGCACCAGGATTTGGTGGGCGGCGGGCGGCTGCTTCCTGCCTCCCGGCTCCACACTCAGCTCCTCTGGCCCACGGGCGGTGGGGTGGGCTAAGCTCCTGGGGGCAGGGGAGCTGGCTGGGGGGGGGCGGCATTGTGGGGAGGGGGGCGGCATTGCGGGGGAGGGGAGCGCAGGGCTGGTGCAAGGAAGTTTCACCCTGCCCTCCTGCTGTCAGTGGTGCATGTCCTCACCAGAAGCACTTGCACTGCCTGAAGATGGGCATTGTGCGGGTGGGGGTGGGGGGTGAGAGCCAGGGCTTTCAGCTCCACTCAGCTTCCCACCGGGAGCCCAGCTCCTGCCCCCCCCAACCCCAGGACTTTTGGCCTCTGCACTCACAGCTGAGAGTGGGGGGGTGTGGGGGAAGTTGGCCGGGCTTCTCGCCTACAGCATGTAGATCTGCACCCAGAGTCTGGTCAGCTGCCGTGCTCCTTGCATGGAGTGGGGAGCTGGGACCCCAGGGAGCAGCAGGACTCCCAGCAGTAAGTGGGGAGCCTGGGTGGCAGCACAGCTTGGAGTGGAGACCAAGCAGCAGCCCAGCTGAGGAGCTGGGAGCCAGTTTTCTTGTCCAGCAAGCTGTGAAATTCACAAGACACCCAAGAGCTGAGGTAAGGAACACGGTGTCTACACAGACACTGCATCGCCCTAACTACACTGACATAAGATGTATGCCTCACGTGCAGGTGGAGTTAACAGTTGGTGTAGCAGGGCACTTACTTTGGCAGGAGGAAGGTTGTATTGTAGACACTGACATAGTTAGGTCGACATAAGCTGCCTTAAAAGGCATAAGCTGCCTAACTCTGTAGTGTAGATAAACTCTCAGTGAGACAGAGGCTCTGTCTACACTACGGTCTACACTCAGGTCTACACTACGGACCTTATAGCAGCACAGCTGTGCTCCTACAGCCGTGCCGCTGTAAGGGCTCCCGTGAAGCCACTCTTTGCCAGCAGGAGAGAGCTCTTCTGCCAGCAAAATAAAATCACCCCCAATGAGCGGCGGTAGCTTTGTCAGTGGGAGAGTGTCTCCCGCTGACATAGTGCTGCCCACCCCGGCGCTTTTTTGTTGGTAAAACTTTTGTTGGTTGGGGTGTGAAAAAACACACCCTTGAGCAACAAAAGTGTAGTGTAGACATAGCCAGAGACAAGACAAGCAGAGGCAGAGAGAGTCACAGCAAGCAAGACTCATAGACTTTAAGGTCAGAAGGGACCATTATGATCATCTAGTCTGACCTCCTGCATAATGCAGGTCACAGAATCTCACCCACCCACTCCTGGAATAATCCTCTCACCTCTGTCTCAGCTATTGAAGTCCTCAAATGATGGTTTAAAGACTTCAAGATGCAGAGAAACCTCCAGAAAGTGACCCATGCCCCATGCTGCAGAGGAAGGTGAAAAACCTACAGGGCCTCTGCCAATCTACCCTGGAGGAAAATTCCTTCCCGACCCCAAATATGGCGATCAGCTGAACCCTGAGCATGTGGGCAAGACTCACCGGCCAGACACCCAGGAAAAAGTTCTCTGTAGTAACTTCTACAAAGCCAAAAGCAGAGTGAGAGAAAGCCACGGAAACACAACCTGGAAGCACAGTAAAGTGGCCATGAAATAAAGCTTTTTTTCTATGCAGAGTGCTGGATGGAAAGGCAGGCTGGCAACAGTGAGCAAAGGAACTGTCTCCTCTTTTTGTTTTTTCCTGCATTCAGAGAAGGAGGACTTTGTGCACTGCTTGTAAATAAACAAGATACCACTAAATAAAATATCAGACTCCACTGTCAATTTCTATTCCCAGCAGTAACATCCCCAGAGCCCTAAACTTTGGTGGACCACTCAGGTCAAAATGGAAAGTAATAATAACAAAAATTAAAGTCCAAGAATGGTTGTGTTTGTCTTAGTAATGAAATTATCCCAAGTAAAAAATCATCTACTTTCATGAACTGTAGATTCAAATTATGGTTCGAAATGTGGCCTCTCTATTGTCTGACTCTATGCAAAGATTGACTCTTCTTGCAGTCAAATAATTCAACAGTTATTCCATTGCAAATTTAGAAACAATCCTGGTGTATCAGGGTACCATGTGAAAAAAGGGATGGGTGGTGAAATGAAATAGTATAGGGCTTATACAACACAGTGTATAATGTTTAAAAATATCAGTGGAGACTCACCCTTACTCTTTTTCACTTTCTCTGCAAAAAGAAGGAAACATTTCAGTGTGTGAATATTTTTGCCCATACAGGGCTTAGATAAGGTTTTCTATGGAAGAAGGAGTTGGATACGGAACAAGCTATTTGGAAAATCAAAGGAAGGGAATATTGGAAGCAACCTGCTATGAGCTATCAAGTACAGGTAAAACACGGGGATATCTCATTATAAGGTTGAGCTAGGTCTTCTTTTTCTGCCTGGAACTGTTTCCTGAAAAGAAAGGAGCATAAAGACCCTGATAAAGGGAAAATCCTGATGCATTCTTATTTATGTAGTTGCTATGTCACCTCCATAATTAAAGTTAATGGGGATTGGGGAGACTCTGCACTACTTACACCCCTCCATGGGGACCAGGGAGCAACAAAAAGCCAACAGGTAGAGAACAGGAGAGGAGAAAAACTTTCTTACTCATCTGGCTGCATCTTCATTAGCTTTGGGCTGTCGTAGGTGTGAAGAACCTTTTCACTAATCATTTGTTTATGGAGGGAGCGTAACCTCAGATAAGGGTGGATGGTGGGGCATGGAACAGGGGGTGGGATTTTCACTTGCTCCTAATGCCCTCCTCATCCCACTCTAACAAGTCGTATTTGTCTCTTCAACTGCCCCATGAGAGCTTTAAGGGGCAGCCTTAATGCTCTCAAAGAGCTGGTCCTGAGGGCGCTGAAGAACCTGGTAAGTTTTTCAGGCCAGTGTGGGATTCTGGGGGATTGTGACAGGGAGCCTGGTCTAACTTAAAATCCTTTTATAGGGACTGGGTAGTCTTGACTCCAGAAATCCCCAAGGAACAGAAAGATTTCTCACAGGGTCGGGGGCGCTACAGTTCACACCCATAGCCCTCTCCACAGAGGCCTGGGAGAAGCAGGTGGTGGGGAGCAGCCAGATGGAGTAGAGAAATGGTTTTACATTCCCTGAAACAATGTGCCTGAGGGTCCAAGTATTCACACGAGGGAGCACTGGCAGCTGTCTGCAGCCTTCACTCTATCTTCATAGAGTTTTTGGGTGGGAATTACATCATGTGAATGGTTCATTCCTGCTGTTTGAAGGCACAGCTAACATAGAATCATAGAATCATAGAATCTCAGGGTTGGAAGGGACCTCAGGAGGTCATCTAGTCCAACCCCCTGCTCAAAGCAGGACCAACCCCAACTAGATCATCCCAGCCAGGGCTTTGTCAAGCCTGACTTTAAAAACCTCTAAGGAAGGAGATTCCACCACCTCACTAGGTAGCCCATTCCAGTGCTTCACCACCCTACTAGTGAAAAAGTTTTTCCTAATATCCAACCTAAACCTCCCCCTCTGCAACTTGAGACCATTACTCCTTGTTCTGTCATCTTCTACCACTGAGAACAGTCTAGATCCATCCTCTTTGGAACCCCCTTTTAGGTAGTTGAAAGCAGCTATCAAATCCCCCCTCATTCTTCTCTTCTGCAGGCTAAACAATCCCAGTTCCCTCAGCCTCTCCTCATAAGTCATGTGCTCCAGCCCCCTAATCATTTTTGTTGCCCTCCGTTGGACTCTTTCCAATTTATCCACATCCTTCTTGTAGCGTGGGGCCCATAACTGGACACAGTACTCCAAATGAGGCCTCACCAGTGCCAAATAGACGGGAATAATCACGTCCCTCGATCTGCTGGAAATGCCCCTACTTATACAGCCCAAAATGCCGTTAGCCTTCTTGGCAACAAGGGCACACTGTTGACTCATATTCAGCTTTTCGTCCACTGTAACCCCTAGGTCCTTTTCTGCAGACATCAGACATCTTTCAGAGGTAGATGGAGGGACAGAGTTTAGGAAACATAACTTTTTCTTTCCTACAAAAGTCAGGCTGCTGGTGAGCTGAGACCATTGCTCATCTTTCTATCCAGTATTGTCTCGTTTCAGTGTGCGCCCCATCTGTCTGTATCCCTCTCTTTTCTCTTGGTAATCATTCTTATCAGCTACAATATGTACTAAATAATTAAATGTGTAATAAATATGAAATGCCAAATCTTATGTTTTGGCTAATTTTAAGGAAGTGCAAGTTTATTTACTCTTCAGAAATTGGACAGAAAGATTCAGGTCTGGGAAACACTCCAGGCATGTTTGGGTTTTCCAGGCAAGGCAGATCTGTGTGTGGTTTCATGGCATTTCACCCCCCGGGCCCCCGGCCCCCCAGCCCCCAGTTTTGGAAAATGTCACCCTGGGAGAATTTGTATTTTGGCACACTCGCACCTGCTGCCTCCCTGGGCTCCCCTCCTACCTGCTATTTCACCTGGCCCCCCACTGCTTCCCTAGCCCCCCATCCATCCCTCCATTTCATCTGGCCTCGCTGCCTCCATCACCTCCACATCACTGCTGGCCGCCACTGCCTCCCACCTCCACATTCCCCCTGGGCCTGCTGCCTCTCTGGGCTCCCAACCCACCCCTCCATCACACCTGGCCTCTGCTACCTCTCCACCCATCCCACCATCATCCCTGCTCCCTGTTGCCTCCCCAGGCTCCCCACTCCCCCATTACCCCCTAGTCCCACTACCTACCCCCCCAACCACATTGACCTGAGCTTCCTTCTGTGGCATAGCACCCAAGCCTGCCCTTCTCCTTGCCTCTTGACCATGTCCCCTTCCCCCCCCCTCGACCACAGTGCACTGGGCAGTGGCCAACGTCACCTTCCTGTAAGGCTGGCCCGGGTTCAAAGTAAAGGTGTATGTCATGGGGAAGAGGGGGAGGGACTGCACTCCAGCTATTCCTGGGAACACGGGAAACTGTAGGTAAGAGCACTTCTGAGGGAGCTGCTGTCAGTGTCAGGGACTGTATCCAGAATACGAGGAAGTACAAAGATGGCTTTAAGTCACCATTTCCTCCCTTCCCACCCACAGCGAGTCCTGGCCAGGACACACTGTGCGCCAGAGCGGAGAACTGGGGACTGAATGTGGATGATTTTGCAAGATTGGTCCTTAGGCTGCTTCAGAGTCACGCTGCTTCCAGACACTTCAGAGGGCAGGATGGAAGGATCCCAGAAAATACAGTTAACATTTGCACTGCCCACCACCTCTCGTGTGTGTGAGTGAGAGAGAAGAGAATCATAGAATCACAGAATCTAAGGTTTGGAAGGGACCTCAGGAGGTCATCTAGTCCAACCCCCTGCGCAAAGCAGGACCAACCCCAACTAAATCATCCCAGCCAGGGCTTTATCAAGCTTGACCTTAAAAACCTCTAAGGAAGGACATTCCACCACCTCCCTAGGTATCCCATTCCAGTGCTTCACCACCCTACTAGTGAAAAAGTTTTTCCTAATATCCAACCTAAAACTCCCCCTCTGCAACTTGAGATCATTACTCCTTGTTCTGTCATCTTCTACCACTGAGAACAGTCTAGATCCATCCTCTTTGGAACCCCCTTTTCAGGTAGTTGAAAGCAGCTATTAAATCCCCCCTCATTCTTCTCTTCTGCAGGCTAAACAATCCCAGTTCCCTCAGCCTCTCCTCATAAGTCATGTGCTCCAGCCCCCTAATCATTTTTGTTACCCTCTGCTGGACTCTTTCCAATTTATCCACATCCTTCTTGGGCCCCAACCGTGGGGCCCAAAACTGGACACAGTACTCCAAATGAGGCCTTGCCAGTGTCGAATAGAGGAGAATCATCACGTCCCTTGATCTGCTGGAAATGCCCCTACTTGTACAACCCACAATGCCGTTAGCCTTCTTGGCAACAAGGGCACACTGTTGACTCATATTCAGCTTTTCGTCCACTTTATCCCAAGGTCCTTTCCTGCAGAATGGCTGCCCAGTCATTCAGTCCCTAGTCTGTAGCAGTGCATGGGATTCTTCCGTCCTAAGTGCAGGACTCTGCACTTGTCCTTGTTGAACCTCATCATATTTCTTTTGGCCCAATCCTCTAATTTGTCTAGGTGCCTCTGTATCCTATCCCTACCCTCCAGCATATCAACCACTCCTCCCAGTTTAGTGTCATCTGCGAACTTGCTAAGATGAGATGAGAGAGAGAGTGAACCTGTTGAAATTTCCAAGCAGACTTACCAATTAATTTCTCGAACGAATCTGGAAAAGAAAAACAGCTCTTTAAATACCTCCACATTGTTTTATCTCAACTGCATAGTTACAAAATGTAACTGTTTTTTATTACAGTCCATATGTTCTGAGAAATAAGTTCCAGCCCAGTCAACCGTTATAACACACTGTCAATTGTTAAGCTTCCAGTATTTCTTCATTAAATTGTAGGATTTTCTGCTCAAAAATCCATAGCTTGATATGTCCCTGATTCACCAGCAGTTTACGGCTAGATGTTTAAAGGTAATAAACTGTCTGTCTCTCATTGATTTCAATGGGAGTTAGGTATCTAAATGCCTTTAAAAACTGGCCCTTGGTTCTGTAAGCAAAATTCACAGTTATTGATTTTAAAACCCAATGTCAAGCTGTGATCAATGGATTTAAAACCCAGTGTCGAAACTATGTTGGATTAAGGCCTATGTGGTTCTGTTCCTGGGATCAGACCCTAGGCTGTATCAAACCTAAGCTGTTACAGACATTTATGTGGACTGGATGATGTAAAGATTTTAAAAAGACAATAAATATATGTATATCCTCTTGATCTTCTCTGAGTTAAACTGCTGAAAAATCCATACAGACTTACTAATTCCCTTCTTGACAGATCCTGAAAAAAAGAAACATATTGAAGTGTAAGCACATTGCTTTATCCAAACTACATCATTATAAAATATACCCTGATTTTGTCAACTAGAAATTTGTCCTAAATGATAAGCTACAGAAGAACAATACTTTGGGGATTTTAACTAGATAATATTAAAACATTATCACCATAAACTCCTATTGTGGAGGCGCACTGGTTCTAAAATGGTTAAGGGTTGAGATAAGCTCATTTTATTTAAAAGGTGATTTTCCCAAGTGCTCTAAAATACATATATGATGTCAATGGTGCTTCTGTACCTTAATTGTATTTCCTGGTTTTCAGACATTTAAGTATAATTTGCAAGTGACAATGGTATGGAATGGAATGCTATGAGACACAGTCTGCATTCACAAAGTTTTCGGTGAGTGAATAGTGCTCTTCCAGAAGTAGGTGTCATAGTGTTTTATAAAGGTGGGTAATGAATTGTATCTTCATTTTACAGAAGTGTAAACTGAGGCACAGACAGCAGAAGACACTTGACTGTGGTCATATAAAAAGTGTGTGTCAGAGTTAGGAATCGTTTTCTTGTCACTTCACTGTAGCTGGGCAAATACTGCAAACTGTGAACAACATGTTGTTGCCTGTAAAATTATCCTCTTATAACAATGAATTCTTTAGCTGGAAATGACAATTAGGTTGACCATGATTCACACATCTCCATGCAGCAGATTTTTTTTCTGTGGGTTTAATATGAGCTCTTAGGGTAGGCAGCAGGTTATAAATTTAAGCCCCCATGAAACTCAGTACAACCACCACCTTTTTCTCATCTGACCATTAACCATTATATACACTTCCAGTCACTCTCTGTTTCACTGTGTTCCTGGATTAGGAGCCCAGCCTCCTTGCCATTTATTGTGTCTCTTGCTCTTTGCATAACAATAGCAGTACGAAGAAACCACATCGCAGAGCTGGGTCCCAAATAACTCTTTTTATGAAATATAAACATGCAAGCAATGTCTAGATGCATACATACTGCTGCCCTGAATGGTCTGTGGTTGCTTCAAAATTACAGAACATGGCCAGAGCCACCAGAGGGCTCACAGAGAATTTAAAGGGACACTACCCTATTACTACACACAATGACATAGGCATATCAAAGTAATATGGTATCGCCAACCTAAAAGGTTCAACAATCACAAATAACCTCCCCACCCTCCCCGCCAAACAAAAAGCCTCATGGGAGTAAAAAACAACCACCACATGTTTTGGCCTGTCTTCTGGTTTCTGGACTCTACCCGCCATCATCCATGTGGGTGATAATCAGAGTTGTTAACTCTCATAAATTTATTGTGAGTAAGATGATTTTGTCCCCTGCTGCAGGAGCGCTTGCCAGAATACCCAGCTGAGATCAGATTTCACACATTGGTGTAAACTGCTCCTTTATGGTGTAGAACTTCCAGCTTCTCCCAAAAATCAAAATAATTAATTCTGTGCTCCCTCCCAGCCCCACATCAATTCATTTTGTGCTTCCCAGCCACACAGATATCCCACCCCCCATCAACTCTGCCCATCCACCTTTTCGGTACCTTTTCGGAACTCCTCAGCTCCACTTTTCCCCTACTCCCGTGACCAGCTCTGCTCCTCCTGCAGCTGTGCATGGTCTACGTACCCCTAAGTACCAACCCCACTTGGAGTTCTTGGTCACACGGCACAGACTGAAGGGGTTTATAGAAGCTGGGCTATTCCAGGCCTGCTGTCAGCATGACATACAGCCAGCATAGGTTATACAGTGTGCACTTGACATAGTTAGTGCACAGGGAGTACTAGAAATTAAATACGGTATCACTTCCAGGGTGTTATTCTGTCTGAGTGGAAGAGACAAAAATCAGGGAGGATTTTCCCACTTGGACCAGTGCTTTATCTGAGAAAGACAAAAGTGAACTTTTCAACAGAGGAACGTATTTTAATGTACAAGTTGAGACAATATCTCAAGTTAAGAGAATAATTTCCCAGAGTGAGAAATCAGTGTGGACTTACCTATTTGATTCAGCAATTCATCTGAAAAGGAAAAAAAGTGATTTTTTAAAAAAAATAGGAACTGACTTTAGTGTCCAAATTAAGATAACGGATTAGTTTCCCAGAGTGAGAAATCATTCTGCTTGACCCACTGCCAGTCAAATTCCCCCATCCCTCCCCATTACTAACTGCCTGTCTCTGCCCACAGTCCCTGTCCAGAAATACAGTCACAGAAATGCAGCTGGAAGGGAAAAAAAGGAAGCTCAAACAGGCAGGGCAAAAAATCCAGAAACATCCTTCCCCATAAAATCTTTGTCTGCTAGTTCCCAGCTGAAAATGTTTTTCAAGAGTAGGACTGAAACTGAAAACAAAGAAGGTGGAAACACCGCAAGACACTCCAGCCCTGCCCCTGTCTGTCTCTGGCATTACACTTAAGAAGACAAAGGAAAACAAACATTGGACTCAGGGAGCTCCTGACCTGAAAAATTTGGTTAGTAACCTTGATGGAAATAATGTGTGTTGTTAGACGGCTACCTGTGTGGTGCTCTGCTCTGTTCAATGTTGATATCAGTTGGCTGCATGCCTGTTCCCTCTGTATGCTGCCCCAGCTCTGCGCAGATAGCTAACACAGCAGACCCGAGAGAACCCCCAAAGACCACAGACTCTAGTAAGGTAGGAAGGCATGTCGGCCCGGTTTATTGTCGAAGAGAAACACAATCTCTAGGTCCCCGGATTATAAATTATAACTCTACGGTTTATTGCTAGTCCCTATGTGCACCCTGGCAATGGACACAGCTTAGTTAGTGGTGGGACTTCCCACAGCCCCCGAGGCTGGACAAAGACAACTCCTCGGGGGTGAATTCTTATACACAGCTACAAACAAGTTACACATCACTCCTGACATATTGAGGTGCAAGCCTTCTACGTAACAAGGTACAACCCCTTTACGCAGTAAGGTGCCGCCTCCCACCTTGTACATGTTGGTTCGAACAAAACAACTCCATCCATCATATTACCCTCTTGCCCCTGTCTTTAGGATGGGCCAGCCTGTTCCTTGTTATCTGTGTGGAATGTACAAGTGTTCTGATACGTTTTAGGTTTGTGTACTTTTGCAACATCAGCCCTTTCCTTGCCAACTTCTGTGGGCAGGACCTGCCTTTGGCTCACAGCTTAACTTTGCTTTATGTTAGCAAAGTTTTGACCATTACTATAGCTCAGGCCTTAGGCCTCATACTGGGCCTCTGATACAAGGGTTTATGCTTCAGGGCCTCACCTTAGTACATTGTGGAGAGAAATTTTCCTTAAATCTAATATAATTTGTTAAGTTACGCACAAGTAGGTGTTTTATATTTATTTTTCTTGTAACCAATTCCAAATGTTATGGCTCATTACTTGTACTCATTTAAAATCTATTCCTCTGTAATTAATAAACTTGATCTACAGTTTTGTCTAATCTAGTGTATTTAAGATGAAGTGTCTGTGTAACTCTATTTTAAGGTAACAAACTGGCATATTATTCCCTTATAGGAATGTAAGCAGAGTCAGGATGAGCTCCACCCTGACATCTGGTGGTGAGTTGTGGCACGTTGTGGAAAAGAACTTCAGGGGCTGGCCTCATTTACATAGGCACACCCACCTGCCTAGCATGAGCCCATAGCAGCCCAAATGGTCACTTTGGCTGCTGTCGGATCCCCGGTTTTTCTGTTATTGGGCAGGAAGAATAAACTGTTATTATACTGATTATGTGAATCAAGGACAGTGGAACTGTACTTGTCCTTTTGTTATGATGGAAGGACTCACCATCAACTAAACAGCACTCGCTAGGCAAGGGACATCGGTTCCAAAACCCAATGAATTGAGAGAGGTTGGGGATAGGTACTAGTATTTGGCGGTGGTGGGCCTGAAACACCAGTTGCACCTCTTTCTCCATGGTGGAATATCAGAGCTAATTTTGAATTCATTCGGAGTCTAGTTACAGGCTGCTGAGCTGAAATCACTTTTGGTGAATGGTGCATGAGCACTAAGGCTCCCCTTATTACAAGCTGAAATCACTAAAGAGCTAAAATTATTAAAAGCTTAAATCACTGAGCACTGTGTTAAGTAGTGGGGGAGCCTGAAGATATATTGCTGAGAGGCTGGCAGAGCAGTTTGCGGAACAGCTGGTGGAGCGGAGTTGCTGGTGGAGTGGAGAGGCTTGTGGGAAGGCTGGTGAAGAGGAGCTGCTGGCAGAGTGGAGCAATTTGCGGGACAGCTAGTGCAGCTTGTGGGACGATTGGTGGAGTGGAGCTGCTGGCGGAGCGGAGCAGCTCATGGGATGGCTGGCTGAGCGAAGCCCCACAGAGGGGCGGGGAAGTCAGCTTCGAACCATGTAAGGTGCCCCTTACCTCTCCCCTCCCCATTTCCACCCAGACTTGGGCGGAGGGCAGGGGGTAACACTCTGCAGATTAACTTTTGAACTCTGGGGCTGGACTTTTGGGTTGTTGGACTATTGGGACTTTGGGTGTTTTTTTGGGTTGCTGAACTCAAGAGACTTTTGGGTTGTTGGACTCAAAAACCAAAGGGAAAGGACATGGCCCAATTTGCTGGGGTGGGTCTTTGCTCATGGTTTGGTTTATGAACCCTAGTTGTGGTGTTTTCCCAATTTAATGCGGATATCGTTTACCTCATGTTATTAACAATTTTCTGCTACACCGAGACTCTGTGCTTGTGAGAGGGGAAGTATTGCCTTTCTGAGGCAACCAGGGGTGTGTGTAAGATTTTCCCAGGTCACTGGGTGGGGGCTCGAGCCGGTTTTGCATTGTGTTGTTGAGAGGGAACCCCTATGTACTGAACTCGGCCCTTACTGCTATCAACTCGGCCCGGCAGAAGGGTTACAGGAATAATGGACTTTATATATTTGTACTGTCCAGGAGAGGGCTGGGCAATACAGGACATACATTTCTGGGGAAAATCTGGGACTGAGGGTGTGTTGGGGTCAAGCTGCAGTACAAGCAAGCCTGGTGAGAGCCAGCAAGTACACACACACTCAGGGTGTGGCTTGCATCCTGGAAGGCTGTTTGTGAGCAGCCCAGGGGACATTGTAAGGCACCCAAGGTTGCAGCGCAGTTATGACACAGCCCCACATTGGTCTGAATTGTACCCTGGTATGTCACAAGCACCTCCTGGCTTTACCTATGTGTCTGATTCAGCTAGCTCCTGAGTATGTGAAGCAGCCATTGAGCACTCTGAGAATCATAGAATCATACAAGATTAGGGTTGTACGAGACCTTGGGAGGTCATCTAGTCCAACCCCCTGCTCAAAGGAGGACTGTAGCGGGGTGGTCACCCCACTCCAGCTCAGAAGGGGTTAAAATCTAGCCCTTGGGGAAAGGGCTGGGGCAGAGAACTAATCAGGGAAGAGGTGGGAGGTAGCCAGTGAGGGCTTGCCAAGCGAGTATAAAAGAGGGCAGACCAGACGGGATAGTCAGTCTCTCTCTAGCCTTGGAGAGAGATGGACCTGGCTGCCTCAAAGAGCAAAGGGTTCCTTTGACGACGCAGTGCTGGGGAAGGGCGGGAGGAGGTGGGGAAGTTCCAGCCTGGCAAAGCCCCAGGCAGAGGCCTTGCTGTCAGGGACAGAGGAGGTACTAGGGCTGTGGGGGAGCAGTAAGGGAAGGAAGAGGCAGATGGTCCAACCCCCTGGCTGATGATGAGTGGCCAATTCAGACTGCAGTTTGTCCCTGAGGGAAGGGGATAGAGGAAGACAGGCAATGGGCCACTGAGGCGGGGAGGACCCCTGAGTGTGGGGGCACTGCTGCGAGACAGTACCCCAGAGAAGGAGCATGTGGGCCGGGAGGGATGCGGGCCTGAAGTACAGTGGCGAGGTGGAGACTAGGAAGCAGGTACCTGTAGACAGACACGGGCCAGCAGGAGGCGCTCTGAGGCTGGATGAGCTAATTCCTGGACTGACCAACAGGAAGCACCATGGCAGTGAGTGCACAGCGTGCTACAAGGACCAATACCAACTAAATCATCCCAGCAAGGGCTTTGTCAAGCTCAGCCTTAAAATCCTCTAAGGAGGGAGATTCCACCACCTCCCGAGGTAACCCATTCCAGTGCTTCACCACCCTCCTAGTGAAATAGTGTTTCCTAATATCCAACCTAGACCTCCCCTACTGCAACTTGAGACCATTGCTCCTTGTTCTGTCATCTGCCACCACTGAGAACAGCCTAGCTCCATCATTTTTGGAACCCCCACTTCAGGTAGTTGAAAGCAGATATAAAATCCCCCCTCACTCTTCTATTCTGCAGACTAAATAACCCCAGTTCTCTCAGCCTCTCCTCGTAAGTCAAGTGCCCCAGCCCCCTAATCATTTTCGTTGCCCTCTGCTGGACTCTCTCCAATTTGTCCACATCCTTTCTGTAGTGGGGGGCCCAAAACTGGATGCAATACTCCAGATGGGGCCTCATCGGTGCTGAATAGAGGGGAATAATCACTTCCTTTGATCTGCTGGCAATGCCGTTAGCCTACTTGGCAACAAGGGCACACTGCTGACTCATATCCAGCTTCTCATCCACTGTAATTCCCAGGTCCTTTTCTGCAGAACCGCTGCTTAGCCAGTCGGTCCCCAGCCTGTAGAGGTGCATGGGATTCCTCCGTCCTAAGTGCAGGATTCTGCACTTGTCCTTGTTGAAACTCATCACATTTCTTTTGGCCCAATCCTCCAATTTGTCTAGGTCGCTCTGGACCCTATCCCTACCCTCCAGCATATCTAGTTCTCCCCCCATCTTAGTGTCATTTGGGAACTTGCTGAGGGTGCAATCCATACCATCATCTAGATCATTAATAAAGATGTTGAACAAAACCGGCCCTAGGACTGACCCCTGGGGCACTCCGCTTGATACTGGTTGCCACTTGACATCGAGTCATTGATCACTACCCGTTAAGCCCGACAATCTAGCCAGCTTGCTATCCATCTTATAGTCCATTCATCCAATCCATACTTTTTAACTTGCTGGCAACAATACTGTGGGAGACCGTATCAAAAGCTTTGCTAAAGTCAAGATATATCACATCCACTGCTTTCCCCACAGAGCCAGTTATTTCATCATAGAAGGCAATCAGGTTGGTCAGGCATGACTTGCCCTTGGTGAATCCATGTTGACTGTTCCTGATCACCTTCCTCTCCTCCAAGTGCTTCAAAATGGTTTTCTTGAGTACCTGCTCCATGATTTTTCCAGGGACTGAGGTGAGGCCTATAGGTGAGGTGAGGTCTATAGTTCCCCGGATTCTCCTTTTTCCCTTTTTTAAAGATGGGCACTACATTAAGGTGAGCCTTGAGTGGTCCTGACTGTTATAAAAAGGCAGTCTGCTGCGAACCAGCTGAGCGGAGATCAGCAGAGAGGCTAACAAAGGGAGTTTGCCTGGGATCTGTCTGAGAGGAGGTACGCTAAGTGCTGCGTTAGGAGGACCGTGTTGGTGAGTATATGAGTGTCCGTTGCAAGGACAGTTTGGCAGTTTGACCATGTGCTTGATTGTTTGATTACTTGTTTGAAAAGTGGGAATTGGGAGTGCTTTGTTCCAGGTGAGCCTTGAGTGGGCCTGACTGTTATAAAAAGGCAGTCTTCTGCGAACCAGCTGAGAGGCTAACAGAGGGAGTTTGCCTGGGAGTTCGCCTGTGGGGAGCCTACTGAGGCTTTCCTCTTGCAGGTTTCTCTGAGTAGCTTCTGCCACAGGTGAGGAAGCTCTTAGAAGGAAGAGACTATGGATGCTGAGCGTTCAGCTGTTGTGACCTGCACAGGATGTGCCATGTTTGTCTTTCTTCCACAGGATAGAAGCGACTTTGTTTGTACAAAATGCAAGCTGATCTCCATATTGGAGGAGAAGATTCAAGGTCTGGAGAAACGAGTATCAACCCTGCATTCCATAAGTGAGAATGAGGATTTCCTGGATAGACATCAGGACATGCTTCCATGGGCACAATGTTCTGAAGATTCAGAGCAAGCTACAAAGCGAGGGCAGAAGGCCAGTGAGGAAAATTGGTGGCATGTGACCTCCAGAAGAGGAAAGAGTACCAGAAAAGTCCGTATACCAGAAACGCAGATTCAGATGAGCAACCGTTTTCATGTTCTCTCCACAGGTACTAGTGCAGAGAGTGGAGTGGATGATACATCTGAGGGAAGAGAACAAAAGGAGACTCCACTGATTGGAAGGCATGAGATGCACCATCCTAGGGATGGGGGTTCCACGACCATCACTCCCAAGAGAAAGAGGCGGGTGGTGGTGGTCGGGGACTCCCTCCTCAGGGGGACTGAGTCAGCTATCTGCCGCCCTGACCGGGAAAACCGAGAGGTGTGCTGCTTGCCAGGGGCTAGGATTCATGATGTGACGGAGAGACTGCTGAGACTCATCAAGTGCTCAGATCGCTACCCCTTCCTGCTTCTCCATGTGGGCACCAATGATACTGCCAAGAATGAGCTTGAGCGTATCACTGCAGACTATGTGGCTCTGGGAAGAAGGATAAAGGAGTTTGAGGTGCAAATGGTGTTCTCGTCTATCCTCCCTGTGGCAGGAAAAGGCCGGGGTAGAGACCGTCATAGAATCATAGAATCATAAGTATCAGAGGGGTAGCCGTGTTAGTCTGGATCTGTAGATCTGTTGCATCCGAAGAAGTGGGTATTCACCCATGAAAGCTTATGCTTCAATACCTCTGTTAGTCTATAAGGTGCCACAGGACCCTTTGTCGCTTCTATAGAATCATAGAATCTCAGGGTTGGAAGGGACCTCAGGAGGTCATCTAGTCCAACCCCCTGCTCAAAGCAGGACCAACCCCAACTAGATCATCCCAGCCAGGGCTTTGTCAAGCCTGACCTTAAAAACCTCTAAGGAAGGAGATTCCACCACCTCCCTACGTAACCCATTCCAGTGCTTCACCACCCTACTAGTGAAAAAGTTTTTCCTAATATCCAACCTAAACCTCCCCCTCTGCAACTTGAGACCATTACTCCTTGTTCTGTCATCTTCTACCACTGAGAGCAGTCTAGATCCATCCTCTTTGGAACCCCCTTTTAGGTAATTGAAAGCAGCTATCAAATCCCCCCTCATTCTTCTCTTCTGCAGGCTAAACAATCCCAGTTCCCTCAGCCTCTCCTCATAAGTCATGTGCTCCAGCCCCCTAATCATTTTTGTTGCCCTCCATTGGACTCTTTCCAATTTATCCACATCCTTCTTGTAGTGTGGATAAATACTATCCACACAGTACTCCAAATGAGGCCTCACCAGTGTCGAATAGTGGAAGTCAACGAATGGCTACACAGATGGTGTAGGAGAGAAGGGTTTAGATTCTTTGACCATGGGATGGTGTTCCAAGAAGAAGGAGTGCTAGGCAGAGACGGGCTCCACTTAACGTAGAGTGGGAAGAGCATCTTTTCAAGCAGGCTGGCTAACCTAGTGAGGAGGGCTTTAAACTAAGTGCCTATACACAAATGCAAGAAGCCTGGGAAACAAGCAGGGAGAACTGGAAGTCCTGGCACAGTCAAGGAATTATGATGTAATTGGAATAACAGAGACTTGGTGGGATAACTCACATGACTGGAGTACTGTCATGGATGGATATAAACTGTTCAGGAAGGATAGGCAGGGCAGAAAAGGTGGGGGAGTTGCGTTGTATGTAAGAGAGCAGTATGACTGCTCAGAGCTCCAGTATGAAACTGCAGAAAAACCTGAGAGTCTCTGGATTAAATTGAGAAGTGTGAGCAACAAGGGTAATGTCATGGTGGGAGTCTGCTACAGCCCACCAGACCACGGGGATCAGGTGGACGAGGCTTTCTTCCAGCAACTAACAGAAGTTACTAGAACACAGGCCCTGGTTCTCATGGGTGACTTTTATCACCCCGATATCTGCTGGGAGAGCAATACAGCGGTGTACAGACAATCTAGGAAGTTTTTGGAAAGTGTAGGGGACAATTTCCTGGTGCAAGTGCTGGAGGAACCAACTAGGGGAAAAGCTCTTCTTGACCTGCTGCTCACAAACAGGGAAGAAATAGTAGAGGAAGCAATAGTGGATTGGAACCTGGGAGGCAGTGACCATGAGATGGTCGAGTTCAGGATCCTGACACAAGGAAAAAAGGAGAGCGGTAGAATACAGACCCTGGACTTCAGAAAAGCAGACTTGGGAAATACAAAGCAGTGTGGGAGCTGACCTTGTCTGTGAAGACCGAGACAAAAAAAGCATTGAATACTACAATTTTTTCCACATCATCTATCACTATGTTGTCTCCCCTATTCAGTAAGGGTCCCACACTTTCCCTAACATTTTTCTTGTTGCTAACATAGCTGTAGAAACCCTTATTGTTACCCCTCACATCCCTTGCTAGCTGCAACTCCAGTTGTGTTTTGGCCTTCCTGATTATACGCTTGCATGCTCGAGCAATATTTTTATACTTCTCCCTAGTCATCTGTCAAAGGTTCCAATTCTTGTAAACTTCCATTTTGTGTTTAAGGTCACCGAAGATTTCACTCTTAAGCCAAGTTGGTTGCCTGTCATATTTGCTATTCTTTCTGCACATCGGGATGGTTTATTCCTGCAACCTCAATAAGGCTTTTATAAAATAAAGCCAACTTTCCTGGATTCCTTTCTCCTTCATATTAGCCTCCCAGGGGATCCTACACATCAGTTCCATAAGGGAGTCAAAGTCTGCTTTTCTGAAGTCCAGGGTCCATATTTTGCTGCTCTCTTTGCTTCCTTTTCTGAGAATCCTGAACTCAACCATCTCATGGTCACTGCTGACCAGGTTACCACCCACTTCTATTTCCCCTACTAATTCTTTCCTCTTTGTAAGAAGCAAGTCAAGAGGAGAATGGCCCGTGGTTGGTTCCTCCTGTAGCTGCACCAGGACGTTGTCTATCATGCTCTCCAAAAAGGTCCTAGATTGTCTGTGCCCTGTGTCTGTGCCCAAGGCTCACGCAGCTCCCTCCTCTCCCTTCATGAACATGCTGGCTTCGCCCAGAATCTCCCTGTATCTTCCCATCTTGGAAAAATACTGCCCACTCACGGGCACTATTCCTCTCCCCTCCAAGGCCGCTCTGCCATCAGGGTTGAGGAGGCGGGAGCCTAGCACTTCTGCATGAGCATCTCTTTCTCCTCCTGCCAGTGGGCAGCACCTCGGTCTGCAGAACACCACCTGACTATGCAATGTAGCACAAAGAGGCTGTCCAGGGTATAATATGGAGTGTAATGCACAATCCTGTACAGCTGTGAGCTATGAGCCAAAGTACTCCACTCAGTAGTGAATCCTGCTGAAGTCTCTGGGATGGTGCAGATGAAAATGAGGGCACCATTTGGCCCCCAGCATGTAACTAAGTAATATCAATGAAAACTTACCCTTTTCCTGTTCAAGTTTCCCTGCCAAATAAAAACAATTATTTCACTGTGTGCATAGTTTTCAGACTGGACACAGATCTATTATATCTATTCTGGATTCTTGTGAGCAGTTGAACTCAATGTCTGCATGTAACCTTACATGTGTGTAACATTACATGTATGTAACATGCATGTATACATGTATATGCATGTAATGTCTGCATGTAACCTTCTCTTCACCATCAAGTACAGGGAAGGGATGGTGGCCTGAGCCTGGAGCAGTTTAGCCAGCCGCCTGTTCAGACACGAAAGCTCCTGTGTTTCCTATTGCAATTGAACTGGAAATAGTTGAAGTTAGTAGGAATGAGCCCGAGCCACAGTGTTCAGATCAGATTCTGAAGGTTTCCACTGTTTAAGAGAAAATGTGACCTGCCACTAGTTTCAGTCCCCTATCTTGGAAGCAACATCTCTGTGTAAATCAGTGTGTTGGGTTTGAACTATGAAACTCTAAAATAATTTAGATTTTGAGTGACTTCAGAAATCACCTCTTTCCCGGGGCAATGTCCCAGCAGCTGCCACTAGTTGAAATGCTGAGCTAACAATTGCCTGGATGTAAGAAGGAAGGGGGTGGAGACTGGTCATTTTTGGTGAAGGACCCTCAGCTTCAGCAGTTGCTTCTCTTTTTACCCATCAAAGCTCAGAATTGTTGATATTAAAGACATACTGAAACTCCTCCTTTTCTCCCATGCATTTGTCTGGGGAGGAGGAATTTGTAGGTAGTTTTGCATGGTGGGATGAATTTCAAGGAGGAGTGCAGGTGGGGGTGGGGGGCAGTTGGGATGAAATCTTATGTTTGATGTTTTTTCCCTGCTGTATGCGTCACGAAATATTGTACAAGCCACAGAGTTCTGGATGAGTTCATCTACAGTAACTATCACTAATATACTTGTAATTTTTCAGAAATTATTCCATTTTCTCTTTTAACATTTCAGATTACAATGTTGTTGGGGTATGATTCCTGCAACGTATGTTATGGAAGAACTATATTTCCTAGAGAGGATGGACACAGGAAAAGAGCAACACAGCAACACTGAACCACCAAAACTATGACACTACATATGTCCTGAGAAACAGATTAGAGTCTGGACTATCTATACCATAAAATGCATGTCTGCCTTCAGTATCTCCTTGCTGAATTGTTGGGTAGTTCTGTACTAAAGTCTACTGGCTCATTTATTGCAAGAGGCTCCAAATCCACACACCCTTCCTTGTATGTGGAATCTCATTCACTGGAGCTCCAGTTAGCAGCAAGGGTGTGGCTACACATCTGTTTGCAGGGTCAATCATTAGTATGTTTCAAAACCAAAATGCTTCCAATTTTTTCTGAGGGTAGTAAGATATATGTAATTTTGAAAAATACAGTTAATATATTTATGTGGTATAAATCTTCTATGTTCTACTGAAATTGCTGAAATCCAGGTAAACTTACTTATTTTTTCCATCAATGATCCTAAAGGAGACAAAGAGAGAGAGAGAGTGATTTAAATTTGTAATGATATATTCTCTAAATCTAGTCAACTGTATTAATTAAAATGTCTCCTAAATTAGAAAGTATAAAACAACCATGAAAATCTAAACACTTTCTAGTTTTTGTCTAGCAGAGAATGATAATTTATAGAGCACAGCATGTCCCTGGCAGAGCCAGGAATAGAACCTAGTTATCCTGACTGCATTTGGATAAATACCCCACAGAGCTACTCTCAAACCTTCTTTTGGTTCATAAACACATTCACTGTGACTGTAACCCTGACCTTTGTGTTGAAATTTCTGTGACGGTTCCAGCAAGTATGTTTGCATTTTCCTGAGCACTGGTATGCAAATGGAGAATATTCATGGAAAGTGAGATTATAGTCTCCTGGAACTTCCCCAGTGCTCTAAAAGTTATTGAAAATCAGCATTAACTGTCCAATGAGCTTCTTAAGAAGCTCTTTTGAAACTCTTTTATGCAAGTTACCTGGATCTGCTGATTCAAATTGACTAACATTAATAGCTTCTGTTTAACTTCCTACAGAGAAACTAGTGGAATGGAAAAATGATGAGACATGTAAGCTGTCCTTTCACAGTCCCACCAAGGGAGTGCTTTAGCCCTATCCTGGAGGACATCTGCAACAAGTTGGAGGGGAGTACAGAATCCGTGGCTCATTCAGCCCTTGGACTTTCTTGTGAGTCTATGTGTAACTGACTATCTTTACATGTAATGTATATGTATAGATACAAAGATGAACATGGCTAGTTCTGAACTCCACTCTCTATGGACCACCCAACTGCTATCAGCTGGCAACAGTTTCTACCCACAATTGGTACTGAATTTGAATATTTAGTATTCACATTTCATGGCTACACATTAGAAATCATATTTAGAATCTCCCAATCTTCTGGTCTCCTCTGTTCACCAGGTTGAAAGCCACCTTTCGTACTTATTTATAGTATCTCACCCTTTTTCCGCTCAGGAATATCTGGAAAATAAATACATAGAGTCAAACTTTCTACAAATGCACTTTTCATGGGCAAAAATATTAAGCTGTGCACTCACAGTATGGTGCAAAGCTGGGTTAGTTGCTGAGGGGGATTTTCTAAAGCAGTGTGTCAGATTTCTCCAAGTCCCCTGAGTACTCTCCATCCTTTGCAGTCCCTGAGGGTGAGGCTAGGCATGCAAAAAGTGATAGATCCCTCCTGAATCATAGCCTTCCAGTCTTGAAAGTTTCCATTGTGCCTGGCCACAATGCCATAGACATAGCATGGAGGGAGACTGGACGTTGCTGGATTAGAAAGTGCTGCATCTGCAGACCAGGATTCTATGCACACAGGAAAGGTTAAATAACAAGGCCACTAGATTCTGTAGCCCAGTACTTAGAGTACTCATCTAGGATGGGGAGACCCATATTCCAGTCCCTTTGGTCCAGTGACTGTCTGATTACCCAATAATTTTCAAAAGGCGGGTTAGAATTATATTATGTATGAAATTGTGCTAAGCTATCAGCTTCATTGTGTTCAGTGGGTTGTGTGACCTCCACCCTCCACCTTATTAAAGCTGTGTGACCTCCACCCCTTATTAAAAATGGCCATGAGAGACATCTAAAGAGCCCCACCTAAAAGAAAGGGAGTATAAGAGCCTATGTTAGGGTTCCCTCCCCACTCTGAACTCTAGAGTACAGATGTGGGGACCCGCATGAAAGACCCCCTAAGCTTATTTCTACCAGCTTAGGTTAAAAACTTCCCCAAGGCACAAATTCTTCCTTGTCCTTGGACAGTATGCTGCCACCACCAAGTGAGTTAGACAAATATTCAGGAGAAGGACCACTTGGAATTCCTGTTTCCCCCAAATATCCCCCCAAGCTCCTTCAACCCCTTTCCTGGGGAGGCTGGAGAATAATATACTAACCAAATAGGTAAACAAGGTGAGCACAGACCAGACCCTTGAGTTTTTAGGACAGTAAAAACCAATCAGATTCTTAAAAGCAGAATTTTATTATAAAGTAAAAAAGTAAAAGAGGCACCTCTGTAAAATCAGGATGGAAGGTAATTTTACAGGGTCATAAAATTTAAAACACAGAGGATTCCCCTCTAGGCAAAACCTTAAAGTTACAAAAAACAGGAATAAACCTCCCTCTTAGCATAGGGACAATTCACAAGCTAAAACAAAAGATAACCTAATGCATTTTATTGCTGTTACTTACAATTTGCAATCTTAGATGCCTATTTTAGATATGGCTTTAGGAGACATATTTTTTCCTGTCCTAGTCCCTCTCTGTCCCGGAGAGAACAACAAAGACAGCACAAACCAAAAACCTTCCCCCACAGATTTGAAAGTATCTTCCCCCCTTATTGGTCCTTTTGGTCAGGTGCCAACCAGGTTATTTAAGCTTCTTAACCCTTTACAGGTAAAGGAGGGATTTTATGCTACCCTTAGCTCTATGTTCATGACAGCCTACCCAGTAATTTGGACTTTGTGGGTGGAGAGCTCAAAGGGGCAATCACGGTCCTTAGGTATGTCTACACTACAATCTTAAATCGACCTATGTGAGGTTGACTTACAACCACCGCAGTAATTACTGTGGAGGCTCATATCCACATTACCCTCCTGCAGTCAGTGGTGCGAGATCTCACCAGAAGCACTTGCACCGACTGAAGATGGGGCGGGGGGGGCTGAGAGCCAGGGCTCTCAGCTCCACACAGCTCTCCACCGGGAGCCCAACTACACTCAGAGCCGAGAGTGGGGGGGAAGTTGGCCGGGGCTTCTCACCTCCAGCAGGTAGTTCTGTGCCCAGAATCGGGTTAGCTGCCGTGTTCCTTGTGGGGAGTGGGGAACTGGGACCCCAAGAAACAGCAGGACTCCCAGGAGCCTGGGTGGCAGCCCAGCTTGGAGTGGAGACCCAGCAGCAGCCCAGCTGAGAAGCTGGGAGCCAGTTTTCTTGTCCAGCAGAGCCGTAAAATTGACAAGACACCCAAGAGCTGAGGTAAGGAACAGAGTGTCTACACAGACACTGCATCTCCCTAACTACACTGACTGGCATAAACTGTACTCCTCTCGTGCAGGTGGAGTTATCAGCTGGTGTAGTAGGGCACTTACATTGGCGGGAGGAAGGTTGTATTATAGACATGGAGATAGTTAGGTCGACATAAGCTGCCTTATGTCAATCTAACTCTGTAGTGTAGATAAACTCTCAGTGAGACAGAGGCTCTGTCTACACTACGGTCTACACTAAGGTCTACACTACGGACCTTACAGCAACACAGCTGTGCTCCTACAGCCATGCTGCTGTAAGGGCTCCCATGTAGCCACTCTTTGCCAGCAGGAGAGAGCTCTTCTGCCAGCAAAATAAACCCACTTCCAATGAGTGACAGTAGCTTTGTCAGTGGGAGAGTGTCTCCCGCTGACATAGTGCTGTCCACTCTGGTGCCTTTTTTGTTGGTAAAACGTTTGTTAGTTGGGGTGTGAAAAAAACCACCCTTGAGCAACAAAAGTGTAGTGTAGACATAGCCAGAGGCCAGACAAGCAGATGCAGAGACAGTCATAGTAAACAAGACAAAAGCAGAGAGAGAAAGCCAAGGAAACAGCCTGGAAGCACAGTAAATTGGCCCTGAAATAAAGCTTTTTTTCCATGCAGAGTGCTGGATGGAAAGGCCGGCTGGCAACAGTGAGCAAAGGAAATGTCTCCTCTTTTTGTTTTTTCCTCCATTCAGAGAAGGAGGACTTTGTTCACTCCTTGTAAATAAACAAGTTACCACCAAAGAAAATATCAGACTCCATTGTCGATTTCTATTACCAGCAGGAACATCCCCGGGGCCCAAAACTTTGGCAGACCACTCAGGTCAAAATGGAAAGTAATAATAACAAAAATTAAAGTACAAGAATGGTTGTGTTTATCTTAGTAACAAAATTAACACAAGTAAAAAATCATCTGCTTTCATGAACTGTAGATTCAGATTATGGTACGAAATGTGGCCTCTCTATTGACTGACCCTATGCAAAGATTGAGAAATACAGCCTTCTAACTCTTCTTGCAGTCAAATAATTCAACAGTTATTCCATTGCAAATTTAGAAACAATCCTGATATATCAGGGTACCATGTGAAAAAAGGGATGGGTGGTGAAATGAAATAGTATAGGCCTTATACAACACAGTGTATAATGTTTAAAAATATCAGTGTAGACTTACCCTCACTCTTTCTCACTTTCTCTACAAAAGAAGGAAACATTGCAGTGTGTGAATATTTTTGTCCATACAGGGTTTAGCTAAGATTTTCTATGGAAGTAGGAGTTAGATATGGAACAAGGGAGTATTGGAAGCAACCTGCTATGAGCTATCAAGTACATGTAAAACACTGGGGTATCTCATAATAAGCTTGAGCTAGGTCTTCTTTTTCTGCCTGGAACAGTTTCCTGAAAAGAAAGGAGCACAAAGATCCTGATATAGGGAAAATCCTGATGGATTGTTATGTATGTAGTTGCTATGTCACCTCCATAATTAAAGTTAACGGGGATGGAGAGAGATACTGGGACCAGAGAACAACAAAATGCTAACAGGTAGAGAACAGGAGAGGAGAAAAACGTTCTTGCTCATCTGGATGCATCCTAATTAGCCTTGGGCCCAATGAAGTCTGTCCTAGGTTGTGAAGAACCTTTTCACTGATCATTTGTTTATGGAGGAGTGTAATCTCAGCTAAGGGTGGATTGGGGGGGGGGGGCTGAAACAGGGGTGGGCTCTTCGCTTGCTGATAATGCCCTCCTCATTCCACTCTAACAAGTTGTATTTGGCTCTTCAACCGCCTCAAGAGAGCATTAATGGGCAGACTTAATGCTCTTAAAGAGCTGGCCCTGAGGGGACTGGAGAACCTGGTAAGTCTTTCAGGCCAATGTGGGATTCTGGGGGACTGTGACAGGGAGCCTGGTCTAACTGAAAAACCTCCTATAGGGGCTGGGGAGTCTTGACTCCAGAAATCCCCAAGGAACAGAAGGATTTCTCACAGGGTGGGGGGCACTACAGTCCACACCCATAGTCCTCTGCACAGAGGCCTGGGAGAAGCAGGTGGTGGGGAGCAGCCAGCCGGAGCAGAGAAATGGTTTTACATTCCCTGGAACAATGTGCCTGAGGGTCCAAGTATTCACATGAGGGAGCACTGGCAGCTGTCTGCAGCCTTCACTCTATCTTCATAGAGTTTTTGGGTGGGAATTACATCATGTGAATGGTTCATTCCTGCTGTTTCAAGGCACAGCTAACATCAGACATCTTTCAGAGGTAGATGGAGAGACAGAGTTTAGGAAACATAATTTTTCTTTCCTGCAAACATTTTGACAACAGTCAGGCTGCTGGTGAGCTGAGACTATGGCTCATCTTGCTATCCAGTATTGTCTCATTGTTTCATTGTGCTCCCCGCCTTTCTGTGTCCCTCTCTTGTCTCTTGGTAATTGTTTTTATCAGCTACAAAATGTACTAAAGAATGAAATATGTAATAAATATGAAATGCCAAATCTTATGTTTTGGCTAATTTTAAGCAAGTGTAACCCACACACCTCCTGCGTGTGGCATTCTGTCCTATATGGTGGCACTGAGACCAGATAGACAGAGAGTTAAACAAGTCTGCTCTACAGCGTAAGCTAACAGGCAGTTTACTTTTAGCTCATGCGGTAGAGGATCATGCACTAAGATCCAGAGGTTCCTGGTTCGATCCTGTGACCAGTGTCTGTTGGCATTACATTTACTTTTCAGAAATTGAACAGAAAGATTCAGGTCTGGGAAACACCCCAGGCATGTATGGTTTCCAGGCAAGGCAGATCAGTGTGAAGTTTCATGGCATTTCACCCTCCCGTCTCCCGCCATCCCGAGTTCCAAGCAGGCTGGCCCTTATGGAAAATGTCACCATGGGAGAACTTGTATTTTGGCATACCTGGCACCTGCTGCCGCCTTTGGATCCCCTCCTACCCTCTATAGACCCTTTCCTCTCATTGCCTCCCTGGGGCCCCCATCCATCCCCCCATTATACCTGGACTCTGCTGCCTTCATCACCTCCACATCACCGCTGGCCCCCACTGCCTCCCACCTTCGCATCCCCCCGGGCCTGCTGCCTCTCTGGGCTCCCAAACCACCCCCTGTCACACCTGGCCTCCGCTACCTCTCCATCCATCCCACCATCATCCCTGACCCCTGCTGCCTCCCCAGGCTTCCCACTCCCACATCACCCCTTAGCCCCACTGCCTACCCCCCCGCCCAGCAGATTGATTCCTTCTGTGGCCTTGCACCCAGTGGCGTAGCCAGGTTTAGAGCACAGGGGGAGCGGCAGCGCTATAAAAAGGTGCTTCCCCGCTCCCCCTGTACTCACCCCGGCGGCGCTTTAAAGGGCCGGGGGCTCCAGCCGCTGCAGAGCCCCCGGCCTTTTAAATACCAGCCCGAGCCCGGCTCCGGCAGCAGGGATGGGGGAGGGGCACTTTAAAAGGCCCGCAGCTCCCCGCAGCGGCAGGAGCCACGGGCCTTTTAAAGCGCCCCCCCCCAGCCCGGGTCTGGCAGCGGGGTGGGGCGGGGGTGGGGCGCTTTAAAGGGCCGGCGGCTCCCCGCAGCGGCAGGAGCCACCAGCCTTTTAAAGTCCGGTCCCCCCGGTCCGGCAGTGGGGCTGGGGGGGGCACTTTAAAGGGCCCATGGCTGCCGCAGCGGCAGGAGCCGCGGGACTTCTAAAGCACCTCCCTCAGCAGGGCTCGGGCGGCGCCTTAGCGATGCTTCTCCTCACAGGGGGAGCGGCCGCTCCCCCTGTTCCCCCCCGGCTATGCTACTGCTTGCACCCAAGGCCTGCCCTTCTCCTTCCTCTTGACCATGTCACCCCCTCCAAACACAGTGCACTGGGAAGCAGCCCATGTCACTCACCTGTAAGGCTGGCCCTGGTTCAAAGTAAAGGTGTATGTCATGGGGAAGCGGGGGGGAGGGACTGTGCTCCAGCTATTCCTGGGAACATGGGCAACTGACTGTAGCTAAGAGCACTTCTGAGGGAGCTGCTGTCAGTATTAGGGACTGGATCCAGAATATGAGGAAGTACAAAGATGGCTTTAAGTCACCATTTCCTCCCTTCCCACCCATAGCGAGCCCTGGCCAGGACACACTGTGCGCCAGAACAGAGAACTGGGGACGGAGTGTGGATGATTTTGCAAGGTTGGTCCTTAGGCTGCTTCAGAGTCAAGCTGCTTCCACACACTTCAGAGGAAGGATGTAAAGATTCCTGAAAATACAGTTAACATTTACACTGCCCACCTCCTGTGTGTGTGAGTGAGATGGAAGGAGAGAGAGAGTGAACCTGCTGAAATTTCCAGGCAGACTTACCCATTAATTTCTTGAGAGATTCTGGAAAAGAAAAACAGCTCTTTAAATACCTGCACATTGTTTTATCTCAACTGCATAGTTACAAAATGTAACTGATTTTTATTACAATCCATATGTTCTGAGAAATAAGTTCCAGCCCAGTCAACCATTATAACACACTGTCAATTGTTAAGCTTCCGGCATTTCTTCATTAAATTGTAGGATTTTCTGCACTAAAATACATAGCTTGATATGTCCCTGTGATTCACCAGCAGTTTACGGCTAGATTTTTAAAGATATTAAACTGTCTGTCTCTCATTGATTTCAATGGGAGTTAGGTATCTAAATGCCTTTAAAAACTTACCCTTAGTTCTCTAATCAAAATTCACAGTTATTGATTTTAAAACCCAATGTCGAGCTGTATTCAATGGGACTATGTTGGATTCAGGCCTATGTGGTTCTGTTCCTGGGATCAGACTCTAGGCTGTATCAAACCTAAACTGCTACAGACATTTATGTGGACTGGATAATGTAAAGATTAAAAAAAGACAATAAATATATGTATATCCTGTTGATCTTCTCTGAGCTAAACTGCTGAAAAATTCATGCAGACTTACTAATTCCAATCTTGATAGATCCTGAAAAAAAGAAACATATTGAAGTGTCAGCACATTGCTTTATCCAAACCATGTCATTATAAAGTGCTCACTGTTTTCAGGGTGCACAGACAATAGAGCAGACTTCAAAGGGCTGCTGAATGCGTCCCTTACACTGCACAGTGATGGAATAGACCCCTGGATTAACACCCTACGCACTAGTGTAAATATAATAAAAAGCAGGCCTTGTAAGGTATCATTTGAAAAAAACTCATAATTTGATGGTCTATATTGTCCTGTTCAAATATGAGTGACAACATTTTACATAAGGTTAGAAGATTCCCCTGTATGATGTTATTAACACATGTTCCACACCACACAGCACTGCCCAAACAGAAGTCAGCAAACAGTTCTGCTGTAAACAAAGGAATATGTGCTTGCCTTAATGTTCATTTAAGCACTAAATAGAATCATGAAGCAGCTAGGGGGGAAAAGGAAACTGAAACACGAGGGGAAAAAATCAGGGAACATCCTTCCCCATAAAATTTTGTCTGCTAGTTTCCAGTTGAAAATGTTTTTCAAGCGTGGGACTGAAACTTAAAAAGAAAAAAAGAGAAGAATGTGCAAACACCGCACCTGAAACTAAAAAAAAAAAAAGGGAAGAATGTGCAAACACCGCAAGACACTCCGCCCCGCCCCCATCTGTCTCTGGTATTGCACTTAAGAAGATAAAGAAAACAAACATTGGACTCAGGTAGCTCCTGACCTGAAGAAGTTGGTCAGTAACCTTGATGGAAATAATGTGGAGAGAAATTTTCCTTAAACGTAATATAGTTTGTTAAGTTACGCACAAGTAGGTGTTTTATCTTTATTTTTCTTGCAACCATTTCCAAATGTTATGCCTCATTACTTGTACTCATTTAAAATCTATTCCTCTGTAATTAATAAACTTGATCTACAGTTTTGTCTAATCAGTATTTAAACTATTTTAAGGCAACGTTATTTTAAGGCAACAAGAAGGCATATTATTCCCTTACAGGAATAATGGACTTTATATATTTGTACTGTTCAGGAGAGGGTTGGGCAGTACAGAACATACATATCTGGGAGAAAATCTGGGACTGGGGGTGTGTTGGGGTCAAGCTGCAGTGTAAACATGCCTGGTGAGAGCAAGCAGGTACACACAGACACTCCGGGTGTGACTTGCATGCTGGAAGGCTGAACAGCCCAGGTGGCATTGGAAGGCACCCAAGGTGGCAGTGCAGTTATGACACAGCCCCACATTTGTCAGAATTGTACCCTGGTATTTCACAAGCAACTCCTGGCTTTAGCTATGTGTCTGACTCAGCTAGCTCCTGAGTAAGTGAAGCAGCCACTGAGTACTCTGAGGATCATACAATCACAGAATCTCAGGGTTGGAAGGGACCTCAGGAGGTCATCTAGTCCAACCCCCTGCTCAAAGCAGGACCAACCCCAACTAAATCATCCCAGCCAGGGCTTTGTCAAGCCTGAGCTTAAAAACCTCTAAGGAAGGAGATTCCACCATCTCGCTAGGTAACCCAATCCAGGTCTTCACCACCCTACTAGTGAAAAAGTTTTTCCTAATATCCAACCTAAACCTCCCCCTCTAGAACTTGAGACCATTACTCCTTGTTCTGTCATCTTCTACCACTGAGAACAGTCTAGATCCATTCTTTGGAACCCCCTTTCAGGTAGTTGAAAGCAGCTATCAAATCCCCTTTCATTCTTCTCTTCTGCAGACTAAACAATCCCAGTTCCCTCAGCCTCTCCTCATAAGTCATGTGCTCCAGCCCCCTAATCATTTTTGTTGCCCTCCGCTGGACTCTTTCCAATTTATCCACATCCTTCTTGTAGTGTGCGTGCCCAAACTGGACAAAGTACTCCAAATGAGGCCTGAAAGGGAGGATGAAAGGGAGGAAGAAGGAGAAAGAGCTCAAAGTTCACCCTGCTCCCTCCTCCCCCTTCATGAACATGCTGGCTTGGCACAGCATCTCCTTGTCTCCTCCCATGTTAGAAAAATACTGCCCACTCACAATCACTTCTCCTCTTCCCTCCAAGGCCTCTCTTTGCTCCTCAGGGTCAAGGAGGAGAGAAGGGGAGGGAGCCTAGCGCTGCTGCATGAGCATGTCCTCCTCTCTCCTGCAAGTGGGCAGCACCTGGGTCTGCAGAACACCACCTGACTATGCAATTTAGTACAAAGAGGCTGTCCAGGGTACAATATGGAGTGTAGTGCACAATCCTGTAGAGTTGTGAGCTCTGAGCCAAAGTCCTGCACTCAATAGTGAATCCCGCTGAAGTCTCTGGGATGATGCAGATGAAAATGAGGGCACCATTTGGCCCCCAGCGTGTAACTAAGTAATATAAATTAAAACTTACCTTTTTCCTGTTCATGTTTCCCTGCCAAATAAAAACAGTTATTTCACTGTGTGCATAGTTTTCAGACTGGACACAGATCTATCATTTCTATTGTGGATTCTATTAGGCAGTTGAATTCAATGTCTGCATGTAACCTTCTCTTCACCATCAAGTACAGGGAAGGGATGGTGGCCTGAGCCTGGAGTAGCTTAGCCAGCTACCTGTTCAGACATGAAAGCAACTGCATTTCCTATTGCAATTGAACTGGAAATAGTTGAAGTTAGTAGGAATGAGCCCGAGCCACAGTGTTCAGATCAGATTCTGAAGGTTTCCACTGTTTAAGAGAAAATGTGATCTGCTTTTAGTTTCAGTCACGTATCTTGGAAACAACCTCTCTGTGTAAATCAATGTGTTGGGTTTGAACTATGAAATTTTTAATAATTTAGATTTTGAGTGATTTCAGAAATCACCTCTTTCCCGGGTCAATGTCCCAGCAGCTGCAACTAGTTGAAATGCTGAGCTAACAATTGCCTGGATTTAATAAGGAAGGGGCTGGATACTGGTCATTTTCAGTGAAGTATCCTCAGCTTCAGCAGTTGCTTCCCTTTTCATCCATCAAAGCTCAGAATTGTTGATATTAAAGAGATACTGAAACTTCGCCTTTTCTCCCAGGCATTTGTCTGGGGGAGAGGAATTAGTAGGTGGTATTGGGTGGTGGGATGAACTTGGAGGAGATGTGCAGGGGGGCGCAGTTGGGATGATTTCTTATGTTTGATGTTTTTTTCCCTGCTGTATGCTTCACCAAATATTGTACAAGCCACAGAGTTCTGGATGAGTTCATCTACAGTAACTATCACTAATATACTTGTAATTATTCAGAAATTGTTCCATTTTCTCTGTTAACATTTCAGATTACTATGTTGTTGGGGTATGATTACTGCAATGTATGTTATGGATGGTGGGATAACTCACATGATTGGAGTACTGTCATGGATGGATATAAACTGTTCAGGAAGGATAGGCAGGGCAGAAAAGGTGGGGGAGTTGCGTTGTATGTAAGAGAGCAGTATGACTGCTCAGAGCTCCAGTATGAAACTGCAGAAAAACCTGAGAGTCTCTGGATTAAATTTAGAAGTGTGAGCAACAAGGGTAACGTCGTGGTGGGAGTCTGCTACAGACCACCAGACCAGGGGGATGAGGTGGACGAGGCTTTCTTCCAGCAACTAACAGAAGTTACTAGATCACAGGCCCTGGTTCTCATGGGTGACTTTAATCACCCTGACATCTGCTGGGAGAGCAATACAGCGGTCCACAGACAATCCAGGAAGTTTTTGGAAAGTGTAGGGGACAATTTCCTGGTGCAATTGCTGGAGGAACCAACTAGGGGAAAAGCTCTTCTTGACCTGCTGTTCACAAACAGGGAAGAAATAGTAGAGGAAGCAATAGTGGATGGGAACCTGGGAGGCAGTGACCATGAGATGGTCGAGTTCAGGATCCTGACACAAGGAAGAAAGGAGAGCAGTACAATACAGAGCCTGGACTTCAGAAAAGCAGACTTTGACTCCCTCAGGGAACTGACGGGCAAGGTCCCCTGTGAGAATAACATGACGGGGAAAGGAGTCAAGGAAAGCTGGCTGTATTTTAAAGAATCCTTATTGAGGTTGCAGGAACAAACCATCCCGATGTGTAGAAAGAAAAGTAAATATGGCAGGCGACCAGCTTGGCTTAACAGTGAAATCCTTGCTCGTCTTAAACACAAAAAAGCAGCTTACAAGAAGTGGAAGATTGGACAAATGACCAGGGAGGAGTATATAAATATTGTTCAGGCATGCAGGAGTGAAATTAGGAAGGCCAAATCACACTTGGAGTTGCAGCTAGCCGGAGATGTTCGGAGTAACAAGAAGGGTTTCTTCAGGTATGTGAGCAACAGGAATAAAGTCAAGGAAAGTGTGGGCCCCTTCCTGAATGAGGGAGGGAACCTAGTGACAGAGGATGTGGAGAAAGCTAGTGTACTCAATGCGTTTTTTGCCTCTGTCTTCACAGACAAGGTCAGCTCCCAGGTGGCTGCACTCCGCAGCACGGTATGGGGAGGAGGTGACCAGCCCTCTGTGGAGAAAGAAGTAGTTCGGGACTATTTAGAAAAGCTGGACGAACACAAGTCCATGGGGCCGGATGCACTGCATCCGAGGGTGCTAAAGGAGTTGGCCGATGTGATTGCAGAGCCATTGGCCATTATCTTTGACAAATCATGGCAATCGGGGGAGGTCCCGGATGACTGGAAAAAAGCTAATGTAGTGCCCATCTTTAAAAAAGGGAAGAAGGAAGATCCGGGGAACTACAGGCCAGTCAGTCTCACCTCAGTCCCTGGAAAAATCATGGAACAGGTCCTCAAGGAATCAATTCTGAACCACTTACAGGAGGGGAAAGTGATCAGGAATAGTCAGCATGGATTCACCAAGGGCAAGTCATGCCTGACTAACCTAATTGCCTTCTATGATGAGATAACTGGCTCTGTGGATGAGGGGAAAGCAGTGGATGTGCTATTTCTTGACTTTAGCAAAGCTTTTGATACAGTCTCCCACAGTGTTCTTGCCAGCAAGTTAAAGAAGTATGGGCTGGATGAATGGACGGTAAGGTGGATAGAAAACTGGCTGGATGGTTGTGCTCAACGGGTAGTGATCAATGGCTCCATGTCTAGTTGGCAGCCGGTATCAAGTGGAGTGCCCCATGGGTCGGTGCTGGGGCCAGTTTTGTTCAATATCTTCATCAACGATCTGGAGGATGGTGTGGACTGCACCCTTAGCAAGTTTGCAGATGACACTAAATTGGGAGGAGTGGTTGATACACTGGAGGATAGGGATAGGATACAGAGGAACCTAGACAAATTAGAGGATTGGGCCAAAAGAAATCTGATGAGGTTCAACAAGGACAAGTGCAGAGTCCTGCACTTAGGACAGAAGAATCCCATGCACTGCTACAGACTAGGGACCGAATGGCTGGACAGCAGTTCTGCAGAAAAGGACCTAGGGGTTACGGTGGACGAAAAGCTGAATATGAGTCAACAGTGTGCCCTTGTTGCCAAGAAGGCTAACGGCATTTTGGGCTGTATAAGTAGTGGCATTTCCAGCAGATCGAGGGACGTGATTATTCCCCTCTATTCGGCACTGGTGAGGCCTCATTTGGAGTACTGTGTCCAGTTTTGGGCCCCACGCTACAAGAAGGATGTGGATAAATTGGAAAGAGTCCAGCGGAGGGCAACACAAATGATTAGGGGGCTGGAGCACATGACTTATGAGGAGAGGCTGAGGGAACTGGGATTGTTTAGCCTGCAGAAGAGAAGAGTGAGGGGGGATTTGATAGCTGCTTTCAACTATCTAAAAGGGGGTTCCAAAGAGGATGGATCTAGACTGTTCTCAGTGGTAGAAGATGACAGAACAAGGAGTAATGGTCTCAAGTTGCAGAGGGGGAGGTTTAGGTTGGATATTAGGAAAACCTTTTTCACTAGTAGAGTGGTGAAGCACTGGAATGGGTTACCTAGGGAGGTGGTGGAATCTCCTTCCTTAGAGGTTTTTAAGGTCAGGCTTGACAAAGCCCTGGCTGGGATGATCTAGTTGGGGTTGGTCCTGCTTTGAGCAGGGGGTTGGACTAGATGACCTCCTGAGGTCCCTTCCAACCCTGAGATTCTATGATTCTATGAACTATATTTCCTAGAGATGACGGACACAGGAAAGGAGCAACACAGCAATATTGAACCACTAAAACTATGACACTACATATGTCCTGAGAAAAATATTAGAGTCTGGACTATCTATACCAGGGGTCTCCAAACTTTAGGTGATGAAGGCAACATTAGATTTTTCTTTAGTAGACGAGGCCCTCCCGCCTCCAACTATCTATACCATAAAATGGACGTCAGCCTTCAGTGTCTCCTTGCTGTACTAAAGTCTACTGGCTCACTTATTGCAAGAGGCTCCAAATCCACACACCCTTCCTTGCATGTGGAATCTCATTCAGTGGAGCTCCAGTCAGTAGCAAGGCTTTGACTACACATCTGTTTGCAGGGTCAATCATTAAGATGTTTCAAAAACAAAGTGCTTCCAATTTTTTTCTGAGGGTACTAAGATATATGCAGTTTTGAAAAATAAAATTAATATATATGTGTGCTATAACTCTTCTGTGTTTTACTGAAATTGCTTCAATATCCACGTAAACTTACTTATTTTTTCCATCGATGATTCTAAAGGAGACAAAGAGAGAGAGAGAGAGAGAGAGAGAGAGAGAGAATGATTTAAATGTGTACATCTTGTTTATTCAAAACTGTATATTCTCTAAATCTAGGTAACTTAGGGTGACCAGATGTCCCAATTTTATAGGGACAGTCCCGATTTTGGGTTCTTTTTCTTATATAGGCTCCTATTACCCCTCACCCCCTGTCCCGATTTTTCACACTTGCTGTCTGGTTACCCTAAGGTAACTGTATTAATTAAAAAATCTCCTAAATTAGAAAGTATAAAAACAACCAGGAAAATCTAAATGCTTTCTAGTTTTTGTCTTAGCATGGAATGATAATGACTTAGAGAGGACAGCATGTCACTGGCAGAGCCAGGAACAGAACCCAGTTATCCTGACTGTAGCTAGATGAGACCATTACTCCTCGTTCTGTTCAAATATGTCTGCATTCTTCTGAACACTGATATGTAAATGAAGAATGAAGAATATTCATGGAAAGTGATCTTATAATTATAATTATCTGGGTTCCATTTTCAAAAATTGGAACATTAGCTTTCTCCCAGTTTCCTGGAACTTCCCCAGTGCTCCAAAACTTATTGAAAATCAGTATTAACTGTCCAATGAGCTTCTCAACAATCTCTTTTAAAACTCTTCGATGCAAGTTACCTGGATCTGCTGATTGAAAAATGGTGAATGTTAGTATCATAGAATATCAGGGTTGGAAGGGACCTTAGGAGGTCATCTAGTCCAACCCCCTGCTCAAAGGAGGACCAATCCCCAATTTTTGCCCCAGATCTCTAAATGGCCCCTTCAAGGATTGAACTCATAACTCTGGGTTTAGCAGGCCAATGCTCAAACAACTGAGCTATCCCTCCCCCTGTAGTAGCTGTTTAACTTCTGTTAGTAGTTTCTGTTTAACTTCCTACAGAGAAACTAGTGGAATGGAAAACTGATGAGACATGTAAGTTGTCCTTTCACAGTCCCATCAAGGTAGTGTCTTAGCCCTGTCCCAGGGGACACCTGCAACAAGTTTGAGGGGAGTACAGAATCCATGGCTCATTCAGCCCTTGGACTTTCTTGTGAGTCTATGTGTAACTGACTATCTTTACATGTAATGTATATGTATAGATACATAGCTGAACATAGGGGAGGAGGGATAGCTCAGTGGTTTGAGCATTGGCCTCCTAAACCAACAGTTGTGAGTTCAATCTTTGAGGAGGGCCACTTAGAGAGCTAGGGCAAAAATCTGTCAGGGGATAGTACTTGGTCCTGCTAGTAAAGGCAGAGGACTGGATTCAATGACTTCTCAAGCTCCTTCCAGTTCTATGGTATAGGCATAACTCCATTTATTTATATTTAACATGGCCAGTTGTGGTGGTGGGCTAGAATCTGAAGTGAGAGGTGAATACTTTTCTGCATGAACTGGACTATTCCCATGAACTCCACTCTCTATGGACCACCCAATTGCCATTGGATGGCAACAGTTTCTGCCACAATTGGTACTGAATATGAATATTTAGTATTCACATTCCATGGCTACTCATCAGAAATCATATTTAGAATCCTCCAATCTTCTGGTCTCCTCTGTTTATCAGGTTGAAAGCCACCTTTCAGTTATTAATACAAACTCACCCTTTTTCTCCTCAGGACTATCTGGAAAATAAGTACATAGAGTCAAACTTTTTACAAATGCACTTTGCATGGGAAAAAATGTTAAGCTGTGCGCTCACAGCATGGTGCAAGGCCGGGTTGGTGCTGAGGGGGATTTTCCAGAGCAGTGTTTCAGGTTTCTCCAATTCACAGCCTGGAAGCAAAGTAAAGTGGACCTGTAATAAAGCTTTTTTCCATAGAGAGTGCTGGATGGAAAGGCAGGCTGGCAAAAGTGAACAAAGGAACTGTCTCCTCTTTTTGTTTCTTCCTGATTCGCAGAAGCAGGACTTTGTGCACTCCTTGTAAATAAACAAGGTAACAGAAAAGAAAATGTCAGACTCCATTGTCAATTTCTATTCCCATCTGGAACATCTTCAGAGCCCAAAACTATGACTGACCACTCAGGTCAAAATGGAAAGTAATAATAACAAAAATTGAAGTCCAACAATGGTTGTTTTGGTCTTAGTAACAAAATTAACCCCCCCCCCCAAATCATCTACTATCATGAACTGTAGATTCAAATTATGGCACAAAATGTGGCCTCTCTATTGTCTGACCCTGTGCAAAGATTGAGAAATACAGCCATGAAACTCTTCTTGCAGTCAAATAATTCATCAGTTATTTTATTGCAAATTTAGAAACAATCCTGGTGTATCAGGGTACCATGTGAAAAAAGGGACGGGTGGTGAAATGAAATAGTATAGGGCTTATACAACACAGTGTATAGTGTTTTAAAATATCAGTGTAAACTTACCCTTTCTCTCTCTCTCTTCATCTATAAAAAGAAGGAAACATTTCAGCGTATGAATATCTTTGTCCATACAGGGTTTAGCTAAGGTTTTCTATGGAAGTAGGAGTTGGATATGGAACAAGCTATTTGGAAAATCAAAGGAAGGGAGTATTGGAAGCAACCTGCTATGGGCTATCAAGTACAGGTAAAACATGGGGATAGCTCATTATAAGCTTGAGCTAAGTCAACTTTTTCTGCACGGAACTGTTTCCGGAAAAGAAAGGAGCATAAAGACCCTGATAAAGGGAAAATCCTGATGCATTTTTATTTATGTAGTTGCTATGTCACCTCCATAATTAAAGTTAATGGGGATTGGGGAGACTCTGCACTACTTACACCCCTCCACGGGGACCAGGTAGCAACAAAAAGTGAACAGGTAGAGAACAGGATAGGAAAAAAACCTTCCTTGATCATCTGGCTGCATCCTGATTAGCTATGGGCCCCATGAAGGCTGTCCTAGGTTATGAAGAACCTTTTCACTGATTATTTGTTTATGGAGGGAGCGTAACCTCAGATAATGGTGGATGGTGGGGCATGGGACAGGGGATGGGCTCTTCGCTTGCTGATAATGCCCTCCTCATCCCACTGTAACAAGTTGTATTTGGCTCTTCAACCACCCCATGAGAGCATTAATGGGCAGCCTTAATGCTCTTAAAGAGCTGGCCCTGAGGGGACTGGAGAACCTGGTAAGTCTTTCAGGCCAGTGTGGGATTCTGGGGGACTGTGACAGGGAGCCTAGTCTAACTGAAAAACCTTCTATAGGGGCTGGGGAGTCTTGACTCCAGAAATCCCCAAGGAACAGAGGGATTTCTCACAAGGTGGGTGGGGTGCTACAGTTCACACCCATAGTCCTCTGCATAGAAGCCTGGGAGAAGCAGGTGGTGGGGAGCAGCCAGCCGGAGGAGAGAAATAGTTTTACATTCCCTGGAACAATGTGCCTGAGGGTCAAGTATTCACATGAAGGAGCACTGGCAGCTGCCTGCAGCTTTCACTCTATCTTGACAGAGTTTTTGGGTGGGAATTACGTCATGTGAATGGTTCATTCCTGCTGTTTCAAGGCATAGTTAATATTAGACATCTGTTAGAGGTAGATGGACAGACAGAGTTTAGGAAACATATTTTTTTCTTTCCTACAAAAATTTTGACAACAGTCAGGCTGCTGGGTGAGCTGAGACCATTGTTCATCATGCTATCCAGTATTGTCTAATTGTTTCATTGTGCTCCCCGTCTGCTGTATCTCTCTCTTGTCCCTTGTCTTATACTTAGGCCTGGTCTACACTACGGGGTGAGGTCGAATTTAGCCATGTTAGTTCGATTTAAAAATGACTGCATCCACACAACCAACCCCGTTCTGTCAACCTAAAGGGCTCTTAAAATCGACTTCTGTACTCCTCCCCACGAGGGAAGTAGCACTAAAATCGACCTTGCTGGGTCGAATTTGGGGTAGTGCGGATGCAATTTGATGGTATTGGCCTCCGGCAGTTATCCCAGAGTGCTCCGTTGTGACCGCTCAGGACAGCACTTTGAACTCCGATGCACTAGCCAGGTACACAGGAAAAGCCCAGGGAACTTTTGAATTTCATTTCCTGTTTGGTCAGCGTGGCGAACTCAGCAGCACTGGTGACCATGAAATCCCCCCAGAATCGTGGAGCGTAGAATGTTTCTACGCTCCCGCTATCATCTCTTTCCCTGAGGTAATCACAGATTAAAAGATGAAAAAAATGCACTCGCGATGACATGTTTTCCGAGCTCATGCAGTCCTCCCGCACTGATAGGGCACATCTTAATGCATGGAGGCATTCAGTGGCAGAGGCCAGGAAAGAATTAAGTGAGCATGAAGAGCGGAGGCAGGACGCGATGCTGAGGCTAATGGGGGAGCAAACGGACATGTGTCACAGAGTGTGGGGGAGTCCGGCCCTGCACCCCTCTTCCTCGGATTCACTGGGAGTCTCAGCCAGCCAGTAGAACAGAAGGTTTATTAGAGATGCCAGGAACACAATCCAAACAGAGCTTGCCAGTACAACCAGGACCCCTCAGTTGGGCCCTTCCGGGGGGCAGGGAGCTTAGACCCCAGCTTGGGGCTCCCTGCATTTCACCCCACAGCTCCAAACGGGGCAGGGAGGCCAGACCCTGTCTGCCCCTCTCCCCTCCTCTCCGGCCAGTTCCAAACTGAAACTCTCCAGCCCCTCCTCCCCCTTTGTCTCCTTCCTGGGCCAGGAGGTCACTTGATCCCTTTGTTCCAACACCTTCAGCTCCCACCTTTGCAGGGGAGGGGCCGGGCCATCTGTTGCCAGGAGACAGGGCCATTCTCTGTGTCCAGGCCTCTGCCCACCCCTGCCTTCTAGGGCTTTGTAACAATCATGCACCATTGTCCCACCACCTAGATACTCAAGCACTGCATAGGGGAAACCGAGGCACCCACACAGTACTCAGGGAATCCTTAACAACAGTCCTAGTTTGTCACATCTCTCCCCCCTTCGAGACCGAACTGAGCGGGGTCACTTTAGCCAGTGACCTGGGGAAGTTCAAACCTGGTCACACCAGGCCGTTCCAGTTCCACGTGCTCCCTTAGGTCGGGTGGGCTTGATGGCAACCGCAGGCCGCATGTGGGAAGGTTTATGCAGCCCGTGCCCTTTTTCCATCCCAAAACCCCTGGGGTTCAAGCTGAGATCAGGTCTTTTCCCAGCGCTCCAGTCTGGAGGGCTGTAATTCGGGCTCTCTTGGTTAAGAGCCTCCCTCTTGATCTGGTCCCCTCTCTGACCACGTGTCTGTGTCACCAGCCGCTCGGCATCGGCCCCTTTTCCTGTATGCAGCCACGTCGGGGCGAGGTGGTGACTACACACCGTAAAGCGCCACCCAAATAGATCCGGCTGCTGCTTCTTAAGGGCCTGCCCCATGGCCAGGCATTCCCTCTCTATGGCCTGACCGTTCTGCCTCCAGGGCAGCAGCTCCTTGCTCAGATACCCGATGGGGTGTCTCCCCCGCTTCGCATAGGCCTGCATCAGCACCACGCCCAGCCCTGTGTCTGAGGCTTCGGTGAACACTGTACAGGGCTTGGCCCGGTCTGGGTTTACTCGATTTATCGGCCCCTGGATTAGAGCCTCCTTCAGAGCACAGAGAGCCCTCTGGCCCTGCTCGGTCCAGACTGTCTCGTCTGGCTTCCCCTTCTTACCTAGCTCTGTGATGGGGGCAGCTAGGGAGCTAAAGGGGGGTACAAACCTCTGGTAGTACCCCGCCATCCCGCTAAAGGCCTGGACCTGTTCCTTGGTCTGGGGAACAGGCCAATCTCTGATCGCCTCCACCTTGGCCAGCCCTGGGCTGTTGAATGACTGGTTCACCTCCAAAGCCAGCCTGTCCTTGGCCTCTCTCTCCAGGTTCTGGGCTCTTTTCCCAGTTACTCTGAATGGGGGACACCTGATGGGAGGATGGGCTCCCATCTCAGGGGAGAGATCCATCAGGGGGTCTTCCCCCTTCTCCTCCCAATCGTCCCTTACCGGTTCTAGGGGTCCCCTTACTCTCCTCCCATACCACAGCTTGAAAGGGAAGCCCCCTGGTGATTCCTGGGGCACTTCCCTGTGCCATTGGTGGGGCAGGTACTTGTCCCAGTCCTGTGGATGCTGATTTATACAAGTCCTCAGCATCAGCCTCACGGTCCCTTGAACTCTCTCCACCAGCCCGTTGGACTGAGGGTGATATGCAGAGGCCCAGGTGGGCCAGACCCCACCTTTCTCCCACACACCCCGGAGCTGGGCTGAGATGGCCTCGGATCCCTGGTCTGTAAAGACCTCGCTGGGGACCCCCATTCTGCTGAAGATGGTCAGCAGCGCGTCTGCCCCGGTGGAGGACAGAGCCACCACCTCTGGGTAGCGGGTAGGGAAATCCATCACCACCAGGATGCATTTCTTCCCTGACCAGGTTGCCCTGCTGAGCGGGCCCACCCTATTCATAGCCACCTTCGGGAAAGGTTCCTCTCTGATGGGCAGGGACCTCCAGGGATCTTCTGCCTTACCCCGGGCCAGGTACAATAGCCGGTGATGATACTTCTGGGGCCCCACTGGCTGCCTCATGATTCCCCACAGTTCTACTTCCCCTTGGGGAGCCCATTCCCGGCACAGGGATTCCTTCTCCCACAGGGATCTGTCTCTGCAGTCTTCCCCAAGGGGGTTTGCAGCGCTGTGGCCAGCAAGTTCCCTTAGCTTCTCCAAGGCGGGATCCCTCTGCAGCTCACTGGCCAGGCCTGGGGTCACCGCCCCACTGAGCCCTGTCCCTGGTGGCTCCCTCCCTGCCGTGGAATCACTTCCCGGCCGCACCTCTGGACCAGGCTAGCCTGGTTGGCAGCCGTCCTGCCCTGCCTGTGTGTCCCCCCACTCAGCTGGGGTCTCCGCTCCCCCCGTGCTCAGCGCTGCCCTGGCTGTCCCTGTGGGGCCAGGCAGTGAGCTCGCTGCTTTGCTCTCTGCATCACAGATTGCCTGAGCCACCTCTCCATTGTGCAGGGGGGTGGAGAGCATCTCTCTGTCCCACCCCGCCCTAGGGGTCTGGTTACAGGCAGGCAGGTAACCGGGGCCTGGCAGCTCCTCCCCCCTGCCAGCCAGGTCATTTGCATTTTCACTGACCATTTCCCTCTTAGCCAATTGGTTCCCTGAGTTCAAATTCAAATCCTTGGCCGTTACAGGGCCAGGGCCTGGATCCTGTCCCAAAGATACACGGTCACCCCCCAACAGCACCTCACCGCTGATATCCTGGAGAACCCCAACAACCAGCCAGCCCGACCCCTCCTGGATCTGCACAGGGATCTGGGCCATAGGCAGGGCGAATGGGTCCGTCCCTGGGCCCCTCACCCAGGTCACACAGCCCCTCAGCATCTGGTGGGGGTGCACCACCCGGGGCCTGACCACAGTTCTCTCTGTCCCGGGATCTCGCCACCCCAAGAATGTCTCTCCATTGACAATCACCTTCCGCTCCCACTGGGGGTCCATAGGGCTTGAGTCCAGGGCCAGGAGTGGAAATCCATCCACCATCCCACCCATCTGGCTGGCGGAGTTTATGGCCTTGGGACCCAGCAAGGGGGTTAGATCCCGGGGCTTTTCCGCAGGGTCTCCCTGGTTCCAATCACCAGCCTGCTCAAAGGCAGTGAGGTGGGCCTCCACATCCCCACCCTCCTTAACCAGGGGCAGCAATTTAGGATCGAGGTTCCCTGCAGAGCTGGCACCCCGGGATCTATCCCCACTTACCCCTGGCCAGTCCCCTATGCCTTTCCGTTCCACCACCACCAGTTCATGCTGCTGCTGCTGCTGCTTCTCCTGTAGGTCTTTCTCGGGCTCTCGCTGTCTCTCACAGTCCTCTTGCTCTCTCGGACTCAGCTCCAGTCCCATCCGTCTCCGATCCCCTGCTGGGGAACCCGATCGTGAAGACCCCCGTCTGGTTGGGGACCAGACTCTTGGGGATGCCAGGCTACCGCTCCAGCTGCTCCCAGATCCTGCTGTAGCCCCATCGGGGTCAGGAATCTGCTCCTTAGAATGGTCATCCTCCTCCAGCTGCACAATTAGCTGGGCTTTAGTGAGCTCCCCAATGCGTATCCCTCTCTTTTTGCACAGGGTTACAATGCTTCTTTTAAGGAGAAAGCGAGATGCCATCACTTCACTGCTCCCAAGTTGCTGTGGATTCGCAGGCCTGTGTGCTCTTAGCTCCCCACGGTTTCCAGGAAGAACCCCAAATGTGCCAGCCCTTCTCCAGGTCACCGCCTCTTTGCCAGGGTCGAGCTGCAGCTCCTCCGCCCCTGGGTCCACTCACGGCACCCCCAGGGGGACCCTGTCACTGCAAAAATCCTTCTCTCTCCCAGGGCCAAGCCGCAGGCTCCTCCGCCCCTGGGACTGCTCACTGCAGCCCCCAGGGGGACCCCATCATTGCACAGTCCTTCTCGCTGGTCACACACTCCCAGGGGTTAAGCGTAGCTCCTCCGCTCCCTGAAACCGCTCCTCTGTGAGCCTTCAGCACACCTGGTCCTCGTTAGCCCCCCTTTGTTCTACTGCTCCCCAGTTACTTACTGCAGGAAGCACCATTCCTGGGGTGCAGAACATCCCACCGCTGCCACCAGTTGTCACAGAGTGTGGGGGAGTCCGGCCCTGCACCCCTCTTCCTCGGATTCACTGGGAGTCTCAGCCAGCCAGTAGAACAGAAGGTTTATTAGAGATGCCAGGAACACAATCCAAACAGAGCTTGCCAGTACAACCAGGACCCCTCAGTCGGGCCCTTCCGGGGGGCAGGGAGCTTAGACCCCAGCTCGGGGCTCCCTGCATTTCACCCCACAGCTCCAAACGGGGCAGGGAGGCCAGACCCTGTCTGCCCCTCTCCCCTCCTCTCCGGCCAGTTCCAAACTGAAACTCTCCAGCCCCTCCTCCCCCTTTGTCTCCTTCCTGGGCCAGGAGGTCACCTGATCCCTTTGTTCCAACACCTTCAGCTCCCACCTTTGCAGGGGAGGGGCCGGGCCATCTGTTGCCAGGAGACAGGGCCATTCTCTGTGTCCAGGCCTCTGCCCACCCCTGCCTTCTAGGGCTTTGTAACAATCATGCACCATTGTCCCACCACCTAGATACTCAAGCACTGCATAGGGGAAACCGAGGCACCCACACAGTACTCAGGGAATCCTTAACAGTCCTAGTTTGTCACAACATGACAAAACATCTGTTGGCGGAGAGAACGGACATGATGAAGCATCTGTTGGAGCTGCAGAGAAAATGTGAAAGGTGGTTTGAAAAGATAGAGGGTGGCTGGATTCTGTATAGTAACTGGTAGGTTGTCCTCGATCAACTTGTCAAAATTAGTGTTTAGAAGAGACCGAGTAACGTGGGGTGACTGAGGAGGTGGCCTACACCCAAACCCCTTGGTCTTCCTTGTCCACTGATCATGCTTTACCATCTGGGCACAGAAACACCCGTAATGCTGTGACCTATATGGTCTCCTGGGTTGTGCTGGAGAATGCAGGCCCAGGGACTTTAGTGTTACCCTGGAGTCTTTTAGGCCATGCAGTCTGGCATCAGTTTGCTCTGAAAAGAACAAGCATCCCTCAAACTGCAGGTCCTGGAAAGTTTGTTGTACTTCCTGCAGGAACTCTGATGCCTGCAACTATGATCTCCAGCGCATGGTAACTGCTGTGGCCATAGATCTAGCTTCAGAGTCCGTGGCATCCAGGGCTGCCTGCAGAGAGGTCCTGGCCACTGACTTGCCCTCCTCCACAAGGGTTGAGAACTCCTACTGGCTGTCATGGAGAAGTCTGTCCTTGAACTTGTTCATTGCTTCCCACATGTAATTTCATAGCAACCCAGCAGCGCCAGCTGGTTCACTATGCAAAGTTGAAGCCCTCTGAGTTGAGTTGGCTTTCCTGCCCAGTAGGTCCAGCTTCTGGGGCTCCTTCACCTTTGGAGCGAGCCCTGTCTGGTCCTGACCGTCCTTCTTGTAGGCAGCCACCACAACAAGTGATCCAGGAGGAGGCTGAGAAAATAAAAACTCACATCCCTTGGCTGGTCCAGAGTATTTCCAATCTGTCTTCTTGGCAGTAGGAGGGAGGGAGGCTGGGTTCTGCCAGAGAGTCTTAATAGGTCCCATAATGACCTCATGCAAGGGCAGAGTGACTTTTGCAGGAGCCACCACCAATAAAATGGCCAAGAAGCTGTCAGAAGGCTCCTTGACAACTTCAGCCTGCAGGTCCAGATTGGATGCCACCCGCTTTTATAAGTCCTGGTGGGCCCTCAGGTCATCCTGTGGCGGGGTTGTCCCATTCACCATTAGCTCATCGTCCGGTGAAGATGAGGAGGAGGCTCCAGAGCTCCAATGTGTCCTCCCTGCTTGCACTCGTCGGTACCAGCTTCAGTACCAGTTTTGATACCAGGATGCACCCTGGGCTCAGCACTGAGCATGGTGCTGAGGCCAGCCCCACTATTGGTACTGGTGCTTGGCTGCAGTGTATCGCAGTGCGGTACTGGCGGCACCCTACTCTCAGAGAATACTGAATAGGAGCACCTAGAGCTGGTGCCTTGAAACGGGGAAACCCCCACAGCTTCCAGAAAGGCCACTGCACCAGAACCGGCCCCCTTGAGCCCATGGACCAGTTTTATGGGGCATCATGGCTTGCGGAGTTTCAGCGTCACTGATGGGCGGTGTGTGTGATCTCGGCTGTGGCGGTGAGGTGAGGAGCCAGATCCAGAGTCTTATCCTGAAGAGGAGGAAGAGGAGCGGGGGGATCAAGGCAGCGTAGACCCTCCCAGAGCTGGGGAACGACATCACGGCAATGCCTCGGGAGAGTTGATTAGGGGAGGCTTTCCCCTGGAGAGCAGCCTCGGTACCGGCCTGAAGCTGGTTGACATCTCAGAGCTGGCAAGCGGTGCCTGGCAAGCTGCTTCTTGTGCCCTGGGAGAACCCGGTACTGGCAGAGTTAGTATGTTTCTACCCGCTGCATAAGCTTCCGGGGTGAATGGTAGCACAAACTGGTCAGCACGCTGGCAGGAAGGGGGTTGCAACTCTCTTTGCGGGGTTTGCAGTGCCGACAGCTGCCACAGCTGCCACAGCCCTGGGCTACACTAGAGTGGGGGGTGAATAGCGTAGCTGAAGTCGGCGTATCGTAGATCGACTTACCTGGCCGTGAGGACGGTGGTGAGTCGATCGCTGCTTCTCCCACATCAACTCCGCTTCTGCCTTTCACCGAGATGGATTTCCGGAGTCGACGGGGAGTGCGTTCGGGGGTCGATTAATCGCATCTAAACGAGACGCGATAAATCGATCCCCGATAGATCGATTGCTACCCGCCGATCCGGCGGGTAGTGAAGACAAGCCCACAGTGTTCAGAGAGGGAGAGCATCCCCGTGTGGGTCTCGTCTTATCCCTGTCCACCGTTCTTGCCGTGTTCCTATCTGCTCTTTTATCTTCCTTTGGTGCAGGAGAGCAGCTCTCCTCATGGTGCCCCCAATGTTTCTTCTTGGGCACCAGTGACAAAGAGCAGTGCTGTGAGCTTCTGACACTGGGAGGTGCGCTGCACATCTAATGCTCATTGCTGTGTCAGATCTCAGCTCCGAGGCAGGTCTCAATGCTGCTTCCCTCAGGAGGACTTTCAGTCTCTCTGCCCGGTTTTTCTGAGTACGCGGTTTAAACTCACAACAAATCTGGCAGCGATTTTTTTTGTGGCCTTCTCCCAAATACTTGAGACAGCTCAAGTGAGGGTTACTTTTGGGCATAAGTTTCCCACAGCAGAGCAAGGCTTAACCCCCAGAGAACAAGGCATGACCCTGTACCATGGAAGGGGAATTCCTCTCCAGACAAGGAGAGCTGTCCTATTTTCTATACTAACTTACTAAAAACTATTTTAACTAACTAATAACCTATTTACAATAAAAAATAGTAAAAAAACACTATGAAGACTTTGCCAAGACAAAAAGGGGAGTTCCAACAGGCGCCACAGGAGGTTAGAAGGAATTGAGGGATGCAGGCTCGTCAGGGCACCTTATGCCGGCTCTAACAACGTGCAGCACTGGGGGCACCAGAGCTAACCCAATGGATGCCACTAGGGGAAAAAATTCCAGTAGCTGTGCTTGGGCGTGCACACAACTAACTCGCAATGGACATGTGCAAGCACTCAAAGAACTTCATTTCTATTTGCATCTCTTTTTCAGCATAGAACTGAATTGACATTTACATTTGAAAAGTCAATGCAAAACTTACCTGCATTTGTCTGGAGTTCATCTGCAAAGGAAAAAGCACTTATTAATATGGGCATCATTTTATTTTGGGGGATTAGTGAATGTTATTCCGCTCCTTTGAAGAGGAGGACTGAGAGGTCATATATGGAGTGAGCAAGGTCCATGGGTCCTACACATGCTTATCATAACATGTGGTGCACCTCATCTGTTACACTAACTGCCCCAATAACAACTGTGTGGGTGAAACTAGACAATCATTATCAAATGAACTTACAAAGAAAAATGATAAAGATAAAAACACTTTACCACCTGTGGGTGAACATTGTTACTAAACAGACACTCCATGTCTGCTCTCTCAGTCCTCATCGTCAAAGGAAACCTGCACAACACCTTCAGAAGATGAGCCTGGGAGATTAAATTCATAACTTTGCTAGTCGCTAAAAGTTTTGGTCTTAATAAAGACACTGGATTTATGGTTTATTACAAAAATCTGTAACCCAGTAATCCCCCCTTTTTATCAACTGCAGAAATGTTAACAGGCCATTTCACCTTGAATGGTCTCTTATAGTGTGTGTTAACCACTTATGCTAAACAATCTATCTTACCGTGTATTTAGTGGTGATACACATGTATGTTTCCCAGACCTGAGGAAGAACTCCATGTAAACTGAAAAGCTTGTCTCTCTCCCCATTAGAGGTTCATAGAATCATAGAATATCAGGGACCTTATGAGGTCATCTAGTTCAACCCCCTGCTCAAAGCAGGACCAATCCCCAATTTTTGCCCCAAATGGCCCCCTCAAGGATTGAACTCACAACCCTGGGTTTAGCAGGCCAATGCTCAAACCACTGAGCTATCCCTCCTATTTATTAGGTTGGTCCAATAAAAGTTAGTACCTCACCCACCTTGTCTTTTTATTCTTTTTACTCTTTCCAAAGATACACCGCCATGTGTCAGAAGCATGGTCTTGACTAGATTAAGATGTGACCTTATTAGGTCCTGATCATTTCACCAGCTGCATCAGGAACTCACTATTTTCAGGTCCTCCCAACTCCCAGCTCTGTGAATAGTCCTCTAGAACATTGAGAGACATTTCTGGTCCTGAGTCAGCAATTGGTTCTAGGCAGGTGAGACCTGTAACCCTGCGGAGTCCAGCTGACTGCAGTGGAAGTCTGCACAGGTGTGAAGGTCGACAACACAGATCCCATTGCAGGATTGGGGCCATAGAAGGAGAAGATGAAGGAAGAGGATCTCTTTTGCCACACACTGAGGTGGTCTGGAGCCATTCTGCCAAGTAGGTGTGATAAACGTGGGGATTTTCTGTAATATTTTCATGACTGATACACATGGCACTGATTCATTTGACTTGGTATTGCTAGCCAGTGGGTTCAGAAGGGTAAAAATGTTGGCAGAGCAGGAGACATGAGGTGTGTGTGTCATGTAACTGTCTTGGGTGATATGAACAAGTCACTGAGGACAGGGTGAAGCTGATCCATATCAATGAAGGATACAGGAAGACAAAGGGATTCAATAGCTGGCACCTAACAACTGGTAACTCCAGCAGGTGGAACGTGTAAACTCAGCATGGTTTTGCAGAGGAGGGCAATGGACCAATAGGTGACAGGAGGTGAGCATAAGCCCTGGATGTTGGAGAGACACAGGAGCTCATCTGGGACTGGCAGACAACAGGACAAAGATACAGAGAAGAACCAGAGATGGTTTCTTCAGCAGCATGGTTCAATGGAACCCTGGCTTGGCCAGTTTGGATGATGTCTTAACCTTTGCTGCTCTATGCTAATCTAATGATTTCCTGATGTTGTGTTCCAGATAACTAATAAACCCTACGCTGTTTTGAAGAGGATGCAGGTGTCATTGCAAATACTTGGTGAGGTGCCGACAGAGGTCTGTCTTAGTTTAACTTGGTGGTCAGAACTCCCAGTGTGAAATAGGAGTGCTGGAGTCTGATGGCTCAGTCTCAGAAGCATTGAAGCTGAGTGGCCTGCCCTTGTGGAATACTCCCTTGAGGGTCTGGCATATTAAAGGGGTGCTCCCAGGAGAATATGCAGGATGTGGCATAGCACAGATCCTGTAAATCACTGACTCTAGTTAATTCACTTAAAAGTTAAGCTAGGCCCACAATGCAGGGCATCTCTCTTTAACAGAATAGCCCACTCTGCATGCTCAGTGTGTGATTTTCAAAAGTTCAGAAGTTGGCTAAATCTAGAGCAGGCTTGTTTTTCCCAAAAGGGAAATAAAGTCTTTGGGCAGGGACAAAACAGAGACCTCTCTAGACCAGAACAGGGCTGTTACACAAAGCTCTGAGCATCTGATAATAGGGCTTTATAATAGAACCAATTTTCAGCCTTCTTTCTATGTGCCACTGGTGGGCCAGCTGTGATTTTAAATAGGGTTACTAAAGCATTAATTATTTCTTTCCTTGAGCACACCAGAAGTTTCATTTTTTTTCTTACCAACTTGAGACCCCAGAGTTTGTAGTTCTGAAAAAAAAAGAAGGTAGTAACAGGATCAGAAAAGTCTAATGTAGTTATGAATTTTCCAATTTCCATAATGATCTACCCTTCCCCCACCCCTCGGATCTGTGTAATGGTCAGCTCCAGTCCTACTGGAGTGAAAGGAAACAGAAATATCAGGAAACCATAAAACCTGTTATCCTCATTCTGACGTCTCTTAAACATAACTGGGCCTTAAAATCAATTACTTTTGCCAAACGGGGCCATTCTGCACATTCCCAACACAGACCCAGATTCATCCTTGTGCTGTGGCTGCTCTGTGTTGAGCCCTCAGCACAAGGCTGACAGCCACAGGAGGATTGGCCCATTGTAGGAGGATCCTCTGATAACACAGAACCAGTATAGTGTCTGTTACACCACCCCGAACCTTGAGTGCTTCACTAGAGGGTGTGTTCGTGACAGTCAGAGTATGACCAGGGGTTTGTTTTCCCACCAATCACAAACTGCTGCATCAGTCCTGGAGAGCCAATGGCAGCTGTTGTAACTAGAGTAACCCTTAGGGAGGGGGCATTGGACTGGCTCAGCATGTGGGAAACTAAGAACTGGGGAAATGCAAAGCTGAGCCTCACATCACCTCATTTTTACATCATTCTGGCATTGAGTCTCCTACTCCTTCTCTGTAGCCAAAAACCATGTGCATAAACTGGAGTTTCCCCAGATCCCTAGAGGCCTTAATGCTCCTGAAAATTGGATTATGTCACATAGCAGGCCATGCTAATTCCATATTTTATCATTGAATCATAGAGCTGAAAGGGACCTCAAGAGGTCATCTAGTCCAGCTCCAAGTAAACCTAGATCATCCCTGACAAGTGCTTGTCCAACCTGTTCTTAAAAACCTCCAACGATGGGACTTCCACAACCTCCCTTGGAAGCCTACTCCAGAGCTTAATTACCCTTGTAGTTAGAAAGTTTCTCCTAATACGGAACCCGAATCTCCCTTGTTGCAGAGTAAGCCCATTGCTTCTTGTGCTACCTTCAGTGGACAGGGAAAACAATAGATTTCAAGACTGTTATCAGGTCCCCCGTTGGTCTTCTTTTCTCATGACTAAACCTGCCCAGTTTTTTAAACCTTTCATCATAGGATGAGGGATAGCTCAGTGGTTTGCGCATGGGCCTGCTAAACCCAGGGTTGTGAGTTCAATCCTTGAGGGGGCCATTTAGGGATCTGGGGCAAAAATTGGGGATTGGTCCTGCTTTGAGCAGGGGGTTGGACTAGATGATCTCCTAAGGTCCCTTCCAACCCTGCTATTCTAGGTCAGGTTTTCAAAACATATTAGTTTTGTTGTTCTCTCCTGGACTCTCTTCAATTTGCCAACATTAATGCAGACAAAGAGGTTTAAATCGTCTGTGTGTTTGAAGAAAGCAACTTTCTACAATTAGCAACATAATCCAGCAAAATAGTTTGAAAATTAGCAACACTGATGCATCTCCAGTTCCAGAGGGATTCACTTTGATAAAAGCTCAGCACTCCCATAAAACACCTCCTTCCACTGCAGTGGCAGATGTCTTCTACTGGCATCCAAAATATCCATTTGCTTGCTCCTTTCTCTTCTCTCCATATAACTGAGATTTGACTTGGTTGAAGGGCAAATAGGATTCTGGGAAACCTTACCTTCTTTATCATCCTTTTCTTTCCCACCTATATGAAGAGAAAGAAAGAGAGAACATTTCTCATTGGCTTAACAGAAGTGCTTCTCAGCTCCATGCCCACATGCATACACTCTCCCCATGTGCCTGATCTTGAACCCATTCAAGAGATTAAAGGCAAATTCCAATCTGACACCCTCATGAAGTCCATTCTAAAAAATTCAAAACCAGACTCAGCTCCCAACTGTAAAACTCCCCCTGTTACTGCAATAGAGGAAATCCTGAGAATTACCACTGCTTTAGAGATCATACATGTTACCTGTTTCTGGAGTTCAAACACATCCCGTGAGATAAATAAAAAAAAAGATTAGAGAAAAAAATGTTCCCATATTTCTAAGAGTAAGTCCTTCATCTCTCTCTCTCTCTTTCTTGGGGGGTGGGGGATGGGTGGCTTTCCACCAAGGGGAATATGAAAGGTGGCTGAGGCCTGTTTTGAGACACAGATTTCAGAGGGAATTTCTTGCAGACTTGAAATGAAAATGGATTTCTGTTCATATGCTGAATGTTTTGGGCAGACAGAAAATAGTAAAAAAGAAAATAACAATGGCAAAATGTATTGAGGAGGAATCCACTCAGAGTTCCTTTTTTTGCCATGATGTTCATTTCTGATTGTAGCCTCTTTGTATGGCACAAGGGGACTGGCCCCTAGGTTTCCCATTTTCTTAACCACCAGCTTACAAAATAAGTCTTATTTTCTCTCTCTCTCTCTGGCCCAGTAACTGTTTAATTAGTTATCCAAAGTGGAACAGCTGCTCCAGGAGAGATTCAGAGAGCACCATGTCAGACTATCCCATAGCACAGTGGTTACAACACTCATCTGAAAAGTAGGGGTCCCCAGTTCAAATGCTTTCTCCCCGTGAGGAAGAAGCAGGAATTGAACCTGAGTCTCCCACATCCCAGGTAAGTGCACTAACCACTGGGCTAAAAGTAACAAGTGAGCTGCTACTCTCTCCTCCTGTGGTGCTCCTTACAACAAACAGCGTCTGTGCCTAGGGGCAGGTCTACACTTAAAAGACTGCAGCTCTAGCACTGTAATGAAGATGCTCTAGGCTGATGGCAGAGAGATCTCGCAGGGATATAGTTAATCCACCTCCCTAAGTCTATCTCTACACTAGAGATTTTACAGCTGCTCTCTGTACCCATGCTGCTGCTGTAAGATCTCAAGTGTAGCCGCTCTACACCAACAGGAGAAATATCCCCCATCGACATAATTAATCCACCCCCAATGAGCGGTGGTAGCTATGTTGGTGGGACACCAACACCCTTGAGCAACAAGTTATACTGACGTAAGTGGCAGGGTAGACATAGCGTAAGAGGCAGTAGCTGTGTCAGCAGCAGAAGCCCTCCCCTCAACATAGCGCTGCACACAGGGGGCGGTTAGGTCACTTTAACTACATCACTCAGGGGTCTGGATTATTCACACCGCTGAGCGACACAGTAATACCAAGGTCAGTCTGTAGTGTAGACCAGAGCTAGAGCTGGCTGCAGATTGCAAACAGACATTGACACCTCCCTGAAGCCTGGACTTAGGTGCCTGTCTTTGTGAGAGGAGTGGGGTTTAGCACGAATCCCTTTCGTTGGCATCCCACATTGTCTGGCTTAGGCAACTCCCTGCCTATCATGCTGGCTTCTGTGGATCCCATTTTAAGGTGCCTATCTCTCCCCAAGCATTGTGCAGGGAGCTTAGTTGCCTAACTGAGGGTTATGGAGATCCCATCTTTATCCCAGTGACTTTCTAGGTGCCTAAAATTAGGTGTTGTGATGCTCAGTGTCAGAACCCCTAAGTTCCTTTGTGGATCCAGGTGTAGGTACAAATTAATAAACATGTAAATGTAAAGAGATAGGTTGTTAAGCAGAGGCCTAGAAAGAGAGGTCTGTGTAAGAGATGCAGGTCTCTTGTCCTCCCTAAGGAACATATTAACAATCTCCACCAGCAATGGATGTGGACCCCCTCACAAGATTTCACCAACCATGAGGGGCATGGGTGTCACCAAAACACAGTAGCCTTATGTTACACAAGCTCCTCCACTAACTAAGTGAATAAAAAGAGCAGGAACTCAAGCAAAGTATTTGTAAATGTCCCACCTGCAGAATGGCTTGCTAACAAATCTTGTGGCCAAACCTTTCCAAATAAGGGCTTGCCTACACGAGGAATTATCTCAAAAAAGTATAGGGTATGAATTTACAGCTCTATAGCTATTCTGGAGTAACTCCAGCTGTGGACAATCTTTTCCAGTAAAAGCGTCTTTTCCAGTTTAGCTTAATCCACTTCCAAAATAAGTAAACTAAACTGGAAAAGACATATTTTCTCCAGAAGAGGAGTGTCCAAAAGGGGGAGCTGTTCCAGAATAATTATGCCAGTTAATCTCCACATGTAGACAAGCCCAAAGAGTAATTGTTTTCCTTGGCAGTATATTGAAAACTCCTCACCCTGAGCAATACTCTGTTTCCTATATCTGAGTGGAAACCTGTCTGACTCCAGTAAACCCAGCAGATCAGTTTCACAGACTCCCTATGCCACAATCAGTCACATTAAGCCATTTCTGTAGATATGCCTGTGTAGGATGCTTAACAGGACCCCTCTATATTCCTGCCCCCATTTTATGCGGACACCATGAAAGATTATAAACCTCCCACACTGTTAAACTAAGTAAAATGTTATTGTTATAGTGAAGGCACATAGTTCTCCTACGAATGTAACTGTCCTGATACCAATTCAAACTTACTCTTCTTATTGTCCTTTCCTTATGAAAAAGAAAAAAAAGCCTCGTGTTTAAGTACATTCATATACCACTTTTAATAAAATCTGGACAAATACCATAACATGCTGCATATAGTAAAGATTCCAGAGATTCCCAAGTACATAATAATTAATATCAAGTTCCAAAAATCTTCTTGACCTGCCCAACTGTGTGAACTGAGGTACTGTAACACCTTAGGTCTTGGCTTGACTGTCATTTGTCTCCTTGTAAATCTATTGAAATGAACTTGCATCCCACACAAAAGTGCTTCAATCCACTGTGGGGAGCACTAGGTAACATCACAAATTGTCCTTCAGTCTTCAGGGCTAAGTAGTGATGTGTATGGAGCTACATGCACATTTCAAAAAGCCTTCCACACCGCAACGGAGTGGCAACAGAGTGGCATTAGTAACTCAGTTTCACAGCTGCTTCATCTGGTGAACTTCCAACAGTTCACTGGTGTGGAATCCCCTTTCACCCTCCCTGGCCATCCCCATCCCCACAAATAGTCCCCTACTTCCATTAATGTCCCATCACCCCACCCTCAAACATGAAGTATCAAAAGTGGGGAATATAAAACCCCTAAATAATGTGTCCCCTCAACTGCCCTCCCATTTGTGGCACCTGCAGGTCTTGGAGAACAAAGGGACCATAGGAGGAGAAAGGGCTAATTCTTGTTCTTGGCCCTCTCTGGAGATGGGAAGGAAGGGGGGGAAAAGCAGGGGGAAGGAAGGATGGACTCCTGTTCAGTCATGTTGTTCTGTCTAGATGAATAGTTAATGCACAGGAAATTTGGGTTTAAATCTACAATGCAATAATCGGCCATGTATTAAGTGTCTGTGTAGACCCTGATGCTGCACACTATCAGTTCTCTAGTTCACATTCAACTACCCCTGCTTCAAAGCAGAGTAGAACAACGCACATTAGGGAATTATTAGTGTGTGCCATCAGGGTCTACAAGGACAGCTAATGTTGATTCATAACCCAGCTTCCCATGCTCTAGCTGTTCATCTAGGTTGCCAACCTGTTGGTGGACACAGCTCTGATGGGGAAGTGCAACACATTGTCCACTGTACAGTATATCCCATTCTTTTCTCTCAGGCCGAAAGCACCTCAGGGCTCGGACTGTCTCTCTCCACAGGACCAAGGAGACAAAACAAAGCCATAATGATAAAATCATCTGTGAGTGAAAACGGTGTGACATCTTAGCAGACTTACTGTCAACGATCTCGGGTATTTCTGAAAAAGAAAAAAAATCCAAATGTTTAGATTTGTACATATTTTTATGTTCACATTTATGCAAAAGAATAAAATGACTGTCCTTGGGACATTTTGATAAGGGGCAAAATAGATGGTGGATGCCCTGTGTACTTTTTGCTGGCTCACCTGGAGAGGACCACATGTGCTATGGTGCAGTGTAGATGATAATTCTACTCTATAATAACCAGTGGAAATTCTTTTCCCATTTGCTCTATTGTCACCCTGTGATAAATTCAGTTGATAAAGTAAAATTTCTCTTACATATTTACTAAAATGTCCAGCATATGGGCTGCAGGGGGAGCAGACCCATTGTCTCTGCCCACTGTGGGGCACTGTACACACCAAAGGAGCAGGGAAAAAGCAGTGCCTGTGTTCCCCTGAACACAAGGCTTGAAAGTCTGCCTCGTGAGAGGGAGGGGTCTTTACTCCCTGTCTATTCACACTGTGCACCTGCACCAAAGCCAGGCAGAATTTGCCCCTTGCCCTGGAAGCCACACACCTTCCTAATTAACCACCTCTGAACTAATCTGGTGGAAAGAAAACCCAGCAGAAAACAAATGGCTGCAGGTTGAGTAGTGACATCTGAAAGTATTTATATGGGATCACTCCCAGAGCCTTATTCTGTTTGGCTGTCAATGTTCAGAAAGCAATGGAAACTTACCTTCCATGTCTTGGACTTGGACTGAAAGAAAAATCACCAAATCATCTTTACAGTTTTCTCACAGACATTGTTTTCAACAGAGATGCAATTCCTAGGGTGAAAAATTGCTGCACATGCATCGCTCATCCCTTATTGCTTATCCCTTGCAGTCTCCCCCTGTGACGTTGCACTCCATATGATTTTATGAAAATATGCTAATAAGTGTGAATATAATGTAACTAGAATATGCTTCATGCAAAAGGTCTCTTGTAAGGTTCATTACAAAGCTTATAATCTACTGAGTGGGGTCATCCTATTTGTATAAATGTATCACTCTGAAATTAGAAATATGAAATATAACTCTGAGGTCCTATTGTAATTATGCAAAGTGTGGGCCATTAATGGTGGTTTGGAATCTTAATGGCTCCCATCAACTAAGACAATTGACTGTAGATGGTTCTGTTTACTTGTAAGTCTTCGTGTATATGTGTGTGCTGGCAAGTGGGTAATGAAGTCTTACAGTGACACGTGATCATGTCACCTGAACTGGAATCCATCTTTAACCTGGTACTTTTCCATTTAGAAAGAGGGGTGGGAACCCAGAGAGGGACAAAGGATTCCCGCGTTGTGCAAAAGATATATAAGTGGGTGGAACATAACAAAGGGGGTTGCAGTCATGAGAAATCCCCTAGCTACCACCTGAGCTGGAACAAGGACTATACCAGGGGAAAGGATTGTGCCCAGACTAGGAAGGCGTCCAGTCTGTGATAGAAGCTTATTGAAACCTCTCTGAGGGTGAGATTTTATCTGTATTCACTTTTATTACTGTATTAGGCTTAGACGTGTTTGATTTTATTTTGCTTGGTAATTCACTTTGTTCTGTCTGTTATTACTTGGAACCACTTAAATCCTACTTTTTGTATTTAATAAAATCAGTTTTTACTTATTAATTAACCCAGAGTATGTATTAATACTTGAGGGGGACGGGACAGCTGTGCATTTCTCTCTATTAGTGTTATAGAGGGCGAACAATTTATGACTTTACCCTGTATAAGCTTTATACGGGTAAAACGGATTTATTTGGGGTTTGGACCCCATTGGGAGTTGGGTATCTGAGTGCTGGAGACAGGAACACTTCTTAAGCTGTTTTCAGTTAAGCCTGCAGCTTGTGGGGGACGTGGTTCAGACTTGGATCTGTGTTTGCAGCAGGCAAGTGTGTCTGGCTCAAACCAGGCAAGGGACTGAAGTCCCAAGCTGGCAGGGAAAACAGGCTCAAAGGTAGTCTAGGCACATCAGGTGTCAGTCCCAACGTGGATTTCTGTGATCCAACCCGTCACACTCCCACCCCTTGATTTATGGTCTGATCCAGCTCCCCTCACTGGAAATGCTGCAGAATTTCCCACCATGAAATGCAAGTGTAAAATGCACCTCAGACCTACAGAAACACGGAGTGTCCGCCTCCCCAGTCTCCCTGCCGCAGGGACATCAAAATCCCACTATCAAATACAGAAAATTGCAACAACATTCAGACACGCTGCAGGCTTCCACTATTCCCAAGGAGACTATCCCAGCAAAACAAAGCCATGCTGATAAAATCATCTGTGAGTGAAAACTGTGTAACATCAAAGCAGACTTACTGTCAACAATCTCGGGTATGTCTGAAAAAGAAAAATAAATCCAAATGTTTAGATTTGTACATATTTTAATATTCACATTTATTCTACAGAATAAAATGACACTCCTTGGGACATTTTGAGAATGGGCAAAATAGATAGTGGATGCACATCCCAGTTTCCTATAACCCAACACATTTCTGAAGCATCACTTAGATGCTTAATTTCAGAGACTGAAATTAGGCTCGGTTGAAAATTCTCTTGAAACTCTTTTTCAATGGATGATTGGGTTGACATCAAATGTTGTTTTTTACAAAAATGTTCTGCCTAACACAGAAAATGTTGATTTATTATAAAAAACCAAACATCCCAAACCAAATATATTTGGTTTTAGGTGAAAACTGACATATTTTGGTGGTAAATTTGAGGGAGTTTTTGTTTGGTAACCTCAGGTTCCCATTCTCTTATATGGACTAGTGAGAATGAACAGACTCCCCTCAACAAGAGGATCGTCAGAGGTTCTACAGAGGTGAACTTTTATATGGAAAAAATGCCATTTGGAGCCACCTCTACCTGACACTCAAAAACCAGAAAGGGTTTATATAACTTGATGGGGGCAAACCCTACATAGTATTAGTTCAGAGCCATTACTGCGCTAATTTACACCAGCTGGTTAGGGTCCCTATGGAGCCATGTGCCACTTGCAAATTGCCGGAGCAGGGGTGAGCTCTGCCACTCCCTCAATGAGCATAAATGATGGCTTAACACATTTTTAGTTTCAAACACATGGTATGAGAGAAACCACATACTAAAGGTTTTGAATGGGCCCAAAAGATTTCTGAGTGCAGATCCTACTTCACTTTAACTAAGGCATTTTTCTGAATCTTCAGTGATAAGCCAATTCAAGAGATACAGAACCATACTGGCCTAACCAAATCTGCTGTGGCAAATGCTACAAAACATGTCCTAAGTGCCATAAGAAATGTCACAGCAGCCTCTCTGGTGACAGGATGCAAAGAGGAGCCCTGGGAAGAACAAGCACATGGAGGTGGCATCCATCTTTGTTGGGCCTTCAGTCCTTATGAGAGCAATGAGCGAGAGATGCCCTATGCAAAAAGTCTACTTAACTGAGGGCACTGGCACTTCACTAATACTGAGAACAAGGGGAGATGGCAGCCATCTTGTAACAGGGAAGTTCTTTGTGGAGTTAAAGACCATTATCCTTCAGCAAACAGCATGTACTGATAAATAAATCTTCATTTAGAAAAGAAGTCACACAAAACAATCGTAACTCCCCGCCTCCCGCAAGCTCCCAATAAGATAAAACAAAATACATTGGAATAGTGAAATAGTTTTTCCCTTGGTCACACACCAGTGCATGTCGGGAAGGGGGCGGGGGCTCTGAAACTCAGAGACATGGGCTCTGCTAACTAACCCTCCTGTGAGCTAATCTAGGTTCCAGGAAGAATAATGGGAGTTCTAGTGTAAAAGATAGAAGAAAAAAATTCTTCTTCAAATTGCTGTTGAACTAGAACGAAAGTCCTGAAGAAAATACGGTAATATGTTGTCATAAATATAAAGGGAAGGGGGAGAGGGTCGGATGCAGTGGTATAAAATCCTCTTACCAGTAAAGGGTTAAGAAATGCAGGTAGCCAGACTGACACCTGACCTGGCTGGCATCTGACCAATAAGGGGACAAGATACTTTCAAATCTTGGGAGGGGGGAAGGTGTGTGTGGCTCTTTGTCTGAGTCAGAGTGATCTTGGGAAACAAGAAGTACTGCAGAAAATCAATCTCCTCAACCAGTCATCTTCTCACCAAACGTCACGTTTCTAAAGTAAGTTTAGTCAGCATTGCGAGTAGGTTTCTGTTTGATTTGCTTGGTGAGCTTTCCCTGTGTTAGAGGGAGGGGTTATTCCTGTTTTTTCTGTAACTTTATGGTTTTTCCCAGAGGAGGAATCCCTCTGAGTTTGGAAATTGAGTACCCTGTAAAATAGTTACCATCCTGATTTTACAGAGATGATTTTACCTTCTTTGTTTTAATAAAATCCTTCTTTTAAGAAGCTGACTGTTTTCTATGGTTTTAAAACCCCGGGGGTGGGTTTTTAGATCACTGTGTAACCAATTGGTTAGGAGATTGTTCTCAAGCTTCCTAGGAAAGGGGGTGTACGGGCTTGAGAGGGTATTTTGGGGGGAAGGGGAACTTCAAGTGGTTCCTTTCCTGGATTCCTGTTTAAAACACTTGATGGTGGCAGTGAGAGAAGCATTTCTCAGGGTGCAGGGAATTTTGTACCTTGGGGGTTTTAACCTAAGCTGGTAGAAATAAGCTTAGGAGCTCTTCATGCGGGTCCCCACATCTTTACCCTAGAGTTTAGAGTGGGGAGGGAGCCCTCACATATGTCATTCTTAAAATAATATTCTGAGAACATACCCTCTGTCACTTGGACTCCATCTGAAAGAAAAATCAAGATGGGAACTTTATTGGTTATTTCCAAAGGGAGTTTGGGGCAGATTCTCTGACCTGTTCTTTCCCTTTTCCATGGCCCAGACAGTGCAAAGGGAGCAAACAGGACACAGGGCATGTCAGGGGACAGAAGGAGACCTGATCTATCATGCGAAGTAACAATTCTCTATAGCCAATCATTCTGAAATACACATGCATCATTCTGGGCCACAGAAAGTTAAATTTATGCAGTTCCTGAGCAGGGACATCTGTGACATTGGAGGCCAGGGAGAATCAGGCTGTGTCTGCCCTGTGTACATTTTGCTGGCTCACCTGGAGTGAACCACTAGGGCTATGGTGCTCTTTTAGTGCAGTTTAGATGATAATTCTACCCTATCGTAACCAGTGAAAGTCCTTTCCCCATTTGCTCTACTGTGATAAATCCAGTTGACAAAGTAAAACTCCTCTGACATATTTACTAAAATGTCCAGCATATGGGCTGCAGGGGGAGCAGACCCATTGTCTCTGCCCCCTGTGGGGCACTGTACACACCAAGGGAGCAGGGAAAAAGCAGTGCCTGTGTTCCCCTGAACACAAGGCTTGAAAGTCTGCCACGTGAGAGGGAGGGGTCTTTACTCCCTGCCCATTCACACTGTGCGCCTGCACCAAGGCCAGGCAGAATCTGCCCCTTGCCCCGGAAGCCACACACCTTCCTAATTAACCACCTCTGAACTGATCTGGGTGGAAAGAACAGCAGAAAACAAATGGCTGCATGTTGAGTAGTGACATCTGAAAGTATTTATACAGGATCAAGGCCGGCGCGCCCAGTGGGTGACCTTAGGCGGTTGCCTAGGGTGCTGGGAGCCGGGGAGCTGCTAGCCGTGGCTGCCTTCCACCCTCCCAGCTCTGGGGCTGAGCTGGGAATGGGGAGGGGGGGGCGGCCAGCTGCCCACCGCTCCCGGCTGAGCCGCGGCTGCCGCCCGGCTACACACCTCAGCCAGGAGCCGGGGCCGCAGCTGGCGGTGGCTGAGCCGGGATTGCGGGGGCGGGGGGTGGCTGGCCCCGGCTGCCTCCCGCCCTCCCAGCTCCAGGGCTGAGCCAGGAACCAGGGGGGGCAGCTGGCCGCCCGCCCTCCCGGCTCCGCGGCCAGCCGCACCCCCCATACCCGGCTGATTTGCGGCTGCCGCCCGGCTCCACAGCAGAGCCGGGAGCCGGGGGGGCGGCTGTCCGCGGCTTCCACCCACCTCCCGGCTCTGCGGCTGAGCCAGGAGCCAAGGGGGCGGCTGACCAGGGGCGGGGGGCGGTGTTAGCTGGGGGGGAGGGCGCAGTGGGGGCAGTGTTAGCTGGGGGGGGAGGGCCCATGGGGGGGCGGTGTTAGCTGGGCGGGGCGCAGGGCTGGTGCAAGGAAGTTTCGCCTAGGGGGCGAAACTTCCTTGCACCAGCCCTGTATGGGATCACTCGGAGAGCCTTATTCTGTTTGGCTGTCAATGTTCAGTAAACAATGGACTTGGACTGAAAGAAAAATCACCAAATCATCTTTATAGTTTTCTCACAGACGTTGTTTTCAATAGAGATGCAGTTCCCAGGGTGAAAAATTGCTGCACATGCATCCCTCAGCCCACATTGCATAGCCCCTGCATTCTCCTCCCCCCCTTGATTTATGGTCTGATCCAGATCCCCTCACTGGAAATGCTGCAGAATTTCCCACCATGAAATGCAAGTGTAAAATGCACCTCAGACCTACAGAAACACTGAGTCTTCTCTCCCCCCGTCTCCCTGTCACAGGGACATCAAAATCCCACTATCAAATACAGAAAATTGCAACAACATTCAGACACGCTTCAAGGTTCCACTATTCCCAGGCATGCAGTGTTACCCAACCAACTAGGGAGCAAAACCTGATCAGATTTTAACCAAATTCTGATAACACTAGCTGATGGCAGGAACAGAATCATATTCAGCAAATTGAGGGATATTTCTATCTTTCTTACCAGCTATATCTTTCTTTCTTACCAGCAAAATTTTCATTTACTAATCTTCGAAAAAAAGCTGTATGCAATCTCTCATCTATAATGTTAATAAACCCTTCAAATTAACTTCAACTTGTGAAACAATTCACTCATTAATCACTGCACTGTGTGTTTCACTGAAAACACTTCTGAGTAACTGTCACGGAGTGTGGGGGAGTCAGGCCCTGCACCCCTCTTCCTGGGATTCACTGTGACACTCAGCCAGCCAGCAGAACAGAAGGTTTATTAGGGATTCCAGGAACACAGTCCAAACAGAGCTTGTCAGTACAAACAGGACCCCTCAGTTGGGCCCTTCTGGGGGCCAGGGAGCTTAGACCCCAGCCTTGGGGCTCCCTGCGTTTCACCACCCAGCTCCAAACTGAAACCAACCAGACAAAACCTCCAGCAGGCCCTCTCCCCTCCCCCGGGGGCCCCTCCTCTAGCCTGTGTCCATTCTCCCAGCCAAAGGTGTCACCTCCCAACCCCCCTCTTGGCTCATGTTACAGCCTCAGGTAAAGTCTCTCATTCCCAATGCAGCAGGTCCCAGGGAACCTCCCCCACAAGCCTCCCAGGTCAAATTCATCTTACTTCCTACTTCATCACGGTAACAGACTATGTTGGGAGGTAGTACAGGTGAAATGAAAACACACATCGTTCATTGCTGTTGATCCTTTGCCTTCAATTATATTAAAGCACAGGTGGGTCTGGAGGTAGAGTTTGTCCCTCTCAGTGTAACTGCTCAATCAGGAAATAACACTTTCATTTTGGGTGAATTTGCATAATAAAAAACAATATTTTAAATTTGTGCATATTTTTCCAGATTTGGTGGATTGTTTAATAGAACTTTGCAGAAAATAGTAGAAAATACATCTACTAACCAATACTATACTCCCATTAACGAATGAGTGGGAAAGTCTTAAGTGCAAACAGGATCAAAAAAATTTGGGAGGGATTCTTCTTGTTCTTGTTGTAGAACAATAGTTTTGCTTGTTGAAAAGTCAATGCAATCTTACCTTTCCCCCCTCTTTTTGGCCCTAGGCAAACAAACAAAATATAGAGTGTCATTGTGCAACAAAGTCAAGAGGAAAGCCGTGTAACAACATTTATATAAAACATTTCTTTTTTCAGGGATAAAATGTCAGAATAATATTAGTAAGTAGATATTCTTGTTTCTGAGGGGTTGTTGGTTTTTTTTAGCCAAAATTGCTTTCCCTAGAGTGTAGAAAAACACAAAATGGTAATACTTATTATAGTAGATTGCAAGGTCTGCTTTTGTTAAGGTTTAGACTAGCTTTCTGTTTATAGCTCGACTTTGCTAGACTCTACCCAGATATTTGCAGTGCCTTGAATTCAGATGTGCCATATGGGGGACCTGGCTTGGTTAGAAATCCAAATTTGGGGTAATTTGACCAAAAGGTTTCCATGATACAGCAACCTGAAAAAATAGTTTTCCTAAAGTTCATTGGTTCTATCATCATATTTTTGTCCATTGGCAGGACTATGATAATTGTAGGACAGTTGCAATTGCTTGAGGGTACATGGAAATCACTATCTCTTTTGGGGAAAGCCAAAAATCACACTGCTATCTGAAAAAAGTTTAGTTCTCATTAAGGGCAAATACCAAATGATCATGAGCTAAATGGATTGCACTGAGTACCTAGAAGTTAATAAGGTGATAAGTAAGTCAGCATGGACATGTCAAAAACAAATCACGTCAATCCAACCTAATAGCTTTCTTTGACAGGGCAGCAATTCTTGCAGATAGGGAAGAAGCAGGAGATGTGGTATATAATTACTTTAGTACGGATTTTGATACTGCCTCACATGACCTTCTCATGAACAAATTATGAAAATGCAAACTAGATGGAGCTACTTTAGGGTGGGTGCATAACTGCTTTGAAAACCTTCCCAGAGAGCAGTTATCAGTGGTTCACAGTCTAGCTGGAATGGCATATAGAGTGGGGTCCAACAGGGATCAGTTCTGGGTGCAGTTCTGTTCAATATCTTCATCAATTATTTAGATGATGTCATAGACGGTACACTTCTAAAGTTTGCCCATGATACCAAGCTGGGAAGGGTTGGAAGTGCTTTGGAGGATAGGATGCATTTTCAAAATGATCTGGACAAACCAGAGAAATGGTCTGAAGTAAACAGGATAACATTCAATAAGGGCAAATGCAAAGAACACAATTTAGGAAGAAACAATCAGCTGCACGCATACAAAATGGAAAATGACTGTTTAAGAAGGACTACTGCAGAAAGGGCTCTGGGGGGGTCATAGTGGATCACAAGCTAAATACGAGTCTACAGTGTAACACTGTTGCAAAAAACCACAAACATCATTCTGGGATGTATTAGCAGGAGTGTTGTAAGCAAGACAGGAGAAGAAATTCTTCCGCTCTACTCTGCACTGATTAGGCCTCAACTGGAATATTGTGTCCAGTTCTGGGTGCCACATTTCAAGAAAGATGTGGACAAATTGGAGAAAGTCCAGAGAAGAACATCAAAAGTGATTAAAGGTCAAGAACACATGACCTACGAGGGAACATTGAAAAAAATGGGTTTGTTTAGTTTGGAGAAGAGAAGACTGAGTGGGGAATGCTAACAGTTTTCAAGTACATAAAATGTTGTTAGAATGAGGAGGGAGAAAAATTGGTCTTCTTAACCTCTGAGGCTAGGACAAGGAGCAATGGGCTTAAACTGAAGCAAGGGAGGTTTAGGTTGGACATTAGGAAAAACTTCCTAACAGTCATGGTAGCGAAGCACTGGAAATTGCCAAGGGGGTTGTGGAATCTCCATCATTGGAGATTTTAAGAGCAGGTTGGACAGACACCTGTCAGGGATAGTCTAGATAATCCTTGGTCCTGCCGTGAGTTTAGGGAACTGGACTAGATGACCTGTTGAAGTCCCTTTCAGTGCTAGGATTCTGTGATTCTATGCAGAACAAGAGATGAAGAAGATTGATAGTCAGGTGTGATCTACAGATTCTGAGTAGCTCCGGGAGGAAGAACTGTTACAACTAATAATCCCGAGCATCCCAAAAGGTACAACAAGTTCAGCTATCCTTGTTGGTTGATATTTGAAAATAAAAGGAGGCATTTTGATACAATCTACCTCTGTTTAAGGTGGGATTTTTTTTTTAATATTTATTTGATGGACATGATATCTGAGCACAACAGAAAATATGTAGCTGGGTTTTACAGGCAGGAGAGGATTTGTGGGCTCTAGTTAGGGGAGGTGGGGATTTCGGGAGTGAGAGGGGAAGGGTAGGACACTGAAAGATGTGGCATGGAGGTGGATGAAAGGGCAAATTGGAGAAATTGGGGAGGGAGCCCCTGTGAACCCCACACTCTCCCCTTCCGTGTGTGCCTGCTATCTGGATACTTTGTCTTAACATACTGTGCCTTCCCCACATAGGAGCTGAGTGGAGACATTGTTAATATTTGTAACATGAGTTCAACATGTGAAGGTCTATAGACATTCACTGAAGGGCTGCCTGGTGGTATCTTGTGTTCTTCCAGAACATCGTATTCAGCAATGCTCCTCCTCTGTAACCCAGGGAATCTCAAAGATCCGCTATAGCTCACCCAGAAGTTATGGAGTTGATGCGGCAATTACTGGGGGGGAATCCTCTGGCCTGTGCTATAAAGAAGGTCAGACTACAAGATCACATTGTCTCCCTTCTGGCCCTGGTATCTATGAATCTAAGAATTACAGGTGACGTCTGTTTAACTGAATTTCAGTCAACTGAATGTCCCGATTAGTTGAATGAGTAGTGGGTCCCCTGTACATTTAATGAACCCCTCAGTACTTAAAACAAACAAAAGGAAGTATTTTTTCACACAGCGCACAGTCAACCTTGCCCAAGGATGTTGTGAAGGCCAAGACTATAACAGGGTTCAAAAAAGAACTCGATAAGTTCATGGAGGATAGGTCCATCAATGGCTATTATCCAGGATGGGCTGGGATGATGTCCTTACCCTCTATTTGATGATTGCCTGCTTTGTTCATTCTCTCTGGGGCACCTGGCACTGGCCACTGCCGGAAGACAGGATTTCTCCCTCTTCTAATGGGGTTATTGCTCATTACCCTCCTCCAATCTCCCATCAGAGTCCTTAGCTCTGGTCTCTGACAGTCTGGAGCTAGGAGGTTTCTGGCCAGGAGAGGCATGATTAGAGGCATGATCAGGCTTCTGCTGATGTTAAAGTGGTTCAAATGGTCCATGGTTGAATTAGGCCTTTGTTTACCACTGAATTAGGGGTCTTCAGAGCTTGAATATGTGGGATTACTCAGTTTGATGTGGAAACTTGTAGGAAATGTCAGATTCTCCAAGGCAATACAAGCACAGGTCCTGAGAATCACTCATTGAGAAGAGCCAGGGCCAGGTTATGCAAGGTTTGAAACTGAATCTTAGGTCAACTAAGACCTACAAACACTGATGGTTAAGGACAACGGCAGGAAGCCTCCCCACCCCCAAAAAATCGCTAAACACTATCTAACTACTCAACTACTCAACTTCATTAATGGGAGACAATGGGATGGATTGGGATTGCACCCTCAGCAAGTTCACAGATGACACTAAACTGGGGGAAGAGGTAGATACACAGGAGTGTAGGGATAGGGTCCATAGTGACCTAGACAAGTTGGAGGACTGGGTCAAAAGAAATCTGATGAGGTTCAACAAGGACAAGTGCAGAGTCCTGCACTTAGGATGGAAGAATCCCATGCACTGCTATAGGCTGGGGCCTAAGTGGCAGTTCTGCAGAAAAGGACCTGGGGATTAGAGTGGATGAAAAGCTGGATATGAGTCAACAGTGTGCCCTTAACAAGAAGGCAAACGGCATACTGGGCTGCCTTAGTAGAAGCATTGCCAGCAGATTTAGGGAAGTGATCATTCCCCTCTATTCAGCAGTGGTGAGGCCATAACTGGAGTATTGCATCCAGTGTTGGGCCCCCCACTACAGAAAGGATGTGGACAAATTGGAGTGAGGCAAGCAGAGGGAAACAAAAATTATTAGGGGGTTGGGGCACATGGTTTATGAGGCTGAGGGAACTGGGATTATTTAGTCTTCAAAAGAGAAGAGTGAGGGGGGATTTGATAGCAGCCTTCAACTACCTGAAAGTGGGTTCCAAAGAGGATGGAACAAGACTGTTTTCAATGGTGGCAGATAGAAAAAGGAGCAATGGTCTCACGTTGCAGTGGGGAAGCTCTAGGTTGGATATTAGGAAAAACTATTTCACTAGGAGGGTGCTGAAGCACTGGAATGGGTTATCTAGGGAAGTAGTGGAATCTCCATCCTTAGAGGTTTTTAAGGCCCCGCTTGACAAATCACCGGTTGGGATGATTTAGTTGTGGTTGGTCCTCCTTTGAGCAGGGATTGGACTAGATAACCTCCTGAGGTTTCTTCCAACCCTAATCTTGTATGATTCTAACTACTAAAAAAACTATGTACAGAAAAAAGATAGAGTTGAATCAGGAATGCAAACAAAGTTGTGGACACTGAGAAGCTCCATCACAGACCACAAACGGTAAAAAAAGGAACTGGAGAGGTGGTCAAGTTGTGCACAATCCAGAGCAGAAGGCAGCACGGGGTGCAGGTATGGACCAATGGACACTGTTAATAAAATATTTTTGGTGTCAGGCACATGTTGTGGGAGAAATACTTTTCACTGTTTGGAGTCCCAGCTCAGATCCCTTCCTTGGTCAGAGAGTATTTTGAGAGTCCTCTTTTGAAGAAGGTGCTCAATATGGCTGGAATGAAAATTCTGGGACAGCTCCTTATCACCCACTAGGCTGGGTCCTCAGGCACATAGGTTAACTTGAACACTTTGGAATATATTGGGGACTTCACATCCAGAGCAGAAATCAAATTGGAGTCAGCATCCTGCTTTCTTGGTGCATGTACACAATACCACAAAACACACTGCTCTTGGAGTTACACCATATCTCCTGATGGATGGATGGGAAGCGAGCTTGCCCATAAACTTATGTTTTGATGTATGTGAGGCTGGGGACAACAATGAGAATCATCAGTATATTGCAAAATTGACAGCAATTGAGGAATACCTATTGTATTGCTACCTCAGCAGCTGAAAGGAACTGAAATCAGACCAAGCACCAATATTATACTATACCACATTCCCCAAGCATTGCTGCCAGGGAACAGAGTTGTTTTATAAAATCTGGGCACAGATTGTCAGGACCTGAGAAGACCAGTAGAGGAGAGCAACTCTAGATATCCCTTGACTATCAGTGAATCTTACTCAACCTGTGAAGAGGCTTTTAGGTGGGTGGACTATGCGGTATTAAGTGGGAGGGATCAGCAAAGAAACCTACCTTATTGAGGTCAGAGCATGTAGGGATAAAGTGAGACAGGCTAAAAGTCATGTAGAAATGGACCTCGCAAAGGGAATTAAAACCAATAGTAAAAGGTTTTATAGCCATATAAATAGGAAGAAAACAAAGAAAGAAGAAGTGGGACCGCTAAACACTGAGGATGGAGTGGAGGTTAAGGATAATCTAGGCATGGCCCAATATCTAAACAAATACTTTCCCTCAGTCTTTAATGAGGCTAATGAGGAGCTTAGGAATAGTGGCAGCATGACAAATGGGAATAAGGATGTGGGGGCAGATATTACCATATCCGAGGTAGAAGCCAAACTTGAACAGCTTAATGAGAGTAAATCAGGCGGCCCAGATAATCTTCTTCCATGAATATGAAAGGAACTGGCACATGAAATTGCAAGCCCATTAGCAAAAAATTTTAATGAATCTCTAAACTCAGGGGTTGTACCATTTGACTGGAGGATAGCTAATATAGTTCCTATTTTTAAGAAAGGGGAAAAAAGTGACCCGGGTAACTAAAGGCTTGTTAGTTTGACATCTGTAGTATGCAAGGTCTTGGAAAAAATTCTGAAGGAGAAAGTAGTTAAGGACCATGAGGTCAATGGCAATTGGCACAAATTACAACATGGTTTTACAAAAGGTAGATCGTGCCAAACCAACTTGATCTCCTTCTTTGAGAAAGTAACAGATTTTTTAGATAAAGGAAACGCAGTGGATCTAATCTACCTCGATTTCAGTAAGGCATTTGATACAGTACCACATGAGGAATTATTGGTTAAATTGGAAAAGATGGGGATCAATATGAAAATTGAGAGGTGGATAAGGAACTGGTTAAAGGGGAGACTACAGCGGGTCATACTGAAAGGTGAACTGTCAGGTTGGAGGGAGGTTACTAGTGGAGTTCCTCAAGGTTCAGTTTTGGGACCAATTTTATTTAATCTTTTTATTACTGACCTCGGCACCAAAAGTGGGAGTGTGCTAATAAAGTTTGCAGATGACACAAAGTTGGGAGGTATTGCCAATTCAGAAAAGGATCGGGATAGCCTACAGGAAGATCTGGATGACCTTGTAAACTGGAGTAATAGTAATAGGATGAAATTTAATAGTGAGAAGTGTAAGGTTATGCATTTAGGGATTAATAACAAGAAGTAACGGAAGAGGAGAAGGACCTCGGAGTCCTGGTTGATCACAGGATGACTATGAGTCGCCAATGTGATGTGGCCGTGAAAAAAGCTAATGCGGTCTTGGGATGCATTAGGCGAGGTATTTCTAGTAGAGATAAGGAGGTGTTAGTACCGTTATACAAGGCATTGGTAAGACCTCATTTGGAATACTGTGTGCAGTTCTGGTCTCCCATGTTTAAGAAGGATGAATTCAAACTGGAACAGGTACAAAGAAGGGCCACTAGGATGATCCGAGAAATGGAAAACCTGTCGTATGAAAGGAGACTCAAGGAGCTTGGTTTGTTTACCTTAACCAAAAGAAGGCTGAGGGGAGATATGATTGCTGTCTTTAAATATATCAGAGGGATAAATACCAGGGAGGGAAAGGAATTATTTCAGCTCAGTACCAATGTGGACACAAGAACAAACGGATATAAACTGGCCATCAGGAAGTTTAGACTTGAAATTAGACGAAGGTTTCTAACCATCAGAGGAGTGACGTTCTGGAACAGCCTTCCAAGGGAAGCAGTGGGGGCAAAAGACCTATCCGGCTTCAAGATTAAGCTAGATACATTTATGGAGGGGATGGTTTGATGGGATAACATGATCTTAGTCAAAGGTCATTTAATTGCCATCAGTGGTAAATAGGACCAATGGTCAATGATGGGATGTTAGAAGTTACTAGAGAGAACTTTTTCCTGGGTGTCTGGCTGGTGAGTCTTGCCCACGTGCTCGGGGTTCAGCTGATTGCCATATTTGGGGTCGGGAAGGAATTTTCCTCCAGGGTAGATTGGCGGAGGCCCTGGAGGTTTTTTGCCTTCCTCTGCAGCATGGGGCACGGGTCACTTACCGGAGGGTTCTCTGCATCTTGAAGTCTTTAAACCATGATTTGAGGACTTCAATAGCTGAGACATAGGTGAGAGGATTATTCCAGGAGTGGGTGGGTGAGATTCTGTGGCCTGCATTGTGCAGGAGGTCAGACTAGATGATCATAATGGTCCCTTCTGACCTTAAAGTCTATGAGTCTATGAGTCTAAGTGGGAGTTGTGGGTTAACCAAATTGCTGCTGACTGATTTGGGTTGCTCAGTAACTTATATGTAAGTTTATACAAGGTTCTTTTGACTGTTTTGCACTTTCCCTCCCACCAAAGACTGCTGGGTGCTTGTGAGTGTGTGTGGTGAGGGAATGCCTATAAAGGTGACCAGAACAATTTTATTTTAATTTCCAAGAACGAGAAATTTCAGTATAGCTGTTGACGGGGGCTTGAGGCAGTTTTATTTAGTTTACAAAGGGAAGTCTAAACAGATTGAACTCAACCTTAGCTATTGCCATTGGCACCAGGCAGTAAAGTTACACTTTATTTTGCACACATAACTGGTCCCTTAATGCAACATTTAAACACTCTCTAAACTTGAAATCCTCTGTTAATAGCCTTACTTCAGCCACATATTCAGAAAGGGTTTCATTGTTGTTTGGATTCCATTTATAAAAACAGAAACCAGTGACTTTGGGAATAAGTGGTATAGTAGAATTCCCACAATCTCAGCAATAGGGCCGGGCAAAAATTTTTAGTCAAAACATTTTTTGGTGAACTATGCAACATTGATATTTTTCATGAATTCATGTCAGTTTTTCTAAATTGTTTGTCAGAAAAAAAAATATTTAAAAAAGTTCTGAAGAAATCAAAATCTTTCATTATGACATTTTCTAAAAGAAATATTTCAATTGTTCAGTTAAAACAACTTTTTCATAAAAGAAAGTCTTTAAATTTTTTATCCAAAAAATATAAAAATAGTCAAAATTTAAATGGAACATTTTGATTTTTTTGAACTTAAACAGATCATTTTGATACTGTTTCCCACAACTTTTGATACGGTCTCCCACAGTATTCTTGCCAGAAAATTAAAGAAGTATGGGCTGGATAGAAAGCTGGCTAGATCATCGGGCTCAACGGGGAGTGATCAATGGCTCCATGTCTAGTTGGCAGCCAGTATCAAGTGGAGTGCCCCACTTGGAGCATTGACTAGGAGCATTGACAGTAGATCGAAGGATGTGATTATTCCCCTCTATTCGGCATTGGTGAGGCCTCATAGAATCATAGAATCTCAGGGTTGGAAGGGAACTCAGGAGGTCATAAAGTCCAACCCCCTGCTCAAAGCAGGACCAACCCCAACTAAATCATCCCAGCCAGGGCTTTGTCAAGCCTGACCTTAAAAACCTCTAAGGAAGGAGATTCCACCACCTCCCTAGGTAACCCATTCCAGTGCTTCACCAAGCTACTAGTGAAAAAGTTTTTCTTAACATCCAAACTAAACCTCCCCCACTGCAACTTGAGACCATTACTCCTTGTTCTGTCATCTGGTACCACTGAGAACAGTCTAGATCCATCCTCTTTGGAGTCCCCTTTCAGGTAGTTGAAAGCAGCTATCAAATCCCTCCTCATTCTTCTCTTCTGTAGACTAAACAATCCCATTTCCCTCAGCCTCTCCTCATAAGTCCTGTGCTCCAGCCCCCTACTCATTTTTGTTGCCCTCCGTTGGACTCTTTCCAATTTATTCACATCCTTCTTGTAGTGTGGGGACCAAAACTGGACACAGTACTCCAAATGAGGCCTCACCAGTGCCGAATAGAGGGGAATAATCACGTCCCTCGATCTGCTGGAAATGCCCCTACTTAAACAGCCCAAAATGCCGTTAGCCTTCTTGGCAACAAGGGCACACTGTTGACTCATATTCAGCTTTTCGTCCACCGTAACCCCTAGGTCCTTTTCTGCAGAACTGCTGCCCAGCCATTCGGTCTCTAGTCTGTAGCAGTGCATGGGATTCTTCCGTCCTAAGTGCAGGACTCTGCACTTGTCCTTGTTGAACCTCATCAGATTTCTTTTGGCCCAATCCTCTAATTTGTCTAGGTCCCTCTGTATCCTATCCCTACCCTCCAGCATATCAACCACTCCTCCCAGTTTAGTGTCATCTGCAAACTTGCTAAGGGTGCAGTCCACACCATCCTCTAGATCATTTATGAAAATATTGAACAAAACCGGCCCCAGCATCGACCCTTGGGGCACTCCACTTAATACCGTCTGCCAACTAGACATGGAGCCATTGATCACTACCCATTGAGCCCGACCATCCAGCCAGTTTTCTATCCACCTTACCATCCATTCATCCAGACCATACTTCTTTAACTTGCTGGCAAGAACACTGTGGGAGACTGTATCAAAAACTTTGCTAAAGTCAAGATATACCACATCCACTGCTTCTCTGGAGTACTGTGTCCAGTTTTGAGCTCCACATTACAAGAAGGATGTGCAAATATTGGAAAGAGTCCAGTGGAGGGCAACACAAATGATTAGGGGGCTGGAGCACATGACTTATGAGGAGAGGCTGAGGGAACTGGGAACTAGTCTGCAGAATAGATGAATGAGGGGGCATTTGATAGCTGTGTTCAACTACCTGAAAGGGGGTTCCAAAGAGGATGGATCAAGACTGTTCTCAGTGCTAGCAGATGACAGAACAAGGAGTAATGGTCTCAAGTTGCACTGGGGGAGGTTTAGGTTGGATATTAGGAAAAACTGGAATGGGTTACCTAGGGAGGTGGTGGAATCTCCTTCCTTAGAGGTTTTTAAGGTCAACCTTGACAAAGCCCTGGCTGGGACGATTTAGTTGGAGATTGGTCCTGCTTTGAGCTGGGGGTTGGACTAGTGACCTCCTGTGGTCCTTTCCAACCCTGATATTCTATGATTCTATGATTTCTTTTGGGGAGGATCTTTGGAATTGCCAATACTCCATTATTCATACAGCTCCACACAGCAGGTGTTTTGTCCGTGGGTTTAATGTGAGCTCACAGGCTAGGCAGCAGGTTATATATTTAAGACCCCATTAAACTCAGTAAAAACACCACCTTTCTCTCGCCATCCATACCATTAACCATTCTGTACACTTCCAGTCTTTCGATATATGGGACCAGTCTTCTACTGAATCTGCAAACAATTCCAGTTTCCCCGAATAGCCAGGCATTTTTAACCCTTTTTTTCTTCCTTGCTGAGCAGTTTTCATGCCCAGTGGCTCCAGTTTCCATTCTACCCACTTTCAGTAGGCATATCAAATATGGCATTGCCAAACCAAGAAGTTAAAAAATCACAAATAAAACGTTCAAAAATCATGGTATTGAAAACAAACAATTAAATTATGGTTTTTTAGCCTGTCTTCTGGACTCTTCCTGCCACCACTATTGTGTGGGTGACAATCAATGTTGCTTACTCTCATATATTTATAGTGAGTGAGGTGATTTTGTCCCCTGCTGCAGGAGCACCAGAAAACCCAGCTGACATCAGATTTCAGACATTGGTGTAAAGTGCTGCCTGATTGTGCAGAGTTTCCAGCTTCACCCAAAAACGAAAACAACTAATTCTGTGCTTCTTCCCAGCCTCACCTCAATGTATTTTGTGGTTCCTAACCTCACAGCTCTCCCAGACCCTCATCAACTCTGCCTACTCATCACACATCATTTCTGCACTCCCCAGCTTAACTTGTTCCCAACTCCCCTGATCCAGCTCTGCTCCTCCTCCAGCTGTGCATGGCTAGGAGTTCTCAGTCACAAGGCACAGACTAAAGGGGTTTACAGAAGTTGTGCTGTTCCAGGCCTTCAGTCAGAATAACATACAGCCAACATAGTTTATATGATGCATAGGCGCTGACTCCATGAGTGCCCCGGGGATGGAGCACCTACGGAAAAAAAATAGTGGGTGCTCAGCAGCCACCAACATCTCCTGCAATCAGCTCCTCCCCCTTGCCCCAGCGCTGCCTGCCTGCCGCAGATCAGGTGTGTAGTGGTGTTCAGGAGGCACTGAGGGGGAGGGGAAGGAGCAAGAGCAGGACATGCTTGGGGGAGGGGGTGGAATGAGGTGGCAGGGGTAAGGTAGAGGTGGGCAAAGTGTGGTGGGACCTTCCTGCCCGGCCCTTGAGCTCCCAGCCAGGGATGCTAGCCCCCGGCCCCTCCCCTGCTGTCACCCCTTCCCCCAGCACTCTGAGCAGCGAGGATACAAGCTCCTGCCGGGCAGCGCAGCTGAGAAAGCCACTGGCCTGCCCTGGTATTCTAGACTGTCCTGGTGCTCTGAGCAGCATGGTAAGGGGGCGGGGAACATGGGGGTTGGATAAGAGGAAGGGGATCCCGGGGGGCAATCAGGGGACAGGAAGCAGGGGGCAGTTGGATAGGCGTGGGAGTCCCGGGAGGCCTGTCAGGGGGCAGGGGTGTGGATAGGAGTTGGGGCAGTCAGTGGACAGGGAGCGGTGAGGGGGTTGCATAGGGGGTGGGGTTCCGGGGAGGCGGTTGGGGCGGGGGGTCCCAGGAGTGGTGGTCAGGGGACAAGGATCAGGGGGGATTGCATGGGTCAGAGGTTCTGAGGGGGACAGTCAGGGAGCGGGATGTGGGAGGGGGCGGATAGGGGGCAGGGGCCAGCCTGTTTGGGGAGGCACAGCCTTCCCTACCCAGCCCTCCATACAGTTTCGGAACCCGATGTGGCCCTCAGGCCAAAAAGTTTGCCCACCCCTGGGGTAGGGGGTGGGAAGAGGCGGGGGCAGGAAGAGGCGGGGAGGGGGTGTGGGGTTGGGGGAATGAGTGGAGTGGGGGCAGGGCCTGGGGTGGTCACGCATCCCACGGCAACTTACAAAGATGGCCCCTCTAATACAATGTGCATTTAACATAGTTTAGGACACAGAGAGTACTAGAAATTAAAATACAGTATCACTTCCAGGGTGTTATTCTGTGTGAGTGGAACAAACAAAAATCAGTGGGGACTTACCTATCCGGGATCTTAGTTTATCTGAGAAAGACAAAAGTGAACTTTTCAACACAGGGACTTATATTCATGTACAAGCTGAGATAATAGCTTGTAGAAATAAAAATATCCAGAGTGAGAAATCATTCAGCCTGAACCCCTCCCAGTCATGTTCCCCCACCCCTTCCCAATGCTAATTGTGTAACCATGCCCATAGACCCTGTCCAGAAATATATCAGTCACAATCTTCCACAGTAATGCAGCAACCTTTGAGATGCCACTTTGTACATTTCCTTCTTCTGATGCTGCCAGATTGACAGCTGTGGAGTTGGAATAATCATTTTTTGATCTTGAAAAAATATGCAGCATTGGCAGCAGCCATGTACTGTAGACCATCTAATCACAATATGGAAAAAACACATGGCATAGCTACGTACCAAATAAGTCTGTTCATTACATGTAAACAACCATGCAATGCCTAGCTCCATACATTCTGCTGCCATGACTAATTTGTGGTTACTTCCAAAGTATAGAACATTGTGAGAACCACTAGAGGGCTCACAGAGAATTGAAAGGGACATTACCCTATTACTATACACAGTAATATAAGCATATCAAAGTAATATGGCATTGTCAACCCAAAAAGTTCAAAAATCACAATTAAGACACCCCCCCCAAATCATGGGATTACAAAAACAAATAAACATTTAAATAATATTTTTTGGCCTGGGGACTTACCCAGTAGTCCTGGTCCTTTATCTAAGAAAGACAAAAGTGAAGCTTTCAACAGAGGAACTTATTTTAATGTACCACTTGACAAAATAGCTTAGTTTGCCAGGATTAGAAATAATTCAGCCTGAACCATGCCCAGTTAAGTTCCCCCATCCCTTTCCAGTTCTGACTGTCTGTCCGTACCCATAGCCTCCATCCTGAAATAGACAGAATCACAATCTTCCACAGTAATGCAGCAACCTTTGAGATGCCACTTTGTACATTTCCTTCTTGCGATGCTGCCAGATTGACAGCTGTGGAGTTGGAATAATTGTTCTTTGAGCCACAGAAAATGTACAACATGGGCAGCAGCCCTGGGGAGACACCTGCTAGGTGTTGGAGGGGAGCACAGATTCCAGGACTCATTCAGCTCTTGATCTGAATTCTGAGGTGCCAAATATATATTTGGAGTCTTTGGGGCAGATGATGGAGCAGTCAGTAGAGAGGTCGAGGTCCAGTAGGAATCTGAAGATCACAGCAGTTCAGGAAGCCCCTTTGGCTCATGCAGACAGTGGAATGCCTCACATTTGTAGTGCCCCTGATGGTCCTTTGAAAGGCCCCAGTGACGATGCTGAGTCTCTGCACATCAGGGACAGCAACCCTGTGTCGTCTCCATTCAGCTCATCACAGTGGTACTGAATGGTTACAGGGTGTGCCAGTGCCTTTGTGTGGCCTGTGTCTCAGTAGGAAAGATACAGTACAGCCACCATGGATGATTTCAAAGACGCCCTGTGCCACAGTCAGGTGAAGCCTTTTCTCCAGATGTGCCTGTGGCACATTGTTAACAGCTCCCTTCTATAGCATTCAGACAAAACCAGTACTTATAGGTTGTCCTCATCTTAGTTTAAGACTACTTAGAGAAGGAAGCAGCAGTGGTTTGCCTATCATGTTTTATCCTGGCTTGAAGATTGCTCTGGGGTTTATGTGGGAGATAGACGGCCAGATGCCTAGAGGAAGGCAGAAGTGCACATGCCCAGCGGCAGAAGTTTAGGCACCAAGGATACTTTTATCCCCAAAATTTAGCACCGAGTGAGTGCATACAGGGTTTGGCTGCAGCTAAGTGGGGGGTTTGTGGATCTTGGTGATGTCAAAATCAGGGGGTTAGGTCCATTTCTTTATCTGGCCCTATATAATTACTTAGAAGCAAATGTCTTATTGACTTTCAGTGACAGTTGTGCTACTAAATCATTTAAGCACTTTTTTAAAGCCCACCTGTGACACTGAGCCAGAAGGGCTAAAGCAACCAGCAGGCTAAAGTGGCCGCAGATCAACCTTTAAGAACTTGTAAGGGAAGTATTGAAATGATAGGGCAATTTCTTATAGACAGTTATCAAATCATGTTAGATAAACCTGTATTGTAGAGAATTAGAAGTAAATGCTAATTATATTGCCCTCTGTGTACCTATATCTTGTTAGATGTTAACAATCTGATGTTATTATCTTGTAGATGGTAAACTTCTATTCCTGTCCCTTACTGTATTCTAATGATTCAGATATACAAAGGGAATATTAGCAATTAGATGAAACATGAGATGTGATAATGTCATTGTCTTTATTTCTCTTTGAAGTTTGTAGTAAACTACCGATGAACCTTTGGATGGTAAATGGCCTTATGCTAATCACTAACAACTGGTAACTCCAGCAGGTGGAACGTGTGAACTCAGAATGGTTTTGCAGAGGAGGGCAATGGACCAATAGGTGACAGGAGGTGAGGATAAGACCTGGCCTTTGGAGAGGCACATGAGCTCATCTGAGACTGGGAGACAACAGGACAAAGATACAGGGAAGAACCAGAGATGGTTCCTTAAGCAGCATGGTTCAATGGAACCCTGGCTTGGCCTGTTTGGATGACATCTTAGCCTTTGGTTCTCTATGCTAATCTAATGACTTCTTGATGTTGTGTTCCAGCTGACTAATAAACTCTATGCTGTTTTGAAGAGGATGCGGGTGTCATTGCAAATACTTGGTGAGGTGCCGAAAGAGGTCTGTCTTAGTTTAACTTGGTGGTCAGAACTCCCAATGTGAAATAGGAGTGCTGGAGCCTGAAGGCTCAGTCTCAGAGGCATTGAAGCTGCTTGGCCTGCCCTTGTGGAATGGTCAGTTGGGGGTCTGGCACATTAAAGGGGTGCTCCCAGGAGCCTATGCCATCTGTGGCATAGCACAGATCCTGTAAATCACTTAAAAGCTAAGCTGGGCCCATAATGCAGGGCATCTCTCTTTAATAGGGTGACCAGATAGCAACTGTGAAAAAACAGGACGGGGGTGGGGGATAATAGGTACCTATTTAAGAAAAAGTCCCAAAAACTGGGACTGTCCCTTTGAAAACGGAACATATGGTCACTCTACTTTTTAACAGAATAGCCCACTCTGCATGCTCAGTGTGTGATTTTCAACAGTTCAGAAGTTGGCTAAATCTAGAGCAGGCTTCTCTAGAGCAAGGCTGTACAATGCTCATCGGTGAGGAATATTGACATGCTGCAGTTTCAAATCGCAGATTTCAGCCTTCAGCCATTTGGTCCTTATGGCTCCACAAAAAAAATGTTTACAATTTCCTTCTTCTTTTTCTAATAATGTGAGGAAAGTATTTACTCTCTTCTCAGAAAGGGCTGAACAGCTTTTGTTTAAAATCTTCCCAAAAGGGAAATAAAGTCTTTGGGCAGGGACAAAACAGAGACCTCTCTAGACCAGAACAAGGCTGTTACACAAAGCTCTGAGCATCTGATAATAGAGCTTTATAATAGAAACAATTTTCAGCCTTCTTTCTATGTGCCACTGGTGGACCAGCTGTGATTTTAAATAGGGTTACTAAAGAATTAATTATTTCTTTCCTCAAGAACACCAGAAGTTTCATTTTTTCTTACCTACTTGAGACCTCAGAGTTTGTACTTCTGGGGGGGAAAAGGCAGTAACAGGATCGGAAAAGTCTAATGTAGTTATGAATTTTCCAATTTTCATAATAATCCACCCTTCCCCCACCCCTTGGATCTGTGTAATGGTCAGCTCCAGTTCCACTGGAGTGAAAGGAAACAGAAAGATCAGGAAACCATAAGACCTGCTATCCTCATTCTGACGTCTCTTAAACATAACTGGGCCTTAAAATCAATGACTTTTGCCAAATGGGGCCATTCTGCAGATTCCCAACACAGACCCAGATTCATCCTTGTGCTGTGGCTGCTCTATGCTGAGCCCTCAGCACAAGGCCGACAGCCACAGGAGGATTGGCCCATTGTAGGAGGATCCTCTGATAACACAGAGCCAGCATAGTGTCTGTTACACCACCCCGAACCTTGAGTGCTTCACTAGGGGGTTTGTTCGTGAGTAAGATCATGGCCAAGGGTTTGTTTTCCACCAATCACAAACTGCTGCATCAGTCCTGTAGAGCCAATGGCAGCTGTTGTAACTAGAGTAACCCTCAGGGAGGGGGCACTGGACTGGCTCAGCATGTGGGAAACTAAGAACTGGGGAAATGCAAAGCTGAGCCTCACATCATTTCAGTTGTACATCATTCTGGCGTTGAGTCTCCTACTCCTCTGTAGCTAAAAGCAAGTGATTAAACTGGAGTTTCTCCAGATCCCTAGAGGCTTAAAGCTCCTGAAAGTTGGATTCTGTCACATAGCTGGCCATGCTAATGCCACATTTTATCATTGATCATAGAAATGTAGAGCTGAAAGGGACCTCGGGAGGTCATCTATTCTAGTTCCCTGAGCTGAGTCTGGGCCAAGTAAACATAGATCATCCCTGACATGTGCTTGTCCAACCTGTTCCTAAAAACCTCCAATGATGGGAATTCCACAATATCCCTTGGAAGCCTACTCCAGAGCTTAATTACTCTTGTAGTTAGAAAGTTTCTCCTGATACGGAACCCGAATCTCCCTTGTTGCAGAGTAAGCCCATTGCTTTTTGTGCTACCTTCAGTGGACAGGGAGAACAATAGATTGCCCTCTTTATAAAAGCCTATAATATATTTCAAGACTGTTATCAGGTCGTCCCCCCCCCTCCGGGTAGGTGGGGCTCGTCACCCTTGGAAGGCAGCCCACCTAGGAGAAGGAAAACTCTGATTTAAAACCTCCGCTACCTTGTGGCAATACCCACTCATGGGAAAGGCTAAGGGAGTCAACCATGAAACCAAATCCGGTGTTGGAGTCCCGATGGCGGTCTGACATTGTCCTCAATGTCATTCCGGCAACTCCTGCAACGCCACTGGTGCCAAGTTGTATCGACATTGTCTTTCCCTTGGATCCATCAGTTGCGTGGAGAGGGGGGTTCTGCTGCATGGGCAACAGCTGTTCCTCCATATCACCCTGCCCTGGCTTGCGCCCTGGAGAGGACACTCCAGCTTCGCTTCACAGCGTCGACACAACACTGGAAGCAACAGTTTACTGGTTATAAGCCCCCTGCTCGATTGGCGTAGAGCTGGCACCAAGGGTTGCTTCTGATGGTGGGAGGGATCACCACGTCTCACTGGACAACTATCGCCCGCCTCAAGCTGGGCAGCCCCCAGCCAATAAGGTGTTGTCCCGCCACAGTTCACCTGCTTCACTGGGTGCGTGGGGCTTAGCGTACGTGAGTACCCGACAAGTGGACTGCGAACCATGCACCAGGCAACAACAAAAGAAAACCAACATTTAAGAAACCAGCCCTCAAGTTAGGATGCTGGAACGTACGGACCATGACAACTGGCCTATCACAAGACCTTCAGGCAATCAGCGATGTTCGGAAGACTGCAGTCATCAACGAAGAGCTAGCACGACTCCAAATCGACATAGTCGCTTTGCAGGAGACACGGCTGCCAGACGCTGGGACTCTCAGGGAAAAGAACTATACGTTCTTCTGGCAAGGGAAGAGTGCCGAAGAAATCAGAGAGTGTGGTGTTGGATTTGCCGTGAGAAATTCTTTACTGGGGATGGTGGAACCTGGTCAACAAGGAACTGAAAGACTGTTATCACTCCGACTCCACACATCCACTGGACCCGTCAACCTCATCAGCGTGTATGCACCAACACTCGGTGCCAACAGGGATACCAAGGACGAGTTCTACGATCAGTTAGACACGATCATCAGGAGTATCCCTAAAGAAAAGCACTTGATACTACTGGGTGACTTCAACGCCAGAGTGGGCGCTGACCACGACTTTTGGCCAACCTGTCTTGGATAGTTTGGCGTTGGAGAAATGAATGAGAATGGACAACAACTTCTGGAACTGTGCTCGTACCATGACCTCAGCATCACCAACTCATTCTTCCAGACAAAGCCTCAACACAAAGTGTCCTGGAGACACCCTCGCTCCATGCACTGGCACCAACTCGACCTGATCATCATTAGGCGGTCTGCCTTGAAGTGTGTCCTGCTTACTCGCACCTTCCACAGTGCTGACTGCGACAGTGATCACTCGCTGGTGTGCAGCAAGATGAGGCTACACCCAAAGAAGATCCACCGCTCTAGGCCAGAGGGCAAACCCCGCATCGATGTGAGCAAGACCGCACACCCAGACAAGGCAGAGAAATTCACCCATGAGCTCTCCGAGGTGCTGAACTGTATGTAGAGATAGGACCACATCAGAGACGCAGTACACAGCACAGCCATGAAAGTTTTTGGAAAGAAACGAAACATGAACAATGACTGGTTTGAGGCTAATTCCACCACACTCACTCCAGCCATTGAAGAACACCGGGCTGTTCACCTGGAGTACAAGCGTTCCCCCAGTCAGAGGACTCTACAAGAGTATCGATTTGCCAGGAGCAAAGTACAGAGACTAGCTCGACAGTGTGCAAATGATTACTGGCTCCAGCTCTGCCGGAGCATTCAACTATCTGCTGACACTGGAAACATCAGGGGAATGTATGATGACATCAAGAAGGCCATGGGACCCACAAAGAAGTGGAGAATGTGACTAAAGTCTGCAACAGGCGAAAACATCCAGGACAAGGGCAAGCAGATGGATAGATGGGTGGAGCACTACTCTGAAGTGTACTCCAGGCAAAACACCGTCACCGAAGCTGCCCTCAATACCGTGGATGGTTTTCCCGTTGAAACTGAGCTGGACGAGAAGCCCACCATGGAAGAACTGAAGAAAGTCACTGAGAGCTTGTCCACAGGAAAGGCTCCAGGAAAGGATGGCATCCCACCAGAAGTTATCAAGTGTGGCATCAACGTCTTCCTAGAACACCTCCACGACCTCCTCTGTCAGCGCTGGGACGAAGGTGCAGTACCTCAGGATATGAGAGACGCCAACATCGTGACCCTCTACAAGAACAAGGGTGATAGAAGCGACTGCAACAACAACAGAGGCATATCGCTCCTGAGTGTTGTGGGTAAAGTCTTCACATGCGTGATCCTGAATAGACTGCAGAAGCTTGCTGACAGAGTTTACCCAGAGTCACAGTGCGGGTTCCGAGCAGGGAGATCCACAACCGACATGGTTTTCTCCTTAAGGCAGCTGCAAGAGAAATGCAGAGAACAGCACAAGCCGCTATTCCTTGCCTTCATAGACCTGACGAAAACTTTCGACCTTGTGAACAGAGATGTGCTGGTCAAGATCCTGGCAAAGATTGGCTGCCCACCGAAGCTGCTGAGCGTGATCCAGTCTTTTCACGACAACATGAAAGGCACAGTACTGTATGATGGCTCATCCTCCGATGCCTTCAACATCCACAGTGGAGTAAAACAAGGCTGCGTTCTCGCTCCCGTACTCTTCGGCATCTTCTTCACAGCATTGCTGAAACGTGCCTTTGGAAATTCCACAAAGGGAGTCTATCTCCACACCTGGTCTGATGGGAGACTTTTCAATCTGGCTCGACTAAAGGCCAAAAGCAAGGTATGGGAGTGTGACGGGGCAGACTGGCCCCGCACTGGCCATGAGAGGGTTAACCCTTCTCTGCTGGCAGAGGAAGCCACACCCCTGAGGCCCTGCTGGGCATGCTTCAGCAGGGGGCCAGGTATAAAAGCCTGCAGAGCTGCTCAGTCAGGGCTGGCTGCTGAGGAGGAAGGACGCTCAGCAGAGGCTCCAGCCCAGGAGCTAGGGCCGCCCTTAACAGGGAGAGCTAAAGAGCCCAAGACCGGGACTGGAGGCCAGCCGCTACTGGAACCCCAGGAAGTTCAGGCAATTGAGGAGCCTGGGGGCTCAGAAAGCACATGGACTACTGCATCAAAAGAGCCGGTAGGAAGTGACCCGGGGGGGTGCGGGAGTGGTACCTCCCACCCCAGTGAGGGCAGCGTGTTTCGGTGGGATTCCCCGCTGACCCTGGCGGCCTGTGTTACCCGCTGTTAAGGCCCTGGGTTGGGCCCCAGGTCCCCTACCGAGGACCGCCGCCCTTGGGGGGACGGGCCCCAAGCTCAGAACTCAAGACTGCCTTACCTGACTGGGAAGGCACACTGAAGTAACTCAGACCCCTAGGCCGTGCTATCCCTTCAGGGGAAGAGACTAAGGGGGACTCTGGCCATTGAGTCCCGCTGGACGGGCTGCCAGGAGTGGCATAAAAATCGGACCGGGAACTAGACAGGCAGGGTACCTCCTAGCCCCCTGCGTCTCAGAGGGGCGACGGAGTACGAACCCTGCCACAGGGAGGCAACAATCAGAGATATGCTGTTTGCAGACGACGCTGCCCTGGCCACCCACACAGAAACCAATCTCCAGCATCTGATTGACTGCTTTTCCAGAGCTTGCGAAGAGTTCGGGTTGACAATCAGTCTTCAGAAGACCAAAGTTATGGCCCAGGATGCAGAACATCCAAGCATTGCCATCAATGACTATGTGCTAGAGGTGGTCAGTCAGGTCACCTACCTTGGATCTACCATCACGGACAACCGCTCACTGGACCCTGAGATCAACCGTAGAATCGGCAAGGCCTTCACAATTTTGGCCAGATTGTCACAGAGAGTATGGAAGAACAACATGCTGACCATCAACACAAAGGTCACTGTGTACCGTGCATGTGTGTTAAACACTCTTCTCTATGCCAACGAAACTTGGACCCTCTACGCTTCGCAAGAAAAGAGACTGAACACCTTCCACATGCGCTGCCTCTGTCTCATACTCGGGATCACTTGGAGTGATCGAATAACGAACAACGAGGTGCTGGAACGTGCCAAGATCTCCAGCATGTTCACTCTCCTCCGTCAACGCCGCCTCAGATGGCTTGGCCATCTAAGTCGCATGGAAGATGGACGGATCCCCAAAGACCTGTTGTATGCCGAACTTGTCTCCGGAAACAGAGCTACAGGACGGCCCCACCTTCGCTTCAAGGATGTTTGTAAGAGGGACCTGAAGACTGTTCAAATCGACATCAACAGCTGGGAAGAGCTCGCCCAGGACAGATGCAGATGGAGACATGCTCTGATCACTGGATTGAAAACTGGCGAAGACAAGCTGCGGCAGCTTGCCGAGGAAAAGCGGGTTCAACGAAAAAGGAAGCAGCGGCTCCAACCCACAGCTGACACCACCTTCAAAAGCAGCAAATGCAATCGAGACTGCCACTCTCGTGTGGGGCTCCACAGTCACAACAGACGCTGCACAACCATCAACTAAACATTCCCCATGGGCGCATATCCATCGTCTCTCGAGACTAACGGACGCCAACAACATCAGGTCCCCCCTCAGTCTTCTTTTCTCATGACTAAACCTGCCCAATTTTTTAAACCTTTACTTATAGGTCAGGTTTTATAAACCTATTAGTTTTGCTGTTCTCTCCTGGACTCTCTCCAATGTGTCAACATTAATGCTGACAAAGAGCTGTGTGTGTGTGTTTGAAGATATCAACTTTCTACAAGTAGCAACCTAATCCAGCAAAATAGTTTGAAAATTAGCAACACTGATACATCTCCAGTTCCAGAGGAGCTTAGCAATCCCATAAAGCACCTCCTTCCACTGCAGTGGCAGATGTCTTCAACTGGCATACAAAATATTTATTTGCCTTCTCCTTTCTCTTCTCTCCATATTACCGAGCGAGGTTTGACCTGGCTGAAGGGCAAGTAGGATACTGGGAAGCCTTACCTTCTTCATTATGCTTTTCTTTCCCACCTGTATGAAGAAAAAGAAAGAGAACATTTCTCATTGGCTAAACAGAATTGCTTCTCAGCTCCATGCCCACATACATACACTCTCCCAATGTGCCTGATCTTGAACCTATTCATGAGATTAATGGCAAATTCCAGCCTGACACCCTTGTGAAGTCCATTCTAAAAAATTCCCAGCCAGACTCAGCTCCTAACTATAAAACTCCCCATTACTGAAATAGAGGAAATGCTGAGCATTACCACTGCTTTAGAGATCCTACATGTTACCTGTTTCTGGAGTTCAAACACATCCCATGAGATAAATACAAAAAGATTATTAGAGAAAAAAATGTTGCTCCCATATTTCTATAAGTAACTCCTTCATAGCTCTCTCTCTCTCTCTCTCTCGGGGGGTGGGTGAGGGGTGGCTTTCCACCAAGGGGAATATGAAAGGTGGCTGAGGCCTGTTTTGAGAGACAGATTTCAGAGGGAATTTCTTGCAGACCTGAAATGAAAATGGATCTCTGTTCATTTGCTGAATGTTTTGGAGAGACAGAAATTAGTAAAAAAAAAGAAAGAACAATGGCAAAATATATTGAGGAGGAATCCATTCAGAGTCACTTTTTTTCTGCCATAATGTTCATGATGTTCATTTCTTATTGTAGCCTCTTTGTATGGCACAAGAGGACTGGCCCCGGGGTCTCCCATTTTCCTAATAACCAGGTGCTTAAATATACACAGGGCAGCTGTACTGAATTGCCTTACCTGTAAGGGGTTAATCAGTTCAGTTAACCTACTTGGCACCTGACCAGAAGGACCAATGTGGGAAAAAAGATACTTTCAAATCTGGAGGGGGGAGAGGTTTTGTTTGGGCTCTCTTTGTGTTGTTCCCTCTTTGGATGGAGAGAGAGACCAGGCAGGAACAACATCTCCTGAACACATATCTAAAATGATTCATCTAAGGTTACAAAAATTGCAAGAAAGACAAGGAAATGCTTTTGATTATCTTTTGTTTTAGCTTCTGAATTTTCCCTATTTTGGGGAATAATCATTCCTGTTTTGTAACAGGGAAGCAGAGTCAGAGGGGAATCCTCTGTGGTTTAAATCTTTTTATTTACTCTGTAAAGTTACCTTCCATCCTGATTTTGCAGGTGTGATTCTCTTACGTTTTTTATAAATAAAATTCTTCTTTTAAGAACCTAATTGATTTTCAGTGTCCTAAAAACCAAGGGGTTTGGTCTGTGCTCACATTGTAACCAATTGGGTAGTATATTACTCTCAAGCCTCCCCAGGAAAGGTGGTGAAGGGGCTTGGGGGAATATTTTGTGGAAATAGGGATTCCAAGTGGCCCTTTTCCTGAATTTTTGTCTAAATCACTTGGTGGTTGCAGCAATACCGTCCAAGGACAAAGAAAGAATTTGTGCCTTGGGGAAGTTTTTAACCTAAGCTGGTAGAAATAAGCTTAGGGGGTCTTTCATGCATGTCCCCCCATCTGTACCCCAGAGTTCAGAGTGGGGAGGGAACCCTGACACCAGGTTATAGAATAAGTCTTATTTTCTCTCTCTCTCTGGCCCAGTGCCTGTTTAATTAGTTATCTAAAGTGGAACAGCTGCAACAAGAGAGACTGAGAGAGCAGCATGTCAGACTATCCCATAGCATAGTGGTTATAACACTCATCTAAAAGGTAGGAGTCCCCAGTTCAAATCATTTCTCTCCATTAGGCAGAAGTAGGGATTGAACTTGGGTCTCCCACATCCCAGGTGAGTGCACTAACCACTGGGCTAAAAGTAATAAGTGATGTGCTACTATCTCCTCCTGTGGTGTTTCTTGCAAAAAATAGCTTCCGTGCCTAGGGGCAGGTCTACACTTAAAAGGCTGCAGCTCTAACACTGTAATGAAGATGCTCTAGGCTGATGGCAGAGAGCTGTCCCAGGGATATAGTTAATCCACCTCCCTAAGTCTATCTCTGCACTAGAGATCTTACAGCTGCTCAGCTATACCACTGCAGCTGTGCTGCTGTAAAATCTCAAGTGTAGCTGCTCTACGCCAACAGGAGAGAGCTCTTCCATCGACATAATTAATCCTCCCCCAATGAGCGGTGGTAGCTATGTTGGTGGGACACCAACACCCTTGAGCGATGTAAGTTATACCAATGTAAGTGGTAGTGTAGACATAGCATAAGAGGCAGTAGCCGTGTCAGCAGCAGAAGCCCTCCCCTCAACATAACGCTGCACACAGGGGGCGGTTAGGTCACTTTAACTACATAACTCAGGGGTCTGGATTATTCACACCGCTGAGCGACACAGTAATACCATGCATCCGATGAAGTGGGTACTAACCCACGAAAGCTTATGCTGAAATAAATTTGTTAGTCTCTAAGGTGCTACAAGTTTTTCTTTCTTATTTTCATTTTAGTAATACCAAGGTCAGTCTGTAGTGTAGACCAGAGCTAGAGCTGGCTGCAGATTGCAAACAGACATTGACACCTCCCTGAAGCCTAGACTTAGATGCCTGTCTTTGTGAGAGGAGTGGGGTTTAGCACCCCCCCCATCATTGTCATCTCCCATTGTCTGACTTAAGCAACTCCCTGCCTATCATGCTGTTTTTTGTGGATCCTATTTTAAGGTGCCTATCTCTCCCCAAGCATTGTGCAGGGAGCTTAGGTGCCTAACTGAGGTTTATGAGGATCCCATTGTTATCCCAGTGAGTTTCTAGGCATGTTGTGATCCTCAGTGTCACAACCCCTAAGTCCCTCTGTGGATCCAGGCATAGGTACAAATTAATAAACATATAAGTGTAAAGAGAAGGGTTGTTAAACAGAGGCCCAGAAAGAGAGGACTGTGTAAGAGATGCAGGCCACTTGTCATAGAATCATAGAATCTCAGGGTTGGAAGGGACCTCAGGAGGTCATCTAGTCCAACCCCCCTGCTCAAAGCAGGACCAACCCCAACTAGATCATCCCAGCCAGGGCTTTGTCAAGCCTGACCTTTAAAACCTCTAAGGAAGGAGATTCCACCACCCCCCTAGGTAAAACATTCCAGTTCTTCACCATTCTACTAGTGAAAAAGATTTTCCTAATATCCAACCTAAACCTCCCCCTCTGCAACTTGAGACCATTACTCCTTGTTCTGTCATCTTCTACCACTGAGAACAGTCTAGATCCATCCTCTTTGGAACCCCCTTTCAGGTAGTTGAAAGCAGCTATCAAATCCCCCCTTATTCTTCTCTTCTGCAGGCTAAACAATCCCAGTTCCCTCAGCCTCTCCTCATAAGTCATGTGCTCCAGCCCCCTAATCATTTTTGTTGCCCTCCGCTGGACTCTTTCCAATTTTTCCACGTCCTTCTTGTAGTGTGGGGCCCAAAACTGGACACAGTACTCCAGATGAGGCCTCACCAGTGCCGAATAGAGGGGAATGATCACGTCCCTCGATCTGCTGGAAATGCCCCTACTTATACAACCCAAAATGCTGTTAGCCTTCTTGGCAACAAGGGCACACTGTTGACTCATATTCAGCTTTTCGTCCACTGTAACCCCTAGGTCCTTTTCTGCAGAACTGCTGCCCAGCCATTCGGTCCCTAGTCTGTAGCAGTGCATGGGATTCTTCCGTCCTAAGTGCAGGACTCTGCACTTGTCCTTGTTGAACCTCATCAGATTTCTTTTGGCCCAATCCTCTAATTTGTCTAGGTCCCTCTGTATCCTGTCCCTACCCTACAGCGTATCAATCACTCCTCCCAGTTTAGTGTCATCTGCAAACTTGCTAAGGGTGCAGTCCACACCATCCTCCAGATCATTAATGAATATATTGAACAAAACCAGCCCCAGCACCGACCCTTGGGGCACTCCACTTGATACCAGCTGCCAACTAAATGTGGAGCCATTGATCACTACCTGTTGAGCCCGACCATCTAGCCAGTTTTCTATCCACCTTACAGTCTATTCATCCAGCCCATACTTCTTTAACTTGCTGGCAAGAATACTGTGGGAGATTTTATCAAGCTCCATGTTCCACAAGCTCCTTCACTAAAGAAGTGAATAAAAAGAGCAGGAACTCAAGCAAACAACTTGTACGTGTCCTGCCTGCAAAATGGCTTGCTACCAAACCTTGGGGCCAAACCTTTCCAAATAAGGGCTTGCCTACATGAGGAAATTATCTCAAAAATGTAGGGTATGAATTTAAAGCTCTATAGCTATTCAGGAGTGTCATAAACATATAGCTAAGGGGTGAAGATTCCTCCTTTCCTGTAAAGGGTTAAGAAGCTCAGGTACCCTGGCTGGCATCTGACCAATAAGGGGACAAGATACTTTCAAATCTTGGGACGGGGGAAGGTTTTGTGTGTGCTCTTTGTCTGGGTCTGTGTTCTCTCTCTGAGGCTAAGAGAGGGGCCAGGCAAGAAATCATCTTCTCCAACTCATCCTCAACCAAATCTCCAATATTACAACAAGTAAGGTAGACATTGCGTATTAAATTTCCTTTTGTTTTGCTTGTGAAGGTGTCCCTGTGTTAAAAGGGAGGTTTATTCCCATTTTCTGTAGCTTGACGTTTCCCTGTGTTAAAAGGGAGGTTTATTCCTATTTTCTGTAACTTTAAGGTTTGCCCAGAGGGGAAATCCCTCTGAGTTTTGAAATTGAGTACCCTGTAAAGTTATTTACCATCCTGATTTTACAGAGATGATTTTTACCTTTCTTGTTTTAATAAAATCCTTCTTTTAAAAACCTGACTGTTTTTCCATTGTTCTAAGACCCAGGGGTTGGGTCTTTGATCACTTTGTAACCAATTGGTTATGAGATTATTCTCAAGCCTCCCCAGGAAAGAGGGTGTACAGGCTTGAGGGGATATCTTGAGGGGAAGGGGAACGCCAAGTGGTCCTTTTCCCTGGTTCTTGTTTAAATCACTTGGTGATGGCAGCGATTACCTTTTCTTAGGGTACAGGGAAGATTTTGTACCTTGGGGAGTTTTTAACCTAAGCTGGTACAAATAAGGTTAGGGGGTCTTTCATGCGGGTCCCCAAGACTGCACCCTAGAGTTCAGAGTGGGGAGGGAACCCTGACAAGGAGTAACTCCCGCTGTGCACAATCTTTTCCAGAAAAAGGGTCTTTTCCAGTTTAGCTTAATCCACTTCCAAAATAAAGTAAGCTAAACTGGAAAATATATTTTTTCTCCAGAAGAGAAGTGTCCAAAAGGGGGAGCTGTTCCAGAATAATTATGCCAGTCAATCTCCCCATGCTGACAAGACCAATGAGTAATTGTTTTCCTTGGCAATAGATTGAAAACTCTTTACCCTGAGCAATACTCTGTTTCCTATATCTGAGTGGAAACCTGTCTGACTACAGTACACCAAGCACATAAGTTTCACAGACTCCCTATGCCACAATCAGTCACATTAAGGCTTTTCTGTAGATATACATGTGGAGGGTGCTTAACAGGTACCCGGTATGTTCCCGCCCCCATTTTACATACTGGGCACCATTAAAGATTATAAACCTCCCACACTGTTAAACTGAGTAAATGTTATTGTTACAGTGAAGGCACATAGTTCTCCTCCAAATGTAACTGTCCAGATACCAATTCAAACTTACTCTTCTTATTGTCCTTTCCTTCTGAAAAAGAAAAAAAAAACTTCATGTTTAAGTACATTCATACACCATTTTTAATAAAACCTGGACAAATACCATAACGTACTGCATCTAGTAAAGACTTCAGACATTCCCAAGTACATAATAATTAATATCAAGTTCCAAAAATCTTCTTGACTTGCCCAACTGTGTGAACTGAGGTACTGTAACACCTTAGGTCTTGGCTTGACTACAGAATGTAGTCAATTTGTCATTTGTCTCCTTGTAAATCTATTGAAATGAACTTGCATCCACACACAAAAGTGCTTCAATCCACTGTGGGGAGCACTAGGTAACATCACAAATTGTCCTTCAATCTTCAGGGCTAAGTAGTTATTGTGACTGCATTGTTCCAGTGCTGATATGTATGGAGCTACATGCATATTTCAAAAAGACTTCCACACAGCAAGGGAGTTGCATTAGTAACTCATTAACAATGAGGAGTACTTGTGCACCTTAGAGACTAACAAATGTATTTGGGCATAAGCTTTTGTGGGCTAAAACCCACTTCATCATATGCATGGAGTGGAAAATACAGTAGGAAGATTATCTATCTATCTATCTATATATATACACACACACAGTACGTGAAAAGATAGGAATTGCCTTACCAAGTGGAGGGGCAGTTCTAATGAGACAATTCAATTAAAGTAACTCAGTTTCACAGCTGCTTCAGCTGGTGAACCTCCAACAGTTCACTGGTGTAGAGTTCCCTCTCACCCTCCCTGGCCATCCCCACAAGCCATCCCCATCCCCACAAATAGTCCCCTATTTCTACTAATGTCCCCTCACCCCACCCTCAAACATGCAGTATCACAGGAAAGAATGGGGAATATAAAACTCCTAAATAATGCATCCCCTGAACTGTCCTCCCATTCGTGGCACCTTGTAGATCTTGGAGAACAAAGGGAACATGGGAGGAGAAAGGGCTAATTCATGTTCTTGGCCCTCTCTGGAGATGCAAAGCAGGGGGAAGGAAGGATGGAATACTGCTAAGTCATGTACTGGTTGTTCTGTCTGGATGAATAGTTAGTGCACAGCCAACTTGGGTGTAAATCTACAATGCAATAGCTGGCCATGTATTAAGTGTCTGTGTAGACCCTGATGCTGCACACCGGGGGGAGGGATAGCTCAGTGGTTTGAGCATTGGTCTGCTAAACCCGGCGTTGTGAGTTCAATCCTTGAGGGGGCCATTTAGGGATTTGGGGCAAAAATTGGGGATTGGTCCTGCTTTGAGCAGGGGGTTGGACTAGATGACTTCCTAAGGTCCCTTCCAACCCTGAGATTCTATGATTCTATCAGTTCCCTAGTGCACATTCAACTACTACTGCTTCCAAGTAGAGTAAAGCAAATTAGGGAATTATTAGTGTGTGCCATCAGGGTCCACAAGGACAGCTAATGCACTATTGTTTCATAACCCAGCTTCCCATGCACTAACTAACTGTTCATCTAGACAAGTCCTAGGTTGCCAACCCATTGGTGGGTACAGCTCTGATGGGGAAGTGCAACACATTGTCTGCTGTACAGTATATCCCATTCTTTTATCTCAGGCTGAAAGCACCTCAGGGCTCGACCTGTCTCTCTCCACAGGACCAAGGAGACAAAACAAAGCCATAATGATAAAATGATCTGCGAGTGAAAACCATGTGACATCTTAGCAGACTTACTGTCAACGATCTCGGGTATTTCTGAAAAAAGAAAAAAATATCTGAATGTTTATATTTGTACATATTTTTATGTTCACATTTATGCTACAGAATAAAATGACTGTCCTTGGGACATTTTGAGAAGGGGAAATATAGATGGTGGATGTACATCCCAGTTTCCTATAATCCAACACATTTCTGAAGCATCAGTTAGAAACCAGAAACTGAAATTAGGCTTGGTTGAAAATTCTCTTGAAACTGTTTTTCAATGGATGATTGGGTTTACAGCAAAATGTTTTTTGTTGTGGTTTTTTTTTTTACAAAAATGTTCTGCTTCACATAAAAAATGTTGAATTTATCATAAAAAAACAAACATCCCAAACCAAAAATATTTTGTTTTAGGTGAAAATTGACATATTTTGGTGGAAAAGCTGAGGGAGTTTTTGTTTGGTAACCTCAGGTTCCCATTCTCTTATATGGGCTACTGAGATCATAATGAACAGATTCCCCTCACCAAGGGGTTCATCAGAGGAGATGCAGTCTACACAGGTGAACTTTTCTATGGAACCAAAATGCCATTTGGAGCCACCTCTGCCTGAGACTCAAAAACCAGACTGGGTTTACATGATGTGGCAAACCCTACACAGTATTAGCTCAAAACCATTACTGTGCTAATTTAATCCAGCTGGTTAGGGTCCCTAGGGGGCCATGTGCCACTTGCAAATTGCCGGAACAGAGGTGAGCTCTGCCACTCCCTCAATGAGCATAAATGATGGCTTAACACATTTTTAGTTTCAAACACATGGTATGAGATAAAAAACAAACTGAAGGTTTTCAAGGGGCCCAAAATATTTCTGAGTGCAGATCCTACTTCACTTTAACTAAGGCATTTTAAGGCATTTTTCTTAATCATCAGTGATAAGCCAATTCAAGAGATACAGAACCATACTGGCCTAACCAAATCTGCTGTGGTAAATGCTACAAAGCATGTCCTAAGTGCCATAAGAAATGTCACAGCGGCCTCTTTGGTGACAGGATGCAAAGAGGAGCCCTGGGAAGAACAAGCACATGGAGGTGGCATCCATCTTTGTTGGGCCTTCAGTCCTTATGAGAGCAGAGTGAGAGATGCCCTATGCAAAAAGTCTACATATCTGAGGGCACTGGTGCTTCACTGAGAACAAGGGGAGATGGCAACCATCTCGTAACAGAGAGGTTCTTTGTGGAGTTAAAGACCATTATCCTTCAGCAAACAGCATGTACTGATAAATAAATCTTCATTTAGAAAAGAAGTCACACAAAACAACCACATTAATCGTAACTCCCCACCTCCCCCAGCTCCCAATAACATAAAACAAAATACACTGGAAAGGTAAAATAGTTTTTCCCTCTGCCACACACCAGTGCATGGAGGGCAGGGGGCACGGGGCGGGAAACGGGACTCTTGAAACTCGGAGACATGAGCTCTGCTAACTAAATCTCCTGTGAGCTAATCTAGGTTCCAGCAAATATAATGGGAGTTCTAGTGAAAAAGGTAGAAGGAAAAAAATTCTTGCTATTTAACTAGGATGAAAATTCTTAAAATAGTATTCTAAGAATGTACCCTCTGTCACTTGGACTCCATCTGAAAGAAAAATCAACATGGGAACTGTATTGGTTATTTCCAAAGGGAGTTTGGGGCAGTTTATCTGCACTGTTCCTTTCCCTTTCCATGGCCCAGACAGTGCAAAGGGAGCAAACAGGGCACAGGGCATGTCAGGGGACAGAAAGAAACCTGATCTATCATGCAAAGTTACAATTCTATATAGCCAATCATTCTGAAATACACATGCATCATTCTGGGCCACAGAAGGTTCCTGAGCAGGGATGTCAGTGACATTGGAGGCCAGGGAGAATCAGGCTCTGTCTGCCCTGTGTACATTTTGCTGGCTCACCTGGAGTGAACCATTGGGGCTCTAGTGCTGTTTGAGTGCAGTTTAGATGATAATTCTACCCTATCATAACCAGTGAAAATCCTTTCCCCATTTGCTCTACTGTCACCCTGTGATAAATTCAGTTTATAAAGTAAAACTCCTCTGACTTATTTAATAAAATGTCCAGCATATGGGCTGCAGGGGGAGCAGACCCATTGTCTCTGCCCCCTGTGGGGCACTGTACACACCAAGGGAGCAGGGAAAAAGCAGTGCCTGTGTTCCCCTGTACACAAGGCTTGAAAGTCTGCCATGTGAGAGGGAGGGGTCTTTACTCCCTGTCTATTCACACTGTGGGCCTGCACCAAGGCCAGGCAGAATCTGCCCCTTGCCCTGGAAGCCACACACCTTCCTAATTAGCCACCTGTGAACTGATCTGGATGGAAAGAAAACCCCTCAGAAAACAAAGGGTTGCACGTTGAGTAGTGACATCTGAAAGTAATTATATGGGATCACTCCCAGAGCATTATTCTGCTTGGTGTCAATGTTCAGAAAGCAATGGAAACTTACCCTCTACTTCTTGGACTTGGGCTGAAAGAAAAATCACCAAATCATCTTTACAGTTTTCTCACAGATGTTGTTTTCAACAGATATGCAATTCCCAGGGTGAAAAATTGCTGCACATGAATCCCTCAGCCCCCCTTGCCAAAGCCTCTCATTCTACCCCACCCCTTAATTTATATTCTGATCCAGCTCTTCTCACTGGAAATGCTGCAGAATCTCCCACCATCAAATGCAAGTGTAAAAAGCACCTCAGACCTGCAGAAACACTCATCCCCTCCCCCCAGTCTCCCTGCCACAGGGCCATCAAAATCCCACTATCAAATACAGAAAATTGCAACCAGTTTCAGACGTGCTGCAGGCTTCCACTATCCCCAGGCTTGGAGTGTTACCCAACCAACTAGGGAGCAAAACCTGATCAGATTTTAACCAAATTCTGATAACACTAGCTGATGGCAGGAACAGAATCATATTCAGCAAATTGAGGGCTATATCATTCTTTCTTACCAGCAACATTTTCATTTACTAATCTTAGTAATATCAGTGTTCAATCTCTCAACTATAATGTTAATAAACCCTTCAAATTAATTTCAATTTGTGAAACAATACACTAATTAATCACTGCACTGAAAACACTTCTGAGTAACAGACTATGTTGGGAGGTAGTACAGGTGAGATGAAAACCCACGTTGTTCATTGCTGTTGATCCTCTGCCTTCAATTACATTGAAGCACAGGTGATTCTGAGGGTAGAGTTTGTCCCTCTCAGTGTAACTGCTCAATCAAGAAATAACACTCCCATTTTGTGTGAATTTGCGCAATAAAAAACAATATTTTCAATTTGTGCATATTTTTCCAGATTTGGTGGATTGTTTAACAGAACTTTGCAGAAATTAGTAGAAAATACATCTACTAACCAATACTATACTCCCATTAATGAATGAGTGGGAAAGTCTTAAGTGCAAGCAGGATCAAAAAAATTTGGGAGGGATTCATAGAATATCAGGGTTGGAAGGGACCTTAGGAAGTCATCTAGTCCAACCCCCTGCTCAAAGCAGGACCAATCCCCCATTTTTGCCCCATATCCCCAAATGGCCCCCTCAAGGATTGAACTCACAACCCTGGGTTTAGCAGGCCAATGCTCAAACCACTGAGCTATCCCTCCCCCCATTGTTCTTGTTGTAGAACAATAGTTTTGCTTGTTGAAAAGTCAATGCAATCTTACCTTTCCCCCCTCTTTTTGGCCCTAGGCAAACAAACAAAATATAGTGTCATTGTGCAACAAAGTCAAGAGGAAAGCCGTGTAACAACATTTATACAAAACATTTCTTTTTTCAGTGATAAAATGTCAGAATAATATTATTAAGTAGATAATCTTGTTTCTGAGGGGTTGTTGGTTTTTTAAAGCAAAAATTGTTTTCCCTAGAGTGTAGAAAAAAACAAAATGGTAATACTTATCATAGTAGATTGCAAGGTCTGCTTTTGTTTAGACAAGCTTTCTGTTTATAGCTCGACTTTCCTAAAATCTACCCAGATATTTGCAGTGCCTTGAATTCAGATGTGCCATATGGGGGAACTGGCTTGGTAAGAAATCCAAATTTGGGGTAATTTGACCAATAGGTTTCCATGATACAGCAACCTGACAAAATAGTTTTCCTAAAGTTCATGGGTTCTATAATCATATTTTTGTCCATTGACAGGGCTATGATTATTGTAGGACAGTTGCAATTCATAGAATCATAGAATCTCAAGGTCGGAAGGGACCTCAGGAGGTCATCTAGTCCAACCCCCTGCTCAAAGCAGGACCAAACCCAACTAAATCATCCCAGCCAGGGCTTTGTCAAGCCTGACCTTTAAAACCTCTAAGGAAGGAGATTCCACCACCCCCCTAGGTAAAACATTCCAGTTCTTCACCACCCTACTAGTGAAAAAGTTTTTCCTAATGTCCAACCTAAACCTCCCCCTCTGCAACTTGAGACCATTACTCCTTGTTCTGTCATCTTCTACCACTGAGAACAGTCTAGATCCATCCTCTTTGGAACCCCCTTTCAGGTAGTTGAAAGCAGCTATCAAATCCCACCTCATTCTTCTCTTCTGCAGGCTAAACAATCCCAGTTCCCTCAGCCTCTCCTCATAAGTCATGTGCTCCAGCCCCCTAATCATTTTTGTTGCCCTCCGCTGGACTCTTTCCAATTTATCCACATCCTTCTTGTAGTGTGGGGCCCAAAACTGGACACAGTACTCCAAATGAGGCCTCACCAGTGCCGAATAGAGGGGAATGATCACGTCCCTCGATCTGCTGGAAATGCCCCTACTTTATACAACCCAAAATGCCATTAGCCTTCTTGGCAACAAGGGCACACTGTTGACTCATATTCAGCTTTTCGTCCACTGTAACCCCTAGGTCCTTTTCTGCAGAACTGCTGCCCAGCCATTCGGTCCCTAGTCTGTAGCAGTGCATGGGATTCTTGCGTCCTAAGTGCAGGACTCTGCACTTGTCCTTGTTGAACCTCATCAGATTTCTTTTGGCCCAATCCTCTAATTTGTCTAGCTCCCTCTGTATCCTATCCCTACCCTCCAGAGTATCAACCACTCCTCCCAGTTTAGTGTCATCTGCAAACTTGCTAAGGGTGCAGTTCACACCATCCTCCAGATCGTTAATGAAGATATTGAACCAAACCGGCCCCAGCACCGACCCTTGGGGCACTCCTATTGATACCGGCTGCCAACTAGGCATGGAGCCATTGATCACTACCCATTGAGCACGACCATCTAGCCAGTTTTCTATTCGTCCATTCATCCAGCCCATACTTCTTTAACTTGCTGGCAAGAATACTGTGGGAGACTGTATCAAAAGCTTTGCTAAAGTCAAGGAATAGCACATCCACTGCTTTCCCCTCATCCACAGAGCCAGTTATCTCATCATAGAAGGCAATTAGGTTAGTCAGGCATGACTTGCCCTTGGTGAATCCATGCTGACTGTTCCTGATCACTTTCCCCTCCTTTAAGTGGTTCAGAATTGATTCCTTGAGGACCTGTTCCATGATTTTTCCAGGGACTGAGGTGAGACTGACTGGCCTGTAGTTCCCCGGATCTTCCTTCTTCCCTTTTTTAAAGATGGGCACTACATTAGCTTTTTTCCAGTCATCTGGGACCTCCCCCGATTGCCATGATTTGTCAAAGATAATGGCCAATGGCTCTGCAATCTCATCGGCCAACTCCTTTAGCACCCTCGGATGCAGTGGATCCGGCCCCATGGACTTGTGCTCGTCCAGCTTTTCTAAATAGTCCCAAACTACTTCTTTCTCCACAGAGGGCTGGTCACCTCCTCCTCATACCGTGCTGCATAGTGCAGCTGTCCGGGAGCTGACCTTGTCTGTGAAGACAGAGGCAAAAAAAGCATTGAGTACACTAGCTTTCTCCACATCGTCTGTCACTAGGTTCCCTCCCTCATTCAGCAAGGGGCCCACACTTTCCTTGGATTTCTTCCTGTTGCTAACATAGCTGAAGAAACCCTTCTTGTTACTCCTAACATCTCCGGCTAGCTGCAACTCCAAGTGTGATTTGGCCTTCCTAATTTCACTCCTGCATACCCGAGCAATACTTTTATACTCCTCCCTGGTTATTTGTCCAATCTTCCACTTCTTGTAAGCTGTTTTTTTTTGTGTTTAAGGCGAGCAAGGATTTCACTGTTAAGCCAAGCTGGTCGCCTGCCATATTTACTTTTTTTCCTACACATCGGGATGGTTTGTTCCTGCAACCTGAATAAGGATTTTTTAAAATACAGCCAGCTTACCCTTGCTTGAGGGTACATGGAAGTCACTATTTCTTTTGGGGAAAGTCAAAATCACACTGCTATCAGAAAAAATTTAGTTCTCATTAAGGGCAAATACCAAATGATCATGAGCTAAATGGATTGCACTGAGTACCTAGAAGTTAATAAGGTGATAAGTAAGTCAGCATGGACATGTCAAAAACAAATCACGTCAATCCAACCTAATAGCTTTCTTTGACAGGGCAGCAATTCTTGCAGATAGGGAAGAAGCAGTAGATGTGGTATATAATTACTTTTGTAAGGATTTTGATACTGCCTCACATGACCTTCTCATGAAGAAATTATGAAAATGCAAACTAGATGGAGCTACTTTAGGGTGGGTGCATAACTGCTTTGAAAACCTTCCCAGAGAGCAGTTATCAGTGGTTCACAGTCTAGCTGGAATGGCATATAGAGTGGGGTCCAACAGGGATCAGTTCTGGGTGCAGTTCTGTTCAATATCTTCATCAATTATTTAGATGATGTCATAGAGGGTACACTTCTAAAGTTTGCCCATGATACCAAGCTGGGAAGGGTTGGAAGTGCTTTGGAGGATAGGATGCATTTTCAAAATGATCTGGACAAACCAGAGAAATGGTCTGAAGTAAACAGGATAACATTCAATAAGGGCAAATACAAAGAACACAATTTAGGAAGAAACAATCAGCTGCACGCATACAAAATGGAAAATGACTGTTTAAGAAGGACTACTGCAGAAAGGGCTCTGGGGGGGTCATAGTGGATCACAAGCTAAATACGAGTCTACAGTGTAACACTGTTGCAAAAAACCACAAACATCATTCTGGGATGTATTAGCAGGAGTGTTGTAAGCAAGACAGGAGAAGAAATTCTTCCGCTCTACTCTGCACTGATTAGGCCTCAACTGGAATATTGTGTCCAGTTCTGGGTGCCACATTTCAAGAAAGATGTGAACAAATTGGAGAAAGTCCAGAGAAGAACAACAAAAGTGATTAAAGGTCAAGAACACATGACCTACGAGGGAACATTGAAAAAAATGGGTTTGTTTAGTTTGGAGAAGAGAAGACTGAGTGGGGAATGCTAACAGTTTTCAAGTACATAAAATGTTGTTAGAATGAGGAGGGAGAAAAATTGGTCTTCTTAACCTCTGAGGATAGGAGAAGGGGCAATGGGCTTAAACTGCAGCAAGGGAGGTATGGTAGTGAAGCACTGGAATAAATTGCCAAGGGGGTTGTGGAATCTCCATCATTGGATATTTTAAGAGCAGGTTGGACAGACACCTGTCAGGGATAGTCTAGATAATCCTTGGTCCTGCCTTGAGTTTAGGGGACTGGACTAGATGACCTGTTGAAGTCCCTTTCTGTGCTAGGATTCTGTGATTGTATGCAGAACAAGAGATGAAGAAGGTTGATAGTCAGGTGTGATCTACAGATTCTGAGTAGCTCCAGGAGGAATAACTGTTACAACTAATAATCCTGAGCATCCCAAAAGGTAGAACAATTTCAGCTATCCTTGTTGGTTGAAATTCGGAAATAAAAGGAGGCATTTTGATACAATCTACCTCTGTTTAAGGTGGGGCGGTTTTTTAAAAAAAATTATTTGATGGACATGATATCTGAGCAAAACAGAAAATATGTAGCTGAGTTTTACAGGCAGGAGAGGATTTGGGTGCTCTGTTTAGGGGAGGTGGGGATTTGGGGGAGTGAGAGGGGAAGGGTAGGACACTGAAAGATGTGGCATGGAGGTGGGTGAAAGGGCAAACTGGAGAAATTGGGGAGGGAGCCCTGTGAGCCCCACACTCTCCCCTTCCATGTGTGCCTGCTATCTGGGAACTTTGTCTTAACATACTGTGCCTTCCCCACATAGGAGCTGAGTGGAGACATTGTTAATATTTGGAACATGAGTTCAACATGTGAAGGTCTATAGATATTCACTGAAGGGCTGCCTGGTGGTATCTTGTGTTCTTCCAGAACATCGTATTCAGCAATACTCCTCCTCTGTAACCCAGGGAATCTCGAAGATCCGCTATAGCTCACCCAGAAGTTATGGAGTTGATGCGGCAATTACTGGGGCGGGGGGGTGGAATCCTCTAGCCAGTGCTATAAAGAAGGTCAGACTACAAGATCACATTGTTTCCCTTCTGGCCCTGGTATCTATGAATTTAAGAATTACAGGTGACATCTGTTTAACTGAATCTCAGTCAACTGAATATCTTGATTATTTGAATGAGTAGTGGGTCCCCTGTACATTTAATGAACCCCTCAGTACTTAAAACAAACAAAAGGAAGTATTTTTTCACACAGCGCACAGTCATAGAATCATAGAATCATAGAATCTCAGGGTTGGAAGGGACCTCAGGAGGTCATCCAGTCCAACCCCCTGCTCAAAGCAGGACCAAACCCAATTAGATCATCCCAGCCAGGGCTTTGTCAAGCCTGACCTTAAAAACCTCCAAGGAAGGAGATTCCACCACCTCCCTAGGTAACCCATTCCAGTGCTTCACCACCCTACTAGTGAAAAAGTTTTTCCTAATATCCAACCTAAACCTCCCCCTCTGCAACTTGAGACCATTACTCCTTGTTCTGTCATCTTCTACCACTGAGAACAGTCTAGATCCATCCTCTTTGGAACCCCCTTTCAGGTAGTTGAAAGCAGCTATCAAATCCCCCCTCATTCTTCTCTTCTGCAGGCTAAACAATCCCAGTTCCCTCAGCCTCTCCTCATAAGTCATGTGCTCGAGCCCCCTAATCATTTTTGTTGCCCTCCGTTGGACTCTTTCCAATTTATCCACATCCTTCTTGTAGCGTGGGGCCCAAAACTGGACACAGTACTCCAAATGAGGCCTCACCAGTGCCGAATAGAGGGGAATGATCACGTCCCTCGATCTGCTGGAAATGCCCCTACTTATACAGCCCAAAATGCCGTTAGCCTTCTTGGCAACAAGGGCACACTGTTGACTCATATTCAGCTTTTCGTCCACCGTAACCCCTAGGTCCTTTTCTGCAGAACTGCTGCCCAGCCATTCGGTCCCTAGTCTGTAGCAGTGCATGGGATTCTTGCGTCCTAAGTGCAGGACTCTGCACTTGTCCTTGTTGAACCTCATCAGATTTCTTTTGGCCCAATCCTCTAATTTGTCTAGGTCCCTCTGTATCCTGTCCCTACCCTCCAGCGTATCAACCACTCCTCCCAGTTTAGTGTCATCTGCAAACTTGCTAAGGGTGCAGTCCACACCATCCTCCAGATCGTTGATGAAGATATTGAACAAAACCGGCCCCAGCACCGACCCTTGGGGCACTCCACTTGATACCGGCTGCCAACTAGACATGGAGCCATTGATCACTACCCATTGAGCACGACCATCCAGCCAGTTTTCTATCCACCTTACCGTGCATTCATCCAGCCCATACTTCCTTAACTTGCTGGCAAGAACACTGTGGGAGACTGTATCAAAAGCTTTGCTAAAGTCAAGAAATAGCACATCCACTGCTTTCCCCTCATCCACAGAGCCGGTTATCTCATCATAGAAGGCAATTAGGTTAGTCAGGCATGACTTGCCCTTGGTGAATCCATGCTGACTGTTCCTGATCACTTTCCCCTCCTTTAAGTGGTTCAGAATTGATTCCTTGAGGACCTGTTCCATGATTTTTCCAGGGACTGGAAATCTTGCCCAAGGATGTTGTGAAGGCCAAGACTATAACAGGGTTCAAAAAAGAACTCGATAAGTTCATGGAGGATAGGTCCATCAATGGCTATTACCCAGGATGGGCTGGGATGATGTCCCTACCCTCTATTTGATGATTGCCTGCTTTGTTCATTCTCTCTGGGGCACCTGGCACTGGCCACTGTCGGAAGACAGGATACTGGGCTAGATGGATCTTTGGTCTGACCTAGTTTGTTTGTTCTGATGTTATGTTCTTATCAGTGGGAAGCTATTAGCGGTTCATTAAATACATTGGGAGACATCCTTCATTCCCATAGCTAGGCTGTCAGTCCCTGAGGGCGGAGAGATAGAGGGAGAGTGGGGAGTATGTTATGGAGAAAGTGAATAAGGAAGTGTTATTTACCCCCTCTCATAACACAAGAACTAGGGGTCACCCAATGAAATTAATAGGCAGCAGGTTTAAAACAAACAAAACAATTATTTCTTCACACAACAAGCAGTTGATCTGTGGAACTCAAGGCTATCAATGCTGGCTGCAAAGGAGGCTTATGTCTCCTACCCCCAACTCCCTCCCTCATCCTCCTTTCCTTCCCCATTTCTCTCCTCCAACCTCCTCTTCCTCACTTCTTTCACCTCCCTCCATTCCACTTTCCCAGCATGTGGGGAGTGGGAGGAGTTCTCCCCTGGGTGGAGCTGATACAGATTTATGTTGGGCAGTGAATGCTGGTCCTTCTTCCCACTGTGGTGCAATACCTTCAGTGCAGTGATTGCTCCCTTCTAGGTGCTGTTGGGGTGAGTTCTGACCTTTTTGTGGCTAGCTATTTTGGGGCACCCTTGCCCAGCCGTATTGGTGGTTTGGAAGTATGCTATCCATGAGCTCCTGACACACCCATTCTGGGGCACAGAGTCCCTCCTAATTTGGAGGGTTTAGGGAGGCTGTCCTCTTTTCAGAGGCCTTGGGAAGGGATTTCTCCCTCTTCTAATGGGGTTATTGCTCTTTACCTCTCTCATCAGAGTCCTTAGTTCTGGTCTCTCACAGTCTGGAGCTAGGAAGCGTCTGGCCAGGGGAGGCATGATTAGGGGGCTTCTGCTAGTGTTCAGGGGGTTCAAATGGTCCAGGGTTAAATTAGGCCCTTGTTTACCACTGCATTAGGGGTCTTCAGAGCTTGAGTATGCAAGATTACTCAGTTTGATGTGGAAACTTGGGGGAAATGTGAGATTCTCCAATACAATACAAGCACAGGTCCTGAGAATCACTCATTGAGAAGGGCCAGGTTATGCAATGTTTGAAACTTAGGCACACAAAGACCTCCAAACACTGGTGGTTAAGGACAATAGCAGGAAGCCCCCGCAAATTGCTAAACACTAACTACTGTCTAACTACTCAACTACCCTACTTCATTAATGATCTGGATGATGGATTGCACCCTCAGCAAGTTCAAAGATGACACTAAGATGGGGGTAGAGGTAGATAGGCTGGAGTGTAGGCATAGGGTCCAGAGTGACCTAGACAAATTGGAGTATTGGGCTAATAGAAATCTGCTGAGGTTTCAACAAGGACAAGTGCAGAGTCCTGCACTTAGGACGGAAAAATCCCATGCACTGCTACAGGCTGGGGACAGACAACAATGAGAATCATCTGTATATTTAAAAATTGACTGCAATTGAGGAATACCTATTGTATTGCTACCTCAGCAGCTCAAAGGAACTCAAATCAGACCAAGCACCGATATTATGCCATACCAGGGATCGGCAATGTTTGGCACGTGGCCCGCCAGGGTAAGCTCCCTGGTGGGCTAGTTTGTTTACCTGCCGCGTCTGCAGGTTCGGCCGACCACAGCTCCCACTGGCAATGGTTTGCCGCTCCAGGCTAATGGGGGCTGCGCGAAGCGGCGTGGGTTGATGGTTGAGCTTTCCACAACTCCCATTGGCCTGCAGCAGTGAACCACGGCCAGTGGGAGCTGCGATTGGCTGAACCTGCAGATGCGGCAGGTAAACAAACCAGCCCGGCCCGCCAGGGAGCTTACTCTGGCAGGCCGCATGCCAAACGATGCCGATCCCTGTGCTATACCACATTTCCCAAGCAGTGCTGCCAGGGAATACAGTTGTTTTTATAAAATCTGGGCATAGTTTTTCAGGACTGGAGAAGACCAGTAGAGGAGAGCCACTCAAGCTATCCCTTGACTATCAGTGAATCTAACACAACCTGTGAAGAGGCTTTTAGGTGGGTGGACTATGCAGTATTATGTGGGAGTTGTGGATTAACCAAATTCCTGATGTCTGATTTGGGTTGCTCAATGACTTTATGTAAGTTTATACAAGGTTCTTTTGACAGTTTTCCACTTTCCCTACCCCCAAAAACTGCTGTGTGCTTGTGACTGTGTGTGTTGGGGGGGGGGGCACAAATTTCTATAAAGGTGACCAGGACAATTTTATTTTAATTTCCAAGAACCAGAAATGTCAGTACAGCTGTTGGTGGGGGCTTGAGGCAGTTTTATTTAGCTTACAAAGGGACGTCTAAACAGATTGAGCTTAAAACCCTAGCTATTGCCATTGGCAGTAAAGTTACACTTTATTTTGCATACATAACTGGTCCCTTAATGCAACATTTAAACACTCTCTAAACTTGCAATCCTCTGTTAATAGCCTTACTTCAGCCACAAATTCAGGAATGATGTCATTGTTGTTTGGATTTCATTTATAAAAACACAAACCAGTGACTTTGGGAATATTCGATATAGTACCATTTCCACAAACTCAGCAATAGGGCCTGGCAAAAAATTTTAGTCAAACCATTTTTGGGTGAAATATGCAGATTCAGCAACAGTGAAACTTTTCAGAAATTCAATTTTTCTAAATTGTTTGTAAGAAAAAAAAACCTTTAAAAAAATTCTGAAGAAATTAAAATGATTCATGATGACACTTTCTAAAGAAAATATTTCAATTTTTCAGTTAAAAAAATCATTTATTTAAAAAAAATCTTAATTTTTTTATCCAAAACAAATATAAAAATGGTCAAAATCTAAATGGAATATTTTGATTTTTTTGAAATAAAACATCATTTCTTTTGGGGAGGATCTTTGGAATTGCCAATGTGCCAGAACTCCATTATTCATACAGCTCCACACAGCAGGTGTTTTGTCTGTGGGTTTAATGTGAGCTCACAGGCTAGGCAGCAGGTTATATATTTAAGACTCCATTAAACTCAGTAAAAACACCATCTTTCTCTCACCATCCATACCATTAACCATTCTGTACACTTCCAGTCTTTTGATATAGGGGACCAGCCTTCTGCTGAATCTGCAAACAATTCCAGTTTCCCCGAATAGCCAGGCATTTTTAACCCTTTTTTTCTTCCTTGCTGAGCAGTTTTCATGCCCAGTGGCTCCAGTTTCCATTTACACCCACTTTCAGTAGGCATAATCAAATATGGCATTGCCAAACCAAGAAGTTAAAAAAATCACAAATAAACCCCCTCAAAAATCATGGTATTGAAAACAAACAATTAAATCATGTTTTTTGGCCTGTCTTCTGAACTCTTCCTGTCAACACTATTGTGTGGGTAACAATCAGCTCCTCCCCCTTCCCCCAGCGCCGCCTGACTGCCGCGGATCAGCTCTTTAGTGGTATTCAGGAAGCGCTGAGGGGGACGGGGAGGAGCAAGGGCAGGACATACTTGGGGGGTGTGGCAGAATGGGGCGGGGGAGAGGGTGGGAAGAGGCAGGGGTGGGGATGGGGGAATGGGTGGATAGGGGGAAGGGCCTGGGGTGGAGCAGGGGTCAAGCACCCCCTTGCAACTTACAAAAACGGCCCCTCTAATACAATGTGTATTTAACATAGTTTAGGACACAGAGAGAGTACTAGAAATTAAAATACGGTATCACTTCCAGGCTGTTATTCTGTGTGAGTGGAACAAACAAAAATCAGCGGGGACTTACCTATCCGGGATCTTAATTTATCTGAGAAAGACAAAAGTGAACTTTTCAACAGAGGGACTTATATTCATGTACAAGCTGAGATAATAGCTTGTAGAAACAGAAATATCCAGAGTGAGACATCATTCAGCCTGAACCCCTCCCAGTCATGTTCCCCCACCCCTTCTCAATGCTAATTGTGTATCCCTGTCCATAGACCTTGTCCTGAAATATACCCAGTCATAATCCTCCACAGTATCAGAAGGGTAGCCATGTTAGTCTGTATCCACAAAAACAACGAGGAGTCTGGTGGCACCTTAAAGACTAAGATTTATTTGAGCATAAGCTTTTGTGTGTAAAAAACCCACTTCTTCAGATGCATCATCCACAGTAATGCAGCAACCTTTGAGATGCCACTTTGTACATTTCCTTCTTGTGATGCTGCCAGATTGACAGCTGTGGAGTTGGAATAATCATTCTTTGATCTTGAAAAAATGTGCAGCATTGGCAGCAGCCATGTACTGTAGACCATCTAATCACAATATGGAAAAAACACATGGCATAGCTACGTCCCAAATAAGTCTGTTTATTACATGTAAACAACCATGCAATGCCTAGCTCCATACATAGTGCTGCCATGACTAATTTGTGGTTACTTCCAGAGGAGGGAAGTTCTGGAACAGCCTTCCAAGGGAAGCAGTGGGGGCAAAAGACCTATCTGGCTTCAAGATTAAGCTAGATAAGTTTATGGAGGGGATGGTTTGATGGGATAGCATGAGCTCAGTCAAGGGTCAATTAATTGCCATCAGTGGTAATTAGGACCAATGGTCAACGATGGTATGTTAGAAGTTACTACAGAGAACTTTTTCCTGAGTGTCTGGCTGGTGAGTCTTGCCCACATGCTCAGGGTTCAGCTGATTGCCATATTTGGGGTTGGGAAGGAATTTTCCTCCAGGGTAGATTGGCAGAGGCCCGGAAGGTTTTTCACCTTCCTCTGCAGCATGGGGCACGGGTCACTTACTGCAGGATTCTCTGCATCTTGAAGTCTTTAAACCATCATTTGAGGACTTCAATAGCTGAGACATAGGTGAGAGGATTATTCCAGGAGTGCGTGGGTGAGATTCTGTGGCCTGCATTGTGCAGGAGGTCAGACTAGATGATCATAATGGTCCCTTCTGACCTTAAAGTCTATGAGTCTATAAAGGGACATACCCTATTACTCTACACAGTAATATAGGCATATCAAAGTAATATGGCATTGCCAAACCAAAAAGTTCAAAAATCACAAATAAGACACACCAACACACACACACCAAGATCATGGGATTACCCCCCAAAAATGTAAATCATATTTTTTGGCCTGGGAACTTACCCATTAGTCCTGGTCCTTTATCTAAGAAAGACAAAAGTTAAGTTTTCAACAGAGGAACTTATTTTAATGTACAAGTTGAGAAAATAGCTTAGTTTGCCAGGGTTAGAAATAATTCAGCCTGAGCCTTGCCCAGTCAATTTCCCCCATCCCTTTCCAATTCTGACTGTCTGTCCCTACCCATAGCCTCCATCCTGAAATAGACAGAATCACAATCTTCCACAGTAATGCAGCAACCTTTGAGATGCCACTTTGTACATTTCCTTCTTGCGATGCTGCCAGATTGACAGCTGTGGAGTTGGAATAATTGTTCTTTGAGCCACAGAAAATGTACAACATGGGCAGCAGCAACGTACCTTAGATCTGCCCTGGGGAGACACCTGCTAGGTGTTAGAGGGGAGCACAGATTCCAGGACTCATTCAGCTCTTGATCTGAATTCTGAGGTGCCAAATGAGGTTGTTTCTCCCACCCTTCAAATATATATTTGGAGTCTTTGGGGCAGATGATGGAGCAGTCAGTAGAGAGGTCGAGGTCCAGTAGGAATCTGAAGATCACAGCAGTTCAGGAAGCCCCTTTGGCTCATGCAGACAGTGGAATGCCTCACATTTGTAGTGCCCCTGATGGTCCTTTGAAAGGCCCCAGTGACACAGATGCTGAGTCTCTGCACATCAGGGACAGCAACCCTGTGTCGTCTCCATTCAGCTCATCTCAGTGGTGCTGAATGGTTACAGGGTGAGCCGGTGCCTTTGTGTGGCCTGTGTCTCAGTAGGAAAGATACAGTACAGCCACCATGGATGATTTCAAAGACGCCCTGTGCCACAGTCAGGTGAAGCCTTTTCTCCAGATGTGCCTGTGGCACATTGTTAACAATTCCCTTCTATAGCATTCAGACAAAACAAGGTTGTCCTCATTTTAGTTTAAGACTACTTAGAGAAGGAAGCAGCAGTGGTTTGCCTATCATGTTTTATCCTGGCTTGAGGATTGCTCTGGGGTTTATGTGGGAGATCGATGGCCAGATGCCTAGAGGAAGGCAGCAGTGCATGTGCCCAGCGGCAGAAGTTTAGGCACCAAGGATACTTTTATCCCCAAAATTTAGCACCGAGTGAGTGCATACAGGGTTTGGCTGCAGCTAAGTGGGAGGTTTGTGGATCTCAGTGATGCCAAAATCAGGGGGTTAGGTCCATTTCTGTATTTTGCCCTATATAATTACTTAGAAGCAAATGTCCTATTGACTTTCAGTGACAGTTGTGCTACTAAATCATTTAAGCACTTTTTTAAAGCCCACCTGTGACACTGAGCCAGAAGGGCTAAAGCAAGCAGCAGGCTAACGTGGTCCCAGATCAACCTTTAAGAACTTGTAAGGGAAGTATTGAAATGATAGGGCAATTTCTTATAGATAGTTATCAGTCATGTTAGATAAGGCAGTCTTTGAAATTTAAACCTTTATTGTAGAGAATTAGAAGTAAATGCTAATTATATTGGCCTCTGTGTACCTATATCTTGTTAGATGTTAACAATGTGATTTTATTAGCTTGTAGATGGCAAACTTCTATTCCTGTCCCTTACTGTATTCTAATGATTCAGATATCTAAAGGGAATATTAGCAATTAGATTAAACATGAGGTGTAATAATATCATTGTCTCTGTTTCTCTTTGAAGTTTGTAGTAAACTACCCATGAACCTTTGGCTGGTTAATGGCCTTATGCTAATCAATGCAACTAATTACCTGTGTATACACAGAAAATAGGACTTGACTGTTCAAAGCAACAATGTATATTACTAGTTATTGTGTTACCTGCTGTCAAGAGCCTGCCAGAGACCTATAAAAGAACTTTGAGACCTGATCTTTTTTCATCTCAAGTCAGCTTGAACCTTATCAGGGGAGGTTTCAAGTCACAAGACTGAGGTCTCCAGGTGTGCTCTTGATTTCCCTGCTATTTCTCATGGAAGAATTTATACAGATTCTGCTCATGGACTGACTATTGGATTATAATTTATGGAATTGATTCTGAAAGAACTTTTTGCAGCTCAGCACCTTACCATCTCTACTATAAAACTGACCTAAGAACTTTATTCATATCTATAGGTATAAGGATCTTCTAACCATAAACACTCTTTATTTTCTTTTTAATAAATCTTAGATTAGTTAATAAGAATTGGCTGCAAGTGTGTTATTTGGGTAAAGTTTGAAATATTCATTGACTTGGTGGGTAATGTGGCAGGTCCCTTGGTAGTGGAACAACTTTATATATGGTGAAAAGGATTTTAAGGAATCCTCACCATATTTGACATGGATGTCTGGGTCGCCCAGGACTGGATTGCTTAAGGGAACTGTATTTTGTGGCTTCTTGGTAAGGAATAAGTTTTGTAACAGCTGTTTTGTTGCTGGTTGGTGAATCTAATTATTAGAATAAACCACCAATTTTGGGGATCACCTATCCCATCCTTTGCAGTTTGTCCTGATTGAACGATTTCAGTGAGGCCCCTCCGGGCACTATGGGCACACCACCCTGTATAATCCATGTTTTACACACAATGGAGAAACAAATCCTCTTAGTTAACCATGTATCATTGAATCTATTCCATCATCCAAATGGCCAGTGGTTGTGAGGTTTAATAAAACTGTTACATATAGGAAATATTTCTGAAGGGAAGTCAGAGAAGCAGGTAATGTATAGTACAGAGCTGGATCATGGCGCACTCATCACACCAATTCAACTTCAGAAATCAATGCATTGAACAGTACTTACTTTTTCCTATTGTTGGCTTTTCTGAAAGAGAAAAACACATACAAATTGTTTAATTTCAAATGATTTAAAAACAAGGCACTTATTCAGCATCTAAATCGTTTGCTATTTGAAACGACCCATCATAACAAAAGTTACAGTAGAGTAATATTCTAACACAGCACCAGATGAATCAGTTTAAGGCTCTCATGTCCTCAGACATTCTTCCTTTCCTATGTAAGTCTGAATTCCATAGGTGGAATTCCGAGAGTTTGGTGGATGTATAGTCCTGGGAATTTTTCCAAACAATCACTATAGCAGCTACAATTTATTTGAATTCCTGTGGGTTTATAGGCTCTCTGAATGCATCTTCTGCTCTGTATTAGTTTGTTTTTCAGTATAAAAAAAGATAGATACATTCAGACTGGAAATAAGGTGTAAATTTTTAATAGTGATAGTAATTACTATCACATTAATATACTTAAATTTAACGTTCCTGTAGTGGGGAAACCACCACAGCGGCCCAGCACCGTAGCTTTTAATTTCCGAAAGGGGAACTACATAAAATGAGGAAGTTAGTTAAACAGAAATTAAAACGTACAGCACCAAAAGTGAAATCCCTGCAAGCTGCATGGGAACATTTTAAAGACACCATAATAGAGGCTCAACTTAAATGTATACCCCAAATTTTAAAAAAAAGAGGAAGAGAACCAAAAAAGTGCTACGGTGGCTAAACAACAAAGTAAAAGAAACAGTGAGAGTCAAAAAGGCATCCTTTAAAAAGTGCAAGTTCAAATCTAGTGAGGAAAATAAAAAGGAGCATAAACTCTGGCAAATGAAGTATAAAAATATAATTAGGAAGGCTAAACAAGAATTTGAAGAATAGCTAGCCAAAGACTCAAAGTAATTGCAAATAAATGTTCAAGTACATCAGAAGCTGGAAGCCTGCTAAACAACCAGTGGGGCCACTGGACGATCAAGATGCTAAAGGAGCACTCAAGGACGATAAGGCTATTGTGAGGAAACTAAATGAATTCTTTGCATCGGTCTTCATGGCTGAGGATGTGAGGGAGATTCCAAAACCGGAGCAATTCTTTTTCATAGTCTCACAGAATATCAGGGTTGGAAGGTACCTCAGGAGGTCATCTAGTCCAATCCCCTGCTCAAAGCAGGACCAATCCCCAACTAAATCATCCCAGCCAGGGCTTTGTCAAGCCTGACCTTAAAAACCTCTAAGGAAGGAGATTCCACCACCTCCCTAGGTAACCCATTCCTCTGCTTCACCACTCTCCTAGTGAAAAAGTTTTCCTAATATCCAACCTAAACCTCCCCCATTGCAACTTGAGACCATTTCTCCTTGTTCTGTCATCTGCTACCACTGAGAACAGTCTAGATCCATCCTTTTTGGAACCCCCTTTCAGGTAGTTGAAAGCAGCTATCAAATCCCCTCTCATTCTTCTCTTCTGCAGACTAAACAAGCCCAGTTTCCTTAGCCTCTCCTTATAAGTCCACTGTAACCCCTAGGTCCTTTTCTGCAGAACTGCTGCTTAGCCACTCGGTCCCAAATCTGTAGTAGTGCATGGGATTCTTCCGTCCTAAGTGCAGGACTCTGCACTTGTCCTTGTTGAACCTCACCAGATTTCTTTTGGCCCAATCCTCTAATTTGTCTAGGTCCCTCCGTATCCTATCCCTACCCTCCAGTATGTCTACCACTCCTCCCAGTTTAGTGTCATCTGCAAAGGTGTCACATTTAGGTGACAAATGAGAGGAACTCTTCCAAATGGAGGTATCATTAGAGGAGGTTTTGGAAGAAATTTGGAACAGTAAGGCCTGGTCCAAGAAGCCTGGTGTAAGGCCTAAGGTCTGAACTAAAGTCAGGTCCTGCTGATATAAAGCAATGCTAGCAAGAGTCAGGCTATGAGAAAATGTCAGGCCCTGTTACAAAGCAGACGCCTGCTTCCAGGTTCACTATCCAATACATGAACTTGGCAAGAACAGGGCTTGTGTTGCAAAAATGAAAACACTCCTAAGAAATGCTAGGCACAGGACACTCACATAAACACACTCCAGAATGGTGGTACCAGAACGCCCTGATACCAAGTTATGTTATAAACACACTCCCCAAAGATGATCCAGGGACACACTGACCCCCTCCTAAAGATAAGGTCAGGAGGACAGAGTGATGGCTAGAGATGTTTTGATTGTACCAACGTGTACAAGGTAAAGGGTGGTAACTAACCACATCATAGGGGGCATATGTAACTTGTTTGTATTAGTGTATAAAACAGGGGTCACAGAGGGAGTGTCTTATCCTGGTCTAGGGGATAGCGGAAAGTCCTGCCACTTACTGAGCAGGTCCATTGTAATGGGCATACTTGTCTTAGTATCCTTCTCTCTGTTCCACCATGTACAAACTGTATGCCAGCTGCCTCACAGCTAAGATCACAGACTGGTTGGTGAATGGAGGAGCCATCAGCTCCCTCCAGAAAGGCATCATGTCATGAGAAGGCTGCTACGAACACAACTTTACCCTTCAGACTGCCATCCACATGGCCAGGAGGGCATGGAGGCAATGTGCCATAGCTTGGCTCAACCTGGTTAATGCTTTCAGATTGATCATAGAATCATAGAATCTCAGGGTTGGAAGGGACCTCAGGAGGTCATCTAGTCCAACCCCCTGCTCAAAGCAGGACCAACCCCACCAGCACATTTTTGCCATGCTGCGAGAGTTCAGGATACCTGAAAACTTTCTCCAACTGATCCGGGAACTGTATGAAGGCTGCACCATCACCATCCACTCCATGGAAGGAGAGACGCCCGAAATTTCTATCCGTAGCAGCGTGAAGCAAGGCTCCCCTTGAGCCTCATCATTTTCAACTTGGCTGTGGAGCCGCTCATTCGAATGATCTCCAGCAGTCTAGGTCATTTTGATCTATATGACAACAGAGTGAATATCCTGGCCTACACAGACGATCTGGTCCTGATTGCAGACAACCCCGAGAGTCTCCAACAAATGCTTGACATAAACCAATAGTAAAAGGTTCTATAGTCATATAAATAAGAAGAAAACAAAGAAAGAAGTGGGACTGCTAAACACTGAGGATGGAGTGGAGGTTAAGGATAATCTAGGCATGGCCCAATATCTAAACAAATACTTTGCTTCAGTCTTTAATGAGGCTAATGAGGATGTTAGGGATAACGGTAGGATGACAAATGGGAATGAGGATATGGAGGTAGATATTACCACAACCGAGGTAGAAGCCAAACTTGAACAGCTTAAATCTGGGGGCCCAGATAATCTTCATCCAAGAATAGTAAAGGAACTGGCACACAAAATTGCAAGCCCAATAGCAAGAATTTTTAATGAATCTGTAAACTCAGGGGTTGTACCGTATTACTGGAGAATTGCTAACATAGTTCCTATTTTTACGAAAAGGGGGGAAAAAAAAGTGATCCGGGTAACTACAGGCCTGTTAATTTGACATCTGTAGTATGCAAGGTCTTGGAAACATTTTTGAAGGAGAAAGTAGTTAAGGACATTGAGGTCAATGGTAATTGGGACAAAATACAAGACTGTTTTACAAAAGGTAGATTGTGGCAAACCAACCTGATCTCCTTCTTTGAGAAGGTAAGATTTTTTAGACAAAGGAAATGCCGTGGATCTAATTTACCTCAATTTCAGTAAGGCATTTGATACGGTTCGACATGGGGAATTATTAGCTCAATTGGAAAAGATGGGGATCAACATGAAAATTGAAAGGTGGATACGGAACTGGGTAAAGGGGCGACTACGATGGGTCACGCTGAAACGTGACCTGCAGGCTGGAAGGAGGTTACTAGTGGAGTTCCTCAGGGATCGGTTTTGGGACCAATCTTATTTAATCTTTTTATTACTGACATTGCACAAAAAGTGGGAATATGCTAATAAAGTTTCAGTGTAGTAGCCGTGTTAGTGTGTGTCAGCAAAAAGAAAGGAATACTTGTGGCACCTTAGAGACTAACAAATTTTTTTCAGCATAAGCTTTCGTGGACTACAGTCCGCTTTGTCAGATGCATAGAATGGAACATACAGTGGGACGATATTTATACATTTATATATGCTCAGGAAGGATAGACAGGGGGAAAAGGGAGGAGGTGTTGCCTTATATATTAAAAATGTACACACTTGGACTGAGGTGGAGATGGACATAGGGGATGGAAGTGTTGAGAGTCCCTGGGTTAGGCTAAAAGGGGTAAAAAACAAGGGTGATGTCATGCGAGGAGTCTACTACAGGCCACCTAACCAGGTGGAAGAGGTGGATGAGGCTTTTTTTAAACAACTAACAAAAGCATCCAAAGCTCAAGATTTGGTGGTGATGGGGGACTTCAACTATCCAGTTATATATTGGGAAATTAACACAGCGGGGCACAGACTATCCAATAAGTTATTGGACTGCATTGCAGACAACTTTTTGTTTCAGAAGGTTGAGAAAGCTACTAGGGGGGAAGCTGTTCTAGATTTGATTTTTACAAATAGGGAGGAAGTAGTTGAGAACTTGAAAGTAGAAGGCAGCTTGGGTGAAAGTGATCATGAAATCATAGAGTTCACAATTCTAAGGAAGGGTAGAAGGGAGTACAGCAAAATAGAGACAAAGAATTTCAGGAAAGCGGATTTTGGTAAGCTCAGAGAGCTGATAGGTAAGGTCCCATGGGAATCAAGACTGAGGGGAAAAACAACTGAGGAGAGCTGGCAGTATTTCAAAGGGACACTATTAACGGCCCAAAAGCAAACTATTCCGCTGAGTAGGAAAGATAGAAAATGTGGCAAAAGACCACCTTGGCTTAATCACGAGATCTTGCAAGATCTAAAAAATAAAAAGGAGTCATATAAAAAATGGAAACTAGGACAAATTACAAAGGATGAATATAGGCAAACAACACGGGAATGCAGGGGCAAGATTAGAAAGGCAAAGGCACAAAATGAGCTCAAACTAGCTACAGGAATAAAGGGAAACAAGAAAACTTTTTATCAATACATTAGAAGCAAGAGGAAGACCAAGGACAGGGTAGGCCCACTACTCAGTGAGGAGGGAGAAACAGGAACAGGAAACTTGGAAATGGCAGAGATGCTTAATGACTTCTTTGTTTCGGTCTTCACCGAGAAGTCTGAAGGAATGCCTAACATAGTGAATGCTAATGGGAAGGGGGAAGGTTTAGAAGATAAAATAAAAAAAGAACAAGTTAAAAATCACTTAGATAAGTTAGATGCCTGCAAGTCACCAGGACCTGATGAAATGCATCCTAGAATATTGAAGGAGCTAATAGAGGAGGGATCTGAGCCTCTAGCTATTATCTTTGGTAAATCATGGGAGACAGGAGAGATTCCAGAAGACTGGAAAAGGGCAAATACAGTGCCCATCTATAAAAAGGGAAATAAAAACAACTCAGGAAACTACAGACCAGTTAGTTTAACTTCTGTGCCAGGGAAAATAATGGAGCAAGTAATTAAGGAAATCATCCGCAAACACTTGGAAGGTGGTAAAGTGATAGGGAATAGCCAGCATGGATTTGTAAAGAACAAATCATGTCAAACCAATCTGATAGCTTTCTTTGATAGGATAACGAGTCTTGTGGATAAGGGAGAAGCGGTGGATGCGGTATACCTAGACGTTAGTAAGGCATTTGATACGGTCTCACATGATATGCTTATCAATAAACTAGGGAAATACAACTTAGATGGGGCTACTATAAGGTGGGTGCACAACTGGCTGGATAACCGTACTCAGAGAGTAGTTATTAATGGTTCCCAATCCTGCTGGAAAGGTATAACGAGTGGGGTTCCGCAAGGGTCTGTTTTGGGACCGGCTCTGTTCAATATCTTCATCAACGACTTGGATATTGGCATAGAAAGTACGCTTATTAAGTTTGCAGATGATACCAAACTGGGAGGGATTGCAACTGCTTTGGAGGATAGGGTCATAATTCAAAATGATCTGGACAAATTGGAGAAATGGTCAGAGGTAAACAGGATGAAGTTTAATAAGGACAAATGCAAAGTGCTCCACTTAGGTAGGAACAATCAGTTTCACACATACAGAATGGGAGGAGACTGTCTAGGAAGGAGTACGGCAGAAAGGGATCTAGGGGTTATAGTGGACCACAAGCTAAATATGAGTCAACAGTGTGATGCTGTTGCAAAAAAAGGCAAACATGATTCTGGGCTGCATTAACAGGTGTGTTGTGAGCAACACACGAGAAGTCATTCTTCCGCTCTACTCTGAGCTGGTTAGGCCTCAAGTGGAGTATTGTGTCCAGTTCTGGGCACAGCATTTCAAGAAAGATGTGGAGAAATTGGAGAGGGTCCAGAGAGGAGCAACAAGAATGATTAAGGGTCTAGAGAACATGACCTATGAAGGAAGGCTGAAGGAATTGGGTTTGTTTAGTTGGGAAAAGAGAAGACTGAGAGGGGACATGATAGCAGTCTTCAGGTATCTAAAAGGGTGTCATAAGGAGGAGGGAGAAAACTTGTTCATCTTAGCCTCTAAGGATAGAACAAGAAGCAATGGGATTAAATTGCAGCAAAGTAGGTTTAGGTTGGACATTAGGAAAAAGTTCCTAACTGTCAGAGTGGTTAAACACTGGAATAAACTGCCCAGGGAGGTTGTGGAATCTCCATCTCTGGAGATATTTAAGAGTAGGTTAGATAAATGCCTATCAGGGATAGTCTAGACAGTATTTGGTCCTGCCATGAGGGCAGGGGGCTGGACTCGATGACCTCTTGAGGTCCCTTCCAGCCCTAGAATCTATGAATCTATGATTCATTCAGAGAAACATGAAAAGGTGGAAGTAACCTTACCAACTGTAAAAGGCTAATTAATTGAAAGGAACTGTTATTAGTAGGAAAGGAACTTTTGAAGTGATAATCAACATGGCCCATTACAGACAGTTGACACAAAGGTGTTAAGGGTATTTAACTGGGGGAAATAGATTCAATTAACGTAATCACTGAGCCATTCCCAGTCTATATTCAAACCTAAGGTAACGGTATCTAGTTTGCATATTAATTCAAGTTCAGCAGCTTCTCGTTGGAGTCTGTTTTTGAAGTTTTTCTGTTGCAAAATTGCCACCGTTAAGTCTGTCACTGAGTGATTAGAGAGGTTGAAGTGTTTACCTACTGGCTTTTGAATGTGATGATTCCTGATGTCAGATTTGTGTCCATTTATTCTTTTGCGTAGAGACTGTCCAGTTTGGCCAATGTACATGGCAGAGGGGCATTGCTGGCACATGATGGCATATATCACATTGGTAGATGTGCAGGTGAACCTGTCTCGACGGGCCACGGGGCCAGTAGGGGGTCCAATTGGGGGACGCCCAGGGGTCTGTGACCCTAGTCCCTGCCGCGCAGAGGAGCGAGATGCACTCTTTCTTGGAAGACACTCGTGGCTCCACTAATAGAGTACGTCTTGCTCTTCAGCGCTGGGGTGATTTCCATCTAGTTCTCCAGACCGTGAGGGCCGTGTTGGGGGGAGGGCAAAGGGACTGGGAAGCGAGACGCCGCGGCTTACCAGCGGGCCCGCGGCTTCCGTGATGCCCTGATGGCTTTTGGGGTTGGTCACGGTTTGCTGCGGGGTCCAATGGGAACCGCTAGCGCCCCTGACCGCGAGGATCATCCCCAGCCCTCCTCATGTCGCTGACCATCTTTGCCACTCTAAACACACGGGGCTGTAGGTTGGGTCTCCACAGGTGCCGGGTGCTCTCCTTCCTTCGGGAGCGGGGGGACAGGGTCTACTTTAGCCACCTTTCAGCCCATCAGGGCGGTGTGGTGACCCTGTTCTCCCCACACCTACAGCCCGAGGTGCTGGGGATTACCGAGGTCGTGCCCGGTCGCCTGCTGCACCTCCGGGTTCAGGTGGAGGGGCAGACGTTGCATCTTGCAAATGTCTATGCCCCGGCATCTGACCCGGAGATAATGCGATTCTTTCGGCAGGCGTCCACCTTCCTCGGTACTCTGGATCCTCGCGAGTGCCTGGTCCTGGGTGGAGACTTCAACTGCACCCTCGAGGAGTGGGACCGCACGGGGATCGAGCCGAGCCCGGCTGCCGCAGACATCCTCAGGGAGATTGTAGTCCATCACTCCCTGGTGGACGTCTGGCGCGACCACCACCTGGACGAAGACTCTACATTCAATTTTGTCGGGTGGAGGAAAAACAGTCGAGCCTCTCCCGGTTGGATCTCATTTATCTCTCTTTGTCATCTTTTGCAGGCCCACTCCTCCAGCATTCGACTGGCCCCATTCTCGGACCACCACTTGGTGGCCGTGATGGCCTCTCTCTCTTCGGAGAGGCCGGGGCCGGCCTATTGGCATTTCGATAACAGCCTGCTGGAGGATGTGGGGTTTGTTGCATCCTTCCAGGAGTTTTGGCTGGCCTGGCGGAGACAGAGGCGTGCCTTTCCCTCAGTGCTGTGGTGGTGGGATGTGGGGAAGGTGCGTGCCTGGCTCTTCTGCCGTAGCCACACCCGGGGCACCAGCCGGCGGAGGGATGTGGCGATAGAGCAGCTGGAGTGGGAGGTGTTGGAGCTGGAAAAGCATCTGGACGCCTGCCCCAGGGATCCACCCCTCTGTGGAGCGTACCGGGAGAAGCGGGAGGAGCTCCGGGCCCTTGACGATCTCCGGGCCCGGGGTGTTTTCGTACGATCCCGCATCCGTCTACTGCGGGAGATGGATCGTGGCTCCCGCTTCTTCTACGCCCTGGAGAAGAAGAGTGGGGGCAAAAAAGCACATCCTCTGCCTTCTGGCGGAGGACGGCGCCCCCCTCACAGATCCGGTGGAGATGCGCGAGAGGGCCCGGGCCTTCTATGCTGGCCTTTTCTCCCCGGATCCTACCGATGCCGTTGCCTGTGGAGTGCTTTGGGACGGACTCCCGATGGTCAGCACGGGCGACCGGGACCAACTGGAGCTGCCTCTCACTCTGGCCGAGTTCTCGGAAGCCCTCCATCTCATGCCCACTAATAAATCTCCGGGCATGGACGGGCTGACCATGGAGTTCTACCGCGTGTTCTGGGATGTCCTCGGCCCGGACCTTGCCACCGTCTGGGCCGAGTCTCTGGAGAGCAGGGTCCTCCCTCTATCATGCAGGCGAGCGGTACTCGCCTTATTTCTGAAGAAGGGGGACCTCCATGATCTCCAGAAATGGCATCCCGTCTCGCTCCTCAGCATAGACTATAAGGTCGTGGCGAAGGCCATCTCGCTGCGGCTGCGGTCTGTGCTGGCAGACGTGATCCATCCAGACCAGACCTACCCCGTCCTGGGCCGTACCATCTTTGACAATCTTTATCTGGTCGGGGATCTCTTGGAGCTTGGGTGTAGGGATGGTCTGTCGTTCACCCTCCTGTCCTTGGATCAGGAGAAGGCGTTCGACCGGATGGACCATGGGTATCTCCTGGGCACTCTGCGGGCATTCGGCTTTGGGCCTCGGTTAGTGGGGTTTCTCCAGGTGCTGTACGCTTCCTCGGAGTGTTTGGTCAAGCTCAACTGACCGCACCTGTCAGCTTTGGGCGAGGGGTGCGTCAAGGCTGCCCACTGTCGGGATAGCTGTACTCTCTGGCCATTGAGCCCTTCCTTCGTCTCCTTCGTATGAGGTTGACGGGGTTGGTGCTGCATGAGCCGGAGGTGCGGTTGGTCCTGGCAGCGTATGCTGATGATGTGCTCCTCGTGGTCCAGGACCCGTATGATCTGGTGCGGGTGGAGGCCTATCAAGCGGTATACTCGGCGGCCTCCTACGCCTGGATCAGCTGGGTCAAGAGCTCTGGCCTGGGCCGGGTGGCAGGCGAGCTCCCTCCCACCCGCGCTTCAGGCCATTCAGTGGAGCGTGGGTCCCCTGCTCTATCTTGGCGTTTATCTCTCTGCCACGCATCCGTCTCCACCGGAGAACTGGCAAGGTTTAGAGGGCAGGGTGGCTGTGCGGTTGCGGGGCTGGACGGGATTGCTCTGGTGTCTCTCCCTTCAGGGTAGAGCACTGGTGCTTAACCAACTGGTCCTGTCCATGCTCTGGCACCGACTCAACATCCTGTGCCCGCCCCCGGCGTTCCTGGCCAATCTCCAGAGGTTGGTCCTGGAGTTTTTTGGGCTGGGACTGCACTGGGTCTCTGCAGGGGTTCTCCATCTTCCCCTGGAGGAGGGCGGACAGGGCCTGACATGTATGCGCACGCAGGTCCACGTCTTCCGCCTCCAGGCCCTGCAGAGGCTCCTTTATAGTGCAGGTGGCTCTGCGTGGAGCACGTTGGCGCACACCTTCCTCCACTGCCTGCGAGGGCTCTGATATGACCGGCAGCTCTTTTTTCTCCATCCAAGAGGTTTTCCGCGAGACCTCTCTGAGCTGCCGGTCTTCTACTAGTACCTCCTCCGTGCCTGGAGGCTGGTTTCAGCAACCAGGTCCTTTGTGGCCACCGAGGGGAGCCCCTGCTACACAATCCCCACCTTCGTGTGCGGGTGGCGGAGTCCCCCTTGGTGCGCCGGAGGTTGCTCCTGGCGGGAGTCACCAAGATCGGAGACCTCCTGGACTACGACCTGGGGGGTTGGGTGGATCCCTGGGCGCTCGGTCGGTGCATGGGGCTCTCCACCCTTACAACCCCCAGGCGCGTACTCCAGGAGGTGGAGGCAGCCCTCTCCCCCGCGGCTCGGTTTTTCCTCGAGCGGGTCCTGCGAGAGGGTGCGCCCCACCCGTCCCTCACTCCAGGCCCTCCGGATCTCTCCATCAGCCCCCTGCCCCGTGAGCCTTCCCGGCCTCCCCCTTCTCACACCTCGAGTCGGCTGCGTACAATGCAGCCGGTTCGCTTCCAAACCGTGCCAAGGGACCGGTTTGAGGCAGGACACGAGGATGGGTTAATGAAGCTACACATGCTTCATTACCCCACCCTCGTGTCCCACCCAGACACCAAGTGGCGGGACCTTTTACCAACAGTGGAGGGTGGGGAACCCCGGTGGGCCAGTTTATATTCCATCTTAGTCCCGCCGCGTGCAGGGGATATCAGTTGGTGGCTCGTGCATGGAGCAGTGAGCACGGGCGTGTACTTGGCGTGGTTTACCCCGGTCCCCAAAGCCTGTCCCTTCTGTGGCGAGAGGGAGACCCTGGCACACGCGTATCTTCAGTGCACCAGTCTGCAGCCACTCTTCCGGCTCCTCCAGAACCTCTTATTGAGGTTCTGGCTGCACTTTTCCCCGCACTTATTTATTTACGCACACCCAATTCAAGGCCCCACAAGGTCGCGGGACCACCTCGTCAACCTCCTCCTAGCCACGGCCAAGGTGGCCATTCGGAACACTAGAGAGGAGATGTTGTCAGAGGGAGGGGCCTGCGACTGTGGGGCTGTTTTTCGTTGTTTCGTCCGCTCACGCATCCGGGCAGAGTTCCTCTGGGCAGCATCCGCTGGCTCCCCCAATGCTTTCGAGGAGCAGTGGGCGCTGTTCGGAGTTCTCTGCTCGGTGTCCCCTTCCGGTTCCTTAGTTTTAGCCCTTTGATCCTCACGCCCATTCCTGTTCTTTTATTTGTTGTTCCCCGGAATTACTTGGAATCCAGGTCTTGTGGATCCCTTCCCCTTAGGCTGGGGGGTGGGATCCTTTAGCAGTGGGCGGGCTTTGCCCACCCACTGCTGGATTGGGATCCACTTCCTGGATCCCAATAGGACTACTTTGTTGTACCCAACTGGCTTGGGTCTGTCACAGTTGCCACACTGTTAACAATTATGCTTATCATTAGACTTCCTTATCAAATGGAGGCACAAACAGATACAGAGAGAACTCTGAGTTTAGAGAAGTGAATTCATTCTCAACCACAAGCTGATCTACCACCCCATAGATCATCAAAAGTAAGTACACCAGCTCCTGATTTTCAGTCAGCAAGGACTTTTTACAATGCTCCAATGAGCATCAAGAGCACATCGGATGACAGTCCTGGAATGAGTTGTCTCCGGCCACCAATATCAGTTGGTTTAATTGTTGATGCTGAAAAGTCTGTCATGCCAGTTGAATTTTACAATCTGATGGCCTGGATTATTGGAGCATCAGAGACACCAACACTGGCAGACTATGTTGATCTTCCAAATGATGTGCTCCTTAAACTCATAGCACTTTGCAAAGACTTTGTTTACTTTGCATCCAAAGGTCTATCCATAGAATCTTTATGGATAGAAATGCCATGCTTGAATACTAAGAGTATAGCAGTAGGAATATACTACAACCACCTGACTAGCATGGTGATGATGACTGTGAAATTGATCAGGGAGATTAGAGAGGCTGCAAAATCAGAAAACAGAATAATATTAGGGGATTTAAACTATCCCCATATTGACTGGGTACATGTCATCTCAGGATGGGATGCAGAGATAAAATTTCTAGACATCATTAATGGCGGCTTCTTGGAGCAGCTAGTCCTGGAACACACATGGGGAGAGGCAATTCTTGATTTAGTCCTAAGTGAACAATGGGTTCTGGTCCAAGAGGTGAAAATAGCTGAACTGCTCAGTAATAGCAACCATAATGCAATGAAATTTAACATCCTTGTGGGGGGGAAATGCCAAAGAAACTCACCACAGTAGCATTTAACGTCAAAAAGGGGCATTACACAAAATGAGAACGCTAGTTAAATGGAAATTAAAAGGAACAGTCACAAGAGTGAAATGCCTGTTGCATGGAAACTTTTTTTAAAACACCACAGTGGAGGCTCAAATTAAATCTTAACCCTAAATTAAAATAGCAACAACAACAAACAGTAAAAGGACTGAAAAAATCCATCATGGCTAAACACAGAATAAAAATGGTGGTTAGAGGTAAAAAGGCATCCTTTAAAACTTGGAAGCCAAATTGTAGTGGGGAAAATAAAAAAGAGCATAAACTCTGGCAAGTCAAGCATAGAAGCATAATTAGGCAGGCCAAAAAAGAACTAGCAAAATACACAAAAACTAACAGCAATTTTTGAAAGTACATCAGAAGTAGGAAGCCTGTCAAACAATCAGTTGGGCCACTGGACAATCAACACGCTAAAGGAGCACCCAAGGAAGATAAGGATGTTGTGGAAAAACTACATGAATTGTTTGCATCGGTCTTCACGCCAGATGATGTGAGGAAGTTTGCCACACTGAGCCATAATTGTTAGGTGAAAAATCTGAGGAACTGTCCCAGATTGAGGGGTCAATAGAGGAGATTTTGGAACACATTGATAAATTAAACTGCAATAAGTCACCAGGACAAGATAGTATTCACCTAACAGTTCTGAAGGAAGTCAAATATGAAACTGCAGAACTACTAACTGTGATATGTAACCTATCATTGAAATCAGCCTGTGGACCAGATAACTGGAGGATAGCTAATGTATCACCTATTTAAAATAAAAGGCTCCAGAGGGGATCCTGGCAAGCCTAACTTCAATACCAGGCAAGCTGGTTGAAACTATAATAAAGAACAGAATGATCAGACACACAGATGAACATGATCTGTTGGGCAATTGTCAACATGGTTTTTAAAAAGGAAATCATGTGGCCACAACATATTGAATTCTTGGAGGGGCTCAACAAACGTGGAAAAGGATGATCCAGTGGGTATACTGTACTTGGACTTTCAGAAAGCCTTTGACAAGATCCCTCACCAAAGGCTCTTAAGTATGCAAGCAATCAGGGATAAGGAGGAGGGTCCTCTCATCGATTAGTAACTGGTTAAAGATAGGAAACAAAGGGTGCTAATAAATGGTTAGTTTTCACAATGAAGAGAGGTAAATAGCCGGGTCCCCCAAGTTGCTACACTGGGACCAGTGCTGTATAATATATTCATAAATGATACGGAAAGGGGGATGAACAATGGTGGCAAAATTTGCAGATGATACAAAATTACTCAAGATATTTAAATCCAAAGCAGACAGCAAAGGGTTACAAAGGGGCCTCAAAAAACAGGGTAACTTTTTCAGAGTTAACTGCAGCTTTGAACCAAATTCGTGGTCTTCCAGGAGGGCATCCACTTAGTGTTTCAGGCACCCAGTTATCACCTAGCTCAGACAGAAACCTGCACCTCTCTCCCTCCAGACTCTGATTTCAGGCTTGCAGTCCCTCTGCACCTCAGTGTGATTTTCCCAGCAGGTCTGACCAGGGTCCAGCACCTGTGGTTTACCTTTCCACAGGAGCTACCACAGTGTACAGCAGTGATCAACCAGCCTTCACAAAGCAAAATACACTTGTTCTTAGGGTAAAAGCATTACAGAGAAATGCATATAATTTCCTAGATGCATGCTAAAAGCTTACCACAGGTCACCCCATCTGTCTTATGGGGCCTCGGTAAGCCAAAGTTGCCCTCCCCCCACTTGGACAGAAGGTCTTGTCTGTTTCCTGGATCAAAACGAAGGCCCTGTGTGTGTTTAAACTCAACCTTTGTATTCCCAAAGCCATTTCTTTGTCTGTTGGTCAAAACTCAGTTTGTCGGTATAGGGGAGCCTCTCCTGCAGGAGGTATCACCCTGGAGGGCTTTGCAACCTGAGTGATTCACCTTCATCACCTCCCACACCCCATTGTTTTAGTTCCTGGCATTCCATACAATTCCTGGCTCTCAGTGATGCATAAAGAAATCATATGTTTCATACAATATGGTCCCCAAAGATACTGCCTGCAGTTGCAATATCTCTCACACCAACTTCCAGCAACTTACTACAAAATGCTGCCGCCCACCTGCTTAGCAAAAAAAAAAAAAGTGTAAACATTCATTCAGTGCTCTGCTTTGTGGGTTGGCTCTGTAATGAATACAGACAAATTCAAGGTGCGTATCCTGATATGCAAGGCCTCCATACAACTGTCCCAATCCTACCCAAGGTCCTTGGATACTAGGGTGATGGGTTTGGTATTGAACCCTGAATAGAACAGACTAGACTCTGTCCATCCCCATAACCAACTGATCATTTCTATTCTCTACTGGAGCCCTGAAACTATCCACTAACAGAGGAAGTCTCCTGAGCTGAGGAGAGAAAATTTCCATGGGAGCCAGCTCTAGGGTATGGAACTCATACTGACAGGAGAGAAGCATGAGCACAGACCCCACTAAATATAAAATTCCATTATTTGCCATAGATTTTCCACAAGAACTTCTTCATGCACATAGAAAAACACAACAAACCCACTTACACCCGCCTCACCTACACATGCTGAATAAATAAATATCCCTAAAATCTAGTCATGCCACAGGCTTGGAAAGAAGAAAGAAAATTGCTATTTCTATGTTTAAATATTTGGGAGATATAACTTGATAGATAGGGAGGGAGACATCCTAGGAGAAAGACAGTAAGTATCAATTAATTTCTAAACAGTTGTTTGCAAAGGGACAATTTGCCCTACTGCTACACAGGGCAATAAGAAGAGGGACTGCTTGTGCTCTCCCTTCTGCCCACATCCGGTCCTAGACCAAGTGGGATTGCACCAGTTCCAGTGCAGAGAGTTCCCTAACTTACTGCAGAGAAGATAGCAAGCAGACTTTGCCCAGACTTTGCTCTATTTTATGTGGTCAGACCTGTTTTTTATAGCTGTACCAGTTCTTATCAGCTACTAATATTTTGCATGACATGTTTTATTATTTAACCTTAGGAACACCCTGTTTTATTGCCTATATCATAGAATCATAGAATATCAGGGTTGGAAGGGACCTTAGGAGGTCATTTACCCCAATTTTTGCCTCAGATCCCTAAATGCCCCCCTCAAGGATTGAATTCACAACCCTGGATTTAGCAAGCCAATGCTCAAACCACTCAGCTATCCCTCCCCCCATTTTTATACCTCAAAGGCTTGTGTGATCTTTATATGGACAGTTATAGAAAATAGAACACAGAAACTGTACACCATAGCTGCAATAAATGTAGATATAAATCTACACATACCTGTTTTACTGTAACAGAAAGTGCTTTGTGAAGCATATTTTGCTAAGTACCAATGAAATCTTTATATATTAATAAATATAATAAACACTAACATAACCTTCATATATGGTACTGGTAACACTATTACCAGTTTTTTATAACTGTACCTGTAAGACTATTACTGAATACAGTTCTGGTGTCCACACTTCATAAAGGATTTTGAAAAATTAATAGGGGTTCAAGAGGAGAGTGACAAAAATGATCTGAGGTCTGGAAAACCTACCTTGCAGTGAGAGAATAAAGCAGTGCTACGTAGTTTATCCAAGTCTCCCAGTTTCTTACCCTCCGCATTACTCCTTTTACCCTTTTCTCGCCTGCCCTGTCCCCCTCACCACTCTTCCCTTCAATGTCATAAAATCATAGAATCATAGAATATCAGGGTTGGAAGGGACCTAGGGATGTCATATAGCCCAACTCCCTGCTCAAAACAGGACCAATCCCCAACTAAACCATCCCAGCCAGGGCTTTGTCAAGCCTGACCTTAGAAACCTCTAAGGAAGGAGATTCCACCACCTCCCTAGGTAACCCATTCCAGTGCTTCACCACCCTACTAGTGAAAACGTTTTTCCTAATATCCAACCAAAACCTCCCCCACTGCAACTTGAGATCATTACTCCTTGTTCTGTCATCTTCTACCACTGAGAACAGTCTAGATCCATCCTCTTTGGAACCCCCTTTTAGGTAGTTGAAAGCAGCTATCAAATCCCCCCTCATTCTTCTCTTCTGCAGGCTAAACAATCCCAGTTCCCTCAGCCTCTCCTCATAAGTCATGTGCTCCAGCCCCCTAATCATTTTTGTTGCCCTCCGCTGGACTCTTTCCAATTTATCCACATCCTTCTTGTAGTGTGGGGCCCAAAACTGGACACAGTACTCCAAATGAGGCCTCACCAATGCCTAATAGAGGGGAATGATCTATAATGCCATTAGCCTTCTTGGCAACAAGGGCACACACATAGGCGCCAACTTTAGTCGGCGCCAGTGGGAGCTCGCGCCCCCACCCCCAGCCCCACCCTCATTTCACCCCTTCCCCAAATCTCCGCCCACACCTCCTCCCCCGGGCATGCTGCATTTCCCCTCCATCCACCCCCCCCCCCCAGGCTTGCAAGCCTGGGAGGGAGGGGGGAGAAGCAGAGCACCCACAGGCAGCTCCCCGCCAGCCCCCCCGCCCAGCTCACCTCCGCTCCGCCTCCTCCCCCGATGCACTGCTGCTCCGCTTCTCCCCCCTCCCTCCCAGGCTTGCCACGCGCCAAACAGCTGATTCTCATGGCAAGTCTGGGAGGGAGGGAGGAGAAGCAGAGCAGCAGCGCCTTGAGGGAGGAGGTGAAGGTGGAGGTGAGCTGGGGCGGAGGGGCGCGGGGAGGGCTGTAGGAAGCGGAGGTGAGCTGGTGGAGGGGTGCAGAGGAACCACTCACTGCCCCAGCTCACCCCGCTCTGCCCAACCCCTGTTTTCTCCCCCGAGGCACCACTGCTCTGCTTCTCCCCCCTTCCTCCCAGGCTTGCTGCGAGAATCAGCTGTTTGGAGCACGGCAAGCCTCGGACAGAGGGGGGAGAAGCAGAGCGGCAGCGCCTCAGGGAAGGAGGTGGAGCGGAGGTGATCTGGGGGCGGGGGCTGGCGGGGAGCTGCCGGTGGTTCCACGTGGGTGCACCAGCCCCGGCGCACCCACGGAGTCGGTGCCAATGGGCACACTGTTGACTTATATCCAGGGGTGAAAGTAACTTACAGGACTTACCGGTACGCCGGAGACCTGGGTGGGAGCGTGGCCTCAACCAGAAGAGGCGTGGCCTCAACGGGAAGAGGCGAATTAAAGGGCCTGGGGCTCCGGCCGCCGCCGAGCTCTGGGCATTTTAAATCCCTGCTGGAGCCCGGCTGCCGGAGCCCCGGGCCCTTTAAATCCCCGCCAGAGCCCTGCTGCCGCTACCCGTAGCCACTCAGTCCCTATTCTGCATGGGATTCTTCCGTCCTAAGTTCAGGACTCTGTAATTGTCCTTGTTGAACCTCATCAGATTTCTTTTGGCCCAATCCTCTAATTTGTCTAGGTCCCTCTGTATCCTATCCCTACCCTCCAGCGTATCTAACACTCCTCCCAGTTTAGTGTCATCTGCAAACTTGCGCAGGGTGCAATCCACGCCATCCTCCAGATCATTAATGAAGATATTGAACAAAACCGGCCCCATGACCAACCCTTGGGGCACTCCGCTTGATACTGGCTGCCAACTAGACATGGAGCCATTGATCACTACCAGTTGAGCCCTATGATCTAGCCAGCTTTCTATCCACCTTATAGTCCATTCTTCCAGCCCATACTTCATTAACTTGCTGGCAAGAATACTGTGGGAGACCGTATCAAAAACTTTGCTAAAGTTAAGGAATAACACATCCACTGCTTTCCCTTCATGCACAGAGCCAGTTATCGCATCATAGAAGGCAATTAGGTTAGTCAGGTATGACTTGCCCTTGGTGAATCCATGCTGACTGTTCCTGATCACTTTCCTCTCCTCTAAGTGCTTCAAAACTGATTCCTTGAGGTCCTGCTCCATGATTTTTCCAGGGACTGAGGTGAGGCTGATTGGTCTGTAGTTCCCTGGATCCTCCTTCTTCTCTTTTTTAAAGATGTGCACTACATTAGCCTTTTTCAAGTCATCCAGGACCTCCCCTGATCACCATGAGTTTTCAAAGATAATGGCCAATGGCTCCGCAATCACATCCACCAACTCCTTTAGCACCCTCAGATGCAATGTATCCGGCCCCATGGACTTGTGCTCGTCCAGCTTTTCTGAAGAGTCCTGAACTACTTCTTTCTCCACAGAGGGCTGGTCACCTCCTCCCCATACTGTGCTGCCCAGTGCAGTAGTCTGGGAGCTGACCTTGTTCGTGAAGACCGAGGCAAAAAAAGCATTGACTACATTAGCTTTTTCCACGTCGTCTGTCACGAGTTTGCCTCCCCCATTCAGTAAGGGGGCCACATTTTCGTTGACCTTCTTCTTGTTGCTAACATACCTGAAGAAACCTTTCTTGTTACTCTTAACATCCCTTGCTAGCTGCAACTCGAAGTGTGATTTGGCCTTCCTGATTTCACTCCTGCATGCCTGAGCAATATTTTTATACTCCTCCCTGGTCATTTGTCCAATCTTCCACTTCTTGTTAGCTTCTTTTTTGTGTGTAAGATCAGCAAGGATTTCACTGTTAAGCCAAGCTGGTCACCTGCCATATTTACTATTCTTTCTACACATCGGGATGGTTTGTTCCTGAAACCTCCATAAGGATTCTTTAAAATACAGTCAGCTCTCCTAGACTCCTTTCCCCCTCATGTTATTCTCCATGGGAATCCTGCCCATCAGTTCCCCGAGGGAGTCCCCCCTCTCTCTCTGCCTTGTAGCTGATCTCCCTCCTAACTAAACTAAACACACACACACAAAGTTATAGCATTAACATGCTGTTTGCTGCTATCTTTGTTTGCTTTGCTTTTGTGTTCTGCCCCTTCCCCCTCCTTGTCAGTCTTGTCTATTTAGAATATAACCTCTTCCGGGACGGGACCATCTTTTTGTTTTGTTTTTGCACAGTGCCGGGCACAATGGGGTCCTCATCCATGACTGGGACTCCTTGGCCCTACTGAAATACACCTATAAATAATGTACAGCCCCTAGCACAATGGGGTCCTTGGCCATGCCTGGGCCTCCTAGGCTCTACCATAATATACACGTATAAATAACTTATTCCTGCTCTACAAATACCAAGAGAGAGTGAAGATATCTAACATTTGGTGACTCTTTAATCTGTCAGTCAGAGGCATAAAAAACATTCCGGTTGCTGTAAATTCAAGCCAGAAATATTCAAGCAGGAATTAAGGTGCAAAATTTGAATAATGAAGGTAATTAATCATTGGAACAGATACCCATAGCTTCTGGGGTATGGGGAGCTGACCCAATCACTCGGATTCCCTCCCTTGGATTCTTTAAATCAAATCTGAACGTCTCTTTCTAAAAAATCTGCTCCAGCTCACCTATGTTAGGGTCAATTTTGGAAACAGAAGGTGGAATTGTCTGGCCTGTTTGAACAAGAGATGAACACAGTGGTCCCTTCCAGCCTTGGAGTCTATGAACCTATAAATGTAATGTATCTTCATAAGTATTAATATTATTATTATTTAATAAATTAGGGATACCACAATCCCCACTTTTTATCTGCTACATATATTATTTGTACTGTGTGCAACCTAGCAACAGCCCGACAGGGCTAGGCAGTGTGCACACATATTTAGCAAAATAAAATACCTGCCCAAACAAGTTTATACTCTAAGTATGAACCAAGAGACAACAAGTGAATGAAACAAAAACTTGGGGAGGGGGGAGGGATGTGGAACACAAGGAAACAATTAGATGGTTGTGATATCAGTTCCCCGGATGCTGAACCACCCCTGAGTTTTTTGAAGGAGGAATTTGAAGGAGGACAATGTTGTGGTTTGCATGTTTCATATCATGTATATAAAAAAATCATTAGCTCTTTCTTCAAGTGGTCAAATAAAAGTTGTGATCATGAGCCCTTATGTAGCCTTTTCTGAATGAAGGGAAATGGACAGCCTCCCTCTGGTCCATCTTCTTTATATGGGCTACTTACTGACAGAAATAATTTATTTTAGGTTTTCAAAACAAATTTGGACTGTTTGCCCTGATTAGGACAGAGGTCTTATTTTTTTCTTTTATTTCTCTATAGTATCAAAGAAACTTATAGCACTTTACTAGTAATAATAATTATTTTAATTTAAATCATTTTATAAATGAGATGGCACTTGTTTTTTTTTAATATCTGCAATTAACAGTGATAATAGAACTGAGTGAATAATTGATTTTTCAATTTTATGTCTGAAACACACACCCCAAAAAATTCAAGTTAAACATAATGTTTCATTTCGTTTTTGGGTGGTTTACTGTTTTGTTTTAATTAAATCTCACTAATATTTAGATGAAAGAGAATTTTGAAATGAAAGTTTTAAATGTTTCATTTACAAAAATCAAAACAAAACATTTAAACTTTTTCAGAAAATTGTATACCATTTTTTTCCAGCAAAAACTATTCACAAAATTCAACCTGAATTTGCCAACTGCTTCAGTTGCCCTGAAAAAAAAATCACCTAGCTCTTGTTGTCAGGCTGATGTGCTCAACTGACCTTTAATTGGACAAACAGAAATTAAACAAGTAAATTAAGCAAATTGACAGAAAATCCAAAATGAAATTACATTTTTAGAATTCACCTATTTATAATAAGATATGAAGAAAAAGGCAACAAGTAACATTTGCTACCTAAGTTGGAGGATATTTTAAACACATCAAGCCCTCAGTGGGTGTGATGGAAAGAATACTTGAGCTATTCCTGCAAAAATAGTCCATGTTGTTATTTATGTATCACGACAAGAGAAAAAGTTAAACACGCTCAAGGAGACACAGGAAAATAACAATTGCTATGTTGGATCTGACAAAGTGGAAGAGCCCTGTAATAGCCATTACAGAGTAACCTGCACATACAGGATATTTTATCAGACATATTTTATGTTCCTTTACTACATTGTCTTTGCTTGAGCTTGATTTCTATTTTCTGAAAGATCCCTTGTCTACCTGCTCCCTTTGTTGTATGTGCGTGTTACTCTGTATGATACAAGAATTGTCTCTCCTCTTTTGTACTCTACACCTTGTCACATTTTAAATTTGGCCATTTTGTGGGTAGTTCAAGTTACCCATTATTAAAGTTTTATTAGACTTAATTGCCTCTTTGACCATGCTCAATTTTTTGTAGATACCATCCTTTTGCTGACTGATAGGCTGATAGAATAACCCTATAAGACAGAAACTTCAACAACAAAACTTACAACTTGTAGCAAAGTAACAAAGCCTTATTTAGAAAAAAAGTATGAATATTAACTCACATTTTCACTCTGAAGTTATCACAGTCCCTTTGAGTGCCTTCTGAAATATCCCGTTGAATAAGAACATTGATCAGAACTCACTCTAAAACAGAAACCAGTCTCCCTTCTGGAAGATCAATGTACTAGTTTCACTCACTGCAGCTAGAATGTAGTAAAGTTCAAAGGTTCAAAAAAGCAAGACTTCCCCTGTTATGTTCACAGCATACACACTCAGAGATCGAAAGAAACAATACTTTTGCTAGACGATTGCAACATAACACAACTTTGCCACAACTTTTAAGGGGGAGGGATAGCTCAGTGGTTTGAGCATTGGCCTGCTAAACCCAGGGTTGTGAGTTCAATCCTTGAGGGGGCCATTTAGGGATCTGGGGCAAAAATTGGGGAGTGGTCCTGCTTTGAGCAGGGGGTTGGACTAGATGACCTCCTGAGGTCCTTTCCAGCCCTGATAGTCTATGATTCTAACTTAATTTCTTTGAATCCAGAAATTTAACACTCAACAACCAAACACAGAAATAGACCAAGCAGACTGCTACCTAAGGCAGAGAGGAACTACTCAACCCATCTTGATTCAGACTATCCTAACAGACTGATTGCTGAGGACCCAGATTGCACACTTCCACTCAAAGCCCCCTGTTGCAAGCAGGACCAGGAAAAAACCATATAATTTAAAGTGACAATTTGTAATTTTAATACCACACCACCTAAACAGTATGGGTATTATGTGACCTCACTCTTTAAGTGTGAAGGAACCTTTGATCTAAATCAAATAAAATGGTAAGAATTCAGAACAAATGTGTTTTCCACAAAATCAAAATTTTCCATGACAAAATTTCAATTTGCTGTAATGTTTGTATCTACATTGAAATAGCCATCATACAGAGTTCTCTTAAAACATCTGCCCAATATGCAGCAGCAGTCAAAAAAAGTTAATAGAATGTTAGGAACCTTCAGGGAAGGAAGGGATAATAAGACAGGAAATATCATCATGCCAAAATATGACTCTATGGTACACCCACAAGTTGAATACCACATGCAGTTCTGGTCACCTTATCTCAAAAAAGATATATTAGAATTGGAAAAGGTGCAGTGACAGGGTATTGAATAGCTTCCATATAAGGAGAGATTAAAAAGACTGGGACTGTTCAGCTTGGAAAAGAGATGAGTAAAGAGAGATATGATAGAGGTCTATAAAATCATGAATGATAAGCAGAAAGTGAATAGAGAAAGGTAATTTATCCCTTCACATAACACAAGAACCAGGAGTCAACCAATGGAATTAATAAGCAGCCAGTTTAAAACAAACATAAGAAAGTACTTCTTCAAACAACACACAGTCAACCTGTGGAATTCATTGCCAGAGAATGTCATGAAATCCAAAACTATAGCAGTGATAAAAAAAAAGAATTAGATAAGTTCCTGGAGGATATGTCCATCAATGGCTATTAGCCAAGATAGTCAGGAATGCAACCCCTAGACTCTGACTGCAAGAAGCTGGGAGTGGATGACAGGGGATGGATTACTTAATAATTGCCCTGTTCTGTTCATTCCCTTGGAAGAAACTGGCACTGGCCACCATTGGAAGACAGGATACTGAGCTAGATGGACCATTGTTTTGACCCAGAATGGCTGTTCTTACATTCTTATGCCAGTGTCCCAGACATCTCTGTGTGAATGTGTTTACAATTTCCAAATTATATAGTTATATAATGAAACTGCTGCAGGAAACACTTTGTTTATCTCTCCCCTTAGGAACAGCCACTTTCTGTTACCCTACATCCATGTCAGTGCGGGCTGGTCAGGGAAAGTGCATGATACTCACATTTTTGAAAATCCAGGACTTTTCAGAAAGCTACAAGCAGAGACTTTCTTTCCTGACTTGTGGATTACCACTGGCAATGTTGAAATACCAGTAGTGATCCTGGGGGACCCAACCTATCCCCTTGTTCCTCTATGCCTGGGACACGGACTTATACACTGGCCACATTGACAGACCCAAAGAAACATTTAACTACTAGCTCAGCAGATGCAGAATGACAGCTGAATGAGTTTTTGGTAGAATGAAGAAATGCTAATGTGGTTTACTCACAAGATTGGCCCTGAATAAGGGAAATATCCTACTGGTTATAGCTGCCTACTCTGTCCTGCATAAAAGCTGTGAACCAAAGTGGGGAAAGTTACCATCAAGGTGGAGGGCGGAGGCTGTCTACTGAGTTTGAACAGCCAGACACAAGGTCTATTAGAACAGCTCAGTGTGGAGCAATACGGCTGAGAGAGGCTTTGAAGAATTACTTTAACAGTGAGCCACAGTGATGCACTGTGTTGTACTGTGCTCTACCTGGCCCTGCTGCTGGAATTGTGTGGTGCTTGGTGTACATGTATGAATATAACACTGTCACTGAACCTATTATTTTTGCCGTGCTTGCTATACTTTTATGATTATTACACTGTGTCACTGATCCTATGAATTGTGTCACATTGTATGGTAACAAGTAAGTGAGTACTTTCAGAACTGCCAGGAAAGTTGTAGCCTATGTTGTGAACCCATAAAGATGAAATATGTTCCAAATAATAGCATTTTATTCAGTAACAAAATAGGTGAAAAGAAAAAAAATGCAATTTAAAAGCAAGTACATTAAAAACTTAATAAATTAATAAAATGGAACGTACCAAGGGGAAAGAACATTCATGTCCATTTTATCTACACATACAATAACTGTGGCTTTCACAGGTCAGTGTATGTGAAGCTGTGGTTGTCCTTGAAGTCTTGTGGGGTGGAGTAGGAGGGGTAGCTCTGTGGCCTCTGCTATCACGTGGAATGATGAGGGTGGTGCAGGGAGGTGCTGCAGTGGAGTTTTCCATGGACTGCAAAGGGAGGCAAGCCCAGGATCAATGAATCTGTAGGTCCACAAGAATCTGCAGCATCTGTGTTTTGCTACCAGAGAAGCCCCATCATGTCCTGGTGCGTCTCCCACTTCCTTTCCTGCTGGGACACCTGGGTCTGTCTTCTCTCCACTCTTTCCTTCTCCAGGCTGTCAGAAGTATTTACCCTCCAGGCCCTATGCTCACAGTCTGATGCAGCACTGGCTTGCAGGATTTCATTAAACATGTCCTCCTCATAAACTCACAGGCTAGAAGGGACCATCATGATCATGTATCTGACCTCCTGGACACTGGAGGCCACAGAACCTCACCTGCCTACTCCTATAAGAGACTTCTAACTTCTGGCTGAGTTACTGAAGTCCTCAAATAATCTTTTAAAGATTTCAAGTTACAGACAATCCACCATTTACACTAGTGTAAACCTGAAAGTGACCCATGCCCCATGCTGCAGCGGAAGGCATAAAAGGGTCTCTGTTAATCTGACCCGGGGGGTGGGGGGGTGGGACATTCCTTCCTGGATCCAAATATGGTGAGCAGTTACACCCTGAGCATGTGGGTGAGACACACAAGCCAGACACCTGGGAAAAAATTCTCTGTAGGAACTCAGAGCCCTCCTCGTCTAGTGTCCCATCCAGTGTACCATCTCAAACAGGTAGTGGCAGGTTTTCTGCTCAGCACCGGATTGACTGTTGGCCTTCCTAGCATTCTGCTATGCCTGGTACAGTTCCTTTACTTTCACATGGCACTACTGTTAATCCCTGTTGTAGCCCTTCTTCTCCATCCCCTGTGCAATCTGCTCATAGATGTTAACATTTCTATGGCTGGCCTGTAGCTGTGCTTACACAGCCTCTTCTCCCCACAGGCTCAGGAGATCCAATATCTGTTCCAAGGCAGAGCACCTCTAGAGCTTGTAGCTGGCATGGTCAGTTGGGCAGATGTACCCAACAATGGAGAGCTACTAGTTGTGCTCACCAAACTGGGCAATTAGGAAAAAGACATTTCAAACATTTGCAGGGCTTTAAGGGGAGTGGCTCCTTCATTCTGCATGACCCCCGTGCAGTGGAGTTAACAATTGTGACGAGAGTGTACAGTGTCAGGCATTGTGAGACATCTGCTGGAGGAATGCTAGGAGTGACACGGGCAGGGTGACCAGATGTCCCGATTTTATAGGACAGTCCCAATTTTTGGAGTTTTTTCTTACACAGGCACCTATTACCCCCCACCCCCTGTCCCGATTTTTCAGACTTGCTATCTGGTCACCCTAGACACGGGTAATGCAGTGTCTTCACTCGTGCTGCGTCAATCTCAGTATATTGACCATAGCTCAGTAATGCGTGGGGTGCTGGTGTTACTATGTTGGCATAATGGGGTACTTATATCAGTAGCAGACAAATTTAAATGTTTACACATACAACTAGGGTGATACAAGGTCACTTGTGTTGACCTAACTTTGTAGAGCAGGCCTGAAATGGCAAAAACATAGAAACGACAACACAGGACTAAGAGGAAGCAATTTTCCAGCCCTGAACTTTTGCTATGTGATCACTTCACCCAGGTTTAAAAAGTATTGGTGAGATGATGTTTGTAAAAACATTGTCAAGGGATGGTTTATTCTTGTAAAGATTTTAATTAGATAGTTAAATGCTATTGTAAATAAGGTACTAAAATTTTCTTTTGTTAAACACCAGATTTTTTTGAGCAATGCAATTTAGAAACCTGCATCATGTGACTCTGTACCTGCCCCATGAGTCATTGAAAACTCTTCCCAAAGCACCCTGTGGTCAGCTGCACAGTGGGATAGCCACAATGCACTGTTCTCTGTGTCGATGCAAGAGCTGCTAGTGTGGATGCACTCTGCCAACACAAGGAGCATAGTGTGGGCGTGCAATTACAGTTTAATTGCAATGCTTTAATTAAAGTGGCATAACTTTTGGCGACAAAACTCTGCAGTGTAGACGTAACCTTAGTTAAGATAACTTGCCTCTGCTTATTTATAAACTCTTTGCTGTTTTCCATGCTAAACTTAACAGGAGCATTAAACAACATCCCTTTGCCCATCTGTTAAATTGTTTAATTATCTATGATATATTATGATATGATACAAGATGATATATTAAGTCAGGATCCACTACTGATTGAGATAATGATATACTTTTGTGACGGAGTAGGGAGCAAGGTGGATTTGACTGGGAGGCTTGCGGGGGAGGTTCACTGGGACCTGCTGCATTGGAAATGTGAGACTTTACCTGAAGCTGTAACATGAGCCAGGAGGGGGGTTGGGAGGTGACACCTTTGGCTGGGAGAATAGACACAGGCTAGAGGAGGAGCCCCAGGGGGAGGGGAAGAGAGCCTGCTGGAGGGTTTGTCGGTTTGGTTTCGTGAAACGCAGGGAGCCCCAAGCCTGGGGTCTAAGCTCCCTGCCCCCCAGAAGGGCCCAACTGAGGGGTCCTGTTTGTACTTACAAGCTCTGTTTGGACTGTGTTCCTGGCATCCCTAATAAACCTTCTGTTCTGCTGGCTGGCTGAGAGTCACACTGAATCCCAGGAAGAGGGGTGCAGGGTCTGACTCCCCCACACTCCGTGACAACTTTGTTCTTAACTTACATAGAAACAGGGCCCGCTTATGGTGTAATTTCTGTTCCAAAGCTCTACACAAGGGAGACATACTGCAGAAATTACAACAGAAATAACCATTGTGTTGTGCTTGCTTTTCTTTTTACTTTTCTTTATATCAGTAAAATGATCATAATGAATAACTGTGAGTATTTTGCTCATCTCTAATGATTATGTCCCAAAGGATGCTAAAAACTACCTGTGACTAAAACAATGGGGGTCACATCCCTGAATAGGCATTAACAGAGATTATTAAGATTTGTCCTACCCTTTCTTCTTTCTCTTCACTACCAACATTAGTAATTTTAAGGATAAAATTTCTTAGTGCCCAACACCTTAAAAAATCCCATAAAGCATTACACATATATATCCACATTTATCTCCCCCCATCCCTATCACCAGGGGTGCTTTGCTGTCCTGTATGTAACTAATGACAGAAGTATGAAGGAGAAGGGAGTTTGTGGGGAATTGGTTGTCCGTGGCTAGAGATTCCTTTTCCCCCATTGCCGTTCCCTTCAGATTTTTTTTTCTTTGTCATAGGAGGTAGCTGTGCAACAGAGGGAATGCACGTGTTAGATCAGGGTGAATATAGGTCAGGCATTGAAACACTGTACCAGTCACAGCCCCTCCCACACATCCCACCAGTCTGCCCCAGGGGCTTCCTTACACCATCACCTTCACCCTTCAATGCGCTTTTGTTCCTTTCCTGTTTATCTTTCTCTTGCATCTGTCCTATAAGGGGGATAGCTCCCATTCTGGCCATGTATAAGAGAGATCGTCCTGGGCCATTACATAGAATCATAGAATCATAGAATCTCAGGGTTGGAAGGGACCTCAGGAGGCCATCTAGTCCAACCCCCTGCTCAAAGCAGGACCAAACCCAACTAAATCATCCCAGCCAGGGCTTTGTTAAGCCTGACCTTAAAAACCTCGAAGGAAGGAGATTCTACCACCTCCCTAGGTAACCCATTCCAGTGCTTCACCACCCTACTAGTGAAAACGTTTTTCCTAATATCCAACCTAAACCTCCCCCTCTGCAACTTGAGACCATTACTCCTTGTTCTGTCGTCTTCTACCACTGAGAACAGTCTAGATCCATCCTTCTTGGAACCCCCTTTCAGGTAGTTGAAAGCAGCTATCAAATCCCCCCTCATTCTTCTCTTCTGCAGGCTAAACAATCCCAGTTCCCTCAGCCTCTCCTCATAAGTCATGTGCTCCAGTCCCCTAATCATTTTTGTTGCCCTCCGCTGGACTCTTTCCAATTTATCCACATCCTTCTTGTAGTCCAAATGAGGCCTCACATGTATGATTATGGCTCAGTGAATAATGAACAAAAATAATAAATAATGCATTTGATAATTAATGGAAAAATAAACAAGCTATTCACTTGACAACTGCTCAAATAGTAAAAAACAACCTCTCACATTTTTAGAAATATTTTATTAAAAGAAAAATGCCAACATTTGTCAGATAATCTTGTTCAAACAAACACAGGAAGGTTAGTTTTGGGTCAAGGCACTGAACTTGACAGAGGTGAGTTCAACTCTCAGCCCCATCCCAGAGTCGACTCCTTAGGCAACTTACTTAGTTCCCAATCAATCAGAGCGGGTAAGCACATGGTTGTGAATAGTGTCACTGAGGACACTTGTCTATTTAAACATATGCCTGAGAGCTTTTTTGGATCAGGGTTTAAAGGTCTTTGGACCTTAGTTCCTCTACGGTAAAATGGTAAAATGGTATATGTCCTTCCACCCATTTCCTGTCTTGTCTAGTTAGATTGCAATCTCTTGTTTGCAAGCAGGGGCTTTCTCTTACTATGTTTATTTACAGTATATAGCATGACAGAGCTTTAATTTTCCTTAAGGTTTCTAGGTACTACAGAAATATAAATACACTAACAAAAGAACTTCATTAACACAGAATTAAGGTGGATGTATCTTGTGTCCTTCCAGAAAGTCAAGATCTGCAAAGTTCAAACCTTGTTCAGGTCTCAGCTCCATCACAGATTCCTGAGGCAAGTCACATGGGTCCCAATCAAGCAGAGCACTTAAGCACAGCTTAACTTTGTCATGTGCCCATTTCCCTGAGTGATGTGCACTGCCTGCAAAGGAAGAGTGTGAGTATAAATGCTATGGGCCATCGTTCAATGTGGGTGGAATGAAGATTGCCATGGCATCACACACTCAAATCCCTGAAACTGAAACATCTGAAAACCAGGAAATACAGAGTTCAGGGATCGCACACCTTTAGAAAGCTTGGTTTTTTTTCCAGGGGATTGTATTTTAGGAATCCCTAAATTAAAGGACACTAAATTTGGTTCACTAACTCTCCCTCATATCACCATCAGGCAAATCAAATTTCAAGGCAACCTGTTTTCTCAATGTTCAGAAATAGTGAATGAAGCAGTTTTTATTTACTAAGTTATTATATTGTTACTCAGGATTCGTATCGAGCTCTGTTTGGATAGAAATCGGAATTCAATTAAAAATGCACAAAAATAGCACTGTAAAATGCTTTTTTATTACTTAAATATAAAGCCCTGGAAACATAAGGAAAATGTTTATCAAAACATATTTTGTTCTTAAAACTAACTGATTATTTAAAAAAAAGAAAGTAGTATACCCTGGTCATGACTAGGGGTCCGGCATGCAATGATAATACAAATAACACTAATAATTAATAAGAATGATTAGTTAGTGAATTGAACTGATTGGTTTTGGTCTTCATGGCCTAGATTTTTAAAAGTATTTAGGTGTTCCTGTGCTCAGCAATACCATAGAATCATAGAATCATAGAATATCAGGGTTGGAAGGGTCCTCAGGAGGTCATCTAGTCCAACCCCCTGCTCAAAGCAGTACCAACCCCAACTAAATCATCCCAGCCAGGGCTTTGTCAAGCCTCACCTTAAAAACCTCTAAGGAAGGAGATTCCACCACCTCCCTAGGTATCCCGTTCCAGTACTTCACCACCCTACTAGTGAAAAAGTTTTTCCTAATATCCAACCTAAACCTCCCCCACTGCAACTTGAGACCATTACTCCTTGTTCTGTCATCTGCTACCACTGAGAACAGTCTATATCCATCCTCTTTGGAACCCCCTTTCAGGTAGTTGAAAGCAGCTATCAAGTTCCCCCTCATTTTTCTCTTCTGCAGACTAAATAATCCCAGTTCTCTCAACCTCCCCTCATAAGTCATGTGCTCCAGTCCCCTAATCATTTGTGTTGCCCTCCGCTGGACTCTTTCCAATTTTTCCACATCCTTCTTGTAGTATGGGGCCCAAAACTGGACACAGTACCAGAGGAGGCCTCATCAATGGGGGTTGGACTAGATGACCTCCTGAGGTCCCTTCCAACCCTGATAGTCTATGATATTCTATGAATGCTGAATAGAGGGGAATAATCACATCCCTCGATCTGATGGCAATGCTCCTACTTATATAGCCCAAAATGCCATTAGCCTTCTTGGCAACAAGGGCACACTGTTGACTTATATCCAGCTTCTCATCCACTATAACCCCTAGGTCCTTTTCTGCAGAACTGCTGCCTAGCCACTCGGTCCCTAGTCTGTAGCACTGCATGGGATTCTTCCATCCTAAGTGCAGGACCCTGCACTTTCCTTCTTGAACCTAATCAGATTTCTTTTGGCCCAATCCTCTAATTTGCCTAGGTCCCTCTGTATCCTATCCCTACCCTCCAGCATATCTACCACTCCTCCCAGTTTAGTGTCATCTGCAAACTTGCTGAGGGTGCAATCCACGCCATCCTCCAGATCATTAATGAAGATATTGAACAAAACCAGCCCCAGGACCGACCCTTGGGACACTTCACTTGATACCGGCTGCCAACTAGACATGGAGCCATTGATCACTACCCATTGAGCCTGGTGATCTAGCCAGCTTTCTTTCCACCTTATAGTCCACCATTATACCATCTCTCAACTATAATGTTAATAAGCCCTTCAAATTAACTTCAACTTGTGAAACAATTCACTCATTAATCACTGCACTATTTCACTGAGAACACTTCTGAGTAACAGACTATGTTGGGAGGTAGTACAGGTGAGATGAAAACCCACATAGTTCATTGCTGTCGATCATCTGTCTTTAATTACATCAATGCACAGGTAAGTCTGAGGGTAGAATCTGTCCCTCTCAGTGTAACTTCTCAAACAGGAATGAACACTTATTCATTTCCATTTTCTGTGAATTGACACATGAAGGGCTATAGACATTCACTGAAAGGCTGCCTAGTGGTATCTTGTGTCCTTCCAGACCGTATCAAAAGCTTTGCTAAAGTCAAGGAATAACACATCCACCACTTTCTCCTCATCCACAGAGACAGTTATCTCATCATAGAAGGCAATTAGGTTAGTCAGGTATGACTAATTAGGTTAGTCAGCCAGTGACTTTCAGCAGTTTGGTGGTTTGACTGTCTTTAAAACTTCAGCCAGAAACATGCACTGCTTCATATGTTTTTATTGAATTTAAATTATCTTAATTTAGGCCTTCATAGGTTGGCATAATTTCAAATTTAATTTTAAATAGACTTATTTTAAAAAAGAAAAAAATATTGAATTGAAATTTAAAAATCAGACCCCTGTCCTCCGGCAAGACCCCAGCCACCAGTTTCTTAGCAACTAGCCCTCAGACAGACCTCTGCGCCTCTCCCAGATAACACACACATATCTATCCTAGCACTCCCAGACATCCAGCACCCACCCAACCCCAACAGTATCCAGCATGCCAACTCCAGAAACCACCCAGCAATCCCAGGCACCCTAACTGCATCCAGTTACCCACTAGGATGTAGCCAGATACCCTTCAATATCTACCAACCTAAGCAACACACCATTGATGGACTATCCTCCATTAACTTATCTAGTTCTTTTTTGAACCATGGTAGAATATAGATATTCAGGCCTGCCTATAAATGCCTATACTTTAAGAACTTAGGTTTATTTTTATCAGTTATGGGGGTATAAAAACAAAGAATCAAAATCACATTCTGCCTGTGTATGGGACTTCTCTCACTAGGATAGGTTGTGGCCTCGTTCTTAGGCTAAGGCCTTTTTGGGTTTAGTGCAATACATTTTAATCTAATTTGAAGATATCTTAATGAAGTTTTTATGTATAGGAATTTCCCAGATTTTTACATATTAAATGAGGTGCCCTGAAAGTTAAAATCTATCTGGCATGGAATTCTTTACAGGCTGGATGCATGAAGTTATTCTGGGACCCAAGTTTCTAAAGTCTAAGGGCTAGAGTCTCTTCCAACCAGTTTCACTGAGTACTGCAGCACTGTCAGGGAGCCAGTTATAGTTCCTTAATTCTCTTCCCAAGTGCAGGCCAGGTTAGAGCAGCCATGGGTCTGCTCTAATTTGCATCAGCTGGCTATGGGTTCTAAGGATATGGCTATCTATACTGCAGCTAGGACTGAGCCTCCCAGCGCATGTAGACAGACTTGCACTAGCAGGGCTCAAGCTAGCACACTAAAAATAGCCATGTGGACATTGTGGCCCAGGCCGGAGCTTGGGCTCTCAAGCCAAGGGAGTCAGGTAGGCTTCAGAGCCTGAATTCCAGCCCGAGCTGCATCATCCACACAGATATTTTCTGCACACTACTTCAAGCCCGACTTGCATGAATTTGTCTACCCAGGCTGGGAGGCTTGCTCCCAGCTTCAGTGTAGATGTAGCCCAAGGGACAGTCCACAGCTGGGAACTCCCCCATCTTGGGAATATCCTCAGCAGGACAGTTAAGGGAACACATCAAGTGGCACAAAGGATGTGAAATAAGCCAATAAACAAGAGGTCCTTGAGCTTTACCAGGCTGCTGTACTTTTTCCAGAATCAGGTGTCAGTAGAGCGGGGCCAGAGAATGGACAGCTTGCATAAGAGATTTCCTTTTCAGTGAGGGTCCAAACCCCACAAGTAAAAATGTAAGCCCTTCAAACTTAAACCAACAAAATTGGGTGTAAAATGTGTATCCCATTTCAGCAGTAAGTAAGAGAGAGCTATGTAGTCTCACTCCTCAAATAAACTTTCCAATGGCTTTTAAATTCTATCCAAAAAAAATTCTTGGTTGGCTGACAATTTCTATTCCTTTTTAAACTTATGCTGCTTATTGCTTATGGTTCAATTTGTTCTAGATTCTAGAGGGTATTTTTCCATTATTTTATTTTTCTTTCTTCTTAAAGATGAATTAAGAAAAAATCACAAGTTATTTTGAGTCATCACTAATTTTGTCCCCTTCTTGATTTATTAACGGATTTTCTGCCTTTTCTCCCTAGTTGTTTTTCTCATGATAAATTAATAAAAGTCATTATTTTCCTTAATATTTTTGGCTGTATTAACTCATTCTGCTTTTAAAAAATATGGCTTATTTTTTCTCTGCACAGTTTGCATAAATGCATTTTACAGACGATTGATACCTGTGCTTATTGTTTTAAAGAGTTTTCCAATCAGAAGAGAAGAGTCTGTGATCTATTCACTGTTGACTTTCATACCAAGGCAGGGAGTGGTTGATCCTCCAGAATCATAAACAGAACAGCCTTTCTTTCATCTCTCTGAGACTGGTAAGCACATCTTACTCAGGGCCGGCTCTAGGCACCAGCACTCCAAGCATGTGCTTGGGGCGGCAATTTCCAAGGGGCGGCACTCCGGCCCTTTTTCCCCCCCCTTGGGATGGGCCCTGGACAGAGCCCTGCCGTTGGAGAGCCAGAGCATCGTCTCCTGGAGCCGAGCCCGGGCTGTGGCAGAGAGAGGGGCTCCCGGGGTGTGTGAGGAACCGGGGACAGAGGGAAGTGGGGCCGGGGATGCAGGGAGGGAGGAGGGATCCTGCTGTCACCACCGCTGCCGCTCTGAGTCTCCCCAGGGTGGCACGGCGTTTCCCCACCCAAGTGGGCTGTGCAGGGCACCGCCGGGCTGGGCAGGGGGCGCGGATCCCCGCTCACGCGCTGATAGGGTGAGTGGCTGGGCAGCCTGACCTGCCAGGGAGCTGCCACTGCCCCCTCCTGCCCCCGGTCCCAGCCCACCGCACACCTCCCCCGCCTCAGCCCTGTGCTGCTGCCCCGGGCCCCCACAGCGCCAGGGGCAGGGAGAGGCAGAGCCCGGTTCCGAGCGGGGCAGCGGGGGAGACTGCCCCTGAGTCTCCCCAGGGCGGCGCGGTGTTTCCCCGCCCAAGTGGGCTGTGCAGGGCGCCACCGGGCTGGGCAGGTGGCGCGGATCCCCACTCCCGCGCTGATAGGGCGAGTGGCTGGGCAGCCTGAGCTGCCAGGGAGCTGCCGCCGCCCCCTCCTGCCCCCGCACCCAGCCCGCCGTGCACCTCCCCCGCCTCAGGCCTGGGCTGCCTGCCCCGGGCCCCCACAGGGGCAGGGAGAGGCAGAGGCCGGTTCCGAGAGGGGCAGCGGGGGAGACTGCCCCACCGGGCAGCAGGTGCAGGGCGGTGCTGCTGCAGCCCTGGGCGGTTGTGGGGAGCACAGAGGTGGCTTCCCCACCCCCGCCCACTGAGGTAGCAGGGCTCGGGTCTGGGGGACGAGGCAGGTGTAGCCGAGTGGCTGGGAGGACCCAGCCCCTTTGCAGGAGCGGGCCTGATGCCGAGGTGAGTGGCTTTGATGCTGGGGGACCCGAGCCCGCCAGCAGGTGACACGCTCGGGTTTGTTTCAGCGCGGCAGCGCTCGTAGTTGTTGGTTTTTTGTTTTGGCGGGGCCGCACACTTTTTTTTTTCCTGCGGAGGGGGAGGGGGCGGCACTCGCTTGGGTTTTTTTTTGCATGGGGCGGCAAAAAAGTTAGAGCCGGCCCTGATCTTACTCCATCAGTTAAATAGGGATATCTTCCCATGAATACAGCATGGATGAGGTAATTAAAGAGTACCCCAAGACTTGATCTACACTTAAAACTTTTACCATCATATCTATGTTGGTCAGGGGAGCTATGGGGTTGGAAGAGTGCTTCTATCATAGCTAATGTAATTCAGGGAGGTGATGTTCCTATACCGGAAGAAAAACACTTTCTATTGGTGTACACTGTGGGCTATATTCACAAATTAATTTAGGCTTGGAGATGCTCTGTGTCACCATGCGTAACTTTTAGGCATCTAGAAAATCACTGGGGGCTTGTCTACACCGCAGTTAGATTGACTTAACTACATCACTCAGGGCTGTGAAAAATTTCACTGCCTGTGCAATGTAATTAAGTCACCCTAAGCCCTAGAGGTGGATTTACTAGAGCAATGGAGGAACCGCTCCTGTCGCTATAGTAAGTGTCTACTCTACAGCCGCACAATTGCAGCAGTGCCGCTGCAACATTTCTGGTGTATACAGGGAGTCCTCGGACTTACGACACAATCCGTTCGTCAGAATTGCATTGTAAGTCGAAACCTTGTAAGTCAAAACTGCTTTTCCCATAGGAATCAATGGTATGAAGGGGGGAATTGGTTCCTGAACCAAGGCTTGATACACTATTTTCACCACCCTAACCCAGATTTTTGTACTAAATGACTTATAGATGACTAATGTTGCAATATCAATGTTTTTACTGTACACTGCATTTTGTAAACAGCGTTCAAATAAACATATACACTCACATATGCTTTGACTCAGAATGTCGGCAAAAACAGACTCAGAAAACCAGGGAGAATGACACGCATACTGAGCCTCAGCCAATCACTGTTCAAGCTTTCTCATTGGCTCCCGGTCCTGGGCTCAGCCAATCAAAAACAAATGGCAACCCTACCTGACAACAAGCTACCCCTGCTGCCTCAAAGCCAATCAGAAGCGACCCCTTCCAGCTCCATACCAGTACTGTATAACGCAACCAGGAAGTGATTTCAAGTGAACTTTATGCAAATTGAACAAGCGTCATTGGGCAAAATGGGCAGTTAATTGAAAAGCATCATAAGTGGTGTCCGACCTAAGTCAGGTGTTGTAAGTCCTAGTACTCCCTGTACATACCCTGGGATTCATAGAGCCTGTGTTTGGTCCCCTGGTTCCCCATACTCTTTTCAACTTAGAAAAAGAGATGATTTAGGGGGGATATGATAGAGAGCTATAAAATAATGAACAGTGTGGAGAAAGCGAATACAGTTTTATATACCCTTTCCCACAATACAAAAAGCAGGGGTCATCCAATTAAATCAATAGGTAGCAGGATTAATACAAAAAGAGGAAGCACTTTTTCCCACAATGTATAAGTATCCTGTGGAAGTCATTGCCATGGGATGTTCTGATGGCCAAAAGTATAACTGGGTTCAATAAAGAACTAGATAAATTCATGGGGGAGAGGTCCATCAATGACTATTAGTGAAGATGGTCAGGGATTTAACCCCATGCTCGGGGCCACCCTAAACCTCTTACTACCAGAATCTGGGAGGGGAAGACAAGGATGGATATCTCCATAATTGTCCTGTTCTGTTTACTCCCCCTGAAGCTCTGGTCCTGGCCCTGTCAGAGACAGGCTACAGGGCTAGAGGAACCATGGTCTGACACAGGATGCACAGGAGCCGACTTTCGTCGGCGCCCATGGGTGCTGTCGCCAGGCGTGGGGGGCGGGACCCTGCAACATCACCCGGTGGTGAGGTGAGCTGGGCACGGGCCCCGGGGCGCGTGGGGAGCTGCCGGTGGGTGCTGAGCACCCACCAATTTTTCCCCGTGGGTGCTCCAGCCCCGGAGCACCCACGTAGTCAGCGCCTATGACAGGATGGCCGTTCTTACACAATGAATGGGATCCACCAAAGCCAGCATGCTAGGCAGCTCCTCACCTAAACTAGCCAATGGGAGGTGCCAACCTGAGGGGCGTGTGCTAACCCCTGCCCCTTTCAGGGAGATAGTTGCCTAAATCCAGCACCTCCCTGTGCTTGGGATTCTCAGTTGTGAATCCTCTCTTGGGGTTCGGCGCCTCTGCCTTTTCAACAAGAAGGTGGAGGAGTGGGACCTCCCTCATAACTTTAGGCTACTCACCTGGGATGCGGGAGACCCCAGCTCAAGTTCCCCCCTGTGAGAGGAGAAGACCTAGACCACGTCTCACATGAGTTCCCTAACCACTGTACTATGAGATAGTCCAGTGTGGGGCTCTCTCATTCTCGCCTGATGAAGCTGTTCCACTGTGGATAGCTAACGAGTTATTGGGTGAGCGAGAATGAGAGCACACCCACGCGCGAGAATGACCGTGGCTTGGTGGTCAGATCACTCACTCAAGACATGGGCAACCCAGGATCCAGTCCACCTGCTCTGATGACGCTTATTTGGCCAGAGTGGAACAGCTTCAACAGGAGACACTGAGGGAGGCCCCATAGGCCAGTGCTTGGGGCACTTGAGGGATGGGAGACTCCTGTTCAAATATCTTCTCCTATGAGGTGGGGGGGGAGGGTCTTCAACATCTCGGGTGAGTGCCATAACCACTGTGCTAAAAGTTACGAGGGAGGGCCTCTTTCTCCCCGCACACCACCACCTGCTTTGCATGAGCTCTCTTGCATGGCTATATTCGGTAAGTGGCCATTGTATATGCCTACTGCATCAGGCCCTGCTCGTGGGTTAGGGGAAGGAATACCTATCTCCCCCAGGGCCATGAAAATCTCTGGGGTTTGAACATCCGATGCCTGACATGGGGCTGCAGTGCGCCTGTTCAGAGGCAGAAACATAGGCACCTTGGGAACTGTTACTGCAAAAATGTAGGTGCCAAGTGAGTTTAGGCAACTACAGGGTTTGATGTAGTTGAGCAGGGGTTTTGTGAAACCTAATGGGGGCCTAAATTGGCAATTAGGTGCCTAAAGTCTTGTGTGCCAGCATACTTTATGTAGAATAGTCATAGGCCCAAATTTGGATCAGGAGCTAAATCTTAATCTGATGTGGAAACCCAGGATAAACAGCTACCAAGGGGTGTGTGTGTGTGTGGGGGGGGGGGTAGTAACTAGTCCCAGGGGGTTAAAAGGCCTCTGTCCAGGGAGGGGAGACAACAATAAGATTCAGCTGTGAAAGAGGTTGCTAGGGAGCTAATTAGGTCCAGCTGGCTGCAACTGCTGGGGACCTTTTTAAACCCTCCCCTGTGGGAACAGAAGGGTGTGAGAGTTGTGTGAGGAGCAGGAAAGCTACTAGTAGGCTGAGTGCAATGAGACACTGAGCCCTTCCAGGAAGAAGGGCTGCATTTCCTCCCCAGAAGGGAAGGAAAACAAACAAGGGACTGACCAGGGGAAGGTAAAGCTGGAACCTGTGCTAGCGGTAAGGGTTTGCCTTGCCTAAGCCTGTCTCCAAGGCTTAAAAGGACTGAGACTGCTGAGGAGAAGCAGGTACTTTGCCACACTGAACTACTCCAAAGTATGGGGAATTTAGATCTCACTGACATGGCTATTATGGAGATAGGTCAGATTAGAGATGGTCAAAAGTTTCTCATCAAACTTTTACATTTTGATGAGAAACAATTTATTTTGATTGAATCCTCCAATTTTTCAGTGAGAAACTGGAAATTGAAGACTGATGGTTTTCAATTGTGTTGTGTGTGTTTTTGTTTGTTTTTTAATAAAACAGTTTTTGAAAACTAAATGTTTGGGGGTTTAGTTTAGGCAGCTTCCTGCCCAGGATCCTGGGTTTGTGAACCCAATTTTTTGGTGCTTGTTTTTCCCCCATTCATTGCATAGGGAGCCTAGGTATCTACATCACAACTGTGGATTCCGCTGGGCACCTAAATCTGGACATTACAAACTATGTCCTCTTTGTGGAGTTCTCTCTCCATTCAGAATTTAACATTCTGTAGATGATTAAGATACTAACACTTAAAAACCAAGTGCCTGTGAAAAGGTCACTTAAGTTTTTTGGAGCAAAATTAATCTCCTATATATGTAATTATCATTTAAATTAAATATCTGAGGGCATAGATTGTTGCAATGAGTCTGCTATGAAGATAAGCTTTTTGACAGAGATGTCTGGTTTAAAAAAAATAAATTGCATGAAACCTTTTCAGTTGGAAAATGTGGTTTTGTCAATCAAATTTTTCCATGAGGAAAATGTCTTTTTATCCCTTTTTTGATTCATGGTCAGGAAAATGGAAATGATTTTTTCCTTTCTAAATTTAGAAATGTTGATTCAATACAAAAAATTTCAAATTGACATTTTGATGTAAAGTGTCATTTTAAGTGAATGTCAATTCAAAATGAAAAACTGTATTTCAAATAAACATTTAGACTCTAAATGACACTTAGACGACATTTAAAATTTTTCATTTTGAATAAACATTTCAAAATGAAATTTCTTTTTGATAAGTGTTTAAAATTCACTTTACATTACAAAAAATGTCAATATTTGGGACAAAAACAACTGCTGGAAAAGTCAGAATTTCCAAGAGGATGGAAATTTGACTTTCCCACCACTTCTAGGTTTTAACAATTCTTCTGAGTAGATGAATTTCTGAATATGCTGTTCGGTTACTGTGAATGTTCACTTATATGGTCTTTTTTCTCTCTCTCCCACCCTGGGTAGGTTCTGGGCTTTGTTTTGTCTTCTGAGAAAAGACTGGCACTAGATTCTTACTCTGAAAAAATTTTGGATTTGCTTTTCTTCTTGAATAGAAGTCCATAAGTAACATACTCTCTCACTGAGCAGTTGACCTCCAGTTAACAGAAATCTGTTCCTTTGCTGACTGTAAGAGCTAGATCCACAAAGGGGACTTGGCTTTAGAAAATTGCAAGTTTAACTACATCACACAGGAGCATGAGAAATCCACACCCGCAATTAAACCAATCTGTGTATTTAAGACCACACCCATCGTTAAACCAACCTAAATCCCTGTGTAGACCATGCTAGATTGAATTCTTCTGTCAACCTAGCTACTGCCTCTCAGGGAAGTGGATTAACTACAGTGACTGGAGAACCCATCCCGTTGGTGTAGGTAGTGTCTGTACTGAAGTGCTTCCGTGGTGCAGCTATGCTGCTGTAGCTTTCAAGAGTAAACAAACCCTTAGACTCAGTGTTGCAGCTCTTAACTTTTTGGGCCCCTGCACCTAGTGGTATCCACAGCCCCAAGTTAGATGCCCAGGCTCCCAGTGCAAATTAGGGAGAATTGGGTACCTAAGAATGGGATGAAGAAAACTGGCATTTTGTGCAGGGGACCACCTAAACTAGCCAATAGGAAATGCTGAGGAGATGGATGGTTCATAAGCACTACCCCTCAAAGGGATATAAGCACCTAAATCTGGGTTGGAGGGAGGGGCTCTGTTTGGGACTCACAGCCATGAAGGCTTTCCTGAAGTTAGGTGCCTAAACCCTTTCTCACAAAAACCCAAGGAGGAGCCCCATAAGGCTTTCCCCTGTGATTGGAGTACTCCCACTAGAAATGGGAGACCTCCATTCACATCAAGCAGAGGGGGTGTGACACTGAGCCAGAAAGGGTTAAGCAACTAGCAGGCTAAAGGACCCAAATTCAACCTTTAAAGCCATATTAGAAAAGTATATAAATGGTAATTAGGGCCCTTCTTGATAAATGGCTAATAAATAGCTGTTAGATAGACTAGAACTTTGAAATGTAGCCTTGTATTGTTAGAGAATTAGAAGAAGATAACTGATTGTATGTGTTTGTGTTTACGTATATCTTGTTAGATGTTAACAATGTAACCAGCCGGTTCCTGTCTGTTACAATATTCTATTGATTAAGATCAAAAGAGAATATTAACATTTAGATGGGTGTGGCAGTGGTGGTCTCTGAATGATGTGGAGAAAGTGAATAGGGAAGTGTTATTTACTCCTTTACATAACACAAGAACTAGGGGTCACCCAATGAAATCAATAAACAGCAGGTTTAAAACAGCAAAAGGATATACTTCTTCATACAATACACAGTCAACCTATGAAACTCGTTGCCACGGGATCTTGTGAAGGCCAAAATTATAATGGGGTTCAAAAAAAGAATTGGATAACTTCATGGAGGATAGGTCCATTAATGCCTACCAGCCAAGATGGTCAGGGATGCAACCATATGCTGTGGGAGTCCCTAGCCTCTGCCTGCCAGAAGCTGAGGCTGGATTACAGGAGATGGATCACTCAATAATTGCCCTGTTCTGGTCATTCCTTCTGAAGCACCTGCCATTAGCCACTGTCGGAAGACAGGATACTGGGCTAGATGGACCATTGGTCTGACCCAGTATCGCCATTCTTATGTTCTTATATAATGGTAGCACCTGCAAGAGCACAGCAAGTACCACTTGTTTGGGTTGCCATAAGGAGGACTATGTCCTTTTCACAGTGGCCTCTGTGCCTTAATCTGACCATGGATGACTTCTTAGACTCCAATGACATATATGAATTTACACCAGCGGGGGATCTGGCCCGTTGATGCTTAAGAAGGTGCACGGATTTACACCAGTTGGCAATCTGGCTGCATTGACATTCATGTTCTGCTCTGATTTACACCAATTGATGATCTGTCCCATTGACTCCAATAGGGTTATGTCAAAGTACAAGGAGACAAAGGATTTGCACAGGTGTCTCCCACCACTACAGGGAGGGATGAATGCACTGGCCCATGGGATATTCTAATGTGGGTCTCCCTTTCACTCTCTCCTGTTGAAACTGTTCCACTGTGTATAAATAATGAAAGAATTATTAGAGCAAGGAGACTCCCATATCTCAGGGTAGGGGGAGTACTAATTCCCACTCTCTTGCTCAACAGCTATTTATTTAGCCACAGTGAAAGAGCTTCAACAACAATCATTGATGGAACCACCACCCCATCAGAACAGCCTGTGACCCACCAACTTGTGCACGCTTCTGAGACACTGGAGATCTCTGCTCAAATCCTGTCTCCCTTCAGAGTAGAGAGAGAAACTGAACCTGGGTTAGCCACCTCCCAGGCAAGCATGCTAACCAGTAGGCTATAAGCTCAGCACCACCTCCACACTCTCTAACCGCAGTGGAATTTTGAATGGAACCTGATCCAGTAGGTGTTTGCAGAGGCTGCCTACTGGATTGAGCCCCACACGGGATTTAGGCAGATGAATGCTTGCCTTTTACCCCAGTTTGTGCATCACACTGTAGCTTAGATAGGAGACAGGCATCCCGACACCTAGACCTGCTCTACACTAGGGTGGGGAGAACGATCTAAGATATGCAACTTCAGCTACGAGAATAGCGTAGCTGAGGTCGACATATCTTAAATTGACTTACTCACTTATTTCGTGTCCTCGAGGCGCAGGATCAACGGCCGCCACTCCCCCGTCGACTCCGCTTCCGCCTCTCGCCGTGGTGGAGTTCCAGAGTCGACGGCAGAGCGATCGGGGCTCGATTTATCCGTGTCTACACTAGACACGATAAATTGATCCCCAATAGATTGATCACTACCCGCCGATCCGGCGGGTAGTGTAAATGTACCCCTAGAGTCAGTCAGCAGAAAACTTAGGCATTCAGTGAATTTAGGCACCTACAGCATTCAGCGAGTTTTGTGGATTCCAATAGAGCCTAAAACTGGGATTTAGGCACTTAAACTCTAGATTTAGCTGCCTAGGTCTGGGGTTTAAGGATCTAAGTACCTTTGTGGATCCCACCTAAGAACCTACATGGGGAACAAATATTTGATAGTGGGCTTTTCAATCTGGCAGACAAAGGACTAACAAGATCCAATGGTTGGAAGTTGAAGCTAGACAAATCCAGATTGGAAATAAGGAGTACATTTTTAATGGTGAGGGTAATTACTCATTGGAACATCTTACCAAGAGTCATGGTGGATTCTCCATCACTGACAATTTTTTAATAAAGATTGGATGTTTTTCTGAAAGGTCTGCTCTAGTTCATACAGGAATTATTTTGGGGCGGTTGTCTGACCTGTGTTATACAGGAGGTCAGACTAGATGAGCACAATGGTCCCTTTGGACTTTATAATCTATTAATCTATTTGGACTGATAAATCCATAAAAGTGAGTATTCCCTCTGTTAACAACAGTGACGTAGTCAGACCCCTCCTGAAGGTCCCCCAAGTTTATCAGTATCCTGCCCTATTGACTTATGTTTCCTGCCTCTGGGATTCTAAATTCAGGAACTACTTTCCTAGGATTTCACACCTCATTCCAATTGATCACTATGTAGGCATTTCTGTGGAAGGGATGTATTGGAAATTGCTGCTGAGCTGGTGGGTAGAGAAATGCTCTGTATTACAGAAAATACAGTAATCAAGAGAAATAAATGACTAAATATATTTAGATTTTGGGTAGACTGAATTGTTGTGTGACAAATGAGTGTTATTGTGGACGCTGGAACAACATGACCTGAATAAAAGCTTTCTTAGAGATTCTAATGTACATTGTACTTGCTTTGTTCGTATTCACAAAATCAAATGAAATCTAAACAAATGCAATATTGGAAGGATGTTGCTCTTTCATTAGTAGTATTTTTGCTATATTAACTGGACCATGAATGTATGCTTTCTAAAACCAATATTAGTATAGTCACGAATATAGTCTATAGTTGCATCACTTTGTAAAATACATTAATAAATAAGGGTGTAGATGCAGGGGATATGTGTGTTTTCAGTAACCTGATTCCAAGACTCACTGGCCACTCACACATCTTTGGGTTTACTCATTAGGCAAGTGGAAGAGCAGAAAAGCAATGCCTGGATTTAGTTACCATTTGAACTGGTATCCAGAGTATGTCTTTCTCAGATTATCAGCCTTTCTCTGGAAAATTCTATATTGCATTAATGATGATGCAGTTCAGAATCTGTCATTGTCTCCAGTAGGAAAGGGAGTTTACAGCTGAGATTTATCTTCAGGGTGAAATTCAAGAAAAAGTATGGTTTCCAGTGTGAAAGATGGGGTGTTGTATTACCTAACTGACATGTGTTGGTAGCCGCCTAAAAGCGTAGTTGAAGGTAAGGTGGCAATGCAGCTGTATGAAATGGCTAGATGCAGGTTATTTTATTTTTTTATTTTAAAATATATGGTTACATATTGAAAGTTACTATTAGAATAAAGATGCAAAGAGAAGTTAAAATCAGAGTGGAGATAAAGGCAAACTGAATTCATGGGACACGTGGAAATTAGTGTGCACAGTGTGGGGCAGATCTCCCATAGAGGAGAACATAGTTATAAGGAAGAGTCAGCAAGGATTTGTCAAGAACAAGTCAGGCTAAACCAACGTAATTGCCTTCTTTGATAGGGTTGCTGACTTAGTGGATGAAGGGAAGCACTAGACATGATAAACTGTGATTTTAGTAAGTCTTTTGACAAAATAGTACATGACATTCTCGTAAGTAAACTAGAAAAATGCGGTCAAGATGAAACTACTGTAAGGTGGGTGCACAACTGGTTGAAATACTGTACTCGAAGAGTAGTTATCAATGGTTTGCTGTCAAATTGGGAGGATATATCTAGTGGGGTCCCGCAAAGGTCAGTTCTGAGTCGGGTATAATTCAATGTTTTCGTTACAGATAACACCAAGCTGGGAGTGGTTGGAAGCATTTTGGAGGACAGGTTTAAAATTTAAAGTGACCATGAAAAATAGGAGAACTGATCTGAATTCAACATAATGAAATTCAATAAAGACAAGTGCAAAGTACATCTATTAGGAAGGAAAAATCAAATGCACAATTACAAAATGGAGAATAACTGGCTAAGTGGTAATACTATTGAAAAGGTTCTGGGGGTTATAGTGGATCACAAATGTAACATGTCAACAATGTGACGCAGCTGCAAAAAAGGCTAACATGATTCTATTTTGTATTAACAAGACTGTTGTATGTAAGTCACGGGAGGTACATGTCCCACTCTTCTCAGCACTGGTGAGGCCTCAGTTGTGTCTACTTCTGGGTGTCACACTTTAGGAAAGCTGGGGACAAACTGAAGAGAGTCCAGAGGAGAGCAGCAAAAATGATCAAAGGTTTAGAAAACCTGATGTGTGAGGAAAGGTTTAAAAAAAAGGCTCGTATTTAGTCTTGAGAAAATAAAATTGAGCGATCTGACAATCTTCCAATATTTTAAAGGCTGTTACAAAGAGGATGATGATCAGTTGTTCTCCATGTCCACTGAAGGTAGGACAAGAACCAATGTGCTCAATCTGCAGCAAAGGAGATTTAGGTTAGATATTAGGAAAAAGAATAATAGAATCAAAGGACTGGAAAGAACCTGGAGAGGTCATCTAGTCCAGTCCCCTGCACTCATGGCAAGACTAAGTATTATCTAGACCATCCCTGGCAGGTGTTTGTCTAACCTGCTCTTAAAAATCCCCAATGATGGAGATTCCACAACCTCCCTAGGCAATTTATTCCAGTGCTTAACCACCCTGACAGTTAGGAAGTTTTTCCTAATGTCTAACCTAAACCTCTCTTGCTGCAATTTAAGCCCATTGCTTCTTGTCATATCCTCAGAGGTTAAGAAGAACAATTTTTCTCTCTCCTCTTTGTAACAACCTTTTATGTACTTGAAAACTATTATCATGTACCCTCTCAGTCTTCTCTTCTCCAAACTCAACAAACCCAATTTTTTTCAATCTTCCCTTATAGGTCATGTTTTCTAGACCGTTAATCATTTTTTGTTGCTCTTCTCTGGACTTTCTCCAATTTGTCCACATCTTTCCTGAAATGTGGTGTGCAGAATTGGTAGTTCTTCCCAGAAGGGTAGTTAAGCTATGGAACAGGCATCCAAGGGAGGTTGCGGAGTTCCCATTATTGGAAGCTTTTATAAACAAGTTGGATAAACATCTGTCAGGGGTGCTCTAGGTTTATTTGGTTCTGCCACAGCACAGGGGGCTGGACTTGATTTCTCATTGCCATTTCTCTGTGGGAATTTGTTTAAAGATTGTATATATTTCCTTTGAAAATGGACAGTTGTTAAATGTGAACAACACAGACATGTCAGTTACCGTGAAAAAAGTCACCTGCCTCTCTGGATAACTAAGGTAAATTCAGTTCTTTTTTTCTGAAGCATGACCTGGGTCCATCGATCTGGTCTTGCCCAATAATCTCTCCCACTCAAATCCAAAGCCCAGAATTCCAATTTAAGGGACATGGAAATATTTCTTTTTTCTCTGTATGGATTTTCTGGGCACTCCCAAGTCCCAGTCAGTGCTGCTCCCAACCTTGACCTCCCAGTAGTGCTTTTCAGAGGCGAGTCCTTCAGAGCCGATAGACAAATCAAACCTCTCTGGATTTGGTCGAACTTTCTGAGGCTTTCATGTCATTTCTGAGGTTGGGCAACACAGTAGGGGGAGGAAGTGAGCAGCCTTCAGTGGTGAAATAAGAGGTTAAGGATTATTTAGGAAAGCTGGACATGCACAAGTCCATGGGTCCAGATCTAATGCATCCGAGGGTGCTGAGGGAATTGACTGACGTGATTGCAGAGCCATTGGCCATTATCTTTGAAAACTCATGGCAATCGGGGGAGGTCCCGGCCGATTGGAAAAAGGCAAATATAGAGCCCATCTTTAAAAAGGGGAAGAAGGAGAACCTGGGGAACTACAGCCTCACCTCAGTCTCTGGAAAAATCATGGAGCAGGTCCTCAAGGAAACCATTTAGAAGCACCTGGAGGAGAGGAAGGATTCACCAAGGGCAAGTCATGCCTGACCAACCTGATTGCCTTCTATGATGAGATAACTGTAGATATGGGGAAAGTGGTGGATGTGATATATCTTGACTTTAGCAAAGCTTTTGATACGGTCTCCCACAGTATTCTTGCCAGCAAGTTAAAAAAGTATGGATTGGATGAATGGACTATAAGGTGAATAGAAAGCTGTCTAGATTGTCTGGCTCAATGGGTAGTGATCAATGGCTCAATGTCTAGTTGGCAGCCAGTATCAAGCAGAGTGCCCCATGGGGTTGTCCTGGGGCTGGTTTTGTTCGACATCTTTATTAGTGATCTGGATGATAGGATAGATTGCACCCTCAGCAAGTTCGCAGATGACACTAAGCTGGGGGGAGAGGTAGATATGCTGGAGGGTAGGGATAGGGTCCAGAGTGACCTAGATAAATTGGAGGATTGGGCCAAAAGAAATCTGACGAGGTTCAACAAAGACAAGTGCAGAGTCCTGCACTTAGGAAGGAAGAATCCCATGTACTGCTACAGGCTGGGGACTGACTGGCTAAGCAGCAGTTCTGCAGAAAAGGACCTGGGGATTACAGTGGATGAGAAGTGGAAGAGCCACATGCGGCTCTTCTGAAGTTAATATGCAGCTCCTTGTATGGGCACCGACTCCAGGGCTGGAGCTACAAGCTCCAAGATTCCAATGTGCCGGGGGGTGCTCACTGATCAATCCCTGGCTCTGCCACAGGCCCTGACCCTGCTCAATCCCTTCCATCCCCTCCCCTGAGCGTTCCATGCCTCACTACTCCCCCACACCCCAGAGCCTCCTGCATGCCATGAAACAGCTGATTGGGAGGGAGGGGGAGCCGCTGATTGGTGGGGCTGCCGGTGGGTGGGAGGAGCTGGGTGGGGGAGCTGATGGGGGGGCTTCTGACGTATTACTGTGGCTCTTTGGCAATGTACATTGGTAAATTCTGGCTCCTTCTCAGGCTCAGGTTGGCCACCCCTGTAATAGCTGGTTATCCCTCACTGTCCCACTTTTCACTGTATTTCCTGCATAGTGTCATTTTAATCTTAAACAGCAGACAGCCCATTCCCATTCCCCATCACACTTTCACTAACCATCTGCTGGTGGTACCGGGTTTTAAAGCAGTGCTTCTCAAACTTTTTCTATTGATGCTGGCCTGGAGGGGCTCTGGCTGTCAGCCCCCATAGTCATAGTTTGGGCGGCACTGCTCCTGTGTCCCATGGCTCTGGACCTGTCTCCCTGCTTTGTGCTTTGCAACCAGTCACATAGAGTCACAGCACCCCTCAGGTTTAGCCTACCTGACTATCTGTCTTCATGATAGAGGGTTGGGCAGGCCAAACCTGAGCTGCGTTACAACTCTGTGTGACGGTGTACCCCATAAAGCTTTATGGGGAGAGGCTTATAAATGTATACATGATGTAACTGGAATAGGTTTTATGCTACATGTACCATGTAACATATCTCTGTGAAAGTTATGACCTACTAAATCTATTCCTCCTGTTTGTATGCATGTATTATTGTTGTAGTTGGAGTTATAAATATTGGTTTTATATTTGCTGGTTTTGTACATAGCATTTGTAAGAGCCTGGGATCATGTCTTGAGAAAGGTATGTGCATGTAAAGAGACCAATCAAGAAACCCTTACACAGACAATAGGAGGTGAAGACCCCAATCCACATCTGGGCCTGGTCAGGAATGCAACTGGCTGGACGGGTTAGGGTGCATGGACAGGTGACTTGCCCATGTGATCCCAAAACTCCAGGGTAAGATGATGCTACACAGGGAGTGGGGGAAAGGCTATAAAACCCCTTTGAAGACCCCTCCATGTTGTCTTCAGCTGGCTAAAGAGAGAGGCTCTCCACCCCCCAACGACACACCTGAAAGAGACTGAACAAAGGACAAAGACAATAGGGGGTGTGAGCGATTGCTGGACCCAGGCTAGGAGTTTTACAGCCTGTGAAAGGAAGAAAACTGAATCTGGTGAGGCTTTTATCTGTGTTAAGTTTGATTAGACATAGACGTGAATGTTTTATTTTATTAGTAATTCACTTTGTTCTGTCTGTAACTACTTGGAATCACTTAAATCCTACTTTCTGTACTTAAGTAAAAAATGATTTTAATAAGTTACCTGGAGTGCAATTTGGTACCTGGGGAGGGCAAACAGCTGTGCATATCTTTCTATCTTTGAAATAGAAGGCGAACTATTTATGAGTTTACCCTGTATAAGCTTTATACAGGGTAAAACGGATTTATTAAGGGTTTGAACTTCATTGGGAGTTGGGCACCTGCGTGTTAAAGGCAAGCGCACTTCCTGAGCTGCTTCCAGGCAGGCCTGCGGCTGTTAGGGGACCTGGGTCTGTGTTTGCAGCAGATCAGCGGAATCTGGCTCAAAACAGACAGGATTCGGGAGTCCCAAGCTGAAAAAGGCAGGAAATCAGGGGCAGAAGTAGCCTTGGCACACCAGGTGGCAGCACCAAGGTGGTTTCTGTGACCCCAACCTGTCACACCCTGCGTGCCAGATTGCAACTCCTGGAGCAGGAGTGTTATGCTTTGATGCACTCCAAACAGCAAGCCCAAAACACAAGGAAATAGGTGGTCAATCAAAACATGTACTAACCATGAACCAGTTAAGTCAGCCACAGTCTGAACAAAACATAACAGTCCAGATGGCAGGTATGTAGCAGCAGGACCTGAGAAACTGCACACACCCCAGTCACCACAATTTCCTTCTCTTTTCCCAAAAAGTTCAGCGATACCTTGGCAGAGGCACCAGGTGATCCCAGGGCCATAGGTTATACTGTAGGTGATGCATGTGGGGTCAAGTGCACCCCCAGATTTTGGAAAGTCCCAAGCTTCCCTTGAAGGGCTTGCTCTGTTTGACCTGCCATTGGGGGAGGGCAGCTCTGTTTAAACAAGGATCTACTATCTCTCTTGTGAGGGCCCTAACCACTGGGATAGGGGATATTCTGAGGCAGAGGTCTCTCCAACTCTCCTGTGGAGGCTGTTCCATTGTGTAGCTGTAACTCAGTTGCAATGAACCAAAGAGAAAGGGAGAGTGACTCTATAGCGCAGGGGCCAGGGCACTTACAGGAGAGGTGGGAAACCCCTTCTCCATAGCAGGCAGAGGAAGGAACTGAACTAGGAGCTCTCCCATCCCAAGCAATTGCCCTCACCACTGGGCTAAAAGTTATAAGTGAGCACCCCTTCTGGAATGGGCCCCAGAGGCAAGATAGCAGGGCAACTTCAAATTTCAGTTGTTTTGAGAATCTTGCTGGGGCTTAGGTGTTCAGGAGCCTTCCTTAGATGCAGCGTGCATGTACACAGGCAGAAACTTAAGCATCTAGGGGACATTTACAGCAAAAATCTAGGTGTCCATGTTATTTCAGGCATCTGCAGGGACAACTGCAGCTGAGTGGGGGTTTTATGAATCTCAGTGATGCGTAATGAAGACCTCAGGAATGAATAAACAGCAGGTTGTGGAATATCCATCACTGGAGTCTTTTAAGAGCAGGTTAGAAAAACACCTGTCAGGGATGGTCTAGGTATGTTTGATCCTGCCTCATCATAGGAAGAAGGACTAGATGATCTCTGAAGGTACCTGCCAGCCCTATGTTTATATTATTCTATTCTGTGGAATTTGGTTGGATTTCTATGTAATGTGGTCTCACCACATTCCTTTGGATACTACTCCTGATGCTTCAATGTGCAAATGGGAACAGAAATAAAATATCTTAAAAGAAAATCCTGGAGCTGTCTTAGCTCTCAGAAACTCACAATAGAAAAACAGGATGAATTTAAGTTAGTAATAGGCTTAATAGTGTGATGTCCTCAGGTTGCTAATTAGTGGATATGTAGAACTGGAGAGTATTTTCCTCAGTAATATTCACACACTGATTTCCAGAAACATTCCAACAACAGGGATGAGTTTCTTCAGGTGCTTAAAGTTAAGCACATGCTTAAGTGTTTTGCTGAGTTGAGGTCTTGGGGAAGGGGTGTCACAAAGATGGCTGAACACCACCTTTGATCTACCCTATTCCTTGGAACTGTGTGGGGGTCCTCTGGTCCCCAGCATACATGAAACAGCTCCATGACTTCTTTAGTTGACACCTATTGGTAAGGGCCCTATAGGGAACAAAGGAAAACTGGAGTGCAGCAGTACTCTAGCCATACTCCCCTCCCTCTGGGCACATCTTTGTACACACCCTACACTAGGGGATGACATGGAACTGGCTATGTTGGCTCTTCACCACACAGAGATTTCACCACAGGAGTTTCCTCCTGCAGTCCCTTTTTTCCATAACAGGATGCAAATGGACTGTAGTCCACTGTCCTTAAAAGAACTTTAAGTACAAGATATGATTGCAATCAATACACAGTAAAATAAATAAATAAAACATGTTATTTCCCTTCTTTACATCAATTTTTATTGCTAAGAAAATTTCAGAGATACACCAGTATAACAAGAGTAGTGATACCATTGTGAGACAGAGGCTTATATATGAAAAGTGGGACTAAAATTATGATTTTTAAGGTAAAAGATCTTTTATTCTGATAGTGTTAAAGTCTAAGCCTGCGCTCAGATTCTGATGTTAAAGCACCTTTTCAAAGTTAGGCAGTTAACGGCACCAATCAATAAATTAAAATATCTGCGCAAAATATAGATATATTTTTTGTTTTAATATTGAGGAACTTTCATTTCTGTTTATGGCTAAATGATTGAGTGATTGTTTCTCTGCTAGAAATTAGCTTGAAATCTAAGAAATTGTCATCTTTTTATATATAATTGTGTGCTTGTTAAATATAACAAAGACCATTACCCTGAATTATTATTAAGGATTAATATAGGATTAATATAATGTATCCACTGAAATCTTGAGGTAGCTCACTGTCAACATAAATCTGACATCAGGAATCATAACATTCAAAAACCAGTAGGAGAACACTTCAACCTCCCTAATCACTCACTGACAGACTTGAGGGTAGCAGTGTTGCGACAGATTAACTCCAAAAACAGACTTCAAAGAGAAACTGTTGAACTCGAATTGATATGCAAACTAGATTGCATTACCTCAGGATTAAATAAGGACTTGGAATGGCTCGGCCATTACGTTAATTGAATCTATTTCCCTTAAGTTAACGATCCTCATTCACACCTGTGTGTGACCATCTTGTTTATCACTTCAAAGGTTTTTCTTCCCCTGCTGTTATGGTTCCTCTCAATTAATTAGCCTCTTAAGGTTGGTCTATGCACCTCCACCTTATCATGTTTCTCTGACTGTATAAATATCTGTCTACTGTATGTTTCATTCCATGCATCCGATGAAGTGGGTACTAACCCACGAAAGCTTATGCTGAAATAAATGTTAGTCTCTAAGGTGCTACAAGTTTTTCTTTCTTATTTTCGTTTTGCTGACACAGACTAACACGGCTACTACACTGAAACCTAACATTTAATCTGTGTTTCAAACATCAGATTTAGCTTTTGGTCTGGTTTGCTCCCCTTTACCTTTGGCTGGAGTGTACTCCAGCATAGACCTAACTGGGACAAAGTCCAAGAAGTTTTGGCTGCCATCACCTCAGCTTGTTAGGGTATATAGAGGTGTTTATTTGATATAGTTTTGAATTGATTAACCCAATAATTGGATTGATAAAATAATTTTGTTTTAACTTATTTTATTTTTAGCTATATTTGTATCTTTTGTATTAGTTTCTCTTCCCTTTCCCCCGTTACTTAATTTAGTTAATACATTATATAAAAATGGAAAACGGAGTGGTTCAAATATTTCTTCCCCAGATACCAGGGATATGGGGGGATAAAAAACAAAGTTATTGATGAGGTTTCCTAATGGTTGTTACCTAGTGGTTCATGGACTTTATTCTTCCCTTCTGTAGTTCTCACCACATTTTAAAATGATTAATCTTCTTTTATGGAACAAATTCTCATTGTTGTTTCTTTGTGGGAATTTTTAAAGAATGGATAAACCTCTGCTGAGAATGAACATTTTTGAAATGTGTACAACACAGACATGTCAGCTACACTGAAAAAGGTGACCTGCCTCTCTTGGTAACTAAGATAAACTCCAATTTTCTTGGGGTTTTTTTTCACTATGACCCGGGTCCATGGATCTGTTTTTGCCCAGTAATTTCCCCCATTCAGACCCAGAGCCCAGAATCCCTCTTTAGGGGACAAGGAAAGTTTTCCTTTCCTCTCTATGGATTTTCTGACCACCCCCAGCTCCCAGTCAGTGCTGCTCCCGACATCCACCTCCCAGTAGTGCTTTCCATCAGAGAATCCTTCAGCGCCCAACACACAGACAGTCGAATCAAACCTCCCTGGGTTTGGTGGAACTTTTTGAGGTTGGGCTTCATGTTTCAAACTCTTGTGATCCCCATCAATGGTGAGGTTGGAATGAGCTGTTTCTGCATCAAGAGTGATGTCATCTGCAAAGAGAGAGTTTTAATTCTGAAATACACTGGTATAATGGCAGCTTGAGTTGGGAGAAGGGGAAATATTGTGCCTCATCCTGCAGTTTCAATAGCATTTTCCCTAAATTAGGCTTGCAGGACTTAATCCTTTCATCTTGTACAATCATAGAATCTCAGGGTTGGAAGGGACCTCAGGAGATCATCTAGTCCAACCCCCTGCTCAAAGCAGCACCAATCCCCAATTTTTGCCCCAGATCCCTAAATTGCCCCCTCAAGGATTGAACTCACAACCCTGGGTTTAGCAGGCCAATGCTCAAACCACTGAGCTACCCCTCCCCCATGTTTTAATGCTACAATTTAGTGTAGAGTTAAAACATTTCAGAAATTTGTTTGGAGTTTACATGGAGTATTTGGCCTCTCAGAGTAACTGAGAACTAGGATGAGAAGTTCATTTAAAAACACAGGAGCTGATTATTTACATAAATTCTAAGGACACATTGTTGCAAACTCCCTCAAAACTTACTATTGTTACTTATGTATTACTGTCATGATCCCTGTATTATCAGTAATTGTGCCTAAAGGCCTCAGAACAGAGCAGGGCACATTGTGCTCACTGCTGCACAGGCAAAGGTGGACACAGTCCCTGATAAAAGAGCTCACAAGCTGAATAGACAAGGAAGACCGACTGAAAGTGACAGATAACATCAAGCAAAGGGTGAGAAATTCAGTTCTTGTGCCACATAACCCTCCCCTCATCAGTCCAGATCTTCACAGTTGGTTAGTAAGGATTACACCCTTACTGATTAACTGTGCCCATTTTCTGTTCAACCCAACGGTATTTTAATTATTTATAAATTATTTATAACACTTCCCATTATAGCTGGTTATCCTCACTTTCCCCCGCATTTCTTGCCAAAATAATGTTAATCCTAAACAGCTCCCAGCTCCACGCCCACTGCCCATCACACTTTCACTAGTCATTCCATTTTTAAACTTCTGCTGGTGTTGCCTGGTTCTACATGGTACTGAGCCTCTCAAGATCTGACCCCAGTTCCCATCCTGGTGCTGTTCCAGATGTGGTTGCTTGTCTTAGGAGAACAAAGACTTGTTAGGACCTCTCTAAGGAAGTAGACTGGAGGGCTGGGCTTACGTGTGCTTAGGGGGCATGGAGACCTCGGAGTGCCTCAGACTGAAAGTCTAGGTTAGAGGGGGACTCAGAAGTGACTGGAATTATACCAGTGTGAAGCTGCTGAGAGATCAGAGTCAGGCCCTGAAATAAATGGAAGATTTTCTGAAGTGAGGGACAAAGCAAGTGATGGCCTCAGGATTTGGCTCTAGGATGACAACAGTTTGTGACCCACATGCTGAACTGCAGGTGAAGAGCCGGTGTGTCTGACCTTCCCGAATTCTTGGGATATCTGTCATTGGCCCTCATGTTAGAGCAGCCTCTAGGCTAGTTTAAACTACAGCAGCTGCACAGGATCCAAGTGGCTGCCTTGCAGCTGGGGATCACTAGGACATAGGAGGACCCATATCCCATTTTCTCAACTGTACCAGCCATAGGCTGTATCTGAAACCAGGAGAGAGGTGGCAAAGAATTGGTGTGAATTACCATGTACTGGGGGAATCATGCAGGGGCTGAGCTGACTTTAGGGCTGCTTTGAGCCATTAAAACAATTCAAAGAAGCCTGATTGCACTAGAGGATCTGGATGTAAGTTTACAGTAGTATGATCTTAATTCCTTATTCTGTTCAGGATCTCACACTGCACTTGTCAGTGTAGTAACTGGGTGCTCTCTGTGTGTATTCTGTTACCTGCATTGTTGCGAGCCCTTCTCCAATCTGAAATCAAAATAAGAAACAAACATTGACTGAGAAGATGCACATACTACATATTTTTCTCATTCTATCTGAAGGAATCATAGAATCTCAGGGTTGGAAGGGACCTTAGGAAGTCATCTAGTCCAACCCCCTCCTCAAAGCAGGACCAATCCCCAATTTTTGCCCCAGATCCCCAAATGGCCCCCTCAAGGATTGAACTCACAACCCTGGGTTTAGCAGGCCAATGCTGAAACCACTGAGCTATCCCGCCCTGAATCTTTCAGGCTGAGGGTAAGGAAGATGTCAGACAAAGCATGAGGAAATTTACTTGTGCAACATGGAAACTGTAGAAATTAAAATACTCAAAAATGACACTTAAATGTTCACACACACACACACACACACCACAACTAATATACATGCACATTAAGAATACAGGAATTGCCAGACCCGGGTGCCCATCAAGTCTGCACCAATAGTAGCTAGTACCAGCTGCTTCAGAGGAAGGTACATTTTCCATCCTTCCCTGCACTGTTCACTGCTGTATTGACTATGATCTAATAATTATTAGAGACGGTTTACTTTATTTACTGAAAATGCATTTTTCTTACCTAATTCAGTTCTTAGTTTTTCCATTTCTGAAAGAGAGACAGTGAAAAGGTAAGAAACTGAATTTATACATGAGTTTTCGGGTTCACAGTTAAATCAATGGAAACAGTAAGGCCTTGTCTACACAGGGGAAAATTCATCATAGCAATATTGAAATAAAAATTCCACAATAGCTATTCCAGTAACACTTAGCTATTCCAGAATAACTCCTACATGTGGCCACTCTATTCCAAAATAAAAATGATTTCATTCTAGAATAATTACTCAACTTCCATAGGAGAGTAATTATGCTGAAATAAATGCATTTGTGTTTTGGAACAGAGCATCCACAGAGGGAGTTATTCTGGAACACCTATAGCAGAATTGTTACTGCACGATAGCTTTGTAGGTCAGTTCCCCCATTTAGACAAGCCCTCTGAGCCATTATTGATGCCAAAAGAATTGCAGGATCTTAGAACACAAAGGGAACCTTCTCCCACACTGGGGACTCCTGGCACAAACTGGAATTTCCCTAGAGGATTTAATGATACTGCAAGTTGGATGCTGTCCTGTAGCACCCATGTCAGTAACATGTTTAGTAATGCTGACAAAGCTACCTAATCCGTGGGTATGTGGGTATGTGCGTGTGCATGTGTGTGCACTAATCACTTTTTTACAATTACTAATAACTCATTTTACTGCCATTTGAAAACTGGCAACGAAGATAAAATTTCTATTTCCCTTAGGATTGACATTGTTTCAGCAAAACAAACAAACAAAAAATAACCAAAACAAAACATCACCACATTTAAAGCTGCTTCTTCCCCTACAGTGGCAGATATTCATGTGACTTCTCATCTGCTTTATGTCACTATGGCAGTGAGAGACTTGACCCTTATTGGTACTTTGGTGGAGACATAGGAAATCTGATCTGTTTCAAAATGCTTTTCAGTGTTGAAATGAAAAGAAGCAAATAGATAACATTTCTTAGTGATTACATGGCTGTTTCTTCCTTTTTCAGGACAAACACAGTTACATTCATATACAGCCCAGTCACACTCCCATGGAAGTTGATAAACTCCTGTTGACTTCAATGGCAGCAGGATTAGGTCTATCTGTGGATTCAAATAACCACAGGAATATCAGTCTTCAGCTCACAGTATACACCTCATTTTTTGATATTGTCTTCCTGCAAAAACGAAACCTTGAAAACCAATCAAACAAAATACAATAATACAAACATCAATTGTGTTCTTGGTGAAGGCTGTGGGAGAAAAAGAAATACTTTATTGTGGTATAGGTGCTGTAGACAGTGGGGGACAAGTGATGATTGTCCTCCCTCCCCTTTTTAAACGGGGGCACCACTTTTGAGAACATAGACACTTGGTGCCCGCTCAGTGTAGAGGAAGCCAGGGACACAAACTGGGTTTGGGCGGCAGAGCAAGGGGGAGGAGCTGCTGAGAGCCCAGTGCAGAGCTGGAGTTTGGAGATGTCAGGAGCTGGGTAGCAGGATCAACAGATAGCAGAGCCCCTTGCAGGGAACAAGAGAAGGGCACAAGTAGGGAGGAGCTTGGAGTCAGGCTCTGCAGGGAGTCACCCCCAATTAGCTGGGCCTCCTTCAACCATCCCCCACACACTTTAGGTTATTTATTCTCCCCCGCCCCCAGTTTTCCAGGCCTTCTGCATCACTGTGTTGTGGTGACTTTTAGGGTATGGCCACACTAGAAACTCAAGTTGACCTATATTAGGTCAACTTACAGCCACCACAGTAACTATTGTGATGGTGTATGTCCGCACTACCCTCCTTGGGTTGGTGGTGCACATCCTCACCAGGAGCACTTCCACCGACCTTAGAGGGGCAGTGTTGGGTGCTGAGACCCTGGTCCCAGCTCTGCTGGCAGCTCCCTGTCGGGAGCCTGGCTGTCCCACAGGTTCCCGGTGGGCTCACTCCCTTCACTCCCACTCCCCATTCTCTGCTGGGAGTGGGGGAAGCCACCTGGGGCTTCTTGCTTCCCCGTTTCCCATCAGGAGCATGTTGTGGGGGAGAGAAAGCCACGTGGGGTTTCTTACCCCTGGGGAATCAAGTCCAGATGCCTTGGCTTCTCCCCTCACCCCCACTTGCTCCATCTTGTCAATTTCAAAGCTCCATCATTGAGACATGGAATTGACAAGACAGCCAAGCTTCCTAGATGGGGAGCAGGGGTGTGGGGAGAAGCCTTCTGGGTTTCTCACCCCAGCTCCCAGCTGGGAGCAGAGTCCATTCTCATCCTGGATCCCAGCTGGGAGCGGGGTCCAGCCACCCAGCTCTCCAGGGGAAGGGGGCAGCTGGGCTGTAGCTGCCTGGCATGTTTGTCAGTTTCACAGCTCCTGCCATGAAATTGATACAGACTCTGTGTTGCCTTAACTCTCTCGTGGAGGTGGAGTTATTATGTCAGAGTAACAGGGCACTTACATTGGTGGGATGAAGGCTGTAGTGTAGACACTAAGGCTATGTCTACACTTTACTTTCATTGGTAAAACTTTTGTCGTTCAGGGATGTGAAAAAAACACCCCCTGACCAACAAAAGTTTTACTGACGAAAAGCTCCTCTATGGACAGTGCTTCATCAGCGGGAGACGCTCTCCCACCAACAAAACAACTGCCACTCATTGGGGGTGGTTTTATTTTGTCAACAGAAGAGCATTCTCCTGCTGACAAAGAGCGGCTACCCTATGTACCTTAGAGTGGTAAGGCTTTAGCGACATGGCTGTGCCGCTTTAAGCTACGCAGTGTAGACATGGCCTGACATAATTAGGTTGATATAAGCTGCCTGATGTCAAGTTTCATCTCAATCAGCCTCTGAAGTTGCCAATATTCTTTAGACCTCACTCCCAAATAAGAGAATCAAAACTACACATCATTAAATGAAAAAAAAAATAGAACATTAGCTTTTTACCTAAAGAGATCTAAGGAGTATAGAGTCACCCAGACTGTTTTTGTCTGATATTCATTCATTTAATTGTAAAATACAAATATATCTGAATGTCTATCTAAGTGGATTAAGCTTTTTATTCACAAATGTTATAAAAAGACCTCATTCTGTCTCCCAGAAGGCTTAGAGCACACTCTGCTAGAACTAAAGATACTTCCATGGCTTGCCTTAGAGAGAACTGATTTCTGCCGAGTTGCCATATGAAGCTCATAGACTCATAGACTTTAAGGTCAGAAGGGACCATTATGAACATCTAGTCTGACCTCCTGCACAATGCAGGCCACAGAATCTCACCCACCCACTCCTCGAATAATTCTCTCCCCTATGACTCAGCTATTGAAGTCCTCAAATCATGGTTTAAAGACTTCAAGATGCAGAGAATCCTCCAGTAAGTGACCCGTGCCCCATGCTGCAGAGGAAGGCAAAAAACCTCCAGGGCCTCTGCCAATCTACCCTGGAGGAAAATTCCTTCCTGACCCCAAATATGGCGATCAGCTGAACCCCGAGCATGTGGGCATGACTCACCAGCCAGACACCCTGGAAAAAGCTCAATTCATATTGTAACAAAACATTCCTCCTTAGACCTGACATCTAGAATGGATGCCTAATTTGGAAAAGCAGTGCTACGATCTCCTAATGACACCATCCTGCTTCCTAAACTCCCAGAGTGGGAATGTGCAGAGACCACTGGAACAAAGAAAGAAAGTTACTTAGACAGGTGTTTCTGGAAAGTCTCGCAGCTGGCTTTGTCCTGAAGTGCTTTGATGTTGTACAGCTTTTGCTTAGTCTTTGGGTGTTTGCGGTGTGGTGGAGCGAGCTGCAGGTACATGACTGATCTTACTAATCAATGGTTTGTCCAACAGTGATCGGCACCTCTCATAGCTTGTGTTATAGCGATGTTGGTATAGTCTTGGGCTCTGACTATAACACAGGCAAGGAGGTGCTAGCATTTGGACTGAGGATGTTTCCATGTGGTCTTAAATGTATTACTCTGCCTAAAGATGGTATTTGTGATGAGCAGGTCATGCTTCACACATTTTCTGAGGAGAAGAATCCCATTGGAGTTTACATTTCCTACCCCATCTTTGCGTATTGTGCCGCTCCAGAGTTGGGAGTCCCGTCCGACTCTGACATTGAAATCTCCCAGGAGGATGAGTTTGTCTGCCTTATGTGTGGCTGTGAGGACTGCATCGAGAGTGCTATAAAACTGCTCCTTGTAGTTTTCTTCATCATCATGTGTTGGGGTGTATGCACTGATGACCATGGCATATTGGTTGTTGCTGAGCTTGAGCTGAAGAATCATGAGGCACTCGATCACCACGGGAACCTCCAGAAGATGACTTGCGATCTTATTTTTGATGGCAAAGCCAATCCCGTGAATGTGTCTCTCTTCAGGTGGCTTTCCTTTCCAAAAGAAGGTGTAGCCACCTCCATCCTCTTTTAATTGGCCCTCATTGGCCCAGTGGATCTCACTAAAAGCTGCAATGTCAATGTTGAGTCTTGCCGGTTCTCTGGCAATTATGGCATTCTTCTTTCTGGGCATTCACTCTGCTGAGAGTCCATAAGGGTGCGGATATTCCAGGTGGCTAAATTCATTCTCTTATATCTCTTGTTTTGGCCGCAGAGTTGAGTGATACCACTGGATGCAGCCATCTAGTTGGAAGAGTGAGAGACAGCCTATGTTTGGGGCATATTTTCTAGCCCCCCCCCGGCCCCCCGTAAGTTGAGGTGAGCAGAGGGGATCCTACAAAGGCCTGATTAGTCACAACTCTGCTGCCGAAATGCACTTCTATCACATCCAAGCACAAGACAACCATCACACGGCTGCTGCCTGCTTGTAGATTTGTGACTAAAGACTCCCAGAGATCACTGCTCCTGTCTTCACCACCACTCGTATGCCACTGCAGGGCTTTGTGCAGGTGTGAGCCCTTTAGCAGAGGCCTGTTTGTGAAATCTTTTAACGTGAGGAAACTGGTGCATAGGCAATGACCACATGAGATTTGACAGGAGGAAACCCTGACCCAGTGGCAAGGAGATCCAAGTCAACCAGGGGCCTCCCTCCTGCTGCAGCCCTCATCCCCCTTCGCAGCTGCAGAGTACTAAAAGGTCCTCTGTATACATCTGATCCACCATTGGGGTCTTGTGAAGTTTGGACCTCAGTTAGTGAGGAGTTTCACCTCAGACCTGCTTGCCAAGGGGGAACCCTATCAGGAGTATGAAAGCTCCGGATGATGTAAGTCTGAGGGTCTTTAGCCCATGCAAACCTCTCCACCATGACAAGGTTGCATTTCATCAGAGTAAATGAGTAAGTACCAAATAAGTAAGTATCCCATGACAGACTGTCTAGGAGCTGAAGTTGGGGACAGGACAGATCTACAAAAGGACTTAAGCACCTAGCTACTATTTTAGGTGCCCAAGAAGTTAGGGGAAGGATGGGTAGGAAATACAGAGAGGAGACTGGCACACAGTTTATCATTCTTTGTTGCCAAAGGCTGAGCTGATGAAGGTGCAGCCCAAATCACTTTTGCTGACTCAGGCAACCCACCTAGTGAAGGGAGTATGACTCTCTGGTAGATGGTCCCAGAACGTCAAATACAGGATGTGAAGATTCTTCACTAGAAACTGACAGATTATATAATGTCCTTATCATCCAATCCACCAACTCAGAGAACAGTACCACATCTTCCAATGGTGGTGAAGCTGATGTCACCCCAACATTCTCCTCCAGAGAGGTTCTCCCCTTCAGAGTCCGGGTCAGGCTCTTGAAGCTCCACTGACTCTTCCTCTTCCAAGAAGGTCTCTCTTACTACTATCGGAGACCTATCAGTACTCTGTCATATCATACCAAACCCAGCACTGAATCTGCTTGCAAAATCCCTTTTCCAGATCAGTCTCTGGCCAAAGCCCATTCTTGATATCATCAGTTCCTTCAGAACCAACTTAAGATGAATAAAAGAGATCAGAGAAAAGCTCTTATCTGGGGATCCTGATGGAGTCTTAGGAGGCTGAGGTTTAAGAGAAATCCTAAATTTTTCAACCCACCTTCCCTTCTCTGGAGGACTGTCTATTTGAATTGGCACTAATAAAATCTCGGACTCCAGTTCCAGTGACACACAGGGATTTATTGCTGACCACTATGGACACAGTTGGTGAACTCGTGCTGTAACCACTATTTGTTGAGACACTGCCTCTGTACTAGCCCAGAGATCCATACTAATCTGATCCTTCTTCTTAACGTGTGAAGCAGGCTCTTTTATTTTTCCATCAAAACCAGTGCTACTGAATCCAAAACAATAGGATCAGAGAACATTTCCTGGCTCTACCATGAGTGTCTTTGTCCAAGCGTAGTTCCTTAAAAACCACCTGATCAGATGAGACTCTGTCTCTCTCAAGGATTAGCTCTTGAAGAAGAAGCTGACATAAAGGAGGATTGAGAACGTCCGCCCACTCTGACAGTCAGACTCTAGAGACAGAGGCTGACATCACAGTAGATTGAGTAGCCTTACTTCAGATCCTTCCCTTTACTTCAATATCCCTTAGTGCTCAGTACCTAAAAGGAAGAATTAACTTTATTCATTCCAGACCTACCCATGCTGGTCTACAAGGCTTTTGCAAAATCTGTGATCACTTGTTTACAGATAACTTCTCTGACAAAGCTTCTTGGAGTAAAATTGCCTGAAGAACTTTCCTCTCTCTCCTTTTGAATATATATAACATCAAGAATATCAAACATTTTAATGAAAAATGACCCTCACTCAAGCATGCCAGACATCTAGCATGTGTGTCAGATGCTGGGAACACAGCTGAGTATTACACACATCTAGGTGCATCCCATATGTGGGAATATGCAGTGGACACTAGAAGAAGGTGGTTCTACCAGTCCGGGTTGCTTCAGTTTAACCTCATGAGTGGGAATACGCATAAGTTGTCTGAAGATGAACCTCCATTTATTATCCCACAAAGCATATAGACATATACATATACAAAAGGTTGATATTATTTATTACTAGTTTGTATCACCATGGGGCCTAAGGACCCCAGTCACAAACCAGGTACCCATTATGCTAGACAGTGTAATGCTAGAGGTCTTTTAGAAATAAGCAGATATATTTCATCTGGGCTTCTATAAGAGAACAGAGAGGATATTTTTTAAAACATGTATTACCTGGGGTCTCTTGTGGTCTCAGTTTTACTTCCACATTGCTGAGGTTTGGGGTGGGCTTTGATTTTATAGATTGCTTCTTTAGGCACTTTTCTTGCTCCAACTCATCTTTGTTAGCATACTGCAGGGTGGCTAAAACTTCATGCTTCTTCTCTGCTTCCTGGGAAACATTTTCATCAATGGAGGACAATCTAGTGGTTAGCTGTGTAATCTGTGTTGCCAGATGTGAGAGGGGATTTTGTAGCTGGGTTTCTAACTGTGTCTGGACACTTTTTAACTTCTCATCCAATAAAGTCTTCCATTCCCACAGACTGGTTTTGATCTCGGCCTTCAGGAGCTCTTCCGTCTTCTTTTCTAATTGAAAGTAAAAAAATAATGATAATAAATTGAGTTTCTCTCGGTTAATTTAATGTGTCTGTAATTGGTGCATTTGTTTTCAAGGAGGGAGGGAGAAAAATAACCCAGAATGTCTATGGACAGCATAATATTCAAAGCACAATCTTTTCATTTGTGGGGAAAAAAATTGGCTCATGGCATGTCCTGCCTAACTGAGCCAACGCCAAATACTCAGTAGGGCTGCAAAAAGGAAAGCATTTGTACAATACATTACAGGTCATTCTCCAGTTTTGCTGGAAGATGTCTGAAGATACTCAGAATATGCATATTAGCAGTGCTTACTCATTAATTGAAGAGTGAGTTCCGTGGTTATCACAGGATTGTTTCCTGCAAAATGTTATTAATGAATTTCCAGAACTCAAGTGTTTAATGGCAAGAGAGAAACAAAACAAAGTGAAACATTATGAAAGTGTCTGAGTATAAATTCTTCCCTTTTCAATTACTGCAGTTTCAATCTCTTAACTTGTGTAATGTCACCATTTTGCTACTTTTAGTTCTCCCATTATCACAGAAACTACTAAGACAAGTACCTTGGTTACACAGCTGATTTCCCCTCTTTCCCCTCTCTGAGTGGTCCCCGTCAGGCATTAGGCCTCATGCCCTCACCTATCTTGGGGCAGAATTTCACATTTGTACTTTTAGACTGCCATCTACAGTACCTACAATACCCCATCCATGGGAAGCGGGTGGAGCCCCACTTCGGGGAGGCTAGCCCCCGGCTCCACACCTTCTGCCTGCGACCCCCTCGCCGGGCCAGAGCCCTGAGCTCCTTCCCATTGGCCCTCCCTGCAGTCAGAGCTCCTAGACACCCTGCCGCTGCCACCTTCTCAGACAGAGCCCCAAGACCCCTACCCTCCCCGCCCCCACCCAGAGGAGCCCTGGGAGATGGTGACAAGAGGGGGCCTTGTGCAAGTGAATCATTGAATTGTAACACTCTTGCTGGACAATGGCTGTTGATGGTTGTTCGACACCAGCCCGGGCACTGGTTGCCTCCCTTATTGTCATCTCTGGGGAGCTAATATCTGGGTGATTCCCCAACTCTCAGTATATTTTAGTGACAAAACCACAACACAATCTCATAACTTTGTATGCACTAATGACATAAATATTTAGATAGAACAATGGGTTTCAGCAGATCGTTACCTTTCCCATGATACCTTACATGGCATGTTTTATATGACATATCACAATTATATACAAAGGATGAATATGGGGGTTACAGAGCACTCCCCTGAGGTTATAAAGAGGTATCAAGAGTCACATATAGATAATAGCAAATTAAGGTCCCAAGATAGGACAGGATATCTCCAAAAGGAGGATACATGTTGGATAACCCCTTCATAAGCCTTCTCATAGAATTATGTACAACTAATTATCTACCATTCATTGATTTTTGATAAACTGAAATAGCAGCCAGGTGAGCTCTTAAAGAAGAATTAGACAATCTTTCAGATTTAAAGTACATTAAAAACTCCAGACTACTGGGTTCAGAAACTGCCACTGGAGAATCATAGTTTCCTTCCATCCAAGCAGCAAATCCAGCCTATTTTAATTGGAAACAGTTTCTTGTCAATATTTTTCTAGAACTGATCAGTATGTTCAGTACCAAGGAAGAACATGGCAGCGTGGGCCATTGGACTTTGACTAGTCTTGACTAGTCAGGGAGTTAGTTAAAAAGAAATTAAAAGGTTCAGTGCCAAAAGTGAAATCTCTGCAAACTGCATGGAAACTTTTTAAAGACACCATTCTAGAGGCTCAATTTAAATGTATACCCCAAACTAAAAAAACATAGTAAGGAACCAAAAAAGTGTTACTGTGGCTAAACAACAAATTAAAAGAAGCAGTTAGAGGCAAAGAGGGATCCTTTAAAAAGTGGAAGTTAAATCCTATTGTGGAAACTAGGAGCATAAACTCTGGCAAGTGAAGTGTAAAAATATAATTAAGAACTGCTAGCCAAAGACCCTAAAAAAACAGCAAAAAATTATGAAGTACGTCAGAAGCAGGAAGCCTGCTAAAGAACCAGTGGGGCCACTAGACATTCAAGATGCTAAAGAAGCACTAAAGAACAATCAGGCCATTGTGAGGAAAATAAATGAATTCTTTGCATCGGTCTTCACTGTTGAGGATGTGAGGGAGATTCCCAAACCTGATCCATTCTTTTTAGGTGACAAATGTGAGGAACTATCCCAAATTGAGGTGTCATTAGAGGAGGTTTTGGAACAAATTGATAAATTAAACAGTAATAAGTCACCAGAACCAAATGGTATTCACCCAAGAGTTCTGAAGGAACTCAAATGTGAAATTGCAGTACCACTAACTAACTGTGGTATGTAACCTATGCTTTAAATCATCTTCCGTACCAGACGATTGGAGGATAGCTAATATGACACCAATGTTTAAAAAAGGCTCCAGAGACGTTCCCGGCAATTACAGGCCAGTAAGCCTAACTTCAGTACCTGGCAAGTTGATTGAAATTATAGTAAACACCAGAATGATGAGATACATAGATAAACATGAATTGTTAGGAAAGAGTCAAATGTTTTTTATAAAAGGAAATCATGCCTCACCAATCTATTAGAATGTTTAAGAGGGTCAACAAGCATTTGGAGAAGGATGATTCAGTGGATATTGTGTACTTAGATTTTTCAGAAAGCCTTTGACAAGGTACACCACCAAAGACTCTTAAGCAAAATAAGCTGTCGGGGGTAAGAGGGAAGGGCCTCTCATGCATCAGTAACTGGTTAAAAGATAGGAAACAAAGGGTAGGAATAAATGATGAGTTTTCAGAATGGAAAGAGGTAACTAGGGTCTGTACTGGTCTCAGTACTATTTACCATATTCATAAATTATCTGGAAAAAGGATAAATTGTGAGGTGGCAAAATTTGCAGATGATACAAAACAACTCAAGCTAGCTAAGACCAAAGCAGACTGTGAAGCATTACAAAGGGATCTCACAAATTTGTGTGAATGGGCAATAAAATGGTAGATGAAATTCAATGTTCATAAATGCAAAGTAATGCACATTGGAAAACATAATCCCAACTATACATACAAAATGATGGGGTAGAAATTAGCTCTTACCACTGAAGAAAGAGATCTTGGAGTCATTGTAGATAGTTCTCTGAAAACATCCAATCCATGTGCAACGACAGTCAACAAAGTGAACAGAATGTTGGGCATCATTAAGAAAGGGATAGATAATAAGACAGAAAATATCATATTACCTCTATTTAAATCCATGGTAAGCCCACATCTTGAATACTGCATGCAGATGTGATCGCCCCATCTCAAAAAAGATATATTGGAATTGGAAAAGGTACAGAAAAGGGCAATGAAAATGATTAGGGGTATGAAACAGCTTCTATATGAGGAGAGATTAATAAGACTGGGACTTTTCAGCTTCGAAAGGAGATGACTAAGGGGGGATATGATAGAGGTCTATAAAATCATGACTGATATGGAGAAAATAAATAAGGAGGTGTTATTTACTCCTCATAACACAAGAACTAGAGGTCACCAAAAGAAATTAATAGGCAGCAGGTTTAAAGGAAACAAAAAGAAGTATTTCTTCATACAACACACAATCAACCTGTGGAACTGTTTGCCAGAGGATATTATGAAGGCCAAGACTATAACAGGGTTCAAAAAATAACTAGATAAATTAATGGAGATTAGATCCATCAATGGTTACTGGTCAGGATGGGCAGGGATGGTGTCCCTAGCCTGTTTGTCTGAAGCTGGGAAAGAGCAACAGAGGATAGATCATTTGATGATTACCTGAAACACCTGGCATTGGCCACTATAGGAAGACAGGATATTGGGCTAGATGAACTATGTCTAAACCTGTTTGTCAATTCTTATATTCTTATGAAGAGATTGTGAATCTAGATGAAGAATCCTGCTTTGTTACTGTGACAATATATCTGGAGACAGTGGAAGATGCATATATCATCCATCTGACAACTGCAAGAGGTATCTGTACCATTGCTGTCTCACCCAAGCTGAAGCAATCAAGATATTTTTTGCCCTTTCCTACTGAATCATCACCACTTTCAGAATTAACAGAAAGAGGAGCGAAAGCATAGAGTTCTCCCTTACCCAGTGTAGAAAGAAGGCATCAGAAAGGGACTGACGGTCCCTCCCAACCCTTGAACAGAAGATAGAACACTTTTTTTAAAATGTTATTGCCAACAGGTCTACCTTGGGTTAACACCAAAGGGAAAAGATATCTTGAATGACTTCATGCTTCAAGGTCCACTTGTGAATTTGAGAACTCTCACCAATGAGATGGTCTACAAGCACAATTCTTTCCCCTGCTAAATGCAGAGCCACCAGTTAGATATAATGAAGAATACACAATTCTCGTAGTCTGCTTTTGGCACGTAAGTGGAACAAGTGAGCATCCCCTTGTTGGTGCATGTAATATATAGTGGTTATATTGTCCATTTCCACCTGGGCAATGTTCCCTTGTACATAAGGGAGGGATGATCTCAGAGCTAGATGGCTTCTAATACCAATAAATTGCAATGTGAGATCTTCTATTGGAAAATCCAGTGACCCTGAATTGTAAATTGAGACAAATGGGCTCCCCGTCCTGTGTTGGATGCATCTCATGTTATTGTCATGGATGGGGCAGGGGGAATGAATAGCACAATTTGGAGAACATTAAATCTGTTCATCCACCACCTCAGTGAATGCAGAATGTCCTGGGGCATAGTGATAAACATATTGTAGTAAGATGAGGCCCTGAAACATAAACCCTTGTATCAGAGGCCCGGTATGAGGCCTAAGGCCTGAGCTAAAGTAATGGTCAAGACTTTGCTAACATAAAGCAAAGTTTAGCTGTACGCCAAAGGCAGGCCCTGCTCACAGAAGTTGGCAAGAAAAGGGCTGATGTTGCAAAAGTACACAAACCTAAAAGGTACCAGAACACTTGTACATTCCACACAGATAACAAGGAACAGGCTGGCCCATCCTAAAGACAGGGGCAAGAGGGTAATATGATGGATGGAGTTGTTTTGTTCGAACCAAAATGTACAAGGTGGGAGGCAGCACCTTACTGCGTAGAGGGGTTGTACCTTGTTATGTAGAAGGCTTGCACCTCAATACGTCAGGAGTGATGTGTAATTTGTTTGTACCTGTGTATAAGAATTCACCCCCGAGGAGTTGTCTTTGTCCGGCCTAGGGGGCAGTGGAAAGTCCCGCCACTGACTGAGCTGTGTCCATTGCCAGGGTGCACATAGGGACTAGCAATAAACCGTAGAGTTATAATTTATAATCCGGGGGGCTAGAGATTGTGTTTCTCCTCGACAATAAACCTGGCCGGGTGCCTTCGTACCTTATCAGAGTCTGTGGTCTTTGGGGGTTCTCTCGGGGTCTGCTGTGTCAGCTATCTGCGCAGAGCTGGGGCAGCACACAGAGGGAACACACGCACGCAGCCGACTGAGATCAACATTGAACAGAGCAGAGCAGAGCAGAGCACCACACCGGTAGCCATCTGACAAAGTGGTAGTTCCTATCAATCCCATGAGGTCCTCAGAGATGATTACCATCTGGTATTGAGAGGCTTGAATTTGGGAAATCACTTGTTGAAGTCTTAAAATCCTTTTTTCAGAAGAAAGGCTTTCCCTTCCATTGATTCCAGTATGGAATGTATAAAAGGAATCCACTGACTTGGGCAAAGATTGGACTTTTTGATATTGAAAAGCAGCCCCAGATCTCAGAAGAGGGAGATTGTAACTTCGATGTGACGCAAGGGAACTTCAGCTGCTGAAAGTGGCTACATGCAATTGCCTAAGTATGGGTAAACAAAAGTACCTTGCTTTCTCAGCACTGCCATTTCCACATAAAGGTACATTGTGAAAACACACACACACACACACACACACACACAAACCCCTCTCACTACTGCTCCCAGCCCAAATGGGAACACCTTGTATCAGAAATGGCATCACACCACCATGAACTTCAGGTACTTTTGATGATTGCACTGGATAGCAATATGAAAACTCCCATCTTAAGTATAAGATCATATGTAAACCCCAATCTTTTTTCTATTATCAGAGGGGTAGCCGTGTTAGTCTGGATCTGTAGAAGCGACAAAGGGTCCTGTGGCACCTTATAGACTAACAGACGTATTGAAGCATAAGCTTACGTGGGTGAATCTTTTTTCTGTATCAGAAAATATGTGGAATAAAATCCCTGACCCCAAAGTTCTTTGGGTAAACAGCTCTTCTTTGAAGCAGCTTGTGAATTTACATTTGTAAAATCACCTTCTTAGAAAGGTCCCTGAAAAAGGAAGAGCAGGGGGAATTACATGGGGGGAGTTTTTCACATTGAATGACATAACCCTTTTCTATAATTTCCTCTATCCATGTGTCTGATATAATTAGCCTCCACTGGTTGGGCTAGCCTGTCTCCAAATAACAAAGGAGACTAAACCTCACTGATTGATCCCTGACTCTTGACCATCACATCAAAACTGCGGCCTGGTATCTGAGAAGACAAAGAACAGTTATAAGCTGGGGACGCATCAGTTGGAAGTAACGGAAGAGGAGAAGGACCTCGGAGTCCTGGTTGATCACAGGATGACTATGAGTCGCCAATGTGATGTGGCCGTGAAAAAAGCTAATGCGGTCTTGGGATGCATTAGGCGAGGTATTTCTAGTAGAGATAAGGAGGTGTTAGTACCGTTATACAAGGCATTGGTAAGACCTCATTTGGAATACTGTGTGCAGTTCTGGTCTCCCATGTTTAAGAAGGATGAATTCAAACTGGAACAGGTACAAAGAAGGGCCACTAGGATGATCCGAGGAATGGAAAACCTGTCGTATGAAAGGAGACTCAAGGAGCTTGGTTTGTTTACCTTAACCAAAAGAAGGCTGAGGGGAGATATGATTGCTCTCTTTAAATATATCAGAGGGATAAATACCAGGGAGGGAGAGGAATTATTTCAGCTCAGTACCAATGTGGACACAAGAACAAATGGATATAAACTGGCCATCAGGAAGTTTAGACTTGAAATTAGATGAAGGTTTCTAACCATCAGAGGAGTGAAGTTCTGGAACAGCCTTCCAAGGGAAGCAGTGGGGGCAAAAGACCTAACTGGCTTCAAGATTAAGCTAGATACGTTTATGGAGGGGATGGTTTGATGGGATAACATGATCTTAGTCAAAGGTCAATTAATTGCCATCAGTGGTAAATAGGACCAATGGTCAACGATGGGATGTTAGAAGTTACTACAGAGAACTTTTTCCTGGGTGTCTGGCTGGTGAGTCTTGCCCACATGCTCGGGGTTCAGCTGATCGCCATATTTGGGGTCGGGAAGGAATTTTCCTCCAGGGTAGATTGGCAGAGGCCCTGGAGGTTTTTTGCCTTCCTCTGCAGCATGGGGCACGGGTCACTTACTGGAGGATTCTCTGCATCTTGAAGTCTTTAAACCATGATTTGAGGACTTCAATAGCTGAGACATAGGTGAGAGGATTATTCCAGGAGTGGGTGGGTGAGATTCTGTGGCCTGCATTGTGCAGGAGGTCAGACTAGATGATCATAATGGTCCCTTCTGACCTTAAAGTCTATGAGTCTATGAGTCTATGAACAGGGAGCTGGTTGCTTCGTCCTAGGATTAAACCTGAAAGATCTTTTCTTCTGCTGAGACTTAAATGAAGCCAGAGGTTGCTGGTGCTGTTGCAGACACCTTTGGCTAGAGGAAAAATAAGATGATGATACCTGTGGGTAATGCTGTCTCTGATAACGGATGGAATAGAAGGCCTCCTCATGGTTGATGTTTGATGGACCCATAAAGCAAGCAGTAGATCTAGTCTCCTTTAAGTTTTCCAAAAGCTCATCCATCTTGGAACTAAAAATACCTCAGAGGGGAGGTCCTCCACATGATGTCTCATATCTGAAGCCAGTGGAAATGACCAGACCCAAGTATGCCTCCGCAGGGAAACTGCAGATCACAAAACTTTGGCACAAGGGTCTGAGGCTTTGAATGATGCCTGAAGTACATGCTTGGCCACTATCTGTCCTTTTGTGAGAAGAGCATTAGCCAATCTTCATTTGTCCTCTGGCAAGTGTTGGATAAATACAGTCATCTGTTCCCACAGGTGGAAATGATAACAGGCCATTATTGCCTGATAATTAGTGAAGCAGCAGCAGCAGAACACCTTTCTCCTTGGTGCATAAATCTTCCTTCCCTCTCTATCCATCAGTGTACAGTGAGTCTTGCCAGATCTAAACTTGTTACTAGCAGCAGCCACGAGTAGCAAGTTTGTTATAGGATGGGTATGAAAACACAGAAAATCCTTCCTGTAGCACCTGATAAAGTTTGTTTGCTTTCTTTGAGATAGGGTGATAGGTGGCAGAAGTTGATGAAATAGCCTTTGCAGACTGCAAAATGCCATTAAAAATTGGAAAGAACCACCTATTCCTGGAGATAGCTCCCAAAATGTCAAATACAGAGCGTGTGTATGTCGGGGAGGGGGAGAGGATGGGGGTTCTCCACAGCCACCGAAAATAAATTCATTGTGGCTACTAAATGATCTTCAAGGTCATGGAACTGTAATGCATCCTCAGAAGAGAAGGAGGCTGAAGCCACACCCACTTGCTCATCAAGTGACTAGTCTGGATCAACGTCTGTGTCCAGTTGCTCCTGTTCAAAAGCAGAAGCCAGTTCTTCATCATCTTCCTCAAAGAGGGTATCCTGTAGCACTGTCGGCACCATTGGATCAGGAGGAGACAGATCTGAGGACTTATTAACTGCTGGATCCTCATCAGAAACTTCATCCCTCCACCTATAAGAAGGATAATCCAAAAACTGTTGTGGTTGAACCTAGTAGGGCCCAAAAAGTCATTGGCTGCCAATCTTTCCACTAGGTGGCATGCAGGATCATAAGCAGCGAAGGCATTGGTTGGTATAACCCCAGATGAAGTAGGTCTCCCGATTCTTCCTCTAGCCTTCTCTGCAGGTGGATCTGGCCTTCGAACATTCAGAGACACTAAGGGGACGTGTAGGAGAGAGCGCATATGTGCTCCAGCAGGCACAAGTTGGAGAAGGTTCTACCATAAAGCACCACACGACAGCAGTCCCCACATGTGGGAATATGCAGAGCAAATTGAAGGAGAACATTTGTTTTAGTACCTGTTAGTTAGTATTAACCCTTTTAGTCCTTCTCTTTTTGTATATTTGATTCATTTATATATATTAACGATTCTTTAGAAATTTTATGATATTGACAAAGAGTATGATGGATTCTAAGGCCCAGAACACTGCTCCTTAGCCTATAAGTGCCCCCATTCAGGAATTCTGTGCATTAGGCTGTATCTATTAATCCTTGGCACCTCCACGTCTATAGAACACCAGATATTCATGGAAAGCACCCCCTTACACAGGCATATATAACACTGGGAGACTGATGAAGAATGTTTGTTATGGCAGATGTTTCCTACTGGGGAATCAACAGGGAAGAATGTTGGAGGGGAAGAAGGACCCACTGAACGATATCTTGAAAATTGTTGGTGCTCTCAGCTGTAAACAATCATGCCTCCATCGATCAATCAGGTAAACTGAGAGTGTATGTATATTAACAGAAATGACATCAGAACATATGCTTCTGTGTGAATATTCTTGGCAAAGATAGGTGTCTTTGTCTATATAATGACAAAAATTGGAACTTTTGGCATGAAAGTGTGCATCCCACCAGTTACAGTGAAGAAGAGACACAGAGCCAGCTCTTTACCTTACATCAAAAGTGGTAATGTAGCTCTTCTTTCTGTATTCTGTATAGTGCTGTACTAATCTCTGATTGATAATCTTTGATTAAACAATTCCAGTTGAGCCGGTTATTCGACAATCTAACTTCAATCAGGCAACATTTGTATAGCAAGGAGTGAGGACTTCAGGGAAATGTGTTCCCTGCTTGCAGGGTGGGGAGGGGAGGAGGAGGGCCTGGTACACTAGTGGTCCAGGATGGAGTGGGGATGGGAAGATGGAGTGAACAGGTCAGGGGCATGGCCGGGGAGTTGTGCCCAAGTGGGGCTGGTGGGCCTCACCTCTGTGGGTCAGTGTGTGGGAGGGGGAAGGGACTAATTGACTGAGTATGCAAATAGCATACGAAGAAGTGGGGATTCACCCACAAAAGCTTATGCTCCAATACGTCTGTTAGTCTATAAGGTGCCACAGAACTCTTTGTCGCTTCTACAGATCCAGACTAACACGGCTACCCCTCTGATACCCAAATATTTATACTGAGGCTTTGTCTACACTACACATCTTTTAGCGACATGGCCGTTTCGACGCAGCCGTGTTGCTAAACGTTGGGCAGTGTAAACGCTGTTTGTGCTTTTGCTGGCAAAATACTTCCACCCCCAAAGAGCGGCATTCGTGTTGTTGACAGGAGAGCACTCCTGCCGACAAGGCACTGTTTACATTACCACTTGCCGCAGCAAAACTTTTGTCGTTCTAGGGGAGGGGCTTAGCACCTCTGAACAACAAAAGTTTTGTCATTCAATTGTCAGTATAGGCATAGCCTGACTGTCAGCACTATAAGATGCAGGAGATGCCATTTCCTGATGTATTCTCAAACACTTAGCCATAAACACATCGGCATATTGGGTCATTGCTGAAAGAGGACAGAGGGAAGTTTGCAAGGGCTACCATAGTTGTGCATTTCTGGTTTGAAGAAGTTTGAATTTTGCTCAATTCAACATTCTGCAAGGGAATGACATAGCACTAAGCAACCATACCTCTGCATTAACATAGTTTTTCTGCCATTGAGTAATCAACAAAGGGAGGAAGGGACATTCAGGTTGTCTTTATACTTCAAAAACTGTCAAAACTGGCTAGAAGCCTCTTTTTTTTAATCTTGCCCTAATTAAACTGAATCCATTAAGAGTCCTGGAAGGTTTTCTTCTCATCGACAGAGAGGGCTTATGTATGACTGATGCAAGTACAGCCTGATCTGTCCCATATATACTACTCTGAGGTTAAAACTATATTTTATATAATTTTATATTTAAAAAAATCTTCTCTTACCTGAGTTCTCTAGCTGTTCTAATTTCTTCTCCAAATGACTGATTTCCGGAGTGGGCTGCGAAGTTGAGAGTTTCTTCTCTAGGAGATCTTTCCATTGCTGCAGCTCATCTCTGTTGGCAAACTGCATGCTATCTAAAGTTTTGAGCTTTTTTTCTATTTCCTGGGAAACTTTTCCATCAATGGAGGACAACTGGTTAGTCAGCTGTTTTATCTGTGTTTCCAAACCCGAGAGGGGATTTTGTAGCTGGGCTTCTGAGAATCTTTGGACATTTCCTAATTTCTCATCCAATAACTTCTCAATTACCCCCAGACTGGTTTTGATCTCTGCCTTCAACTGCTCTTCCATCTTCTTTTCTAAAACTAAGGAAGAGAATAATAAAAAAATGAGTTTCTTTCAATTAATTACAGATGTGTGTTAAAGAATCATAGAATATCAGGGTTGGAAGGGACCTTAGAAGGTCATCTAGTCTAACCCCCTGCTCAAAGCAGGAACAATCCCCAATTTTTGCCCCAGATCCCTAAATGGCCCCCTCAAGGATTGAACTCACAACCCTGGGTTTAGCAGGCTAATGCTCAAACCACTGAGCTAGGTTAATTTTTTCACTGAGCTGGGAAGGAGAATAACCCAGCGCTCTTATGAACAACATGGTATTGAAGGCAGTCTCTTTTCATTTGTGAAAAATGTAGTTCATCACATCTCCTGCCCATGTGAGCTGGTAAGAGAAAATTCATGCAATGCATTCCAAATTATTTGTTGGATATATGGGGGATAGAAGCCTCCAAAAATGGATTTTATCAGCTATTCGCTTAACTAAAGTCATAGTTGAACCCTTAACAAAGTATATCCTTCTCCATAACATTATTTAGTCTGAGAAATTAACAAACACAAGTGCACATCTGAAAACGAAGATTTAGAAAGAATCTGACTCTCAAAAGATGACCTTTCAGGAGTGGAGCTGGGTAAAATTATGATTTCCAAATCATTTATCTGAATAAAAAACAAACTGTTTCATTTGAAAATTCATGACGAATTTGGTGAATAGTTTCAGCCAAAATGAAAATGTGAAATTGTTCAGAAAGGGTGAATACAATTCGTCTTGGCATTTCCAAAATAATTAATAGAGCATGAGGCCAGAAGGAACCATTGTGATCACCTAATCTGATCTTCTGTCTCACACAGGCAGTAGATGGTCCAAAAATAGTTCCTGCTTGAACTGAAGCAGAAATTTAAAACAAAAAAAAAAATCCAATCTTGATTTTAAATGGCCAGTGATAAAGAATCCACTATCACCCTTGGTAAATTGTTCTGGTGGTTAATTATCCTCACTGTTAAAGATGTAAGCCTTATTACCATTATGAATTTCTCTAGATTAATCTTCCAGCCACTGCATCTAGGTATACCTTTGTCTGCTAGACTCAAGAGTTCATCATCAAATATTTGTTTTCCATGTAGGGACTTATATAATGTGATCAAGTCACCCCTTAACCTTCTTTTTGTTCACCTAAATATATAGCTTTAATGAGCTCTAGCACTAGAAGGCATATTTTCTCATCCTTTGATCATTCTCATGACTCTTCTCTGAACCCTCTCCAATATATCAACATCCTTCTTGAATTGTGGGCACCAGAAATGGACCCAGGATTCCAGCAGTGATCACACAATCGTCACATTCAGAGGTAAAATAACCTCTCTACTACGACTTGAGATTCCCGGTTTATGCATCCAAAGATCACATTAGCCATTTTGGCCACAGCCTCACAATAGGGGATTATGCTCCCTGATTATTCACCATGACCCCCAAATATTTTTCAGACTCCCCCATCATGTACGGATGGCCCACATTCTTTGTCCTAGATGTATGCATTTACATTTAGCCAGATTAAAACACATACAGTTTCCTTCTGCCCAATTTACCAAGTGATCCAGATTGCTTTATATTAATCACCTGATCAATTTTTGTCTACTCTGCAAACATTATCAGTGATGTTTTTAATATCTTCCTCCAGGTCATTGATTAAAAAAAACTTAAATAGTGTGGGGACTAGGACCAATCCTTCTCTGACCATATTACAAAAACACCTACCAAATGATAATTCCCTATTTACAATTACTTTTTGAGACCTATCATTTAGCCAGTTATTAATAATTTAATGTGTGCCATGTTAACTGTATGTCATTCTAGTTTCTCAATCAAAGTGTTATGCAGTTCCAGAAGTCTAAGTATATAACATCAACCTTCATCAACCAAATTGGTAATCTCATCAAAAAGATATCAAGTTTCACAGGATTTATTTTCCATATACCAATGTAGATTGGCTTTAATTATATTATCATCCTTTAATTCTTTATTAATTGAGTCTTGTAGCAGCTGTTCCATTATTTTGCTTGTGCTCAATCTCAGACAGACAGGCTCATAATTACCTGGGTCATATCATTTACCCTTTTTAAATATTAGCAGAACACTGGCTTTCTTCCAGTCTTCTGGAACTTCCGTAGTGTTCCAAGGCTTATTGAAACTCAACATGAATGGTTGATCAAGCTCCTCAGTAAGCTCTTTAAAAAATTTTGGATGCCAGTTATCAGGACCTGCTGAGTTTGAAATGTCTAACTTTAGTATCTCCTGTAATAGAAACAGAGAGCCTGAGAAATGAGGCCTTGTATCAGAGGCCCGGTATGAGGCCTGAGGCCTGAACTAAAGTAATGGTCAAACCTTGCTAATATAAAACAAAGTTAGCAAGAGAGGCTGTGAGCAGAAGACAGTCCCTGTTATAAAATGTGCCTGCTTGCAGTTCACAGAACCTGGCAAGAATAGGACTGGTACTGAAAACCACACACATTCCTGAGACGTACTAGGCATGGTACACTCATGCAAACCCATTCCAGAAGGGTGGTACCAGAACACCCCAACATAAGATTATGGTGTAAACACACTCCCCAAAGGGATATAAGGATACACTGACCCCCTCTTAAAGATAAGGTCACATGACAGCGTGATGCATAGAGATGTTTTGATCGAACCAACATGTATAGGTTAAAGGGAGGTAACTGGTATGTCAGAGAGGAAATACATAACTTGTTTGTAGTGGTGTATAAAGAGGGTCTCAGAGGGAGTGTCTTTGGCTGGCCTCAGGGCAGTGGAAAGTCCTGCCACTGACTGATCTGCTCCATTCTTACAGGCATACATGTATTAGTGATCCATTTGAGTCTGCGGGATACTAGTACCATGCTTTGTCGATAATAAACCTGGACGGGTGCCTGCGCTACTGAAACGGGTCTGTGTTTATTGGAAACTTAGAGTGTCGTCAGATGTTAGCTGTGAGTGTGTGTTCTCTCTGCATGCTGCTCTGGCTCTGGCCAGTTAGCCTGTACGGTAGGCTCACTCTTTCTCCTATATCTGCTGTTGAACATCATCCTGATGTACTAATGGAACGGGAAGTGTTTCATCATGAACACATCATCCTGCCTTTTCCCAGATACAGAACAGAGATATTGTTTGAACACATCTGCCCTTCTGCATTATTATTGACAGTTCTTCCATTTGCATCTAGTATATGCAAATAATATAGTTAGGATTCATTTTGGTCTTAATATTTAAATCTATGTCAATAAGATCAGAAGCACCACTGCATTCTACCTCTTCAATTTTTGTATAGGATTATGCATAATTAGAAGTGACAGAAAGGTGTATCACAGACCAGATAGCTAAGGCTGAGGGACTATGTTTGTGGCTTCTGCTTTCAGATCCCTGCTCCTGGAAAAGGACTGGGGATGCTTAGCATTCATGTTTATCGGGGGAGTACCAAATGGAGACATCAGCTCACAGAACTCCTCTGGGTGGAAATTCAATTGCATCTGGTCTTGTCACTGATGCAAAGAGCTCACAGTGATGAAAGGAAATTTTCTGAACCCCAAATAGCATTTTTGGGTCCATTTCTACAGAGGTTTTTTTTTAAGTCCAGTTCCACCCCATTAACTCTTAAGGGTTTGACCAAAAGGAAGAGAATCAATTAGTGATCCTTCTATAAGGAAGCAGTTCTGTTGCCCTAATCTGCAAAAGGTGCCAGACAGCCCCTACCATATACCTCAAAGTCAGCTGATTGAAGAAGGTTGTGGAGGGGAGAAATCTGTGTTTAGAAGACTGGGAAACTCTAAAGTGTAGCTCTTTCTGATGCTGTTTAGGATCCATCTGTGCAAGGTGGTCAGGAGTCACTAAGGAGTAAGCAATAGAAGCTGATCCCAGTCTTGGTGTTCCCCTTGGACCAGTTAAAGGGATAGTCATGCTGCTTACTTTGAAGGAGTGTTGAGAGGTATGGGACTCTCCTGTCAGATTTACATCAATGGATTTTTTCAACCTTTCTCCAAAACACTGGAAAGCTCTTCTATTTACTCTACAGGGAGACCTGAAAGCAACACCTGGACTTCCTATGGGCCCTTCCTGTATCGCTTGACAAGAGTGAGAAACTTCTTGGATGGTCGGTTTTAGCCATGACCTTATCCAAAGGCTCAATAAAAATATGGCTATTGGAGATCTTATTGCTTAGGGCTTCATCCCTCCCGTCTGGGGGAGACATGTACATGTGATAAAAGAGAGGACGGGGAAAGGCAGGAGTCCTGACCAGACAAAGGTGTTCTAGGAAGTGGCCCTAGAAAATACTGGACCAGAGCAACCTGGAGTTTAGGCCATGCTGCTGCCTCACAGTTTGGATCCCTGGGCTGGTAAATGTTCCCAAGGAAGGGAACAGCAACACCAATGATTTCACTTCAAGAGGTTGCATAGATACCTCTGCAGTGAGAGTAAAGAAATGTAGAATCCTGAAATAAGGGCTGTAATAGCCCCTGATGCAAGTGGAGATGGGGAGTCCTACTTTGAGGGGTGAAGGACTTGTTCAGCTTGAGAGGCCGAAAGAACCTTAGCCCTGCCAGAGTGTGAGGAAAGGATTTTTGATGATTATGTTGTTGTTGTTTGCTTGAATTCTTGTTTTGTTCTGGAAGGGGCGGACTTACATTTGGTGGAAGGGCAAACTCATTTTACCAGGACAAGGAAGACTGTCTACAAAGGAGAGAAATTGATGCACGGATGCTTCCGAAAGGCAGAAAGTTACTCCACACCCTTACATGTGGTGCTATCTGTGAGGGAGACTAGGGAAATACAAGCATAAGACACCTTGGTAAAGAGGCATAATTTTGCATAACTGCTGCCACTGTTTAACCAATGCACACATTTTAATGGTGAGAATTCAGTTACAAATATACCATATTCTGTTCTTGAAACTCAAAAATTATTTTTTCTGTGCCATGCACAGAGCTACTCAAGACAGTAACCCTTGTTGTCTTCTCCTATTGCAGGCCTCACAAGCTCTGGAGTAGTGGTTCTCAACCAGTTTACACGTACCCGTGGGGGTATGCAAAGGTCTTCCAGGATGTATATCAACTCATCTAGATATTTGCCTAGTTTTACAACAGGCTACATAAGAAGCACTAGTGAAGTCTGTACAAACTAAAATTTCATACAGACAATGACTTGTTTGTACTGTTTTATATACTGTACACTGAAATGTAAGTAAAATATTTGTATTCCAATTGATTTATTTCATAATTATATGGTAAAAAGGAGAAAGGAAGCAATCTTCAGTACTAGTGTGCTGTGACACTTTTGTATTTTTAGGACAGATTTTGTAAGCAAGTAGTTTTTAAGTGAGGTGAAACTTGGGGGCACACAGGACATATCAGACTCCTGAAACAGGTCACAGTAACCTAAAAAGATTGAGAGCCACTGCTCTACAGGCTGCAATACCTCCACAGCTTGTCCACACTGCAGCAAAAGCCTGAAACACTGTAATTTTGCAAAATGTTCAAAGCACAAGAATTGTTGTGATTAATTTGTGGTTGAAGTTCTGGGCCGGGCCAATAAGCAGTTTGAATACAAAAGACTAAGGGACTTGCAACAAGAGGAGCAGTGGCACAGGAGCCAGGAAACAGAGTTGACTTACAGAGGAGTTTGGGTGGGAGTTTGTCAGGGGAGTTTGGGGAAGGAGTGTGTGGTGTTCTGGTTTTAGTTATTGTTTTCCTTTTTCTTTAGTGACAGGAGCTTAGGTTGGAAGGCTATGACAGCTACAGTATGAGCAGGGGTAGTGACCCAAGGAAGGGAAGAGACAATGAAGATAGCTGGATGTGAAAGCTGCGGCATGTACGATATGCTGGAGCAGACACCTGAAAAGTATGAAGTACTGACTAAGAGAGTTGCTGAAACAGAAGATTCAAGGTTTGGGGATGGAGGTGGAAACTATGGTTGCCTTTTGAAGATGATTTGAGCAGATGGAGGGAAGGCAAGAGGAGACTGAAGGAAAAAAGTCAAAACTCGCAGAAGCAAGGTGGACTACATAACTCTGAGGGCAGACTGCTGGGTAGGGAAAGTGGGAAGTGGAAGCATGAAGGAGAAATAGAAATAGAACTGAGGAATAGGTTTGCTGAGTTAGACAATGAAGAAGGGGCACAGCAGGCAGTAACAGAAGGTGGGAGGGCAAAGAAGAAGAGTAGAGAATTCCCTCCCTCTCTCAAAAGATGTCCTTTCACTCCCTTCACTCTGGCAGTGTCACATACCACCACCTGTGAGGATTTTATTTTTCCTAAGCAATACTTATTCCTCCATTTTCTCAGCACCATTTCCTGTAACATAACATAAGCAAACCTGCATCCTCAGGACAAGGCTGATCTCAGTCATATACATGTAAGTTGACAGAGCAGGAAAAATGGCCTGCAAACAGCCCATAACCTCCCTTGGAGATAGGGATGGAAAATGACCAACCACTGAGAAAGAGAAAGGAAAGACCTCTGCAGAGACCTGTGGGAATATGGGGAGAATTGATCAAGAAGAGTCTCACAGGCAGGGAGAAGGTGCCGAGATCTATGTCCTGTGTTCTGGGATGATCCTTGACAACACGAGAGAGTTCATACAACTGAAAAGTTGAGAGGGTGGAAAAGAAGTGCCAGTGCTGGGACTGAGAAATAAGGAGCAGAGAAGGGACACTCTAGTGTTTGACACATGGGGTTCCCTAGGGTAATATCCCAAGCATCACAGGAGGAATAGCAAAGGGAAACATAGCTCCTCATTGCTGGAAGATTAGGGGAAAATGTACCAACTGCATAGGTCTGTGCTGTCTTTGCCACCTGTAAGAATGGAATGAGGATACAGATTATCAGAAAAAAGCAAAATTATCCCCCTCTCCCCAATTTCATATGGTAACATCCCGTATGTCCCAGTAGGATTAGCAAGGTGAAATAAGGCTATTGGTCAATGAGGGAGGAAGGAGAAATGCTTCAGCACAGACCCCTGAAGTTAGAGGACAAAATGCCTGAGCACAGCCACATGGGATGGAGGGGATTGAAATACCCCAGTGCTGAACACTGAGGATGCAGAGAAGAGATATTCCAGCAATAACTACTGTGGTCAAAGGGGGAATAGCCTCTCACGGGGGTGGAGTGAAGATGCCTCAGTCCTACCTACCCTGTGGGGCTGGAAGAGACGTCCCTACTGAGACTTGGAGGGAAAATACTCTAGTGCTGAGCAATGGGGGTGGTATAGTGGGGAGAACCCAGCACTGCCTTTCCAATGATCTTAAAAGGGGCCCTCCTTTCCCAGAATTTCGTAGAAGAGCTCAGCATTTCCCAGATCCTTTTATCTCTCCTGGTGTCTCTCCACACTGGGCTAGGAACCCCAGCTAGTGTCCAGAGAGCTAACACAACTGGTGTCCCAGAACAAATACTTTAGCATTGACCCAGGGGACAGGGAATGGAATTCATAGATTCAAAGATTCTAGGGCTGGAAGGGACCTCGAGAGGTCATCGAGTCCAGCCCCCTGCCCTCATGGCAGGACCAATTACTGTCTAGACCATCCCGGATAGACATTTATCTACCCTACTCTTAAATATCTCCAGAGATGGAGATTCCACAACCTCCCTGGGCAGTTTATTCCAGTGTTTAACCACCCTGACAGTTAGGAACTTTTTCCTAATGTCCAACCTAAACCTCCCTTGCTGCAGTTTAAGCCCATTGCTTCTTGTTCTATCCTTAGAGGCTAAGATGAACAAGTTTTCTCCCTCCTCCTTATGACACCCTTTTAGATACCTGAAGACCGCTATCATGTCATAGAATCATAGAATCTCAGGGTTGGAAGGGACCTCAGGAGGTCATCTAGTCCAACCCCCTGCTCAAAGCAGGACCAATCCCCAATTTTTGCCCCAGATCCCTAAGTGGCCCCCTCAAGGATTGAACTCACAACCCTGGGTTTAGCAGGCCAATGCTCAAACCACTGAGCTATCCCTCCCCCCCCGCAGTCTTCCTGTCAGTCTTCTCTTTTCCAAACTAAACAAACCCAATTCCTTCAGCCTTCCTTCATAGGTCATGTTCTCTAGACCCTTAATCATTCTTGTTGCTCTTCTCTGGACCCTCTCCAATTTCTCCACATCTTTCTTGAAATGCGGTGCCCAGAACTGGACACAATACTCCAGTTGAGGCCTAACCAGCGCAGAGTAGAGCGGAAGAATGACTTCTCGTGTCTTGCTCACAACACACCTGTTAATGCAGCCCAGAATCAAGTTTCCTTTTTTTGCAACAGCATCACACTGTTGACTCATATTTAGCTTGTGGTCCACTATAACCCCTAGATCCCTTTCTGCCGTACTCCTTCCTAGACAGTCTCCTCCCATTCTGTATGTGTGAGATATGTAACTTAAGGTTATATGCTCCAGAATACTTACCTAGGTTCTCAGAATTTCTTTTCTGGCCTTGGCCCATGCCATCCGGAACATCTCTGTCATGTCCTTTTTCTTCACCTGAAAGAAAAAAAATATCTTTACTCCATTTTTAATCTTCATCGTCTCTATGAATCACTGATCTTAACAGAACAAAGATCTTCTTTACAGACTGTTCTAGCTGCTTTAATTCCCACTGTAATTGATGGGAGCTGCAGCTTCTCAGAACCTCTCTCATCAGGCTGAAAGATTTTCACTGTTGGGCGATTGCTCTGTTTTAAAATCTAGTCCCTGCACTCCAGCTACAGTAATGTGAGGCTCTATTCTGTCCTTAATGAAAGTGCATTTGACTCTTGAATTCAGTGACAGAAAGACTGGGATCATTTTGAAATATTATTGGATGCCGGGGACTGTAGGATGATGTTTTACAAATATTCACTATTGACCTCCCAGAGTCCCATCTCGCCTTCTTTCACCGCAAGAGGAAAGAAGGAATTATGCAAGGTGAGTGATGAATTAGAATTAACTCAGAAATAATGGCCTCCTTTTTCCTCTTATCCCCACTGGGTATGTCTACACTGCAATGTAAGCCTGGCACAGACCCAGGCTCAAGTTCTGAGTCCCGTTCTGTCTACACACAAATAACTTTGGCTCAGAACCAGGGTCCTAGGACCTTGTTAGGGTGGAGGGCCTAAGCCCAAGTCAATCCAGGACCCAGATTTCAAGCTCCATTGTTCTGCTGTGTAGATGTAGCCCTGCTGGACTTGCTTCTGGAAATCCACCAAAACTATCCCAGAATCCTATGGGATGAGTTTCTGTTTTTTCTCCCAAGAATCACCAATTGACTCCAGAGAAAAATGAAAGTAATCCCTTTCAGCAGCTCAGCATTTAACCCTTCCATTTTATTCTGACCGCCAATGAGCAAACACAGCTTCAAATGGCTTTCTGCATTTGCAACGGATACTGACCAGAAGAAGTCCTTAAAGCGTATGCTGTATCATGGTCGTGGGAGCATAGCCAGATTTTGGTTTATGTCTGGTGCGAGGCCATCAAAACAGTTGTTTTAGTAAGAGCACCAGGAATGACCACTCACAGGCGCAAATAGCAAAGAAGCTTGTGGTGCTGGAAATTTACAGCACTGGCAACTGCTGCAGTGAGCGGATTAAGAAACTCAAGACATAGTACTGGAAAACCAGAGACCAGAACCACACCTCTCTGACATGGTGCCCATGCACAGAGCTACTGAAGACAGTAACCTTTGTTGTCTTCTGAACCTCTGGTCTGAAGCATATGTCTTACAATGTATTGAAGTTCAATTACAAAAATAAAATTTTCTGTCCTTGAAACTCCAAAATTATTTTTTCTGTGCCACACACAGAGCTACTGAAGACAGTAAACCTTGTCTTCTCGTATTGCAGGCGTCTCAACCTCTGGAGCAGTGATTTTCAACCAGGCTCCATGTACTCCTGGAGATACACAGAGGTCTTGTAGGGCACTGGTTTTCAAACTTTTTTTCTGGCAACCCAGTTGAAAATTGTTGATGCCCGTGACCCAACGGAGCAGGGGATGAGGGGTTTAGGGTGTGGGAGGGGCTCAGGGCTGGGGCAGAGGTGAGGTTAGATGATCACGGTGATCCCTTCTGGCCTTGGAATCTATGAACTATTTATCCTTCATTTCTGATTCTGGACAAACAGTATTCTCCCAGTCTGAATAGATCACAAAGTGTCTCATACTAAATCCTTTGCTTATAATAAATGAAAGGGGCAGAGTGATGGGCAGCACTGGGATGGAACGGTAACAGGACATGGAAGATGGAGGTCAAAATAAGTCTCATTGCAGCCATTACTGTGGAGGCACAACCACCACCTCCATATTAGAAAGCTTCCTATTTTCACTGGCAGAAATGGAATGCATTGATTCCATACACTGAACTCCCTCCACAGCTACAGACAAACATGATCGCCAATACTTGCCAAGCTCAAAAGAGGTTGTTTTCCTCTCTCCTGAGGTGTATTGGTTTTTTTCATCTTTGCCACCTGTAAGAATGGAATGAGGATACAGATTATCAGAAAAAAGCAAAATTATCCCCCTCTCCCCAATTTCATATGGTAACATCCCGTATGTCCCAGTAGGATTAGCAAGGGGAAATACAGCTATTGGTCAATGAGGGAGGAAGGGGAAATGCTTCAGCACAGACCCCTGAAGTTAGAGGAGAAAATGCCTGAGCACAGCTGCATGGGATGGAGGACACTGAAACACTCCAGTGCTGAACACTGAGGATGCAGAGAAGAGATATTCCAGCAATAACTACTGAGGTCAAAGGGCAAGAATACCCTCTCACTGGGATGGAGGGAAGAAGTCTATGTCCTACCCTCTGGGGCCAGGAGAGACATCACAACTGAAACATGGGGTGGGGGGAAATACTCTAGCACTGAGCAAAGGGGATGGTGTAGTGGGAAGAACCCAGCACTGCCCTTCCAACTATCTTAAATAGGGCCCGCCTCTCACAGCATCTTCTGGAAGAGCTCTGCAGTTACCAGGGCCTTTTCTCTTTCCTAGTGTCTCTCAAAACTGGGGTCTCCCAAAGGGGAAGGGGCAATACCCCATCACTCTCCCATGAGCAAATACTTCAGCATTGACCCAAGGGGCAGGGAGCGGGACATGTAACATAAGGAAATATGCTCCACGACACTTACCTGCTCCCTCAAAAAGATAAACCCGCTCTGCAACCAAGCCCTTGCACACATTTGTGTCCTGTTGTTTATCTTCACATGAAAGAAAAGAATTCTCTTTACTCCATTTTTAATTTTTATTCTCTGTATCAATTACTGAGTCTAACAGAACAATGGCCTGCTTTTCACACTGGTTTACCTGACATAGTTCCCACTGAAATCAATGGGAGCTGCAGATTCTCAGTACCTTTGTCATCAGGCTGAAAGCTTTTATATGTCAGGCTATTGCTCTGTTTGAAAAGCTGTTCCCTGCACACCACCTACTGTAATGTGAGGCTTTAATCAGTCCCAAATGAAGGTGCCCTTCAATTCAGGCCCTTTAATTCAGTAAGAGCAGAACTGGAACCACTATGAGGTATTATCGGATGCAGAGAACTGCAGGATGGCATGATCTTTTACAGATATTCAACACTAACTTCCCAGAGTCCCATCTCTCCTTTCTCTGAAAGAGGAAAGAAGGAATTCTGCAAGGTGAGTGATGAGTATCCTAAGAATTAATGGCCTCCTTTTCCTCTCACCCCTACTGGGTGTGTCTACACTACAATGTAAGCCTGGTTCTCAGAGTCAGTCTCAAGTTATTAACCCCTTCTACTACACACACATCTCTCAAATTTTGGCTTGGACCCAGGTCCTAGGACCCCACAAAGGTGGTGGGACCACGCTTGAGTCAAGCCAGGACCCCAGGTTCAAGCCCTATTGTTTTAGATCATAAACAGAACCCCCACAGGACTCAGGACCTGGAAGTCTACCAAAGCAATCCCACAGTTCTATGCAGCACTTCCTTTCTCCTCACTCCCCAAAATGGTCAACTGACTCCAGGGGAAAAGGAAGCAACCCCCTTGTTTTAGTACAGCTGGTTAGCATACCGGGAATGACCATGCATGTCAGCAAATAGTGAAGAAGATGGTGGTTCTAGAAATTTACTGGATTGACAACCAGTGCAGGAAGCAGATTTATGAGCTCAAGACTGAACACTAAAAAAACAGGTACCGGAACTGCACCTTTGGCAATTTGCTAACAGCATACCCATATTATTATGAGTTTGGCAAGGTGCAGGGGACAGCACTGAGCATTGAGCAACCAGCAGTGCACAATGACCTGGTCAGCCAGAGTGGTGACCCGATGGCCCCAGAACCCAGTATGGGAACTCATGGGGGCGAGCAGCAGGCACTGAATGGGGCACATTAAGTTGCTGATGAAACTGGTCTCAGAGGAGACTTTGAGACAGGAGAGGTTGCAGAAGCACATCCTGGGGCCATTCTCAGAGAAGCCTTTTGATGCCCATCCCCAGCAGAACAGCCTGCCACGGAACCAGTGACAAAAACAGAAGAGGGAGAAGATATCCCAGAGCCTCATAAATTTCTAGCTCCATTTTCTTTTTATTAATATAACAATGGGAGGACTTTCTCTATGAACCAATTCAAAAAAATATTTCGAGACGGAGCTAACAGCATGGTTCCATTAATGGCAGATTTCATGCCAGTGCCATGGCTTCCTCCCAGCCCCTCCCTAACGCCATGTAGAACTCAAAAGAGAGACCAGGAAACAAAAACAGTAAAACAAGCATGTAAAATTGATTTTTTATTGGGCAGATGCACATTTTTGCTAGTACATTCCGGTTCATTAAAATAAGCTCCTTACATTGCCTTCAGTCCAAAGGTGTTAACAAACTGCCTGAGAAAAGTGAACTGTGTAGGAGGAGAGGAAGAGGTTTAAATGTAGTCCGAGTCAGATAAATTGTAGTCCAGCCATTCCATGCGTAATGAATTCTTTAGTCCTAAATATGACCAGCGGGGGCGGAGTGAATAAACTCCAGAAATTTGCCCAGAATGAAGGAGTCTGGCACTGGAGTTGTGTGTGTTTGCAGGTATCTCTAACAGTCTGTATCAGAAGCTGTGGGGAGGCACTAAGCCATGCAGACACTAACACAGCCTGCTGTTGATTTCCTTATGAATAAGGCTCATATTATGTCGCAAATGTCACAGAACTCATGGAATCCATGACTTCCAGAGACCTCTGTGACATTTTCTGTTTCGGTGGCAGGGCTAAAGTTGTCAGTCGGTGGGGGACCCCCACAGGTCCCAGGCACCACGAGGACCCCGCAGGTCCTGGCTGCCAGGGCAGCCCTGGGGCTCCCAGCAATTGTGGGCCACAGAGCTCCAAGCCACTGTGGATGGAAGAGGCCCCCACAGCTCTGAGCAGCTGCAGATGGCGGCCAGGACCCCTGCACTCTCAACCAGCCTTGGCAGTTGGGGGCCCCAGAGCCACAGCAGTGGTGGGTGCTGAACCCCCCAATTTTGTTACATTTATATTTAGTAAAAGTCAGGGACAGGTGACTTGTTGTTTATTGCCCATGACCAGTCCATGACATTTACTAAAAGTAACCTTGACAAAATCTGAACCTTACTCATGAATTCTGTCCCACGCTTGAGTGCTGATAGCTGCATTTTTTTCTGTAGCAGGAACTCCAGATAGGTAGTCACACTTCGAGGAAGGGCATATTTGTCAGAGCCACATCACCAGCCCACTCCACTTGCATATGTGCTCAGTCATCATGCTTGAATACTTTGCTGGTGTACATGGCTGGTTTCCCACCAGCAGCTTAGAATAAAATCTCTCTTTGCCAGCCAGGCACCACAAGAACTGCTAAGTACATCATAGAATCATAGAATCATAGAATCTCAGGGTTGGAAGGGACCTCAGGAGGTCATCTAGTCCAACCCCCTGCTCAAAGCAGGACCAAACCCAATTAGATCATCCCAGCCAGGGCTTTGTCAAGCCTGACCTTAAAAACATCTAAGGAAGGAGATTCCACCACCTCCCTAGGTAACCCATTCCAGTGCTTCACCACCCTACTAGTGAAAAAGGTTTTCCTACTATCCAACCTAAACCTCCCCCTCTGCAACTTGAGACCATTACTCCTTGTTCTGGCATCTTCTACCACTGAGAACAGTCTAGATCCATCCTCTTTGGAACCCCCTTTTAGGTAGTTGAAAGCAGCTATCAAATCCCCCCTCATTCTTCTCTTCTGCAGGCTAAACAATCCCAGTTCCCTCAGCCTCTCCTCATAAGTCATGTGCTCGAGCCCCCTAATCATTTTTGTTGCCCTCCGTTGGACTCTTTCCAATTTATCCACATCCTTCTTGTAGTGTGGGGCCCAAAACTGGACACAGTACTCCAAATGAGGCCTCACCAGTGCCGAATAGAGGGGAATAATCACGTCCCTCGATCTGCTGGAAATGCCCCTACTTATACAGCCCAAAATGCCGCTAGCCTTCTTGGCAACAAGGGCACACTGTTGACTCATATTCAGCTTTTCGTCCACCGTAACCCCTAGGTCCTTTTCTGCAGAACTGCTGCCCAGCCATTCGGTCCCTAGTCTGCAGCAGTGCATGGGATTCTTCCGTCCTAAGTGCAGGACTCTGCACTTGTCCTTGTTGAACCTCATCAGATTTCTTTTGCCCCAATCCTCTAATTTGTCTAGGTCCCTCTGTATCCTATTCCTACCCTCCAGCGTATCAACCACTCCTCCCAGTTTAGTGTCATCTGCAAACTTGCTCCGGGTGCAGTCCACACCATCCTCCAGATCGTTAATGAAGATATTGAACATGTAGTCCACGTCTGTTAAAAGTAGTCTACATATTCCATGAGTGATTAAATCTTTTGTCTCCAATATGACCCGGGGGGGGGGGGCGGGATGGAATTTAGTCAAGAAATTTGTCAGGGTGGAAGGGGGTTGACACTAAAGTTCTGTGTGTTTGCATGCATTAGCTGATGGGGATGAGGGATGTCTAGCATAGTAGCCAGGGCTGGCAGCTGGCCTAGTGGCTGGACTCCGGGCAATAATCAGTTACCAGAGCCAGAGTCAAAACCAGAGGTCAGAAACTGGATACTGGAGTCGGATGGATTGAGCCGGAGTCCGGAGGCAGAAGCAGGGGTGAAAACCAAAGGTCAGTAACTGAGGTGAGTAGGATATCAGGCAAGGAAGGGTTCAAGTCAGGGATGGGACAGAGGCAAGGTTTTGTGCAAGGCATGAACAGCAAGAGCAAGGTAACAGAGGAGCAGGCACAATGGTGGGTATATGCATTGAGAATCCCGTGAGATGCTGCTCTTGCTGGCTTAAGAGCCAGCCTCCTGACTTCAGAAGCCAATCAGGTTGCATGGCTAATCAGGCAGCTGTTGCAGGCCAGCTGTACTGATGCGGAAACATGCTCTGCTGGCTGGAAACATGATCTGCTGCAGGCCCTGATTCATAGACTCATAGACTTTAAGGTCAGAAGGGACCATTATGATCATCTAGTCTGACCTCCTGCACAATGCACGCCACAGAATCTCACCCACCCACTCCTGGAATAATCCTCTCACCTATGTCTCAGCTATTGAAGTCCTCAAATCATGGTTTAAAGACTTCAAGATGCAGAGAATCCTCCAGTAAGTGACCCGTGCCCCATGCTGCAGAGGAAGGCAAAAAAACTCCAGGGCCTCTGCCAATCTACCCTGGAGGAAAATTCCTTCCCGACCCCAAATATTCCTGACTTCTTCCCTCTTCCCCTCCCCACCCAAGGTTGCTGTCTAGGGGCCTGGGGACCTGTCTTGTCAGGATAATCATTGTGGAAGGTATATATGAGGTCTGGGGCGTGGATGTGTTCTATGAGTTCCCACAAACATTCTCCTAAACCATAGTCATCCTGGACAATAAATTGTTGTAGTTTCCCCAGACCCAAGAAGAGTCTAGAATCTGCCAGACCACATCTTTTTGGTGCAGAATGGATATTGGCAGAGGAGGAGTAGCAGTATGGAGTGGGAAAGGGTTCTTGATTCATGGTTTTAAAGGGGATGCATGGAAGGTAGGGTAAATCTTGAGGGAATCTGGTAGCTTGAAGGTAACCAGATTAATTTGTTTGGTGATCCGGAAGGGACCCAGGTATTTGTGGTCCAGCTTTGCAGAGGGGCAACTTGATCACAGTTTCTGAGTGGACTTTGTCCCCTACACTGAAATCAAGTATTGATTAGAAGGACCATTCGGCATACCGTGTATAGGTGGCCTTGGTGACTTCTAACTGCCTCCAGAATTCCTGGTGTATCTGCTGCATGTGGGTTGCAAGCACAGTAAGAGTGGGCATCGAGGATTTTACTGGGATCTCTAGAGGAGCACGAGGATGAAAGCTCTTGTTAGTAAAGAAAGGAATCTACTTGGTGGGGACGTGCATGGCATTGTTGTATGTAAACTCAGCATAAGGAATCAGGGACAGCCACTCATCTTAGTGATAGTTCAGGAAGCAATGTATGCATTTCTGAAGGACCTGATTGACCCGCTTGGCCTGCCCATCATTGCTGTTGAGGTCAGGGTTTCAATACTCAGGGAGCATAGAAATTATCACCAGAAATGGAAGATAAATTGAGGTCCTTGTTCCGACACCACCCCTGAGAGCAAGCCATGGAGGCATAAGACATTACTCACAGATAGGTGGGCTGTCTCCTGAGAGGAGGGAAGGGCTTCATATGGTAAAAATAGTGCCATCTTGGTTAAGTGGTCATCCACCACTAGAATGGTAATGTGGCCTTGGGAAGGTGATAATTTCACAATAAAGTCTATGGGAACGATGGCCCAAGGCTGAGGTGGAGTAGGTAAGGGCTGGAGGAATTCCAATGGCCTTGAGAGGGTCTCGGACGGGATGAAAAAGTCAGAGGACTCTATGTAGGACACAACTTAGGTGCATACAGGAGACCACAAAAAGTTCCTAGACACCAGGTCTTGAGTATTGGAACAGCCAAAGTGTTCCAAAGTGCTAAGGAAGTGTCATGGTAGAGTTATAGGACTCAAAGCCTGGTGGACCCTTTGGACACACAGAAACATCCCTTGTGGTATTGGATCCCTTCCTGGAGTGCAAAGCCTGTGCAGTCTGGTCCTGGTCGTGGTCTAAGTTGTAACGAGTTTGGATGGGAAAACAACTGCTAGATAAGTGACAGCAGATGGAGGGTAACAGGTCAGATGTAATGGTAACAGAGATAAAGTTCAAGGGTTTGAGTATCATGGAAGTAGTCTCCTCAAATGATTTGTAGTACTCGTCCTTTTGTTATAATGCATTTGCCTTTACGTTCCTTGTCCCTAGCCAGTAGGAGTCCACAAAGTCAAACTGCGCAGAGGAAACCAGAGTTTTTAATTATTGAAAATTTTTATGGTCAGGAGTTGGACGAGGAATCTAGCACCCTCCAGAAGATGATGCCATTCTTAAAAAAGCTGCTTTGATAGCCAGCAGCTCCTTGTCCAGGACATCATAGTTTACCTCAGAGGGAATGAGTTTTCATGAGAAAAAGGCATTTGGGTGAAGCTGATCATTTGAAGCAGCAGGTTGGGAAAGGCCTGCCCCTGGTGCAAATTTTGAAGCATCTGCCTTACTGCTAGCTGTCTGGCGGTGTGTGGGTGAATTGGGATGGTGGCGGAGATGAACTTCTGTTTGAAATTATCAAAGGCTGCCTGTGCTTCTGGGGACCATGAAAACTAGGATCCCTTTCACAGCAAGATTGTCAGAGGGCTGGAAAAGGAAGAGAATCCTGGAATAGGTAGTCTATAAAAATTAGCAAAACCCAAGAAATGTTTGATGCCATGGGAAGGTTCATATCCAACCCCTGAGAGGAGATGAAATATCCAAGGAATTCAAGGGTATCCGGATCAAAGTCTCATTTTTCCTGATTGGCATATAAATGATTCTAACAGTCTTTCAAGAACACTACACACATGCTAGTCGTGAAGACCCGGGTCTTCAGAGAAAATTAAAATGTCATCAAGGTAGATGATGACAAAGTGTTCCAGCAGATCTTGGAATATATCATTCATAGTGTTGAAATATCACTGGAACATTTCACAGTCCAAAGGGCATAACTAGATAATCATAATAGCCATATCTAGCACAAAAGGCAGTCCTCCACTTGTCTCCCACTCACCGCCAGGATATAGACCCCATGCACATCTAAGTGTGTGAAAACACAGGCTGTGCAGTGCTGCTCTATGAAGGGAAGTGGGTAGTGGTTTCATATGGTCATCTTGTCTAGGGCCCAACAGTCAATACGTCGCCACAAGGAGCCATCTTTCTTCTTCATGAAAAATATTGGATCACTGGATGAGGATGTGGATGGGAGAATGAAACCCTTCTAAGGGTTCTTCTCCAAGTACAGGAGGAGAACCTGATTTTTTGATTTGGAGAGGGCACATATATATCCAACCAAATCGGATCTCTGCTTTGGGCTGGATATCAATTGGGGAATCATAAATCTGATGTGGGATCAGGATGTGCACCCTCCCCTTGTCAAAATCATGAGAAAAATCACAGTACTTGTGAAAACAACAAGAAGTCCTTGTGGCACCTTAGAGACTAACCAATTTATTTGGGCATAAGCTTTCGTGGGCTAGAACCCACTTCATCAGATGCATGGAAGGGACAATATAGGAGCAGGTATAAATACATGAAAAGATGGGAGTTGCCTTTCCAAGTATGAGGTCATTCTAACAATTGACAGCAGGATACCAAGGGAGGAAAAATAACTTTTGAAGTGGTAATGAGAGTGGCCCATTTCAGACAGTTGACAAGAAGATGTGAGTAACAGTAGGGGGAAATTAGTACTGCGGAAATTAGGTTTAGGTTTTGTAATGACCCAACCACTCCCAGTCTTTATTCAGGCCTAATCTGATGGTGTCCAGTTTGCAAATTAATTCAAGTTCTGCAGTTTCACATTGGAATCTGTTTTTGAAGTTTTTTGTTGTTGTTGAAGTATTGCCACTTTTAGGTTTGTTATTGAGTGACCAGGGAGATTGAAGTGTTCTCCTACTGTTTTTTGAATGTTATGATTCCTGATGTCAGATTTCTGTCCATTTATTCTTTTGAGTAGAGACTGTCCAGTTTGGCCAATGTACATGGCAGAGGGGCATTGCTGGCACATGATGGCATATATCAAATTGGTAGATGTGCAGGTGAATGAGCCCCTGATGGTGTGGCTGATGTGGTTAGGTCCTATGATGGTGTCCGTTGAATAGATATGTGGACAGAGTTGGCACCGGGGTTTGCTGCAGGGTTTGGTTCCTGGGTTAGTGTTTTTGTTGTGTGGTGTGTAGTTGGTGAGTATTTGCTTCAAGTTGGGGGGGCTGTCTGTAAGCAAGGATTTTAAGCCCCCCAACCTGAAGCAAAAGTTAAGTTCATGAAGTTCTCTGAGGCTTGTGAGTCAACTAGGGCCTCTGGGGGACCTCAGAGTTTACTTGTAGTCAAATTAATCTGTTGCTGCTTCAGAAACTGACTCAAACAGAACATGCTGTTCTGACTGTGGCTTGTGGGTGCTGGGAACTGCCAGAGAGGGAGGAAGAATAGTTTGGCCTGGGCCCCTCCCTAAGGGCTGGGAACCTTCCATCTCCCAACCTCAGTTCCACCCAATTCTTCCCTGGACACATCAAGGCAATATGGCCGGGTCCCCCATAATAAAGGCACAAGCCTAGAACCTGGCAGTGGTTTTCTCCAAGTAACAATGGTTTGGGCGAATCTGGTCTGCCTGCATAAGCCCTAATGCTGGAGAAGACCTGTCTGCTTGGGGCATCAGAGGCCCGGGAAATGGTGGCTTCCAGAACATCAAGGCATGCTCACGACGTCACTCTGCAAGGCAATCGACTCTGATGCACAATTCATTCAGGCTGTCCAAACTGGGTGTAGGCTCCATCCAAAGAAGCTTGCCTTCATCTCCTCATTTAACCCCAGACAGAAATGGTGGTACCATGCTGCCTCATTGTATATAGTGTCAGAAGCCAAACAATGAAATTCAACAGCGTACTTGGCTACAGGCCGGCCCCCTGCTTTAAATCCAATCAGACCGAATGGCTAATCAGGCAGCTGTTGCAGGCCAGCTATACTGATGAGGCTGCCTGGAGACTAGCTCTGCTGCAGACCTTGATTCTTCACAGCATGCATGCCTATCAGGCTGTATCAGAAGCCGTGGGGAGGCATTAAGCCATTCAGACACTAAAACAGCATCCTGTTGATTCCCTTATTATTTCCGATGCAATCCTGGGTGCTGATAGCTGCAATTTTTTCCTGTAGCAAGAACTCCAGACAGATAGCTACTCTTCAGGGAAGGGCATATTATATAGGTCCACCTAAGTAGCCCACTCCACTCATAGATGTGCTACTCAGTAACCAAGTGTGAATGTTTTGGTTGCAAATGTGGCTGGTTTTCCACTGGCAGCTTGAAACAAACCTCTCTTTTCAAGACAGGCACCACAAGAACTGCTTTGTGCTCCAAAATGTGGAATGCCTGAAATGACAGAGAAGGCTGATATAGCACAGTACAGCCACTTATCTCCCCATTTGTTTGGAAAAACAAGTTGAGATTTTGAACTTGCCATTCTCTCAGCATTTCTTTCACTGCAATTCACATGGCTGTGTAAAGGGCGTTTCTGTGGTCTGAAGCATCTCTCTCACAATGTATTTAAGTCCAGTTACAAAAATAACATTTTCTGTTGTTGAAACTCCAAAAATATTTTTGCTGTGTTCTTCACAGAGGTACTGAAAACAGCAACCCTCTTTGCCTTTTCGTATTCCAGGGCCCTCAACCTCTAAAGGCTTCAATACATACACAGCTTGTTCACACTGCAGAAGAAGCCTAAGTAACTGTATGTTTGCTGACCATTCACAGAGGAAGCATTTTTGTGATTAATTTGTTGTTGAAGTTCTGGGCAGGGTCAACAAGCAGATGCAGTACCAAAGGCTAAGGGACTTGCATTAAGAGGGGCAGCATCACAAGAACAGTCAGAGCTGAAAACAGGGCAGTTTTAGTGGGAGTTTGTAAGGAAAGTTTGGGGAAAGGAGTGTGTGCAGTTCTGTTTTTTCGTATTTTCCTTTTTCTTTAGTGACAGGAGCTTAGTTGGGAAGGCTATGAGAACTTCTGAATCAGCAGGAGATAGTGAACCAAGGAGTGGAAGAGACAATGAAGATGACTAGATGTGGACACTGTGGCATGTACATTATGCTGGAGCGGGTACCTGAAAAGTGGTTAGTTTGTATGAAATTCCACCTGATAGAGCTGATGGAAGGGAAAATCCAAGGTTTGGAGATGGAGGTGGGAACTATGACTGAATTTCAAAGGGGATTTGAGTAGATGGAGGAAAGGTGAGAGGAGGTGGAAGGGAAAAGTCAGGACTCATAGATGGATGCTGGACTAGAGAACTCTAAGGTCAGACTGCTGGGTGAGGAAAGTGGCCAGGGGAAGTAAGTGAATATGAAAACCAGGCAGAGGAAAAGACCATCCAGAGAAGAAGAGCTAGAGCTTAGGAACAGGTCTTCTGAGTTGGAAAATGTAGTAGAACAACAGGCTGTAACAGAAGGTGTTAGTGAAGAGAAGAGAATTCCCTCCCCCTCTCAAAAGGTAAACTTTCACTCCCTTGACTCCAGTAATGTCCCCATTGCACTAGTTTTCCCATCCTTCTAGTATATTTTAACTACACAGGAACTGAATTTCTAATATGAAAAACAATGCACGGAGGGGAATATTTTAGGCCTTCCTCATATTTCATCAAGACACCACCAAAGAAGGGTAAGATCCCATTTTTTATTTCTCATCTCCTCCTTAAAATGATGTCTTGGCACATACCATAGATTTAGAAGAGGAAAGAATCTCTGCTGTTCAGACAATGGGGATGGAGTTGTGGGGAGGACCCATCACCGCAACTGCAACTCATTTTAAATGGCAGTGGAAGGCCTCAGCCCCATGGATCCCTTCCCTCTCTGTTTTGTCAATAGGATCCCCAACACTTGCTGTGACTGGAAGATTTTCCTTTTACTTCTCCTGATGCTGGCTAATATTTAGGGAACCACATAGCTTTACAAAACTGCTGTCCCACAGTGTAGGCTGAAATGCTCCATCACGGTCCCATGGAGATACAGGAAACATTTCAGTGCTGACCCATATGGACTGTTTGGAGATGACAAAATGTAATAGATGGCAACATCTGTTCTAGCAAACTCACCTTAGCTATCAAAAATTATCATCAGATTTTTGACAGGAGTTGGGCCAGGTGGATTCTTCTGATTCTAGTAGTGTGTCATTCAAATACAAAGAATGCAGTTCACAGTATTTTTTTTTTATTCTCTATATGAATTACTGATAGTAAAATAACATATGTTTAGGTTTTAGTCACTGAACTCCCAAAGATGCCAGTGAAATTGATGGGAGATGCAGGTCAGAATATCAGTTCATGTCCACAAGTTTCAGTATTTTCAAAGGCAAGTTAGTGCATGTCCGCCAACATATTACGGAGTGAAATAAGAGTTATTTCTGAGGCTCAATCAAGCCCCCAAATGAAGTCAAAGAGAATTTAGCTATTGGCTTCATTGGTGTAGGATAGAGTCCAATATTAAATACAAGGATAGTACTTTGTCTTCTACGGAGTGTGAAAACGGCAAACACACACAGTGTTGAAGGAGGAGAAATAAACACATCTGTATGTATGAAAACACAGCAACTCTCACCTGCCTCCATCTGAAGCTGGTCCTGCCCTTCACGATGAGACACAGCAGCTGTTCCTGAAATGGAATAGAAAATTAATACTTATTTAATCTATTTACTACTAATACATTTCTTATAGATTTTAAGGCTAGAAGAAATCATAAGATCACATTACTACCAGTAGTTAGGATTTTATTTTTATTAAGCAATAATTATTCCTCCATTTTCTCAGCACCATTTCCTATAACCTGATGAATTGCACAGCATAAGTAAAGATGTCTCCCCAGGGGTAGGCTGATCTAAGTCATATCCATGTAGGTTGGGAGAGCAGGAAGAATGCCCCAAGAAATGCCCGTTCCAAAACTAATTATGCACTGTGCGAACAAGTATTTTTTTCCATTTTGAGTTCCCCATCTTTTGATTTTATTGAATGTCCCTTTGTTCTTGTGTCAGGGTTAGAGCTGAGTAATATTTTGGTTTACAAATAATTTATTTGCAGAAAAAGGAACAGTTCCAGGGCAGCCAAAAGCATTTGCAAATTCAGAATGAATTTGGTGAATAGTTTCATCCAAAACAAAAATGCAATGTTTTTCCAAAATGGAGAAAAAAGTTTGTGTTGGCATTTCCAAAATAGTTAATAGACTATAAGGCCAGAAGGGACCGTTGTGATCACTTACTCTAACCTCGTCTTTAACACAGCCCATAGAAGGACCTGAAAAAAATTCCTGCTTGAACTAAAGCATATATTTAAGAAACAAAAACAAAATATCCACTCTTGATTTTAAAATGGTCAGTGACGGACAATCCACCAGGGCACTTGGTAATTATTCCAATGGTTAATCACCCTCACTGTTAAAAATGTAAGCCTTATTTCTAGTCTGAATTGATCTAGCTTGATCTTCCAGCCATTCCACCATTTAATAGTTTTGTTTGCTAGACTAAAGAGCCCATTATAAAATATTTGTTCTGCCATGTAGGGTTTCATAGACTGTTATCAAGTCACCTCTTAACCTTCTCTTTGTTCAGCTAAATAGATAGCTTTAAGAACCTCAATCACTACAAGGCACATTTTCTATCCATTCAATCATTCGTGTGGCTCTTCTCTGAACTTGTCCAATTTATCAACATCTTTCTAGAACTGTTGACACCAGAAGTGGACACAATATTCATAAGAACATAAGAATGGTCATACTGGGTCAGACCAATGGTCCATCTAGTCCAGTATCCTGTTTTCTGACAGTGGCCAATGCCAGGTGCTTCTGAGGCAATGAACAGAATGGGAAATTATTAAGGTCCCATCCAACCCTGACATTCTATGATTCCATGAAGTGGTCCATCCCCTGTTGCCCATTCCCAGATTTTGGCATTCTAGCAGTAGTCACACCAATGCCAAATACAGAGGTTAAATAAACTGTCTACTCCTACTCGAGATTCCCTGTTTAAGCAACGAAAGATCACATTAGCCATTTTGGCCACAATCTCACACTGGGAGTTCATGTTTCCCTAATTATCTACCAAATCTTTTTTCAGACTCTTCCATCATTTATGAATGACCCACGTTCTTTGTCCTAGATATATGTACTTACATTTAGCCATAGTAAAACACATTGTTTTCTTGTTCCCAGCTTACCAGCTCTGTATCAATGTCCTGGCCAATTTGCTATTTACCACTCCCTCAATTTTTGTGTCCTCTGCAAATGTTATCAGTGATATTTTTATATCCTCCTCCAGGTTATTGATAAAAAAATGTTTAGTGTGGGGTCAAAGACCAATCCTTCTGGGACCCTATTAGAAACACATCCACCCAATGCAAATTCCCTATTTACAATTACATTTTGAAACCTATCATTCTAGTTTCTCAATCAAAGTATCACCTCAAATGCCTTACAGAAATCTAAGAATACTACATCAACACTATTATGTTTATCAACCAAATCTGTAATATCATCAAAAAGTGATACCAAATTGTACAGTATTTCTTTTCCATACACCCATGTAGATTGGCTTTCATTACATTACCCTCCTTTAATTCTTTATTCATTGAGTCTTCTACAAGCCATTACATTATATTTCCTGCGGTCAATCTCAGACAGACAGGCTTATAATTACCTGGGCATCCCATTTATTCTTTTTAAATATTAGCACAATATTAGCTTTCTTCACGTCTTCTAGAACAAAATGAATGGTTTAACAAGCTCCTCTGCCATCTCTTTTAAAACTCTTTGATGCAACTTATAAGGACCTGCTGATTTTAAAAGATCTAACTTTAACGTCTGCTGTTGAATATCACACATCATCCTGCCTTTTCCCAGATACAGAATCGAAACACTGATTGAACACGTCTGCCTTTTCTGCATTATTATCAACAATTCTTCCATTTCCATCTAGTAAAGGACCAATACTATAGTTAGGATTCTTTTTGGTCCTAATATATTTAGATCTTTGTCAATAAAATCAGAAGCGCCATTCCATTCTACCTCTTCCATTTTTGTATAGCCTTATGGGTACATTTTTAATAGTCAGAGTAATTAACCACTGGACAAATTTACCAAGGGTCATGGTGGATTCTCCATCACTGATGATTTTTAAATCAACATTTAAATATTTTTAAAAGATCTGTTCTACAATTTATTTTGGGGAAAGTTCTGTGTCCTGTATTATAAAGGAGGTCAGACTAGATAGTTACAATTGTCCCTTATGGCCTTGGAATCTATGAGCTATTTATCCTACATTTCTGATTCTGTACCAACTGAATTCTCCAAGTCTGAATAGGTCACAAAGGGGCACAGTGATAAGCAGCAATGGGGTGGAACGGTAACAGGATATGAAAGGGGGAGTACAAAAGAGGTTTCATGGCAGCCATTACTTTGTAGACACAACCACCACCTCCATAATGAAAAGCTTCCTCGTTTTACTGACAGAAAGGAGGTACAATGAATGAAAAAACTCAACTTCCGCCCCAACTACACACACAAAATCAAGATCCTCAGCACTTGCCATGGCCAAGAAAGGTTGTTTTCCTCTCTCCTAAGGTCGATTGGCTTTCTCCATCTTTTCTACCTGTAAGAATGGAACGAGGATGCAGATTATCAGAAAACAGAAAAACTGTTCTCCTCTCCCCAACTTGTCTCCCCTTCCAAGGCTGAGTCAGGGGCATAGGGTAAATACCCTATTACTGCCCATGAGAACTGGGATTGTACCCCAGCACCAGTGAGACAGGATATGGTTGAAGCTCTTTTGCTGGCTCAGAGTGATGTGTGGCGCTACACTAGTGCTGGCCAATAGGTTTTGAAGATGCAAACAGCCCATAACTTCTCATGGAGAATGGAATGGGATGAGACCAACCACTGTCCCACTGAGAAAGGGAGGGAGAGACCACTGCAAAGACCTGTGGGCATAGGGGGAGAAATGAGCAATAAGAGCCTCATGGGCATGCAGAAGGTGCAGACACCTCAGTCCTGTGCTCTGGAATGGAGCAGGGAGCAGCAAGGATCCATGATAACACAGGGAGAGGGATCACATAACTGAAGAGTTGAGATGGTGGAAAAGAAACCCCAGTGCTTACTCACAGAGGTAGAGTAAGGGGGGAGGGATAGCTCAGTGGTTTGAGCATTGGCCTGCTAAACCCAGGGTTGTGAGTTCAATCCTTGAGGGGGCCATTTGGGGATCTGGGGCAAAAATTGGGGATTGGTCCTGCTTTGAGCAGGGGGTTGGACTAGATGACCTACTAAGGTCCCTTCCAACCCTGATATTCTATGATAATAGAAGAGGCTCCAATTGTGAGAGATTAGGGGAAAATCCTGACACCCCTTCCAAAATTTGTTGACACCTTATCTCCCATATCCAAGTCTCTTCAAGATCTTTCCCCTCCCAGTCCCATAGAGACACTTTCCTCTCATTCCCATTATTGCCCAAGGACCCTCCCTTGACAGTCATTTAGGGAAACCCAACACTTTCCAGGGTTTTGAGATGTCTCTCTTCTCGTTTCTGGTCTTGCCCGATTTTCTTCTCTCCCTGTAAAAATGAAAAGGATTCAGAGGTGTGGGGGAAAAGTCCAGCTGGGCCTAAACCCCTTCTGTTTGCAGCTTAACCTATGCACTCTATACACATGTTAACGAGCTGTAACACAAGAGGCCTACAGGCCAGTATCCTGTAAGACTTGGCTTGAACTTGGCTTTGGTCAAGTTGGTAAGACTTGGCTTGGCTTGAGGGGGAGGTTTAGGTTGGATATTAGGAAAAACTTTTTCACTAGTAGGGTGGTGAAGCACTGGAATGGGTTACCTAGGGAGGTGGTGGAATCTCCTTCCTTAGATGTTTTTAAGGTCAGGCTTGACAAAGCCCTGGCTGGGATGATCTAATTGGGTTTGGTCCTGCTTTGAGCAGGGGGTTGGACTAGATGACCTCCTGAGGTCCCTTCCAACCCTGAGATTCTATGATTCTATGATTCTATGAACTATAACATTTATGCATACTCGGCTGTGGCAACTTGACCTAGATAATGGATTCGATCAGTGTCTAACTGATTAAGGAACAAGATGCCCCTTACATGCACCCTCCATCCTGCAAAAAGTCCCTAGCTAAAATGCTGCCAAGGCAAAACCGCATATCTCGATAACAATAAGGTACGTCAGCACTGTGCTACTTATGAAGCTCTTTTTATTCTCCTTATAAGGCTTTTTACTAATAATGCTTGAGTGATGGAAAATTACAAGTAAGAAAAACCTATCCGTTCAATGAGGATCACTGACCTATATCAGAGTGGTATTCTATGGGCAGGGCAGAGAGATCAGGCAGGCACCTGCATGTGGCCTTCTCTGTCTCTCTCCCTGCATGCTTGCATTCAATAAAGGCCTCAGACTGCTTGGACCAAAAAGAAGGTGTGGCTCGTTTTTCCACAACAGAGGTGATCATTCCCAGGGTACAAATCCCACTGAGAGTCAGCCCAGTTATCCATCAAAGAGAGGATATGGTGCAGTGGGGAAAACCCAGCACTGCACTTCCAACTATCTTAAATGGGGTCCTCCTTTCCCAGCATTCTGTGGAAGAGATCAGCCCTTTTATCTCTCCTGTTATCGGTCAACCCTGGCCCAGGAAACTCCACTATTATCCAGATGGGTAACAAAACTGGTCTCCCAAAGCGGAACAGTCAATACCCCATAACTCTCCCATGAGCAAATACTTCAGCATTGAGCCAGGGGGACACAGAGTGGGACATGTAACATAAGGAAATATGCTCCAGGACACTTACCTAGGCTCTCAAAATAGTCAATCAGCTTTGTGACCAGGTCTTTCATAGAATCATAGAATCTCAGGGTTGGAAGGGACCTCAGGAGGTCATCTAGTCCAACCCCCTGCTCAAAGCAGGACCAACCCCAACTAGATCATCCCAGCCAGGGCTTTCTCAAGCCTAACCTTAAAAACCTCTAAGGAAGGAGATTCCACCACCTCCCTAGGTAACCCATTCCAGTGCTTCACCACCCTACTAGTGAAAAAGCTTTTCCTAATAACCAACCTAAACCTCCCCCTCTGCAACTTGAGACCATTACTCCTTGTTCTGTCATCTTCTACCACTGAGAACAGTCTAGATCCAGCCTCTTTGGAACCCACTTTTAGGTAGCTGAAAGCAGCTATCAAATCCCCCCTCACTCTTCTCTTCTGCAGGCTAAACAATCCCAGTTCCCTCAGCCTCTCCTCATAAGTCATGTGCTCCAGCCCCCTAATCATTTTTATTGCCCTCCGTTGGACTCTTTCCAATTTATCCACATCCTTCTTGTAGTGTGGGTCTCAAAACTGGACACAGTACTCCAAATGAGGCCTCACCAGTGCCGAATAGAGGGGAATAATCACGTCCCTCGATCTGCTGGAAATGCCCCTACTTATACAGCCCAAAATGCCGTTAGCCTTCTTGGCAACAAGGGCACACTGTTGACTCATATACAGCTTTTCGTCCACTGTGACCCCTAGGTCCTTTTCTGCAGAACTGCTGCCCAGCCATTCGGTCCCCAGTCTGTAGCAGTGCATGGGATTCTTCTGTCCTAAGTGCAGGACTCTGCACTTGTCCTTGCTGAACCTCATCAGATTTCTTTTGGCCCAATCCTCTAATTTGTCTAGGTCCCTCTGTATCCTGTCCCTACCCTCCAGCGTATCAACCACTCCTCCCAATTTAGTGTCATCTGCAAACTTGCTAAGGGTGCAGTCCACATCATCCTCCAGATCGTTGATGAAGATATTCAACAAAACCGGCCCCAGCACCGACCCTTGGGGCACTCCACTTGATACCGGCTGCCAACTAGACAAGGAGCCATTGATCACTACCCATTGAGCATGACCATCCAGCCAGTTTTCTATCCACCTTACCGTCCATTCATCCAGCCCATACTTCTTTAACTTGCTGGCAAGAATACTGTGGGAGACTGTATCAAAAGCTTTGCTAAAGTCAAGAAATAGCACATCCACTGCTTTCCCCTCATCCACAGAGCCAGTTATCTCATCATAGAAGGCAATTAGGTTAGTCAGGCATGACTTGCCCTTGGTGAATCCATACTGACTGTTCCTGATCACTTTCCCCTCCTTTAAGTGGTTCAGAATTGATTCCTTGAGGACCTGTTCCATGACTTTTCCAGGGACTGAGGTGAGACTGACTGGCCTGTAGTTCCCCGGATCTTCCTTCTTCCCTTTTTGAAAGATGGGCACTACATTAGCTTTTTTCCAGTCATCCGGGACCTCCCCCGATTGCCATGATTTGTCAAAGATAATGGCCAATGGCTCTGCAATCACATCGGCCAACTCCTTTAGCACCCTCGGATGCAGTGCATCCGGCCCCATGGACTTGTGTTCGTCCAGCTTTTCTAAATAGTCCCGAACTACTTCTTTCTCCACAGAGGGCTGGTCACCTCCTCCCCATACTGTGCTGCGGAGTGCAGCCGCCTGGGTGCTGACCTTGTCTGTGAAGACAGAGGCAAAAAAAGCATTGAGTACACTAGCTTTCTCCACATCCTCTGTCACTAGGTTCCCTCCCTCATTCAGGAAGGGGCCCACACTTTCCTTGACTTTCTTCTTGTTGTTCACATACCTGAAGAAACCCTTCTTGTTACTTCTAACATCTCCGGCTAGCTGCAACTCCAAGTGTGATTTGGCCTTCCTAATTTCACTCCTGCATGTCTGAACAATATTTTTATACTCCTCCCTGGTCATTTGTCCAATCTTCCACTTCTTGTAAGCTGCTTTTTTGTGTTTAAGACGAGCAAGGATTTCACTGTTAAGCCAAGCTGGTCACCTGCCATATTTACTTTTCTTTCTACACATCGGGATGGTATGTTCCTGCAACATCAATAAGGATTCTTTAAAATACAGCCAGCTTTCCTCGACTCCTTTCCCCCTCATGTTATTCTTCCAGGGGACCTTGCCCATCAGTTCCCTGAGGGAGTCAAAGTCTGCTTTTCTGAAGTCCAGGCTCTGTATTCTTCTGCTCTCTTTTCTTCCTTGTGTCAGGATCCTGAACTCGACCATCTCATGGTCACTGCCTCCCAGGTTCCCATCCACTATTGCTTCCTCTACTATTTCCTCCCTGTTTGTGAGCAGCAGGTCAAGAAGAGCTTTTCCCCTGGTTGGTTCCTCCAGCAATTGCACCAGGAAATTGTCCCCTACACTTTCCAAAAACTTCCTGGATTGTCTGTGGACCGCTGTATTGTTCTCCCAGCAGATATCAGGGTGATTAAAGTCACCCATGAGAACCAGGGCCTGTGATCTAGTAACTTCTGTTAGTTGCTGGAAGAAAGCCTCGTCCACCTCATCCCCCTGGTCTGGTGGTCTGTAGCAGACTCCCACCACGACATTACCCTTGTTGCTCACACTTCTCAATTTAATCCAGAGACTCTCAGGTTTTTCTGCAGTTTCATACTGGAGCTCTGAGCAGTCATACTGCTCTCTTACATACAACACAACTCCCCCACCTTTTCTGCCCTGCCTATCCTTCCTGAACAGTTTATATCCATCCATGACAGTACTCCAATCATGTGAGTTATCCCACCAAGTCTCTGTTATTCCAATTACATCATAATTCCATGACTGTGCCACTCTTTTAAGTCATGTTGTTTTTCTTCACATGAAAGAAAATAATTCTCTTTACTCCATGTTTAATCTTCATTGTCTCTATGAATCAATGAGCTTAACAGAACAGTGACCTTTTTTTTCAGACTGGATTGGCTACGGTAGTTCCCACTGAAATCAATGGGAGCTGCAGCTTCTCAGCCCTGGTCTACACTACAAGTTTAGGTCGAATTTATTAGCGTTATTTCGATTGATCCGTGCACCCGTCCACACGACGAAGCCCTTAACATCGACTTCTAGGGCTCTTAAAATCGATCTTGCTACTCCACCCCCAACGAGGGGATTAGCGCTTAAAGCAATATTGCCGAATCGATGTAGGCTTAGTGAGGAAGCAATTCGACGGTATTGGCCTCCTGGATCTATCCCACAGTGCAACATTTGACCGCTCTGGACAGCAGTCTGAGCTCCAATGCTCCACCCATGTAGACAGGAAAAGCCCCGCAAACTTTTGAATTTCATTTCCTGTTTGGCCAGCGTGGTGAGCTGCAGGTGAGCGCAGATCTCATCAGCAGAGGTGACTATGATGGAGTCCCAGAACCGAAGACGAGCTCCAGCATGGACCGAGCGTGAGGTACGCGATCTGATCGCTGTATGGGGAGACGAAACCGTGCTAGCAGAGCTACGGTCCAAAAGAAGAAACGCCAATACATATGCCAAAGTCTCCAAGGGCATGCAGGACAGAGGCTACAACAGGGACGCGCAACAGTGCCGCGTGAAAATTAAGGAGCTCAGGCAAGCCTACCAAAAAGCCAGAGATGCAAACAGCCGCTCTGGGTCAGAGCCCCAGACATGCCACTTCTATGATGAGCTGCATGCCATTCTAGGAGGTGCAGCCAGCACTGACCCACCCATGTGGTATGACTCCGTATGTGGATCATCAGAAACCACAGAGGAGCATGATGATGATAATGATGCTGAAAATAGCGCCCAGACACAGCAAGGAAGAGGAGAAGCCCCTTTCCCCGACAGCCAGGAACTCTTTGTCACCCTGGAGCCAGCACCCTACGAACCCACCCAAGGAGTGCTCGATGCAGGAGAAGGGACCTCTGGTGAGTGTACCTCTGTTAATTAATACATGTTTTATAAGCAAGCGTGTTTAATGATTAATTCGCGGCCAGTACAGCTACAGCTACTGGAAAACTCTGTTAACATGTTCGGGGATGGAGCAGAAATCCTCCGGGGACATCTCCAGAAAGATCTCCTGGATGTACTCCCAAAGCCTGTGCAAAAGGTTTCTGGGGAGGGCAGCCTTATCCTGTGCTCCGTGGTAACACACTCTACCACGCCAGGCCAGTAGCACGTAGTCTGGAATCATTGCTTTGCAAAGCATGGCGGCGTATGGTCCCGGTGTTTGCTGGCATTCAAGCAACATCCGTTCTTTATCTGTCTGTGTTATCCTCAGAAGAGTGATATCATTCATGGTCACCTGGTTGAAATAGGGGAATTTTATTAAGGGGGTATTCAGAGGGGGTCCGTCCCTGCTGGGCTGTTTGCCTGTGGCTGAACGGAAATCTTCCCCGCTGTGACCCACGCGGTGGGGGGAGGGGAAACAGCGAACATCTTGGATGTGTGTCTGTGTGGGGGGGGGGGTGGGGGTCGATTAGGTTCGCGCTGCACGTTAACCCGAAAACCGCCTCCCCTCCCTTTTCAATTGCCAACCAGTTTTAAATTGCCAGCCCAAAGGCTGTTTGTTATGGGAAATGAGGGGGTTGCTGTTTGAAAACATTCCCACATGTTATGAAGGTTAAAGAAGCCTATAGACTGTGGCTTACCATGGCTGCCTGCAAGCCGAATTCTGTTGCCTACCGGACCTGCTTGTGTGATCTCTCACACCAAACCGGCACACCCTCAATATAACAGGCAAAGTGCAACCTTGGACCAAATGCACATGTGATATGTAATGTTTGGAGGATTGTTCTCTAATATGTGTCTTTTAAACTACTCCTCTCCCGTTTGTTTCCTCCCGCAGCTGCAAATGTTTCAACGCCACCCCTTTCATCACCGTCCCAGAGTCTAGCGAAGATTAGAAGTAAAAAAAAAAGGAATCGAGACGATATGTTCTCAGAACTCATGGAATCCTCCCACACTGAAGCTGCCCAGCAGAATGCGTGGAGGCAGACACTGTCGGAGTCCAGGAAAGCAGAATTTGATCGCGCGGACAGGTGGCGTGCTGAAGACAATGACTGGCGGGATGAAGAGAGACAGCGGCAGGATGAAGAGAGTAGGTGGCGTCAGCGTGCAGGGAGAAGGCAGGATGCAATTCTGAGGCTACTGGAGGATCAAACGGAAATCCTCCAGCTTATGGGGGGAGGGATAGCTCAGTGGTTTGAGCATTGACCTGCTAAACCCAGGGTTGTGAGTTCAATCCTTGAGGGGGCCATTTATGGATCTGGGGCAAAAATTGGGGATTGGTCCTTCTTTGAGCAGGAGGTTGGACTAGATGACCTCCTAAGGTCCCTTCCAACCCTGATATTCTATGATTCTATGAAAGGTGTAGGCTTCAGGAAAGGCTGCCTGAGCCCAGACCGCCACTACAGCCCCTGTGTAACCAACAGCCCTCTTTCCCGAGTCCCATAATCTCATCCCCGAGACGCCCAAGAATGCGTTTGGGCAGCCTCCGTGCACCCAACCACTCAAGCCGAGAGAACAGTCCAAGCAAGAAAGGTCTAGCATTCAATAAGTTTTAAAGTGCTGTGTGTCCTTGTCCTTCCCTCATCCCCTCGTCCACCACCCATCCTGGTGCTTCCCTTCCTCCACCACCTATCCCGGGAGACTGTGGCAGTTACCCCAATAGTTCCCCCTCTTTCTTTTATGAATTAATAAAAAATGCATGATTTTTAAGCAACAATGACTTTATTTCCTCTGCGAGCAGTGATCGAGGGGGGGAGGGCAGGGCGGTTTGGGTAAAGGGAAGTAGAGTGAATGAAGGGGCTGGGCTTTTCATTACCGGGGAAAAACAGAACTTTCACACAGCATCCTGGCCATTCATGAAACTGGTTTTCAAAGCTTCCCTGATGCGCAACGCACCCTGCTGTACTCTTGTAATAGCCCTGGTGTCTGGCTGCGCATAACCAGTGGCCAGGCGATTTGCCTCAACCTCCCACCCCGCCATAAACGTCTCCCCCTTACTCTCACAGATATTGTGGAGCGCACAGCAAGCAGTAATAATAATGGGAATATTGTTTTCGCTGAGATCTAACCTAGTCAATAAACTTCGCCAGCGAGCTTTTAAACGCCCAAATGCACATTCCACCACCATTCTGCACTTGCTCAGCCTATAGTTGAAAAGGTCCTAACTACTGTCCAGGCTACCTGTGTATGGCTTCATGAGCCATGGCATTAAGGGGTAGGCTGGGTCCCCAAGGATAACTATAGGCATCTCAACATCCCCAACAGTTATTTTCTGGTCTGGGAAGAAAGTCCCTTGCTGCAGCAGCCGAAACAAACCGGAGTTCCTGAAGATGCGAGCGTCATGTACCTTTCCCGGCCATCCCACGTTGATGTTCGTGAAACATCCCTTATGATCCACCAGTGCTTGCAGCACTATTGAAAATTAACCCTTTCGGTTTATGTACTCGCTGGTTTGGTGGTCCGGTGCCAAGATAGGGATATGGGTTCCGTCTATCGCCCCACCGCAGTTCGGGAACCCCATTGCTGCAAAGCCATCCAGTATGAGCTGCACATTTCCCAGACTCACAACCCTTGGTACCAGCAGCTTGGTGATCGCCCTGGCTACTTCCATCATAACAGCCCCCACTGTAGATTTTCCCACTCCGAATTGATTCACTACTGACCGGTAGCTGTCTGGCGTTGCAAGCTTCCACAGGGCTATCGCCAGTCGCTTCTGTACTGTGAGGGCTGCTCTCATCTTGGTGTTCTTGCGCTTCAGGGCAGGGGAAAGTAACTCACAATGTTCCATGAAAGTGCCCTTACGCATGCAAAAGTTTCGCAGCCACTGGGATTCATCCCAGACCTGCAGCACTATGTGGTCCCACCAGTCTGTGCTTGTTTCCCAGGCCCAGAATCGGCGTTCCACTGTATCAATAAGCCCCATTAACACCATGATGTCCACTTTGCGGGGGGCCTTTTTTGAGAGAGGTCTGTGTCCATGTCCTCATCACTGTCCTCAGGGCGCTGCTGTCGCCTCCTCGCCTGCTGTAGCTCTAGCAGCTGCTGGTTCTTGTTCTCCATATACTCCTGGACAATGCGCGTGGTGTTCATAACGGCGATAACAGCCGCGGTGATCTGATCATGCTCCATGCTTTCCCTGGTATGCTGTTTGCAGGACAGCACAGTGGCAGAAGAAGCGGCGGGTGGATAACAATGGAGTCAGCAATATGGCGCCCATATGAAAAAAGGCGCGAAAGGATTTTTTGCTCCCCCCTCAGTTGCTTTCATGGAGGGAGGGGGGAGCACGGGTTAGGCTCATTTCCTTCTAGCAGCAGATGGTACAATATGCGGTGAGCAAGGGTTAGGCGCCTTCCCTTCTAGCAGCAGATGGTACAATATGCTTGATATCCATCATCATCTCCGGGCCCTTTCAAGGATTGAACTCGCAACCCCAGGTTTAGCAGGCCAACACTCAGAACACTGAGCTATCCCTCTGCCCATATTATAGGGTGACTGAATCCCCACTAGACCTAATGTCCAGGCATACGCTGGAGATGTACGGTAATTGTGAGCTGAGCAGGCTTCCGTAGCAAACACGGAAACCCTGGAAAAAAGGCGTGAAAAATATTGCTTTCACGGAGGGAGGGAGGGACATTTGATGGCTTGACGACATGTACCCAGAACCACCAGCGACAATGTTTTCTGCCCCATCAGGCTTTGGGATCGCAACCCAGAATTCCAATGGGCGGCGGAGACTGTGGGAACTGTGGGATAGCTACCCGCAATGCAATGCTCCGAAAGTCGATGCTAGCCCCGCTACTGTGGACACAGTCAATCGACCTCATGGTCTTAATGCTCTTTAGTGGGGACACACACAATCGATTCCATAAATTCGGGTTTTAAAATATCGACTTCTATAAATTCGACCTAATTCTGTAGTATAGCTCAAGACCCTCAGTAACTTTTAAAAATATATGGAGATACGTGTATCTCATAGAACTGGAAGGACCTTGAAAGGTCATTGAGTCCAGTCCCCTGCTTTCACTAGCAGGACCAAGTACTGTCCCCTGACAGATTTTTGCCCCAGATCCCTAAATGGCCCTCTCAATGATTGAACTCACACGCTTGGGTTTAGCAAGCCAGTGCTCAAACCACTGAGCTATCCCTCCCCCCAACTCTTACGTCAGGTTGTAAGTTTCTACACATCAGGCTATTGATCTGTTTGAAAATCTGTTCCATGTACATCGCCTAACATGAGGCTCTATTGGCCCTTGAATTCAGTGAGAGAAGAACTGGGACCGTTATGAAATATAATTAGATGTGGAGGACTGCGGGATGACATGACCTTTTACAAATATTCACCATTTACCTCCCAGAGTCCCATCTCTCCTTCTTTCACTACAAGAGGAAAAAAGCAATTCTGCACAGTGAATGATAAGTATCCTCAGAATTAATGGCCTCCTTTTTCCTCTCAGATACACTGGGTATGTCTACACTGCAATGAAAGCCTGGTCTCAGACTCATGCTCAAGTTTTAACCCACATTCTCTCTACACACAAGTCTCTCAGACTCTGTCTCAGACCCAGGGTCATAGGACCCCACAAGGATGGAGGGACCGAGCCTGAGACAGGCCAGGATACAGGGTTCATGCCCTATTGTTTTGCATTGAAGATGCAACCATTGGACTCATGTCCTGGAAGTCCATCGAAGCTATCCCACAATCCTATGGGCCTACTTCCTTTCTCCTCACTCCCAAAAATGGCCAAGTAACTCCAGGGAACACAGAAGCAACCCCCTTGTTCTAGCTCAGCAGCTTAGTGTTTAACCCTTCCATTTTATTCTGACCACCAAGTTGCTAACACACCTTCAGAGAACTTTCTGCATTTACAATGGATAATGAGCAGAAGAAGTCTTTTAAACAAGCATGCTGCAGTATTGTCATGGAACAGAGCCAGATTTTGGTTAATCTCTGGCACGAGGCTAGCAAAACAGATGGTTTTAGTAAGAGTACCAGGAATGACCATGCATACCAGCAAATAGAAAAGAAACTGGTGGCACTGGAAATTTATAGGACTGACAGTCACTGGAGGGAGTGGATGAAGAAGCTCAAGACAGAGTAGCAGAAATCAGGAACCAGAACCACACCTTGGCCAACTCACCCACATTGTGCTCATTTTATGATGAGTTTGGCCAGGAGATGGGCACTGCACTGAGCCACCAGCAATGCACAAATATCTGGTCAGCAAAAGTGGTGACCCGATGGCCTCAGAAACCGGAATGGAAAATCACAGGAGCCAACAGCAGCCACAAATGGGAAACATGAAGTGACTTTGTTGATAAAAATGGTCTCCCAGGAGGCTTTGACACAGAAGCAGCTGAAGCAGCACATGCTGAGTCTATTCTCGGAGGACCTGTTTGAAGCCCCCCACCAGCAAAGTGCCTGTTAGGGAATCAGCAGCAGAAACAGGAAAGGCAAAAGCTGCCACAGGGCCTGGTAAGTTTCTGGCTCCATTTTTGTGTCTTTTAATTTAGAAATGATTGGGATTTCTGCTCAATGAACCAATGCAGAAAATATTACAAGATCCAGCTATCAGTGTGTTCTCATTAATGGAAGACTGTATACAAGAGCCTGGGAATCCCCCCACCCACGCTTCCCTCCCACCAGTACCAGATAGAATTCTAAATGGTGACTAGGAAACACAAACAGTAAAAATGAATACTTATTGGGAAGCCATAAATGTTTGCTAGTATATTGCCTTTCCAACGCAGAGGTGTTAACAAGCCACCTGAGAAGAGTGAACTGTGCAGCGGGGGAGGGGAAGAGTTTCAAATGTAGTCCACTTCTGTTAAAAGTAGTCTACATATTCCATGGGTAATTAAATCTTTTGTCTCCAATATGACTGGGGGGTGGATGCGGGGTGGGGGGGGTGTATTTAGTCAAGAAATTTGTCAGGGTGGAAGGGGTTTGACACTAAAGTTCTGTGTGTTTGCATGTATTAGCTGATGGCGATGAGGGAAGTCTAGCATAGTAGCCAGAGCTGGCAGCTGGCCTAGTGGCTGGACTCAGGGCAGTAATCAGTTACCAGAGCCAGGGTCAAAACCAGAGGTCAGTTGGGGGGACTGAGCCGGAGTCCGGAGCCAGAAGCAGGGGTGAAAACCAAAGGTCAGTAACTGAGGTGAGTAGGATATCAGGCAAGGAAGGGTTCAAGTCAGGGATGGGACAGAGGAAGGCTTTGTGCAAGGCATGAACAGCAGGAGCAAGGTAACAGAGGAGCCGCCACAATGGTGGGCATAAGCACTGGGAATCCAGTAAACTGCTGCTGTTGCTGGCTTAAGAGCCAGCCTCCTGACCTCAGCAGCCAATCAGTTTGCATGGCTAATCAGGCAGCTGTTGCAGGCCAGCTGTAATGATGAGGAAACATGCTCTGCTGCAGGCCCTGATTCCTGACTTCTTCCCTCTCCCCCCTGCCCTAACCCCCCTCCCCCCCCCCCCCCCCCCGCCCGAGGATGCTGTGTAGGGGCCTTCGGATCCATCTTCTCAGAGTAATCATTATGGAAGGTACATACGAGGTCTGGGGCATGGATGTGGTTTGTGGGTTCCCACGAACATTCTCCTGGGCCATAGCCATCCCAGATGATTACATATTGTAGTTTCCCCACACCCAAAAAGAGTCTAGAATCTGCTGTACCACATATTCTTCTAGATCCAGAGGAGGAGGAGCAGTATGGAGTGGGAAATGGCTCTCAACAAATGGTTTTAAAAGGCAAGCATGGAAGACAGGGTGAATCTTGAGGGAATCTGGTAGCTTGAAGGTTACCAGACTAATTTATCTGGTGATCTGAGAATTACCTGGTACGTGTGGTCTGGCTTTGCAAGGGGGTGAGTGGATCACAGGTTCTGGGTGGACAACCACACCTTATCTCCTACCCTTAAACCAAGTGTTGGCCAGCGGGACCATTCAGTATACTATTTGTAGGTGGCCTTTGCGATTTCTAACTGCCTCCAGAGTTCCTGGTGTCTCTACTGGATGTGGTTGCAAGCAGATTAAGAGTGGGCATAGATGATGTGGCAGGGACCTCTCGATGAGCACAAGGATGAAAGCAGTAGTTAGCAAAGAAAGGAATCTGCTTGGTGGATGCATGCAAAGCATTGTTGTATGCAAATTCGGCCTGAGAGATCAGGGACAGACAGCCAATCATCTTGGTGATAGTTCAGGAAGCAATATATGCATTGCTCAAGGACCTGATTGACCCGCTCGGCCTGACCATTAGTGCTGTTGCGGTCAGGGTTTCAATAGTTAGGCAACAGAAATTTTCACCAGAAGCAGAAGAAAAATTGTATCCTTTGTTCAACACCACCCTGTTGGCAATCCATGGAGGCAGAAGATGTTACTCACAAACAGGCAGGCTGTCTCCTGAGAGGAGGAAAGGGCTCAATATGGGACAAAATGCACCATTTTGGTTAACTGGTCGTCCACCACTAAAATGGAAGTGTGTCCTTGGGAAGGCGATAATTCCACAATAAAGTCCATGGAAATGATGGCCCAAGGCTGAGTTGGAGTCGGTTAGGGCTGCAGGAAATCCAGTGGCCTTGAGTAAGGGTTCTTGGTCTGGGTGCAAAAGTCACAGGACACAACTGAGGTGCATACAGCAGGGAACCAAAGGTCCCTGGAAACCAGGTCTTGGGTATTGGAACAGCGAAAATGGCCTGCTAGAGGAACATCACAGCAGAGTTGTAGGACTACAAGCTTCTTCGGGCACATAGATATATCTTTTGTGGTATAGGATCTGTGACGTTGCACTCTATATGATTTTATGAAAATATGCTAATGTAATGGAATATGCTTCATACAAAAGGTCTCTTGTAAGGTATCATTACAAAGTTTATAATCTACTGAGCATGATCATCCTATTTGTATAAATGTATCACTCTTGTATCTGAAACTCGAAATATGAAATATAACTCTGAGGGCCTATTGTAATTATGCAAAGTGTGGGCCATTAATGGTGGTTTGGAATCTTGATGGCTCCCATTAACCATGACAATTGACTGTAGATGGCTCTATTTTACTTGTAAGTCTCCCTGTATACATGTGTGCTGGCAAGTGGGTAATGTGACATGTGACATGTGAGGTCACCTGGACTCGAATCCATCTTTAACCTGGTGCTTTTCCATTGAGAAGGAGGGGGTGGGAACCCAAAGAGGGACAAAGGATTCCCGCCTTATGCAAAAGATATATAAGTGGGTGGAAGAGAACAAAGGAGGCAGCCATCATGAGGAATCCCCTAGCTACCACCTGAGCTCGAACAAGAGCTGTACCAGGGGAAAGGATTGTGCCCAGACTAAGAAGGTGTCCAGTCTGAGAAAGAAACTTATTGAAACATCTCTAAGGGTGAGATTTTACCTGTATTCAGTTGTATTAGGTTTAAGATTTGCATGTTTTATTTATTTTGCTTGGTAATTCACTTTGTTCTGTCTGTTAAATAAATAAATAAATGGAGATATGCCAATCTCCTAGAACTGGAACAACCTTGAAAGGTCATCGAGTCCAGTCCCCTGCCTTCACTAGCAGGACCAAGTACTGTCCCCTGACAGTTTTTTTTCCCCCCAGATCCCTAAATGGCCCCCTCAAGGATTGAACTCACAACCCTGGGTTTAGCAGGCCAATGCTCAAACTACTGAGCTATCCCTCCTGTTACTACTTAGAACCACTTAAATCCTACTTTCTGTATTTAATAAATCACTTTTACTTATTAATTAACCCAGAGTATGTATTGATACCTGGGGGGAGGGGTAACAGCTGTGCATAGTCTCTCAGTGTTATAGAGGGTGAACAATTTATGAGTTTACCCTGTATAAGCTTTATACATGGTAAAATGGATTTATTTGGGGTTTGGACCCCACTGGGGGTTGGGTATCTGTGTTAAAGACAGGAACATTTCTTAACCTGCTTTCAGTTAAGTCTGCAGCTTTGGGACATGTGATTCAGACCCTGGGTCTGTGTTGGAGCAGACGGGTGTGTCTGGCTCAACAAGACAGGGTGCTGGAGTTCCAAGCTGTCAGGGAAAGCAGGGGCAGAAGTAGTCTTGGAACATCAGGTGTCAACCTCCGGGGGGTTTCTGTGATCCAACCCGTCACAGGATCCATTCCTCAAATGTGAAGCTTGTTGAGGTCTGGTCCTGGTCATGGTCCAAGGCTTGACGGGTTTGGTTGGCAAAGGAATCACTAGATAATGGGGAGCAGATGGAGGATAACAGGATAGATATTATGGTACCAAAGATAAAATTCAAGGATTTGAGTATCATGCAAGTAGTCTCCTCACAGGATTTGTAGTACTCATCCTCATATTTTTGCTTTTCCATTCCTTGTCCCCAGCCAGTAGGAGACCACAAAAGTCAAATTGCACAAAAAAAGAGGGACCAGCGTACGTGCTGCTGTTTCAGGTTCCTGGATGTTTTTAGGTATTGCAAATTTTCATGGTTTGACAGGAATAGGACTGGGAATCTAGTACCCTCCAGAAGATGGTGCCATTTTTCAAAAGCTGCTTTGATAGCCAGCAGCTCTTTGTCCAGGATGTCAGTTTATTTCACCAATAGTGAGATTTCATGACTGCCCCTAGTGCAAAGTTTGAAGCATCTGCCTTTACTGTGAATTGGCTGATGGGGTCTGGGTGGATCGGGATGGGGGCGGACATATACTTTTGTTTCAGGTTATCAAAGGCCACTTGTGCTTCTGGGGACCCTGAAAATTAGGCTTGCTTTCACAGCAAGGCAGTCAGAGTGCCTGCCAAGGCAGAGAAACTTGGAGTAAGTTGTCTATAAAAATTAGCAAAACCCAAGAATTGTTTGATTCCACGGATATCCTTCGGTGCTACCCAGTATATCACAGCCGCCACATTGTGAGGATCTATATTCTGCCCCTGAGAGGAGATGACATATCCAAGGTATTCAAGGGTATCTGGATTAAACTCTCATTTCTCCAGCTTGACATAGTCTTTCAAGAATGCTACACACATGCTAGTCATGAAGAGCCGGGTCTTCAGAGAAAATCAAAATGTCATCAAGGTAGATGATGACAAAGTGGTCCAGCATATCACAGAATATAGCATTAATAAAGTGTTGAAAGATTACTGGGGCAAGGCTGTATCGAGTATAAAAGATGGTCATTCACTCGCCACCAGGATATGGGCCCCACGCAGATCTAAATTTGTGAAAACAGAGACTGTGCAGAGTCTGTCTAAGAGCTTGTTGATAAGGGGAAGAGGGTAGTGGTTTTGTATGGTCACCTTGTTCAGGGCCCAATAGTCAATACATGGCTGCAAGGCACCATCTTTCATCTTCATGAAGAAGATTGGAGCACTGGATGAGGATGTGGATGGGTGGATGAAACCCTTCAGAATGTTCTTCTGCAAGTACAGGAGGAGTGCCCAAAGTTTGATTCCCTAATACCTGATAGCATGAATCCCTATCAATCTGTATTGGAACCCATGGGGAGCCACTAAACCATGCAGACACTAACAGCATCCTGTTGATTCCCTCATGAATTCTGACCCAATCCCGGGTGCTTATAGCTGCATTTTTTTTCTGTATCAGGAACTCCAGATAGTCACTCTTCAGAGAAGGGGATATTTTTCAGGGCCACCTCACTAACCCACTTCTAGATGTGCTGCTCAGTCACCTTGCGTGAATACTTTGGTATCATACATGATTGGAATATGGATGGCAGATTGGAATAAAATCTCTTTCCCAGTCAGGCAGCACAAGAACTGCTATGTCCTCCAAAATGTGGAAAGCCTGAAATGATAGAGTAGGCTGATGCAGCAAAGCACAGACACTGATCTCCCCACAAACTCCAATTGTTTGGGAAAATAAGTTGTGATTTTTAATTTACCATTCTCCAGCACATCTTTCACTGTGATTAACCTGGCTGTGTGAAGGGAGCTTCTGTGGTCTCAAGAAAGAGTTCTTGGACTCATTGTGGATAGTTATCTGAAAACATCCACTTGATATGCAGTGGCAGTCAAAAAGACTAACAGAAGTTGGCAATCATTAGGAAGGGATACATAATAAAACAGAAAATATCATTTTGCCTCTACATAAATCCATGGTATGCCCATATCTTGAATACTGGGTACAGATGTCACACAAAAGATATACTGGAATTGGACAAGGTACAGAAAAGGGCAACAAAAATACAGCTTCCATACAAAGAGAGATGAATAAGACTGGGACTTTTCAGCTTCAAAAAGAAATGACTAAGATAGGATATGATAGATATAAAATCATAACAGGTGTTGAGAAAGTAAATAAGGAAGTGTTATTTACTCTTTCTCATAACATAGGAACTAGGGGTAACCAAATAAAATTAATAGGCAGCAGATTTAAAACAAAGAAAAGGAAGTATTTCTTCACACAATACACAGTCAACTGTGGAACTCCTTGCCAGAGGAAGTTGTGAAGGCCAAGATGATAACAGGGTTAAAAAAAAACTAGATATGTTCATGGAGGATAGGTCCATCAATGGCTATTAGCCAGGATGGGTAGGGATCATAGAATCATAGAATCATAGAATCTCAGGGTTGGAAGGGACCTCAGGAGGTCATCTAGTCCAACCCCCTGCTCAAAGCAGGACCAAACCCAATTAGATCATCCCAGCCAGGGCTTTGTCAAGCCTGACCTTAAAAACATCTAAGGAAGGAGATTCCACCACCTCCCTAGGTAACCCATTCCAGTGCTTCACCACCCTACTAGTGAAAAAGGTTTTCCTAATATCCAACCTAAACCTCCCCCTCTGCAACTTGAGACCATTACTCCTTGTTCTGTCATCTTCTACCACTGAGAACAGTCTAGATCCATCCTCTTTGGAACCCCCTTTCAGATAGTTGAAAGCAGCTATCAAATCCCCCCTCATTCTTCTCTTCTGCAGGCTAAACAATCCCAGTTCCCTCAGCCTCTCCTCATAAGTCATGTGCTCGAGCCCCCTAATCATTTTTGTTGCCCTCCGTTGGACTCTTTCCAATTTATCCACATCCTTCTTGTAGCGTGGGGCCCAAAACTGGACACAGTACTCCAAATGAGGCCTCACCAGTGACGAATAGAGGGGAATGATCACGTCCCTCGATCTGCTGGAAATGCCACTACTTATACAGCCCAAAATGCCGTTAGCCTTCTTGGCAACAAGGGCACACTGTTGACTCATATTCAGCTTTTCGTCCACCGTAACCCCTAGGTCCTTTTCTGCAGAACTGCTGCCCAGCCATTTGGTCCCTAGTCTGTAGCAGTGCATGGGATTCTTCCGTCCTAAGTGCAGGACTCTGCACTTGTCCTTGTTGAACCTCATCAGATTTCTTTTGGCCCAATCCTCTAATTTGTCTAGGTCCCTCTGTATCCTGTCCCTACCCTCCAGCGTATCAACCACTCCTCCCAGTTTAGTGTCATCTGCAAACTTGCTAAGGGTGCAGTCCACACCATCCTCCAGATCGTTGATGAAGATATTGAACAAAACCGGCCCCAGCACCGACCCTTGGGGCACTCCACTTGATACCGGCTGCCAACTAGACATGGAGCCATTGATCACTACCCGTTGGGCATGACCATCCAGCCAGTTTTCTATCCACCTTACCGTGCATTCATCCAGCCCATACTTCCTTAACTTGCTGGCAAGAACACTGTGGGAGACTGTATCAAAAGCTTTGCTAAAGTCAAGAAATAGCACATCCACTGCTTTCCCCTCATCCACAGAGCCAGTTATCTCATCATAGAAGGCAATTAGGTTAGTCAGGCATGACTTGCCCTTGGTGAATCCATGCTGACTGTTCCTGATCACTTTCCCCTCCTTTAAGTGGTTCAGAATTGATTCCTTGAGGACCTGTTCCATGACTTTTCCAGGGACTGAGGTGAGACTGACTGGCCTGTAGTTCCCCGGATCTTCCTTCTTCCCTTTTTGAAAGATGGGCACTACATTAGCTTTTTTCCAGTCATCCGGGACCTCCCCCGATTGCCATGATTTGTCAAAGATAATGGCCAATGGCTCTGCAATCACATCGGCCAACTCCTTTAGCACCCTCGGATGCAGTGCATCCGGCCCCATGGACTTGTGTTCGTCCAGCTTTTCTAAATAGTCCCGAACTACTTTTTTCTCCACAGAGGGCTGGTCACCTCCTCCCCATACCGTGCTGCGGAGTGCAGCCGCCTGGGAGCTGTCCTTGTCTGTGAAGACAGAGGCAAAAAAAGCATTGAGTACACTAGCTTTCTCCACATCCTCTGTCACTAGGTTCCCTCCCTCATTCAGCAAGGGGCCCACACTTTCCTTGACTTTCTTCTTGTTGCTCACATACCTGAAGAAACCCTTCTTGTTACTCCTAACATCTCCAGCTAGCTGCAACTCCAAGTGTGATTTGGCCTTCCTAATTTCACTCCTGCATGCCTGAACAATATTTATATACTCCTCCCTGGTCATTTGTCCAATCTTCCACTTCTTGTAAGCTGCTTTTTTGTGTTTAAGACGAGCAAGGATTTCACTGTTAAGCCAAGCTTGTCGCCTGCCATATTTACTTTTCTTTCTACACCTCGGGATGGTTTGTTCCTGCAACCTCAATAAGGAGTCTTTAAAATACAGCCAGCTTTCCTCGACTCCTTTCCCCCTCATGTTATTCTCCCAGGGGACCTTGCCCATCAGTTCCCTGAGGGAGTCAAAGTCTGCTTTTCTGAAGTCCAGGGTCTCTGTTCTACTGCTCTCCTTTCTTCCTTGTGTCAGGATCCTGAACTCAACCATCTCATGGTCACTGCCTCCCAGGTTCCCATCCACTATTGCTTCCTCTACTATTTCCTCCCTGTTTGTGAGCAGCAGGTCAAGAAGAGCTTTTCCCCTAGTTGGTTCCTCCAGCACTTGCACCAGGAAATTGTCCCCTACACTTTCCAAAAACTTCCTGGATTGTCTGTGGACCGCTGTATTGCTCTCCCAGCAGATATTGGGGTGATTAAAGTCACCCATGAGAACCAGGGCCTGTGATCTAGTAACTTCTGTTAGTTGCTGGAAGAAAGCCTCATCCACCTCATCCCCCTGGTCTGGTGGTCTGTAGCAGACTCCCACCACGACATTACCCATGTTGCTCCCACTTCTAAATTGAATCCAGAGACTCTCAGGTTTTTCTGCAGTTTCATACTGGAGCTCTGAGCAGTCATACTGCTCTCTTACATACAACGCAACTCCCCCACCTTTTCTGCCCTGCCTATCCTTCCTGAACAGTTTATATCCATCCATGACAGTACTCCAATCATGTGAGTTATCCCACCAAGTCTCTGTTATTCCAATTACATCATAATTCCTTGACTGTGCCAGGACTTCCAGTTCTCTCTGCTTGTTCCCCAGGCTTCTTGCATTTGTGTATAGGCATTTAAGATAACTCACCGATCGTCCTGCTGTCCCAGTGTGGGGCAGGAGCCCTCCCCTCTTGCACTCACCTACTTGTGCTTCCTCCCGGTATCCCACTTCCCCACTTACCTCGGGGCTTTGGTCTCCTTCCCCCGGTGAACCTAGTTTAAAGCCCTCCTCACTAGGTTAGCCAGCCTGCTTCCAAAGATGCTCTTCCCTCTCTTCGTCAGGTGGAGCCCATCTCTGCCTAGCACTCCTTCTTGGAACACCATCCCATGGTCAAAGAATCCGAACCCTTCTCTCCGACACCATCTGCGTAGCCATTCGTTGACTTCCACGATTCGACGGTCTCTACCCCGGCCTTTTCCTGCCACAGGGAGAATGGACGAGAACACCACTTGCGCCTCAAACGCCTTTATCCTTCTTCCCAGAGCCACGTAGTCTGCAGTAATACGCTCAAGGTCATTCTTGGCAGTATCATTGGTGCCCACGTGGAGAAGCAGGAAGGGGTAGCGATCTGAGGGCTTGATGAGTCTCGGCAGTCTCTCTGTCACATCACGAATCCTAGCCCCTGGCAAGCAGCACACCTCTCGGTGTTCCTGGTCAGGGCGGCAGATAGATGACTCAGTCCCCCTGAGGAGAGAGTCCCCGACCACCACCACCCTCCTCCTCCTCTTGGGAGTGGTGGTCGTGGAACCCCCATCTCTAGGACTGTACATCTCATGCCTTCCAGTCAGTGGAGTCTCCTTCTGCTCTGTTCCCTCAGAGGTATCATTCACTCCACTCTCTGCACTAGTACCTGTGGAGAGAACATGAAAACGGTTGCTCATCTGAATATGCGTTTCTGGTACATGGACTTGTCTCATACTCTTTCCTCTTCTGGAGGTCACATGCCGCCAATGGTCCTCACTGGCCTTCTGTCCCCGCTGCATAGCCTGCTCTGAATCCTCACAACACTGTGCCCGCTGAAGCCAATCCTGACGTCTATCCAGGAACTCCTCATTTTCTTTTATGGAATGCAGGGTTGATACTCGTTTCTCCAGACCTTGAATCTTCTCTTCCAATATGGAGATCAGCTTGCACTTTGTACAGACAAAGTCGCTTCTATCCTGTGGAAGAAAGGATGGTGTCCCTAGCCTCTGTTTCCCAGAAGCTGGGAATGGGCGATAGTGGATGGATCACTTTATGATTACCTTTTCTGTTCGTTCCCTCTGGGGCACCTGGCATTGGCCACTATCAGAAGACAGGTTGCTGAGCTAGATGGACCTTTGGTCGGACCCAGTATAGCTGTTCTCAAGTCTGAAGTGCACCTCTCACAATATATTAAAGTTCAGTTATAAAAATAACGTTTTTTGTCCTTGAAAGGCCAAACTGTTTTTTTTTCTGTGCCCTGCACAGAGCTACTGAGAACAGTAACCCTCTTTGTCCTCTCATATTCCAGGCCTCTCAACCTCTACAGGCTGCAATACCTCCACAGCTTGCTCACACTGCAGCAGGATGCCTGAGTCACTGTATCTTTCTAGAACGTTCAAAGAGGAAGCATTTTTGTGATTAGTTTCTGGCTGAATTTTTGGTCAGGACCAACAAGAAGTTTGAGTACCAAAGGCTAATGGACTTGCAGCAAGAGGGGCAGTGGCATATCAGCCAGGAAACAGCTGAAAACAGGGGAGTTTGAGTGGGGTTTGTCAGGGGAGTTTGGGGAAGGAGGTGTGGAGTTCTGCTTTTTTGTTTGTTTGTTTGTTTTAAGTGACAGGAGCTTAGGTGGAAAGGCTAGGATAGCTACAGAGTGAGCAGTGGTAGTGACCCAAGGAATGGAACAGAGAATGAAGATGACTGGATGGGGAAGCTGCTTCATGTAAATTATGCTGGAGCGGGTACCTGAAAAGTGGCTCGTTTGTATGAAGTAGCACCTGACAGAGCTGGTGGAAGAGAAGATTCAAGGTCTGGAGATGGAGGTGGAAACTATGATTGACTTTCAGAGGGGATCTGAGCAGATGGAGAGCAAGTGAGAGGAGATGGAAGGGAAAAGTCAAGACTTGCACATGCGAGCTTGATTGCAGAACTGAGTGTGGACTTCTGGGTGAGGAATCTGGCCAGGGGAAGCATGTGACTGTGAAAAGGAAGCAGAGGAAAAAAGACCACCTAGTCAGGAGAAATAAAGCTGAGGAACAGGTTTGCTGAGTTGGAAAATGAAGAAGGGACACAGCAGGTAGTAACAGAAGGTGGGAGGGCAAAGAAGAAGAAAAGAGAATTCCCTCCTCCTCTCAAAAGATTAACTTTCACTCCCTGAATTATGTCCTAGCACATAACATAGGGTTGGAGGAGGAAAGGTTTCTGCACAGCCCCATGGGTATGACGGGGATTGAAATCTCAAAGTGTTAAACCCTGAATGTACGGAGAGTGACATTCCAGCAATCAACCTAGACGTCACCTAGGGAAATACCCCTTGGGTGACCCTTTGGCATGGAATGATGAAACTGCAGTTCTGCTCTGTGTAGTAAGCAAGAAGTTGCTATTGGAACTTAGGTAAAAGAAGGAAAGAATCTCTGCCGTTCATCCAATGGGGATGGAGTTGTGCGGAGGACCTAGCGCTGCTACTGCAACTCATCTTAAATGGGAGTGAAGGATTTAGCTCTTCTGGGTCTCTTCCCTCTCTGTTTTGCCAAGAAGATTCCCAGCATTTGCCATGCCTGGAAGATGTCCCTTTTATCTCTCCTGATAGTATCTAATATATTGAGCCCCACCACCCTTTAGGGGATCACATAGCTTACAAAAGTGCTCTCCCACAGCATTGGCTGAAATGTTCATCACTGTTCCATGGAGATACAGGAAACATAGTTTGAAGATGACAAAATGCAATAGAAGATAACATCTGTTCTAGCAAACTCACCTTTGCTATCAAAAACTATTACCAGATCTTTGCCAGTCTTCTGATTCTTGTAGTTTGTCATTTACATAAGAATGCAATTTATTCTATTTTCTGTTTTTATTCTCTCTATGAATGACTGATAATAAAATAACATGTGTTTATTTTTAAGAGCCACTGAGCTTCCCCAGGTGCCAGTGAAATCGATGGGAGATGCAGGTCAGAAAATCTGTTCATGTCCACAAGTTTAGGTAATTTTAGAGACAAATTAGTGTATGCAGAAAGCACATTACAGAGTGAAATAACAGTCATTTCTGAGGCTCAATGAAGCCCGCAACTGTAGTCAGAGAATTTATCCATTGACTTCATAGATGGGTCCAATATTAAATACAAGGACAATACTTTGTCTTCTACGGAGTGTGAAAACGGTAAACACACACAGTGTTGAAGGAGGAGAAATACACACATCTGTGTGTATGAAAACACAGAAACTCTCACCTGCCAACATCTGAACCTGGTCCTGCCCTTCAGACTGGGACCCAGCTGTGGTTCCTGAAATAGAATAGAAAATTAATACTTATTTCATCTATTTACTAGTAATCCGTTGTTTATAGATTTTAAGGCCACATTACTACCAGCAGTTAAGATTTTATTTTTCCTAAGCAATAATTATTCCTCCATTTTCTCAGCACCATTTCCTGTAACCTGATCAATTCTGTAGCATAATTAAATATGCATACCCATGGTGATTGGGGTGCAGAGAAGGGACAGTACAGTTTTAAACAAATGGGATTTCATATGGTAACATGCCATATGTCCCAGTAGGATTAGCAAGGGGAAATACAGCTATTGGTCAATGAGCGAGGAAGGGGAAATGCTTCAGCACAGACCCCTGAAGTTAGAGGAGAGAATGCCTGAGCACAGTTGCATGGGATGGAGGATACTGAAACACTTCAGTGCTGAACACTGAGGATACAGAGGAGACATTCCAGCAATAACTACTGAGGTCAAAAGGAGAGAATACCCCCTCACTGGGATGGAGGGAAGAAGTCTATGTCCTACCCGTGGGGCCAGGAGAGACATCACAACTGAAATATGGCAGGGGGGAATACTCTAGTGCTGAGCAAAGGGGATGGTGTAGTGGGAAGAACCCAGCACTGCCCTTCCAACTATCTTAAATGGGGCCCGCCTCTCACAGCATCTTCTGGAAGAGCTCTTCAGTTACTGAGTCTAACAGAAAAATTACTGTTCTTTTTTCTTTCCTGGTATCTCTCAAAACTGGGGTCACCCAACGGGGAAGGGGCAATACCCCATCACTTTCCCATGAGCAAATACTTCAGCATTGAGCCAGGGGGACACAGAGTGGGACATGTAACTTAAGGAAATATGCTCCACGACACTTACCTTTTCCCTCAAAATAATCAACCAGCTCTGCAACCAAGCCCTTGCACGCATTTGTGTCCTGTTGTTTATCTTCACATGAAAGAAAAGAATTCTCTTTACTCCATTTTTAATTTTCATTTTCTGTATCAATTACTGAGTCTAACAGAACAATGGCCTGCTTTTCATACTGGTTTACCTGACATAGTTCCCGCTGAAATCAATGGGAGCTACAGCTTCTCAGTACCTTTGTCATCAGGCTGAAAGCTTTTATATGTCAGGTTATTGCTCTGTTTGAAAAGCTGTTCCCTGCACACCACCTACTGTAATGTGAGGCTCTAATCAGTCTCAAATGAAAGCGCATTTGACCCTTTAATTCAGTAAGAGCAGAACTGAAACCACTATGAGGTATTATTGGATGCAGAGGACTGCAGGATGACATGATCTTTTACAAATATTCACCACTGACTTCCCAGAGTCCCATCTCTCCTTCTCTGAAAGAGGAAAGAAGGAATTCTGCAAGGTGAGTGATGAGTATCCTCAGAATTAATGGTCTCCTTTTTCCTCTCACCCCCACTGGGTATGTCTACACTACAGTGTAAGCCTGGGTTTAGACTCAGGCTCAAGTTCTTAACCTCTTCTACTACACACACATCTCTCAGACTCTGGCTTCGACCCAGGTCCTAAGAGCCCACGAAGTTGGAGGGACCAAGCTTGAGTCAAGCCAGGATCCCGGGTTCAAGCCATATTGTTTTAGAACATAGACCCAAACCCCACTGGACTCAGGACCTGGAAGTCCCCCAAAGCTATCCTACAATCCTATGCGGCACTTCCTTTCTCCTCACTCCCAAGAATTGTCAATTGACTCCAGGGAAAAAGGAAGCAACCCCCTTGTTTCAATACAGTTGGTCAGCATACCAGGAATAATCATGGATACCAGCAAATAGTGAAGAAGATGGTGGTGCTAGAAATTTACTGGATTGATGCAGTGCGGCACAGTCACTCATTTCCCCACAAACTCCATTTGTTTAAAAAAAAAGTTATTTTTAACTTACATTCTCTCAGCACATCTTTCATTGTGATTAACCTGGCTTTTTGAAGTCAGCTTCTGTGATTTGAAGCATATCTCTCACAATGTTTTGAAGTTCAATTACAGAAATAAGGTTTTCTGTCCTTGAAACCCCCAAATGATTTTTTTCTCTGCCCTGAATAGTTACTCAACACAATAACCCTCTTTGTCTTGTCCTATTCCAGCAGGAGCAGGAAACAGAGCTAAAAACAGGGGAGTTTGAGGGAGGAGGGAGTGTTGTGTTCTGTCGCCACCCCACCCCCCACACCCTCCCACACCGTTTGATGAAAGAAATTTAGGTGGGAAGGCTTTGGAAGCTACGGAGGCAGCAGTGGTAGTGAAGAGACAGTGAAGATGACTGGATGTGGAAGCTGGAGGGTGTACCTGAAAAGATTTTCCTTTGTATGACGTGCCACCTGATAGAGCTGATGAAAGAGAAGGTCCGAGGTCTGGAGATTGAGGTAGAAACTATGGTTGAGTTTTTAAGGGGATTTGAGCCAATGATGGAGGGAAGGAGAGAGGACAGGCTGAAGGGAAAACTCAAAACTAACAGAGTCAAGCTTGACTGAAGAACTATGAGGGTACATTGTTAGATCTGGAAAGTGGCCAGTGCAAGTGTGTGACTACAAAAACCAATCAGAGGAAAAGATTGGCTAGTGAAGGAGAAATAGAACTCAGGAACAGGTTTGCTGAGTTGGAAAATGAGGAAGGTGCATAGTAGGTAGTAACAGAAGGTGGGAGGGCAAGGAAGAAGAGAAAAGCAGGTAGTTCTACAAGAAGAGAGGAAGATATAGACAAAATACAGAGCCCCAGGAGGATAGAGGATGATGCACAGAGGATTGCAAGGGAGAACAAAAGACAAGAGGATTTTCAGTTAGAAAGAATAGGAGGAGGAAGGCCAGAGAATCACACCAATATTAGGAAGAGGCAGGTCTACATGGCTGGTGATTCCCTACTAAGAAAAAGAGATGGGCCTGTCATCAAAGCTTATCAAGAGAACAGAAGTGCTGTGCTCTCTGCCGGGAGATAAGTGAGGTGAGTTAGGGATGTGGACCTGAGGCCGAAGAGAATCGTAATGGAAGCAGGAAAGAATCCACTGATTTGTTCCCACATGAAGGAGAATGACACAACTTGATTCTTGCTGGAATGCCTCAAGAGAGACTTTGCCAGACTGGGGAAAACATTTAAAGAAATGTAGGCTCCGCAGATCTTCAGTGGGATTCTACCTGTCCCTAGAGGAGGAGAGTGAAGGCAAGACAAGATTACAATGGTCAACAGATTGCTCTGGCAGTGATGTTATAAAGGAGGGCTTTCATATATTTGACCACTGGGACACTTTCACAGACAGAGGACTGTTCTCATGAAATGGACTTCACCTGAGTAGGGAGGGAAATAGACTTATGGGATAGAGGTTGGCACAACTGACTAAAAGAGCTTTAAACTAGGAACTCATAAAATCTCCATGCCTGATCCTAGCATTGAGTGGAAGGAAAATCAAGTAAGAGAGGATACATCAATGGAGAAAAGAACAACAGAGGAGAGGGGAGAATGGACATCAAGAGAAAAGATAGTGTCATGGGTATTGGCACTAACAGTCAGGTAGGCAATACTGGCAGAAGAATGACTACCTATTAGGGCAAAGCCAAACAGAAACAACTAAGATGTCTCTACACCAATGCAAGGAGTCTGAGTAACAAAATGGAGGAAGTAGGAATCAAAAAAAAATATTATGGGGATAGCAGAAACATGGTAGAATACTAGTTATGACTAGAGTAGAGGTATTGAAGGGTATGACTAGAGTAGAGGTATTGAAGGGTTCGCTCTTTTTTGCGAACAGGGGCTGCAAACAGGGGAGTTTGAGAGGAATTGCTCCAGGTAAAGCAGGAGCAAATACAGGACCCTTGGGGTAAGTGGCTGTCTGTAGTGTGTGTTTGGGGGTACTTGTGTCTGTCTGTGTGTTCATTCATTTGTTTGTTTGCAGGACCGTGTGCTGTGGCTGGCAGTTGGAAGCTGTGAGCTTCTACACCAGGGGGCGGGGCTAATCAATCAGGCAGGCCAGGGCTTTATAAAGCAGTGCACAAGCGACCAGGGGCTGCAAACAGGGGAGTTTGAGAGGGAGTTTGGAAGGGGAGCGCGAAGGGGGCAAGCTATCCTTGCCATTCCTAATTCTTTTTACCCAGACTAAAGGGAGAGGCACAGCAACCAGGTGGCTGCAGACGGGGGAGTGAGTATCTGTTGAGGGGACAGTTTGGCACGTTGACCGTGTGCTTGAGTGTTTGATTTCCTGTTTGAATAGTGTGATTTGGGAGTGCTTCATTGCAGACTCTTCTAAAAAGACTGTCAGTCAGCTGCGCACCAGCGGAGCAGCGCATAGCAGAGAAGCAAACAGGTGGAGTTAGCCTGGGAGTTCGCCTGGAGAGAGCCTACTGAGGCATCCCCCTTGCAGGTTTCCCTGAGTAGCTTCTGCCACAAGTGAGGAAACTCTTCGAAGGAAGGAACTATGGAGGCTGAGCGATCCGCTGTCGTGACCTGCACAGGATGTGCCATGTTTGTCTTTCTTCCACAGGATAGAAGCGACTTTGTCTGTACAAAGTGCAAGCTGATCTCCATATTGGAGGAGAAGATTCAAGGTCTGGAGAAACGAGTATCAACCCTGCGTTCCATAAAAGAAAATGAGGAGTTCCTGGATAGACGTCAGGATAGGCTTCAGCGGGCGCAGTGTTGTGAGGATTCAGAGCAGGCTGCGCAGCGGGGACAGAAGACCAGCGAGGATAATTGGCGGCATGTGACCTCCAGAAGAGGAAAGAGTATGAGACAAGTCCATGTACCAGAAACGCATATTCAGATGAGCAACCATTTTCATGTTCTCTCCACAGGCACTAGTGCAGAGAGTGGAGTGAATGATGCATCTGAGGGAACAGAGCAGAAGGAGACTCCACTGATTGGAAGGCATGAGATGCACATTCCTAGGGATGGGGGTCCCACGACCACCACTCCCAAGAGGAGGAGGAGGGTGGTGGTGGTCGGGGACTCTCTCCTCAGGGGGACTGAGTCATCTATCTGCCGCCCTGACCGGGAAAATCGAGAGGTATGCTGCTTGCCAGGGGCTAGGATTCGTGATGTGACAGAGAGACTGCCGAGACTCATCAAGCCCTCAGATCGCTACCCCTTCCTGCTTCTCCACGTGGGCACCAATGATACTGCCAAGAATGACCTTGAGCGTATTACTGCAGACTACGTGGCTCTGGGAAGAAGGATAAAGGCGTTTGAGGCGCAAGTGGTGTTCTCGTCCATTCTCCCTGTGGCAGGAAAAGGCCGGGGTAGAGACCGTCGAATCGTGGAAGTCAATGAATGGCTACGCAGATGGTGTCGGAGAGAAGGGTTTGGATTCTTTGACCATGGGATGGTGTTCCAAGAAGAAGGAGTGCTAGGCAGAGACGGGCTCCACCTGACGAAGAGAGGGAAGAGCATCTTTGGAAGCAGGCTGGCCAACCTAGTGAGGAGGGCTTTAAACTAGGTTCACCGGGGGAAGGAGACCAAAGCCCCGAGGTAAGTGGGGAAGTGGGATACCGGGAGGAAGCACAAGTAAGTGAGTGCAAGAGGGGAGGGCTCCTGCCCCATACTGGGACAGCAGGACGATCGGTGAGTTATCTTAAATGCCTATACACAAATGCAAGAAGCCTGGGGAACAAGCAGGGAGAACTGGAAGTCCTGGCACAGTCAAGGAATTATGACGTAATTGGAATAACAGAGACTTGGTGGGATAACTCACACGATTGGAGTACTGTCATGGATGGATATAAACTGTTCAGGAAGGATAGGCAGGGCAGAAAAGGTGGGGGAGTTGTGTTGTATGTAAGAGAGCAGTATGACTGCTCAGAGCTCCAGTATGAAACTGCAGAAAAACCTGAGAGTCTCTGGATTAAATTGAGAAGTGTGAGCAACAAGGGTAATGTCGTGGTGGGAGTCTGCTACAGACCACCAGACCAGGGGGATGAGGTGGACGAGGCTTTCTTCCAGCAACTAACAGAAGTTACTAGATCACAGGCCCTGGTTCTCATGGGTGACTTTAATCACCCCGACATCTGCTGGGAGAGCAATACAGCGGTCCACAGACAATCCAGGAAGTTTTTGGAAAGTGTAGGGGACAATTTCCTGGTGCAAGTGCTGGAGGAACCAACTAGGGGAAAAGCTCTTCTTGACCTGCTGCTCACAAACAGGGAAGAAATAGTAGAGGAAGCAATGGTGGATGGGAACCTGGGAGGCAGTGACCATGAGATGGTCGAGTTCAGGATCCTGACACAAGGAAGAAAGGAGAGCAGTAGAATACAGAGCCTGGACTTCAGAAAAGCAGAGTTTGACTCCCTCAGAGAACTGATGGGCAAGGTCCCCTGGAAGAATAACATGAGGGGGAAAGGAGTCGAGGAAAGCTGGCTGTATTTTAAAGACACCTTATTGAGGTTGCAGGAACAAACCATCCCGATGTGTAGAAAGAAAAGTAAATATGGCAGGCGACCAGCTTGGCTTAACAGTGAAATCCTTGCTCGTCTTAAACACAAAAAAGCAGCTTACAAGAAGTGGAAGATTGGACAAATGACCAGGGAGGAGTATAAAAATATTGCTCAGGCATGCAGGAGTGAAATTAGGAAGGCCAAATCACACTTGGAGTTGCAGCTAGCTGGAGATGTTAGGAGTAACAAGAAGGGTTTCTTCAGGTATGTTAGCAACAAGAAGAAAGTCAAGGAAAGTGTGGGCCCCTTGCTGAATGAGGGAGGGAACCTTGTGACAGAGGATGTGGAGAAAGCTAGTGTACTCAATGCTTTTTTTGCCTCTGTCTTCACAGACAAGGGCAGCTCCCAGACAGCTGCACTCCGCAGCACGGTATGGGGAGGAGGTGACCAGCCCTCTGTGGAGAAAGAAGTAGTTCGGGACTATTTAGAAAAGCTGGACGAACACAAGTCCATGGGGCCGGATGCACTGCATCCAAGGGTGCTAAAGGAGTTGGCCGATGTGATTGCAGAGCCATTGGCCATTATCTTTGACAAATCATGGCAATCGGGGGAGGTCCCGGATGACTGGAAAAAAGCTAATGTAGTGCCCATCTTTAAAAAAGGGAAGAAGGAAGATCCAGGGAACTACAGGCCAGTCAGTCTCACCTCAATCCCTGGAAAAATCATGGAACAGGTCCTCAAGGAATCAATTCTGAACCACTTAAAGGAGGGGAAAGTGATCAGGAACAGTCAGCATGGATTCACCAAGGGCAAGTCATGCCTGACTAACCTAATTGCCTTCTATGATGAGATAACTGGCTCTGTGGATGAGGGGAAAGCAGTGGATGTGCTATTTCTTGACTTTAGCAAAGCTTTTGATACAGTCTCCCACAGTGTTCTTGCCAGCATGTTAAAGAAGTATGGGCTGGATGAATGGACGGTAAGGTGGATAGAAAACTGGCTAGATGGTCGTGCTCAACGGGTAGTGATCAATGGCTCCATGTCTAGTTGGCAGCCGGTATCAAGTGGAGTGCCCCAAGGGTCGGTGCTGGGGCCGGTTTTGTTCAATATCTTCATCAACGACCTGGAGGATGGTGTGGACTGCACCCTTAGCAAGTTTGCAGATGACACTAAACTGGGAGGAGTGGTTGATACACTGGAGGGTAGGGATAGGATACAGAGGGACCGAGACAAATTAGAGGATTGGGCCAAAAGAAATCTGATGAGGTTCAACAAGGACAAGTGCAGAGTCCTGCACTTAGGACGGAAGAATCCCATGCACTGCTACAGACTAGGGACCGAATGGCTGGGCAGCAGTTCTGCAGAAAAGGACCTAGGGGTTACAGTGGACGAAAAGCTGTATATGAGTCAACAGTGTGCCCTTGTTGCCAAGAAGGCTAACGGCATTTTGAGCTGTATAAGTAGGGGCATTTCCAGCAGATCGAGGGACGTGATTATTCCCCTCTATTTGGCACTGGTGAGGCCTCATTTGGAGTACTGTGTCCAGTTTTGGGCCCCACACTACAAAAGGATGTGGATAAATTGGAAAGAGTCCAACGGAGGGCAACAAAAATGATTAGGGGGCTGGAGCACATGACTTATGAGGAGAGGCTGAGGGAACTGGGATTGTTTAGCCTGCAGAAGAGAAGAATGAGGGGGGATTTGATAGCTGCTTTCAACTACCTAAAAGGGGGTTCCAAAGAGGATGGATCTAGACTGTTCTCAGTGGTAGAAGATGCCAGAACAAGGAGTAATGGTCTCAAGTTGCAGAGGGGGAGTTTTAGGTTGGATATTAGGAAAAACTTTTTCACTAGTAGGGTGGTGAAGCACTGGCATGGGTTACCTAGGGAGGTGGTGGAATCTCCTTCCTTAGAGGTTTTTAAGGTCAGGCTTGACAAAGCCCTGGCTGGGATGATCTAGTTGGGGTTGGTCCTGCTTTGAGCAGGGGGTTGGACTAGATGACCTCCTGAGGTCCCTTCCAACCCTGAGATTCTGTGACTCTATGAAATCTTCGTAGGACTAAACTGAGAGGCCCGGATAATCTTCATCCAAGAATCTTAAAGGAACTGGAACATGAAATTGCAACTCCAATAGCAAGGATTTTTAGTGAATCTGTAAATTCAAGAGTATGTAAACTCATACCCTATGACTGGAGAATTACTAATACAGTACCCATGTTTAAGAAATTGAAAAAACTGATCCAGCAAACTACAGGCGCATTAGCTTGACCTGACTTATATGAAAGGTGTTGGAACAATTTTTGAAAAAGAAAGTAATTAAGGGCAAAGAGGTAAATAGCAATTGGGATAAAATACAACATAGTTTTACAAAAGGTAGGTCGTCCAATACCAACCTGATCTACCTGATCTTTTTGAGAAGATAACTGATATTTTAGACCGGGGTGGCCAACCTGAGCCTGAGAAGGAGCCAGAATTTTCCAATGTACATTGCCAAAGAGCCACAGTAATACATTTTACATTGTTTTATTTTTGAATGCAGTTATTTTTTGTACATAATTCTACATTTGTAAGTTCAACTTTCATGATAAACATATTGCACTACGGTACCTGTATTAGGTGAATTGAAAAATACTCTCTCTTTTGTTTTTTACAGTGCAAGTATTTGAAATAAAAACAATATAAAGTGAGCACTGTACACTTTGTATTCTGTGTTGTAATTGAAATCAATGTATTTGAAAATGTAGAAAACATTAAAAATATTTAAATAAAGGGTATTCTATTATTGTTTAACAGTGCAATTAATCATGTGATGAATCACGATTTTTTTTTAATCGCTTGACAGCCCTAGTCACAATGTTTTTTTAAGTCCAAATATGGTTACCAGCACAAAAAGTTTGAGAAACACTGGCCTAGTGATATTAGTCAATGACTGTATTAAGATCATGCCTGGGAAACAAGAAAAGTGTGGAATCAGAAGTCAGTAAACCACAATTGGTGTGTCCGAAACTAGGCCTAACTCATGGAGAAAAAAGATAATGAGGGGATGGGCTATTTCACCCACCGTTCTCTTTGTGGTTCCTCAAAGAAAGAGTGTGTGAGAAAGTTGCTACTACAGTAAGCTTGATGGCTGCCACTCCCACCATATCCTGGGACCCCCGGACCGTCATCCTAATCCTGAGAGATGTCCTGACTAGCCTGGGCCAGACAGAGGGACCCAGATGACATCAACACCTCTACCTAATCCACCTGAGTCCCAGCCACCATCTGGGGTTCAGTCTGATCATGTTTCACAACAGCAGCTCCAGCCCATCTCTGCTAAAAAATTTTCTACAAAAGGACAGTTATTGCTATATTTGTTACCATGTAAGAAACAGTCAAACAAGGGGACATTTCCTTCTAAAAATATTGTCAGGATTCCCTCCCCACTCTAAACTCTAGGGTAAAGACGTGGGGACCCGCATTCAGAGGCCCTAAGCTTATTTTTACCAGCTTAGGTTAAATTCCCCAAGGTACAAAATTCCCTGCACCCTGAGAAATGCTTCTCTCTGCCACCATCAAGTATCTAACAGGAATCCAGGAAAGGAATCACTTGAACTTCCCTCCCACACAAAATACCCCCTCAAGCCGTACACCCCCTTTCCTGGGGAAGCTTGAGAACAATCTCCCAACCAATTGGTTACACAGTGATCTAAAAACCCACCCCCTGGGTTTTAACACCATAGAAAACAGTCAGCTTCTTAAAAGAAGGATTTTATTAAAAATAAAGAAGGTTAAATCATCTCTGTAAAATCAGGATTATAACTATTTTGCAGGGCACTATATTTCCAAACTCAGAGAGATTTCCCTCTCTGGATAAAACCTTAAGGTTACAGAAAACCATGCTTAACCGCCCCCCCCCCCCCTTGCCCCTTCTAACACAGGGAATACACCAAGCAAAATTAAACAGAAATCGATACGCTCTGCTATCTAAACTTACTTCAGAAAAGGGAGGTTTGATTTTCTGTAGGTTCCTTCTGTCTTCCAAGATCACTCTGACTCAGACAAAGACACACACACAAAGCCTTCCCCCCTCCCAAGATTTGAAAGTATCTTGTCCCCTTATTGGTCAGATGCCAGCCAGGTCAGGTGTCAGTCTGGCTACCTGTATTTCTTAACCCTTTACTGGTAAGAGGATTTTATAGCACTGCATCAGACCCTCTCCCCCTTCCCTTCATTTATGACAAATATCTTCAGCTGAAGGGAAAGGGAACAAGGGATATTGTTGAAAATGACAGCCTTATTGAAGACTTTACATTGCAATAGGTAACGTGAAAATGTCCAGTTCTAATCCCATTTGCGGAAAATTGGCAAAGCACCTAAAATAGACCCTTCCTTATATCCTTAGTATGTTTGAAGAAGGCCTATGAAAGGATTTGGTTAAAGATTTAAGGTGTTTATCTGCTTTTTTAAAGTTAGAAATATCATGAATGTCAATTCTGGTCTTCCTTGAAGGAGCTGGAGGATTTGCTATAGTTTCATATGCACACAAAATCCCTCTTTAACAGTGGTGTTTGCTTTCTCCTAAAGCACACTTGGGAGAGACGGGATAGTCCAATGGTTAAGGTATTAGCCTAAAACTTAGAAGAATCAGATTCAAGTCCTTATTCTGCCCCAGACTTCCTGTGTGATCTTGAACACGTCATTCCAGATGAGTTGTTCTAAAATGCTGATGTGAGTTAGGCACCCAAGTTCTATTTAAAGTTAATGGGACTTAGGGTACCTAACTCACTGTTGCTTTTAAAATTCCACTCAGCCTCTGTGCCTCAGTTCCTCATCTATAAAATGGGAGGAATAGCACTTCTCTGCCTGCCAGGGGTGTTGGGAGGATAATACAGTAAAGATGAGGAGGTGTTCAGACACTACTGTAACAGGGACTGAATAATTAGTTCTCAGTTCTCCTATTCTCACACTCTAGTGACAAAGAGGGACAACGTAAATATATAGATTTGGAAAAAGTGGGCCACTTCAGCAGCACTGAAACAAGCATCCGCTGAAATAACACACCCTCACTGAACACGTGTCTTTGAAAGTGTACATTTGTGTTCATTTGGAATCACAAAAAAACACATACAGTCAAGTGAACAAAGTTCTCATTTTGAGAAACTTACAATGTGAATTAGGTCATCAACTTAGTGTGAAATGGTGACAAACTAAGGTAGGACATGAGTGAGGAAAGAAGAAAATGAGATACAGGTGTATGTGCACAAAATGAACAGATATAGTCTTATCTGGCTGACAGTTTTTTTCCTTTTCTTTATGTAGCGACAAAGCTACCATTCCTGGAGTTTAAAAAGAAAATTAATCTTTATGTCAACAGTTTCTTAGTAATTATAATTTGATTTTTCTACGGGATAATTACAGCACTTACCACCATTTCTTCTGCTTCTCACATCTGAGTTATTTCCCCCCTCTGTTGTCTCAGTCGACACCGCCTTCTGGAGTCAATACATTGCAAATACATGTAAGCATATATTTCTTGGAAAAACCTAGTGTTAATGCAGCATTAGGAATGAGAAACTAAATATTTAAAAGTGAGAGAATCCCAAATGTTAAGGATGAATAGACAAAACAAAATTTTATTAAACTAAAGTTAAGATTATAAACATGGATCAATAACTGAGTGAGCAGGAAGACGATATTTAACATAACCTTGTATTTAAAAATAATCTGAAAACCAGGAATTTCAGTGTAAAATTTACCTGCCTCATCACAGAGTTTAGTATCTACGTCCATGCTGGAGGAAGCTGCCTATTTCTGCATGGGATCCACCGCCAGAAACTGTGTGTCTAAACCATTTCTTGCATGAACTACACTATACAGTCACTTTCACTCTCTTGTTGGCCCAGTGAATATTTGTTTATCCAAAGTGGAACACCTTCAGAAGGAGAAAAAGCCCCACATCACAATATTGCATGACCCAGTGGTTAGGCCATTCACCAGAGCGGTAAGTAAACCCTATTCAGTTTCCTTATCCTCATCAGACAGAGGGGGAAACTGAACTGGGGTCTCCTACATTCCAGGGGAGCACCCTAACACTGGGATAAAGGTTAGAAGGGAGGTCTTCCCCTCCTCGCACTGCTATTCTGTAAACAGGTCAGCATGCTCTGAGCACTCATTACTCTATTGTGCTGTGTAGAATCCCTGGTACCCCAGCCCACAATGCACTGCATAGATAGGAATGTACATTTGAAATGGATACATAGGTCCAAACTTTCCCATGGATGGGAAAAATACTGCTTAAAACTGAAAATTAAATAACCATCTGCATGTGCTGTTTTCTATGTATTGTTTGGGAAAAAGAGAAAGTGATTAAAGTCTCAGACTAGGAGTTTATTCTAGAATGTTCTTCTTTATCTTAATTAGGCAGGAATTGCTGACAAAATGTATCATATGCATTCAGTGAGCTCTCACTCTTTTTGTTCCCCTCCTACCTTCTGGCTACACCTGAAAACAGGCTAAATTTCTCACCATAAGCTTGTATTTTATTCTTTCAAGACCAAGATTATAACCCAAAAAGCTACACAGACTCAAGTATTTCATAAAGCAACAAATCTTGAAAAAAAAACCAACCCATGAAAATACTGAAACAGAAGCCAACAATCTTACCGGATTAGATGTCATCTCTCTGCGTTAGTTCTGCTGGAGATTGGTATGTTTCACCTTCCCACAGTAAATCATATACAGCATACATATACATATCATATACAGTGCGCAGTATCTGTGGACTTTACTCAAGTTACTGCTAATAATACTGATAAGGGCTGACCTGTGCTTCCAGGACACTCCCTTTCATGGGGGGATGGTGCAGAGCTTCCTGCTAGACAGAAGGAATGAGCCCTTCAGAGGGCACAGAACACTCCATTTTCCCTCTCCCTCACTTGCTGTGTGTTGGGCTTGTTCGGCAGGGATAGGTAAAGGGAAAACAACAGGGTCATGGACCTGTTTCTTCATGTCCCCTACACCTCAGAGCCACATGGACACTTGCACTTCAGTGTCTGATCCTTGCTTCCTCCACAGCATAGGGAGTGGGGGGCAGGGCATCTGTGCATCTGCAGAGCGGCCAGGCCCTTTCTGGCCCCGAATCTACTGCACATTGTTTTTCAAGTGTAAGCTGCTCAATTGTACCCTGCAGCTTTACTGAGCAAAGTGAGATGGCCTGATACAAGTGATGGGTGGCTGCTGAGCTTCCCAGTGACTGCTTTCTGAACCATTTGTAATCTACACAAACATTGCTTTAAACTTCTCCTTAGACGTGAGATAACTGGATTGAGGGAACTCTGATACTGATTTATTGTCACAGCAGCATGGACTGAAAACAGAAATTTCTGAACAGTTGAGGGTGTTCTACGTTACACACAGCTGGGGGTGGGGGCGCTGCAAGGGGCATTAGATAAGATTTTATTGCGTACATTGCACATTGCTTGTGAGATATCTAGATTAGAAAAAAATGAAAACTATGACCCTGACATGACACATTCTTGCAATAAATCAATATAGCAATGCACAAAGCAAGCTATTATAATGCATTATTTGGCAAGTTTGAAACTTTTTTTTTAAATGAAGTTGAAATTCTCATTATTCTGGGAGCTGGAACTTCAAGAACAGGAAATATCAGGGGACTTATAATAAATCCTGAGAGCTGGCAATATTGCACTTTATTGTCAAGGGACCGAAGCCTCAGGTTGTCCGCAATATGGCCACACAGCATATGCAAGTGGAAATGAGGCTTTGCCCCAAAATGATGATCCCCATCCACTATTGTTTCTAATAAGGATGAAACAGGCTACCCTCAGGAAAGATGGTGAGTCCCTTAGTCACTTGGTATGGGATGTCCATGCAGAAGTGTTCAAGGCACATTGAAGATGATTTGAAATAAATCTTATTATTTTAGTGCAGGAAATGAAATTTCCAAATTAAATCAACTCTTCTTGTAGCCAATGAACAAGTATAACACAGATTAATTTACAAGTAAACAAATACTAATTTTATTTCTAACAATCATTTGATACACTAAAGCCAGAATATTACAAGCTCAATCGGCAAGAGTACAGTTATTACAGCCCTTAGAACTTTGAATTTTTCCACTCATCACTTTTTGTTGATGTGATTTTTATATCAATTTCCCAAAGTTATTTTGAGACTGAAAAGCCAAACTTGTGTGTGTGTAAGAGAGAGAGAGAGGCAAATAATTTCCAATTTCAATAACTTTTTGACATCAAAATGATATGTTGCCAAAGTTAACAAAGCAGTGGAAGTTAGGCACCAGGTTTTATACAGAGCACTGTAGTGAGTTTCCCTTCCTCCATTTGCTGAGAAGCAGTTAGGTGGGGTCAGAGATCTGGTGGGGGAATGGTAAATGAAAGAGAAAGTGTCCCAGGGTGTGGTGCTTCTAAGAACTTGTGTACAAGAGCTCTGACTGCATTTCAGAATTATTTAAAGTCAGCACGCTCTCACCTCAGTCATGAAGAGATCTCTATCTATACATTACATGTATATAGTAAAGAAGTTCCTGAGACTCTTTCATTCATCCCTAAGACACTGCAACTGACTTTGAATTGAAAATGTGAGCCTGTTCATGTGAACTGCTTTTAAGGCCCAATCCAATACGCATTAGCCAGTGAAAGGAGTCCCATTGATTTCAATAGGCATTGGATAGGGCCTTCAATGAAGAATTGTCTGTTGCATTGTGGTAAGCAGCAGATGCTCATTCACCCCAATTTGTGCAGAGTAAAATATTTGTTGCGTACCCTGTGGGGCGCTCCCCACCGCCCCCCCTGGCGTTTTGGTGGGGCAGCGGCATTGGTGGGGGGGTTATTTTGGCCGGCGTCGGGGGGGGGGGGGCGGCGGCGCTTGTGTGGGTTTTTTTTTTTTTTTTTTGCTTGGGGTGGCAAAAAAGGTAGGGTCGGCCCTGCTTAAAACAAGCTCAGGCAAAAACTGTCCAAGAGCAGAGGGGCAGTTCACACCTCATCAGGGCATGTATGGGACAAACCCAGCTCAGCCTCACAGGAACAAACGACACTGGCCTAGGCAGCAACAAAGGATCTGTTGGACTCTCGAGTGAGTCACCCCCCTTCCTTTGGTCAGTTTGGGACTGCGATGAGGAAATGCTCACCTGACTCTGAAGGAGGTGGGCAAATCCAAGAGGGAAGAAAGAACATAATAAAAGGGAGAGACGTTTGCCATGCTCTTCCTCTCTCTTCCACCTCCATCTACAGACATTGCCACCAAGTGACTGAAGCGCTGATCAAAGGGGAGAGCCTGGCTGAAGGGCAACCAGCCAGCCTATAGTGAGAATCATCTAAGTTTGTAAAGGCATTGAAAGTGTTAAGATCAGCTTAGAATGCGTTTTGCTTTTATTTCATTTAACCAAATCTGACTTGTTGTGCTTTGACTTATAATCACTTAAAATCTATGTTTGTAGTTAATAAATCTGTTTGTTTATTCTACCTGAAGCAGTGCATTTGGTTTGAAGCATGTCATAGACTCCCCTTGGGGTAACAAGCCTGGTACATATCAATTTCTTTGTTAAATTGACAAATTCATATAAGCTTGCAGTGTCCAGTGGGCATAACTGGACACTGGAAGACGGAGGTTCCTAGGGTTGCATCTGGGGCCGGAGATATTGGCTAATGTCATCCGGTTTCCCAATCCAAGGAGCAGCTCACATGCCAGAGGCTGTGCGTGAGCAGCCCAGGAGTGGGGGATCTCACAGCAGAGCAGGGTAAGGCTGGCTCCCAGAATCAAGGACTGGAGTGACCTAGCAGATCACCCGTCCAGGTAACACCAGGGGAACATCACAGTGGCACAGTGAGCAGGGTGTATGTGCAGCTCATTACTCCAAGTGAAGTTCATACTTTAAACACTGATATTTGTGATTTTATGTGAGTCTTAAGAGCATGGGATAAGAACAGTCAGGAGGAGGTCACAGTTTTGCTATTTTGTGTTTGTTTATTTCGGGTGAGCGAAATAAGCACAAGAAAGCAGAAAAATGACTACCAGTGAGGCAACTACAAAACTAAATCTGGCCAGACTAGAAGCAACAGAGAAGGAAAAGGACTTTGAGTTACAAATGTGGCAGGCAGAAATGAGGCTCAAAGAAACAGCTGTAGTCAGGGAGGCAGCCAGAGAGGAGGCTGCACACAGAAGTGCCATGGAAGAAAAAGAGAGAGAGTGAGAGAAGAAAGAGAAAGAGAGCGGGAAGAAAGAGCAAGAGACCGGAAAGAAAGAGAAAGGGAAAGAGAGAAGGAAGAAAGAGAAGAGAGAGAGAGAACGCACGAAAACACCAACTGGATTTGCTAGAGAAGCAGAACTGGAGGCCCCCGACCCCACAACTCCCATCACTCCAAAAATCCACAAGTGGGAACACTTACATCCTGCATACGATTAGAAGGATGATATTGCTGAATATCTGACTACCTTCGAGAGGCTGTGTGTAATATATGAAATCCCTGATGATAAAAGAGTTTCTACCCTGATTGTGAAATTAACTGGTAAAGCTCAAAATGTATTAAATGTAATGCCTATTGAAGATGCTTTAGACTATTGTAAATTTCAAGATACTGTTTTGCGAAGTTTTCAGATTACCCCCTAAACATATAGAATTAAATTTAGGAATCTTAAGAGGGATATTGGTATGAGTAATGGGGAATATGTAAACAAAATGAAAGATTTATTGGGAAAATGGGTGAGGGGTAAAGAGGTGGCAAGTTTTGAAGGAATGCTTCATCTTGTTGCTTAAGAGCATTTCCTAAGCATATATAAGGCTGATGTAAAGCAGTGTCTATGGGAAAAAAATGTAAAGTCTGTGGATGAGATGGCTTTTTTAGCTGATGCCTTCAAACAGACTTAGGCATCTATTGAGGGCAGGCCACAGAAAGAGGGGTTTAAAACTGGTGGGAAGGGAGGATCCAGTTTTGCCCCTGGACAGAGAGAAGGGGGTTGGGAGCCTAAACATTCTCTTATCCAAAAACATTCTTCTAACACTCATCCCAAATCTCCTGTAAAAGCGAAGAGCCCAAAAGGTGCTATCAGTGTAATTCCACTGATCACCTGAGGAATAAATGCCCTGTGCTAGGAGGAAGCAGGCAACCAATAGCTCATGTTAGTTCTGCTGTCCTCAACACAGAAACCCCCCAAGCAATTGAAACCTATCATACTGGTTTTGTGCGGTTAGCCTCTGCAGAACCAAATATGGAGCCTGTTAAGGTTGTCGAAATTAATGGCAGGGAATGGTTTGAAGTGTGTCAGATCTCTCTGGTTAAGCAGAGTGTGGTTCCAAAGGCCAGTATGCTACCTGGCCAAATGGCAGAGATTGTGGGGGTGGGCAAAAGCTGATTTCTCGTACCACTAGCTAAAATCCATGTGGTTTGGGAAGGTTTGGAAAGTGTTTTGACTGTGGGGTTAATAGAATACCTCCTAGTCGACCTGCTTCTTGGTAATGATTTTTTTCTGTGTAGCTCAGGTTAAAGTATTTGCCTTCAGCAGGAGGGAGTTTTATGCTGGGACCCCTGAAGGAAAGGGTATGGTCTCAGGAAATGCTGAGAGAATGGGAGAGAGTCTCCTTGATTCTTCTGCAGCAGGGGGAAGCCACATACTTGCAGGTGGGAGGGTGGTTGAGACCAACTCCTACACTGCAGCTGGAGGCAACACCACATCATGGAGGGATGGGAGTGTAATGCCTGCAAGGGAGAGAACTGTCCAGGTTGTTAGCTGCCAGCAGGTCACAGCTGAACCAGAGATAAAACCGGCTCTAGGGAGCATAGAGAAATGTGTCCCAGAGGAGAGCCCCGAGAAGGGTCAGGGGATCTCAGAAACCACTGAGGTGGGTGAGGATTCCTGTGACTCTAACACAGGGAAGCAGGGTGCTTCCAAGTATGGAAGGGGCAGAGACTAGCTCCTTTGCAGCAGAAGGCAACATGCCCTCAGGCATAGGGGCAGGAGAGGTGTTGTCAGTGATTAAGGAAACTGTCCCAGGTGTTAGCTGGCAGAGTTTTGCATATGAACAAGGGTTAAAACCCTTCCTAGGGAGCACAGAGAAATGTGTCTTAGGAGGAGGCCCAGAGGAGGAAACTGTGTAAGGAATAATGGGGGTACAGGAATGTGTCCTCACTAGTCACTTGGGGCAGAATGTCCAGGACACTAGGAGGGCGACTGAGTCAGCATCTGTGCACCCAGGCACTCAGCCTGTGACTCAGGTTTTGAGCAGGAACTGTGTAATGAACCTCCTGAAGGGGAGCAGTCACACAGCTGACTTCTCAGGGACAGAGAAAGGGGTAGCGGAGAGTATCCCGATCCAGGTCCCAATTTCTCAGGATGCTATTTCTGATAAGTTTTTGGAAAGTAACAGTGTCTCTTTCAATCAAGATGCAGCTCCAATGCCTGTGAGGAGTTGGGAACAGGAAATTGCCAGGTGGTAGTTTGCCTGGGTAATACAAATGACCCAACTGACAGAGAAGGGGGTGTCTTCCCCAACACTGGTGAGGCACAGAAAGCAGTTATGGGAACACTACTGGGAAAAGGTGCATCTGATCGAAGGGTAAACACATCTAGCCCACAGAGCACAGGTCATAGTCCTCTAGGGGGCAGAGAAGGACTCAGTGATGGGAGGTGGGAACAAAGGGTAACCCCAAAAGGGGAGCTGGATTTTCTGCATATGTACAATCCTGGTGTTGGGAGACTGCTCCCCAAAGGAGTAGCCAAAGTGCAGGATCCCCCTGAACACCTATCTTGCCAGACCCTGAGGCACCAAAATTCCAGAAACATGATTAAATTAAGAGCCCACACAGAGGGGAACACTGGAGGGAAAGAAAAGCCTGTGACTGATTACATGGGAGAGAGTCAAAGGACACCATGGGTAATGAACAAACTAACCTCCAACTACACTATCTGAACAGAGGGCACGGTATCATAACCATACTTGTAAACACTCATCTGTGATCAAAATTTGGGGTATTAATGTTAAGCTTTGGGATAAAAAATTTGTCACTGAAGTTAAACCTTATGGTAATGCTAGTTCTCAGTTAATACCTGTAAACAGATTTAAAGTTGATCACAGCAGAGAAACCATAACTAACCTGGTTTGCTGGGTGTGAATGGGGAAACTGAGGCACACCACCTCATTGCTTTGATGGCTGGGTGCCAAGAGAGCTATAACACAAACTGCCTTCGAGCTAGTCACTGAGTAACCCTCTTTCAGTAAACTTAGGGGGGAGGTGTGATACTTTGTACCTTGGGGGAACACCCTACACTCCCATGTTCATCCTTACAATATGATTGTGTGGTATCCAATGCAAAGTTTCTCATGTCAGGTGTCTTCAGAAGGCCCATGATGAACTGAGCATTGTTGTTATAGTAATGTTATGTTATAGGTTGTAATTTCATGTATATAGTTATGAGGCTGAATATGTGTCCTCATGACTTAAAACAAGCCCAGGCAAAAACTGTCCAAGAGCAGAGGGGCAGTTCACACCTCATCAGGGCATGTATGGGACAAACCCAGGCTAGCCTCACAGGAACAAACGACACTGGCCTAGGCAGCAACAAAGGATCTGTTGGACTCTCAAGTGAGTTCCCCACACACACACACTTCCTTTGGTCAGTTTGGGACCACGATGAGGAAATGCTCACCTGACTCTGAAGGGGTGGGGCAAAGCCAAGAAGGAAGAAGAACATGATAAATGGGAGAGACATTTGCCATGCTCTTCCTCTCTCTTCCACCTCCATCTACAGACATCACCACCAAGCGACTGAAGTGCTGATCAAAGGGGAGAGCCTGGCTGAAGGGCAACCAACCAGCCTGTGGTGAGACGCATCTAAGTTTGTAAGGACATTGAAACTGTTAAGATCGGCTTAGAATGTGTTTTGCTTTTATTTCATTTGCCCAAATCTGACATGTTGTGCTTTGACTTATAACTTAAAATCTATTTTGTAGTTAATAAATTTGTTTGTTTAGTCTACCTGAAGCAGTGCATTTGGTTTGAAGCATGCCATAGACTCCCCTTGGGGTAACAAGCCTGGTACATATCAGTTTCTTTATTAAATTGACACATTCATATAAGCTTGCAGTGTCCAGTGGGCATAACTGGACACTGCAAGACGGAGGTTGCTAGGGTTGTGTCTGGGGCCAGAGATACTGGCTAGTGTCATTCAGTTGCACAATCCAAGGAGCAGCTTACATGCCAAAGGCTGTGTGAGAACAGCCCAGGAGTGGAGGTTCTCAGAGGAGAGCAGGGTAAGGCTGTCTCCCAGAGTTAAGGATTGGAGTGACCTAGCAGATCACCGGTCCAGATAACACCAAAGGGGAACATCACACTGACATGTCCGAGATTCGGCGGCTGACTGTGTTGTCTGACAGTCAGATCATTTTTAATTTCTCTGTCGCACTGTCACCAAGCATCATCCTGTAAATGTCAGTTGCAGCTAGGACAATCAGTTTTCCCCCAGTTGTGTAAGCCTTTTTATTCTTGGCTACATGTTATGCAACTTGACATGATGCTTTTAAAGCAGTTGCGGGGGAGAGAGATACCACATTTTTCACTGTGTTTTTTATTTATTAATTTATTGTAGCTTTTATTAAAAAAAAAATACCTTCTTTCCTACCAGATCTCCATGTTTTGTTTCTAAATGGCATCTTAATTTTGTTGACTTCAGGCTATTATTTGCTAAAGTTACTGTCCACACTACACATTGAATCCTAATTTCTTTATTAACTGCAATGGAAGTGAAAAAAAAATCCAAATATGCTTCATCATATTTTTGTGTGTCAATTTTAGCCATTTCAAGCTCTGGCTTTCGTTTTGGAACACTACCATCTTTTGGCAATAAGTACTCATCCATTTTTCACCACACAATGATGTGAAAAAATATCAAACTCACCAGCGGAATGAGCACTGCGCAGCTGCTTGTTGTAAGGACAGCACATGATACTAAACTGGAAGGCGGGAAAGGTAGTTGTTGCTATAGAAATGATGGAAGGGTGGCAGAGCTCCCATTGTCCTCCCCAGGTGTCTGGCAGTGGTGTTCCCACTGTCAGCCCCAGGCAGCTAACTGTGGAGCTTCCACTGTCAGCTCCAGGGTGGTGGGGGCTCCATCTGTTAGCCCCAGAGCAGCAGGGGCATCTGCTCTCAGCCCTGGAGAACCGGGGACTCCTGTTCTCAGCCCTCGGGCGCTGGAGGTTCCTGCTGTCAGCTCCATGGTTTCAGGGGTTCTCACTGTGAGCCCTGGGTGACTGGCAGCTGGGGCTCCCACACCCCCCAAACATTCCTCTACACCCCCTTGGGGGAATGCGCCCCACAGTTTGAAAACCTCTGTGCTAGACTGATATAAACATAAGGCAACTGAAAGCTGTGTAAAGGCAAATCTGCAGCAGACCATAGTCCATGAGTCTGTAGAGAACCCAAATAGGCCCTCCAACTGAGCGCAGAGGAGGCCATCACTAACATGAGTGTCGGGTGAGGGTGGGCAAAGGAGTCATCCGTGCCTACATTGGCCAGACTTGTTCAACAGTCAAGGCAGGCAAGGACATGAGAGTACACCCTCACCAGCAAGTTTAGGTGGTGACCTGGAGAAGAGCTCTGCCCAAGCTTGTAAGCTTGTTCCTCTCACTGTCCAATGTTGGTCCAATAAAAGATATTACCTCACCCACCTTGTCTTGTCAATATCCTGGGACTGATGTGCTACAGCAGCACTGCATACAAGTTTAGATGGCGACAGCTCAGTGAGGAAAATGAAGCCAGCCAACTCTGTAGCACTCTAAGATGCAGCCTGGCATATTGGACCACATATGTGCAAGAGCCATATACCTCAAACAGTTTTGTTCCGTCATAAGCAGGTGAAATTTGAGATCTATAATGATGGTGCAGATTGTCAGAAACCTCGACTCTAGAAGGAATGCTGTGGCTTGAGATGAGTCCAATATTATTCGTATAAACTCTATTTTCTGGACCTTGTAGAGGAGAAATTTCTCTGTATTGATTCTGATGTGGTCCAACCAGGGACCACCTGATTCGGAGAGAGTGAGGAGTCAGTCAGGTCAGTATGAGGCTGAACATCTTTTGCAGGCTGCTCTGCAGGGTGTTTAGGCTCTTCCATGGAGACTTCCAAGTGCTGGGTACCCGGACACAGTAGCTGGTTTGACCTTGTGTGATGACCCATATTACCTAGATGAGGACACAGAAGAAGGGGCATGGGGATGATGTAGAGTCTGTGGGAAAACCCAGAGGCTCCAGACAGACCACCAGTAAGGGACCAGACCCAAAGGCCTGCTGGCCACAGTCCCACAGCATGCCCTAGTACAAGACCCCAAGTGTATGCTGGGTAATATATTTTAGGGGGGGAATGTCAAGTACTGCTCTGAGGCTGGGAGATATGTGATCCCACTTTAGAGTAAGAAGAAGGCTCTCCATCTGCTGACCATGAAGGGGCCAGCCCTGTTGGCGCTAAAGACTGGTGCCAGGATCCAGGAGACTGCTGAAGTGATGCCACCACAGCAGGCTTCCTCCTTCCCTAATCGACAGGCAGACAGTCCTCAAAATCAAAGAGTAGTAAGGTACCAAATGCTGATGGTAGAAGCTGGTGCCAGGTGATCTGTTGGCACCAAAACAGCTGTTCCCTATGGTGCTGGAGACACTGATACTGACAGGCTTAGAATGTCTCTCGTCATGGAAAATGCCTCTGGTGTAGTTGGCACCGAGATTGTCTCTGGTGGTTGTGGTGCCACTAAAGTTGAGGGTGTCATTTCTGTCTCTGGACTCAGTGGAGCCTCTACCGGCACCAGAGTCAATGGAGGAGGAAAGCTTTGATCTGGTATGCACTCTATTCGACTCCTTTCCTCTGCGCTTAGCTGCCTTGGAGTGTGATGATCTCCCTTGAGCTGAAGCTGCTTTAGAAGGCTTATGCCTCTTTTTAGGCACCGTCGAAGGAGACTGGTGCCAGGATGTAGTCAGTCTTGGAGGCATGTGTGGCAGGGCACTGCTGGGGAAGCCCCAGTCAGCTCCTGCCACTCCAGCCCCAATCAGGGGATACGGATTGGAGCTGGGTAAATAGCCTAGGTTTGCCTAATCACTGCCTGCACCTGCCAGCCTCATTACATAGGAACTATAAGGCTGGGAGGAAGTGAGTGAAAAGTAGGGGTGGGGAGACCAGGAGGGGAGGGGAGGAGCCGAGCCGAGCCGGCTACTCTGTTGCTGACCAGGCCTGTGTTAGGCCAAGCCATTATAAATAGCCTGTATATAGTAGGAAACTGATGGTGGGAAATGGACACAAATAAAGAGCATGGGTGTTGCACCAGCTTGGAGCGTCCCCAAGTCTGCGAGGAGCGGGGCTAAGGGGCTGAATACGCAGGGGCGCAGTGTTTCCCCCCGTCCCAGCATGCTTCTGGCTGAAGCTGCAGAACTCAGTACCGATTCAGACTGGAACAGTTCCAATAGTGTCTTATTGACACCTCCATTAACAGGAACTTTGGTTAATCTTCCCTGTCCTTCTGAGTCTTAGCCTTAAAGTCCCCAGAAATTTTGCAGCTGTACTTTACATGAGTCTCACCCAAGCACTTGAGGCGCAAATTGTGTGGGTCACTCACGGGCATGGGCTTCTTACAAGAAGCACAGGCTTTGAAGCCTGGTGACGCAGGCATATCTTGATACCGGGAGCAGTACACTCAGTGGGGAGAACAGGAAATATAGAGGGTGGAGGTTGTTTTGTTTGTTTTACTAACTACTAATAAACTCACTAAACTTTTATACTATCTATTTACAACTAAGTACAGAACTATCTACACAAAGGCTGAAAGATATTGCCAAAGCAATAGAAAGCAGTTCTAGCAACCATCACAAATGGTAAGAAGGAACTAAAGGGGGATGGGGGCACCTCTCCCTTTATACCTGGGCTCAGTGGCACTCATCAGCAGAAGGCAGCTGTACCACTGAGGGAAATGTTTCAATTTGCTGTGTTCTGGGTACGCAGACACCAAGAGTGGAATGCACCTATGCAGCCAGTCAAAAAATTCACTCCTTCCTCAATTGTTTACAAGCCAAATTCAGATCTCCTGCACAACGGACAGTCGCCAGCTTTCACTCTCAATGCTTAGCTGTGGAGAAGGAGTTCATGAGCCAGGGCTCAGCACCAACAGTATGTCCACTGTTGTGTAGTCTTAACTGTGATTTTTTGTCTTCAACCCCAGCAACTCAACAAAAGGGCTCTGTCACAGCTTCTTCTCATCCCAGCCCCCAAATGGAACAGCAGCTTTCTGTTGCAGATCCTTGCCCACAATTGGAACCAGCCAACCCCCTGCAGCAGTTTCTGACACAGGATGCTCAGTCCAGTCCCAGAGGGTGCCCACAACTGCATCATGGGAATGGTAGTCCTTCAAAGCCGGCATACAGTACATAGATGTCTGTCTAATGACAATACATATGAAAAGATTCAGAGGCTCCTCAAATAGGGTCAGTAGCGGATTTTCCACGGAGCCAGTGGCTCCATAGCGCCGGGCCCACGCTTTAAAGGGGCCCCAGCACGGCTCCGACAAACAGCTGATCGGGAGGGAGAGAGAGTGAGAGGAGGAGGGGCAAGTAAGCAGCCGGCAGCAAAGCTCCTCTTCCCCCAGCATGCTTCTGAGTACTCACCCTTCCTCCTCTCACTCTCTTTCCCTCCCGATCAGCTGTTTGCCCTGGAGGGAGCAGCAGCCGGAATACTGAGACCCAAACGCTGCAAAAGTGGAGGTACCGTGAGTTGCACCCACCCCTGTCCCTGCTGCCTCATCATGCTCCCACTCTCCTCTCCCCTTCTCTGGGGCTGCATCAGCCCAGGAGTCGGAGGGCTTTTGCAGCCTCTGCAAAGAGCACATGGAGAGAGGGAGACTCTTCCTGTGTCCCTGTATGCTAACACAGCAGCACTTCAGCTCCAGAGAGAGTACCCCCAACCCCCTCTGGGCAGCTTTCAGCTTTAAAATGCGCAAACTGCAGGGTGATCCCGGTAGGTGTTGTATCGCAGGGGATCTGCATCTCAAAGGGGAAGGCAGTGGGGAGCACAGTGATCCCTAGAAGCAGCCATATGAGTTTTTTGGGCAGCAGGGACCTGGGTTTTAAGGGCAGCTTCTGAGAGCTCCCGTCCCTGCTGTGTCAATTTCATGTCAGGAGCTGCAGCTGAGCTGCTTCTCTGGGCCATTGGCATCACGTAAAGGGAGAAGCTGAAACTCCCCTGGCCTGGGCACTGTGTCAATAAGCCCTGGTCTACACTACGAGTTTAGGTCGAATTTATTAGCGTTATTTCGATTGATCCGTGCACCCGTCCACACGACGAAGCCCTTAACATCGACTTCTAGGGCTCTTAAAATCGATCTCGCCACTCCACCCCCAACGAGGGGATTAGCGCTTAAATCGATATTGCCGAATCGATGTAGGCTAGTGAGGACGCAATTCGACAGTATTGGCCTCCTGGATCTATCCCACAGTGCAACATTTGACCGCTCTGGACAGCAGTCTGAGCTCCAATGCTCCGCCCAGGTAGACAGGAAAAGCCCCGCGAACTTTTGAATTTCATTTCCTGTTTGGCCAGCGTGGTGAGCTGCAGGTGAGCGCAGATCTCATCAGCAGAGGTGACCATGATGGAGTCCCAGAACCGAAGACGAGCTCCAGCATGGACCAATGGTGAAGTACGCGATCTGATCGCTGTATGGGGAGACAAAACCGTGCTAGCAGAGCTACGGTCCAAAAGAAGAAACGCCAATACATATGCCAAAGTCTCCAAGGGCATGCAGGACAGAGGCTACAACAGGGACGCGCAACAGTGCCGCGTGAAAATTAAGGAGCTCAGGCAAGCCTACCAAAAAACCAGAGATGCAAACAAACGCTCTGGGTCAGAGCCCCAGACATGCCGCTTCTATGATGAGCTGCATGCCATTCTAGGAGGTGCAGCCAGCACTGACCCACCCATGTGGTATGACTCCGTATGTGGATCATCAGAAACCACAGAGGAGCATGATGATGATAATGATGCTGAAAATAGCGCCCAGACACAGCAAGGAAGTGGAGAAGCCCTTTTCCCCGACAGCCAGGAACTCTTTGTCACCCTGGAGCCAGTACCCTACAAACCCACCCAAGGCGTGCTCGATGCAGGAGAAGGGACCTCTGGTGCCTCTGGTGAGTGTACCTCTGTTAATTAATACATGTTTTATAAGCAAGCTTGTTTAATGATCAATTCGCGGCCAGTACAGCTACAGCTACTGGAAAACTCTGTTAACATGTTCGGGGATGGAGCAGAAATCCTCCGGGGACATCTCCAGAAAGATCTCCTGGATGTACTCCCAAAGCCTGTGCAAAAGGTTTCTGGGGAGGGCAGCCTTATCCTGTGCTCCGTGGTAACACACTCTACCACGCCAGGCCAGTAGCACGTAGTCTGGAATCATTGCTTTGCAAAGCATGGCGGCGTATGGTCCCGGTGTTTGCTGGCATTCAAGCAACATCCGTTCTTTATCTGTCTGTGTTATCCTCAGAAGAGTGATATCATTCATGGTCACCTGGTTGAAATAGGGGAATTTTATTAAGGGGGTATTCAGAGGGGCTCCATCCCTGCTGGGCTGTTTGCCTGTGGCTGAACGGAAATCTTCCCCGCTGTGACCCACGCGGTGGGGGGAGGGGGAACAGCGAACATCTTGGATGTGTGTCTGTGTGTGTGTGGGGGTGTCGATTAGGTTCGCGCTGCACGTTAACCCGAAAACCGCCGCCCCTCCCTTTTCAATTGCCAACCAGTTTTAAATTGCCAGCCCAAAGGCTGTTTGTTATGGGAAATGAGGGGGTTGCTGTTTGAAAACATTCCCACATGTTATGAAGGTTAAAGAAGCCTATAGACTGTGGCTTACCATGGCTGCCTGCAAGCCAAATTCTGTTGCCCGCCGGACCTGCTTGTGTGATCTCTCACACCAAACCGGCAGACCCTCAATATAACAGGCAAAGTGCAACCTTGGACCAAATGCATATGTGATATGTAATGTTTGGAGCATTGTTCTCTAATATGTGTCTTTTAAACTACTCCTCTCCCGTTTGTTTCCTCCCGCAGCTGCAAATGTTTCAACGCCACCCCTTTCATCACCGTCCCAGAGGCTAGCGAAGATTAGAAGTAAAAAAAAAAGGAATCGAGACGATATGTTCTCAGAACTCATGGAATCCTCCCACACTGAAGCTGCCCAGCAGAATGCGTGGAGGCAGACACTATCGTAGTCCAGGAAGGCAGAATTTGATTGTGCGGACAGGTGGCGTGCTGAAGACAATGACTGGCGGGATGAAGAGAGACAGCGGCGGGATGAAGAGAGTAGGTGGCGTCAGCGTGCAGAGAGAAGGCAGGATGCAATTCTGAGGCTACTGGAGGATCAAACGGAAATCCTCCGGCTTATGGCTGAGGAAAGGCGTAGGGTTCAGGAAAGGCCGCCTGAGCCCAGACCGCCACTACAGCCCCTGTGCAACCAACAGCCCTCCTTCCCGAGTCCCATAACCTCATCCCCGAGACGCCCAAGAACGCGTTTGGGCGGCCTCCGTGCACCCAACCACTCAAGTCAAGAGAACAGTCCAAGCAAGAAAGGGCTGGCATTCAATAAGTTTTAAAGTGCTGTGTGTCCTTGTCCTTCCCTCATCCCCTCCTCCACCACCCATCCTGGTGCTTCCCTTCCTCCACCAGCTATCCCGGGAGACTGTGGCAGTTAGCCCCATAGTTTCCCCTCTTTGTTTTACGAATTAATAAAGAATGCATGATTTTTAAGCAACAATGACTTTATTTCCTCTGCGAGCGGTGATCGAGGGGGGGAGGGCAGGACGGTTTGGGTAAAGGGAACTAGAGTGAATGAAGGGGCGGGGCTTTTCATTACAGGGGAAAAACAGAACTTTCACACAGCATCCTGGCCATTCATGAAACTGGTTTTCAAAGCTTCCCTGATGCGCAACGCACCCTGCTGTACTCTTGTAATAGCCCTGGTGTCTGGCTGCGCATAACCAGTGGCCAGGCGATTTGCCTCAACCTCCCACCCCGCCATAAACGTCTCCCCCTTACTCTCACAGATATTGTGGAGCGCACAGCAAGCAGTAATAATAATGGGAATATTGTTTTCGCTGAGATCTAACCTAGTCAATAAACTTCGCCAGCGAGCTTTTAAACGACCAAATGCACATTCCACCACCATTCTGCACTTGCTCAGCCTATAGTTGAAAAGGTCCTAACTACTGTCCAGGCTACCTGTGTATGGCTTCATGAGCCATGGCATTAAGGGGTAGGCTGGGTCCCCAAGGATAACTATAGGCATCTCAACATCCCCAACGGTTATTTTCTGGTCTGGGAAGAAAGTCCCTTGCTGCAGCAGCCGAAACAGACCAGAGTTCCTGAAGATGCGAGCGTCATGTACCTTTCCCGGCCATCCCACGTTGATGTTGGTGAAACGTCCCTTGTGATCCACCAGTGCTTGCAGCACTATTGAAAAGTAACCCTTTCGGTTTATGTACTCGCTGGCTTGGTGGTCCGGTGCCAAGATAGGGATATGGGTTCCGTCTATCGCCCCACCGCAGTTCGGGAACCCCATTGCTGCAAAGCCATCCAGTATGAGCTGCACATTTCCCAGACTCACAACCCTTGGTACCAGCAGCTTGGTGATCGCCCTGGCTACTTCCATCACAACAGCCCCCACTGTAGATTTTCCCACTCCGAATTGATTCGTGACTGACCGGTAGCTGTCTGGCGTTGCAAGCTTCCACAGGGCTATCGCCAGTCGCTTCTGTACTGTGAGGGCTGCTCTCATCTTGGTGTTCTTGCGCTTCAGGGCAGGGGAAAGCAACTCACAAAGTTCCATGAAAGTGCCCTTACGCATGCGAAAGTTTCGCAGCCACTGGGATTCATCCCAGACCTGCAGCGCTATGTGGTCCCACCAGTCTGTGCTTGTTTCCCGGGCCCAGAATCGGCGTTCCACTGTATCAACAAGCCCCATTAACACCATGATGTCCACCTTGTGGGGGGGCCTTTTTTGAGAGAGGTCTGTGTCCATGTCCTCATCACTGTCCTCAGGGCGCTGCTGTCGCCTCCTCGCCTGCTGTAGCTGTAGCAGCTCCTGGTTCTCGTTCTGCATATACTCCTGGACAATGCGCGTGGTGTTCATAACGGCGAGAACAGCCGCGGTGATCTGATCGTGCTCCATGCTTTCCCTGGTATGCTGTTTGCAGGACAGCAGAGTGGCAGCAGAAGCAGCAGGTGGATAACAATGGAGTCAGCAATATGGCGCCCATATGAAAAAAGGCACGAAAGGATTTTTTGCTTCCCCCTCAGTTGCTTTCACGGAGGGAGGGGGGAGCAAGGGTTAGGCTCATTTCCTTCTAGCTGCAGATGGTACAATATGCGGTGAGCAAGGAGGCGCCTTCCCTTCTAGCAGCAGATGGTACAATATGCTTGATATCCATCATCAGCTCCTGGCCCCCTCAAGGATTGAACTCGCAACCCCGGGTTTAGCGGGCCAACGCTCAGACCGCTGAGCTATCCCTCCGCCCGTGTTCCAGGCAGTACTGAATCTCCCTTAAACAAAACGTAAAAAAGAGAATGACCAGAGTCACTCTGGTCACTCCCATTTATGTCCAAGCGCCCCCGGCCAGCCACACCATAGGCCGCCGGCCAGGAGCACACGAATACCAATCATGTTGTACAATCTGCTGCGAGAAGGAAAGGAGCTTCTGCTGTGTGGTCCCGCGACCACAACCATTTATGGCATATTGCACCATCTGCAGCTAGAAGGCAAGGAGCTTCTGCTGTGTAGTCCCACGACTACCAACCTCTGGCAGAATGGCCCCCTCAAGGATTGAACTCGCAACCCCGGGTTTAGCGGGCCAACGCTCAGAACGCTGAGCTATCCCTCTGCCCGTATTATAGTGTGACTGAATCCCCACTAGACCTAATGTCCAGGCGTACGCTGGAGATGTACGGTAATTGTGAGCTGAGCAGGCTTCCGTAGCAAACACGGAAACCCCGGAAAAAAGGCGCGAAAAATATTGCTTTCACGGAGGGAGGGATGACATGTACCCAGAACCACCAGCGACAATGTTTTCTGCCCCATCAGACTTTGGGATCGCAACCCAGAATCCCAATGGGCGGCGGAGACTGCGGAAACTGTGGGATAGCTACCCGCAATGCAATGCTCCGAAAGTCGATGCTAGCCCCGCTACTGTGGACACAGTCAATCGACCTCATGGTCTTAACGCTTGTGTGTGGGGACACACACAATCGATTCCATAAATTCGGGTTTTAAAATATCGACTTCTATAAATTCGACCTAATTCTGTAGTATAGACGTACCCTAAGAGTATTCGACGCACAAGCCTGCACAGGTTCATATGAAAGAACCTCCTAATGCTCCTTTATGTGGTAGCAGTGTCCCCGCTCCCACCCCCACCTTCTGTTGATTGCTGGTAAAGTCACTGATTTTCCTCTTAAATGCACACATACAGTCTTCTGAATTTGAAAAGTATCTGGGGTGTTTGTGTGGATCAATATTGCAGGGAGAGATGGGAGCCAGAAAGGGTTAAATCTATATGGACCGATTGTAGATGAATATTTTAAGGCAAACATCTGCTCTGCAGTTTGAGATTAGATTAAATGGCCTTGTTTGCATTTCAAAACCCACTGTTTTCTAGATACATTTTAGCAATGGAGTTGGCTAAGTTTCAGTCAATAGATACCATCAGAGATACTTAGTTTTGCAGTTCTCAAACTGGGGATTTGTGTCTCCAGAGGTAACATGCTTGTTAACAGCAAAAATGTTTTAAAATAAATAATGTATAGAGGTAAGAAATAACAGACCTCAACTCTATTGTCCCTCTGCAAATTCGTGTACACAAATTACCTCTCTTTAAAAGTGAAAAGTTTCAAAAAGTTCAATGAATAGAAGATTGTTGGGGGCAGAATAGATCTGGACAAGGAGAAGTCCGGAGATAAATGTGAAAAGTGAGGGATATATGTTTTTTTGTTAAAATGTTATGTTTGCTGTTGAAGAAAAAAATCCAGAATACCGAACGTTATTGTTTTAGTTAAATAAAACAATTTAAATGTCTGTCTGGTGACATTCTCCTCCTAATACAGCCTGGCAAGAAAATCCTCCAAATATTAATGATTAACTTCTTGAATTGGAGATAGTTCACCTCCCAATGACTTCATAAATATCTGCTTCAATTATCTTTGGTAAATGAAATAACCAATCATTCATTTTCTGATATAGCTGTAAAACTCATCTGATAAGTTTTCAAAATAAATCATGGTTTAAAAATGTATAGTGTGTACCTTCTAAAAATTAAACCTACTTCTATCTCTGAGTTGTGAAGAATATGTATTAAGGTTATAACAACCAACAAGAATGGACTTTTATGTAGAAACCCATGATTAAATTGATTCTTCCTGGCTAGTGATTTAAATCATGATTTAAATCAAATCCACCTTGCCCGCTGTGCTCTTGCCCCTGGCCTCTTCATTCCCCAGGGGGGCCCACAAAAAGTTAATCCGGCCCTGAATAGGGTGGCTATGCCAGAATCTGACTGTAGTGCCAGGACCAGGTAGCAGCGTGCTTGGCAAAGGACCTTTTCTTGTTGCTGGTCATAGCTAACTATAACCAATTAGCTCATTTAATTGTGTTATCTGTTGTCATTGTTAACTCATATGTAGTTTCATATGTAATCAATGTGTGATGAATAGTTTAGATTGTAGGATTACAGGAGTACAAAACTGACAAGTATTTAGGAATGATGAGCGTGTATCAGATATATAACTACACTAAAGCCATAATGCAGGCCTACAGGTTAAGGCCTGTAAGATTTCAGCTTAGCCACACTAGGCCTCAGGCTTAAGAAGACTTGACATGAGTGGGTAACTTAAGACTGACCCTATGTCATAAAACCATAAGATTACTGTAAAGGATGTGCTAATAGGTGATATTCTAAGAAAATATGACACCATGAACCTGTCCAGACAGCAAGACACCTGATTGTAACATTACAGCAAGTTCTGTTCTGAGAGCAGGTTACCATGGGAACATGTTTATGTCAATGTTAATAAGATATTAATACGAAAAAGGGGAGCTAAGAGAAGAAGCTATGAAAAGTGGTACCACAACATTTATTAGGTTTGGAAGGAATAGGATAAGGAAAAGGAGGTTGGAACCCTCATGCATATGCATAGGGTATTAGGCATGGTCAGAATAACAAGATTAAAGAGGTTTTCTTGTATGGAGAGGGTGGGAAGACTCCAAGGGAAGTTCTCATTCGGAAGGAATTACCACTCTGTCGCTGACCACTTGTTGAGAGATCCACCAGACTCTATAATATATTTGGGTGAGTATGAATATGCCATTGGCTATTGTTTGGTCTCTCTCGGGTTTTGTAGATGTGTGTATGTGTGTGTATGGTAACTTATAACACAAACAAGATTTTTTACTTGTAACTGTGTTTGTGGTTACTGTCCTCATTCTTTGTTTACTCCTAGGGTCTCCCAAACTAAGAAAATTGCTCAGGGTACCACTCACCCTGTTGATGTTTAAGGTGTAGCCATAGGAGCTGGACTCACTATAATTTACCACAGAATTATCAATTCACCCAATTAAATAAAGACTAGATAATACTGGATCCAGTTCACTCTGTTTAAAGATCAGAAGTTAGAATAAAGTGGAAGAGTTAAACACCAAGCAGCGTCACTTGAACTAGGAGGATTTTTTCCATTTCCTTGGAATCAATTGTCTAGCCTTGGGATAGAAAGAACAAGGAACCCTGGCTCATGGGATTATGGCATAAAACTTGTGGACTCTCAGGACATAAATCTGGGGATCTGGGATCGAGCTGCATCTGCACTACAAAATGATGGGGTTTGGATGAGAGTCCCAGTCAGTCTCTAGTTCAGACCCCCACCCTCTCACACAGTCCTAGGGACCAGATCTTGAGGGTTTACTGGCCCAAGTCAGACAGATTTGTGTGTAGACAGAAGGGTTTGGGCTCAAGCCTGAGTCTGAGCCCAGGCTTACACTGAAGTGTAGACATGATCAGTAACACTGGGACTTTATGCCAACTGAATCTAAGTTGGTATAGCAGCCAAAGGATTGTTACAAATGGGAGGAAACCAAAGGAAAACCTAAAGCTGATGCTTGAAACACAATATACATCAATAATGATCTACCTCCAAGATTTTAGTGGTTAAATTATAGTAACCTTTATATGGTCATATAGACTCCTCCACTAAAATTCAAAATAATGCAGCTTGTTATATTTAACTAGTAACCAATTGTAAATAAAGTGACAATTTCTTAGAATTTAAACTAATTTCTAGCAGACAAGAGTCAATAGCTGGATACTAGTGACTCAAAGTTAAAGTTAGACGAATTCAGACTGAAAATAAGGTGAAAATTTTCAACAGTGAGGGTAATTAACATTGGAACAATTTACCATGAGTCATGGTAGATTCTCCATCACTAACAATTTTTAGATTGGACTTTGTTTTAGATACATGCTCCAGTTAGGTTGGATATTAGGAAAAACTTTTTCACTAGTAGGGTGGTGAAGCACTGGAATGGGTTACGTAGGGAGGTGGTGGAATCTCCTTCCTTAGAGGTTTTTAAGGTCAGGCTTGACAAAGCCCTGGCTGGGATGATCTAATTGGGTTTGGTCCTGCTTTCAGCAGGGGGTTGGACTAGATGACCTCCTGAGGAATCTTCCAACCCTGAGATTCTATGATTCTATGATTCTAAGGGAATTCTTTTGGGACAGTTCTCTGGCCTGTGTTATACAGGAGATCACGGTGTTACCTTCTAGCCTTGCAATCCATTAAAAAAAAAGACAGTCCCCAAGACAATGAAGACATGAACTTATGGCTGATTTAGGTGTTTGAAAACCTATTCCGGAGGTGTCATTCTTAAATAAACTCTGTGCATTGTATTGTGCTGTTCTACACACCTGCATGTGCTCACTCACTCCCAGTAAAGACCGGTGGTGTTAGCAATAACAAGGACAAGAATAACATGAGTACTTGTGGCACCTTAGAGGCTAACACATTTATTTGAGCATAAGCTTTCATGGGCTACAACCCACTTCATCAGTCCTTCATCAAGGACAAGAATGGTGAGCAAGCAGAGGCATCCCTCTGCTGAGGAAAAACAAGAATTTTCTGAGTTTCCCAGGGACATCTCTCTGTGATGTCCAATCCCTGTCACTGGGCATCCACAGGCAATATCAAGTTTGATGCCAGCAAAAAGCACACCAGCCTGTTGGCTCAGCTGAGGCTACACACTTAAATACCCAGAACTGTTATGATTTATAGTAAAACCATGAGTGTGTGACGGGTTGGGGTCACAGAGACCTGCTTGGTGCTGCCACCTGGTGTGCCAAGGCTACTTCTGCCCCTGCTTCCAGGCCTTTTCCAGCTTGGGACTCCCGAATCCTCTCTGTTTGAGCCAGATTCCACTGATCTGCTGCAAACACAGACTCAGGTCCGAGCCAAGTCCACTAGCCACGGTAAGGCTCCTGGAAGCGCTCTTGCCTTTGACACCCAGGTGCCCAGCTCCCTAAGAGGTCCAAACCCTTAATAAATCCATTTTACCCTGTATAAAGCTTATACAGGGCAAACTCATAAATAGTGCGCCTTCTGTTTCAAAGATAGAAAGATATGCACAGCTGTTTGCCCCCCTAGGTACCAGCTCGTACTCCAGGCAGCTTAAAAAGTAAAAAGTGATTTTAATAAGTACAAAAAGTAGGATTTAAGTGATTCCAAGTAGTGACAGACAGAACAAATTGAATTACTAAGTAAAATAAAATAAAACACGCAGGTCTATGTCTAATCAAACTTCACACAGATATCAAAACCTCACTGGCTCCAGCTTTCTTTCTTTCACGGGCTGTAAAGCTTCTAGCCTGGGTCCAGCAGTCACTCACACCCCCTATTGTCTCTGTCCTTTGTTCAGTCTCTCTCAGGTATGTCCTTGGGGGGTGGAGAGCTTCTTTCTTTAGCCAGCTGAAGACAAAATGGAAGGGTCTCCCCCGGGCTTTTATAGTCTTTTCCCCCTTCCTGTGTAACATCCTGTTACCATGGAGTTTTGGAATCACATGGGCAAGTCACATGTCCATGCACCCTTCGGCAACCAGCCGAACCAGTTGCATTCCAGACCAGGCCCCGATGTGGATTGGGGTCTGTAACTTCTTTTGTCTGTTAAGTGCTGGTACTTAACTTGCACATTCCTTCCTCCGGACCTGGTCCCATGCTCTTACAAAGGCTATGCATAAAACCAGCAAATATAAAACCAATATTCATAACTTCAACTACAACAATGATACATGCATACAAACAGGAGGAATAGATTCAGTAGGTCGTAACTTTCACAGAGATATGTTACATGGCACATGTAGCATAAAACATATTCTAGTTACACATATACATTTATAAGCATCTCCCCATAAAGTTTTATGGGGTACACCGTCACAAAGTGTATTACTAAAGAACAGAGATTTGTGATACTAAACAAGAGTAAAAGAGACACAATGGTTACACATAAAACCAAAGTAAAAACAGACTTTCTATTGTCTAAAATGTAATAGAGTACAACCCAGGTCTCAGGCAATTTTCACCTAGAGTCAGTTCTCAGCATACTCAGCCCACATGGCTGGAAAAAAGCCCTTTCACAGGTTGCAAGACCATGGGCCTCTTTGTCCCCTCTTCTCTGTTATAGTTGAGAAAACCTTGGAAATGGATTCTTTGAAAAGAGAAACCCAGACGAAGTTACACTTTCCTGCTGTTTGTTCCTCGGGGGCAGGCACCAGGCCCTTCTTCATCCTCTGGTCAATGTGCACTTTCAATTGGCTTGATCGCTTTTTTTATCTTAGATGCAAATGTACTTTTGTTGTCCTTGGCTTGTAATCAAGACCTCTTGTTTTCTCATCTGCCTGTCAGCTTGATCCATACAGGGATATAAATCCACATCCCTTCGTCTAGGACAGACTTGTTTATCGACTGCCTCCACAACATATTTTATGACCACATTTCCAGCACACATTCATGCATCCGATGAAGTGGGTTCTTAACCCACGAAAGCTTATGCTGAAATAAATTTGTTAGTCTCTAAGGGTATGTCTACACTACGAGACTAGTTCGATTTTTGTTAAACCGAACTTGTGAAACCGATATTGCAAGGTCGATCGTGCGAATCCACATCAAGGACCTTATTTCGAATTTCTGAGTCCACAGTAAGGGGGCAAGCATCGACATTGCAAGCGGTGCACTGTGGGTAGCTATCCCACAGTTCCCGCAGTCCCTGCTGCCCACTGGAATTCTGGGTGTAGCCCCCAGTGCCTTGTGGGACCGAAAATGTGTCAAGGGTGGTTATACGTAAATGTCGTCACTCGACCCACACGCCCGCCGTCCCTACGTGAAAGCGCCAGTGGGCAATGAATTCGCGCCCTTTTCTGGTGATTGACAGCTCGGACGCCACAGGACAGCGAGCATGGAGCCCTCCGCGATTATCGCTGCTGTTCTGTCCGTTGCCAACACCTCGCACCTTATCGTGCACCTTTTCCAGAGTCAGATGCAGAGAAATCGGGCGAGGAGGCAACGGAAGCTCCGGGAGTACATGAACTCTGAGATGGTCATAGACCTCTCGCAAAGCACGGGACCCCGGACCGTAGAAATCATGGTGGCAATGGGGCATGTCGATCCTGTGGAACGGCGATTCTGGGCAAGGGAAACAAGCACTGACTGGTGGGACCGCATAGTGCTGCAGGTCTGGGATGAATCCCAGTGGCTGCGAAACTTTCGGATGCGTAAGGGCACTTTCCTGGAACTTTGTGACTTGCTGTCCCCTGCCCTGAAGCGCCAGGACACCCGGATGCGAGCAGCTCTGACTATCCAGAAGCGAGTGGCCATAGCCCTGTGGAAGCTTGCAACTCCTGACAGCTACCGGTCAGTAGCGAACCAATTTGGAGTGGGCAAGTCTACCGTGGGGGTTGCTGTGATGCAGGTAGCCCATGCAATCGTTGACCTGCTGCTCTCAAAGGTAGTGACCCTTGGAGACGTCCAGGTGATCATAGATGGCTTCGCTGCGATGGGATTCCCAAACTGCGGTGGGACTATAGATGGGACACACATCCCTATCCTGGGACCGGAGCACCAGGGCAGCCAGTACATTAACCGAAAGGGCTATTTTTCTATGGTGCTGCAAGCACTAGTGGACCACAAAGGACGTTTTACCAACATCAATGTTGGATGGCCAGGCAAGGTTCATGATGCTCGTGTTTTCAAAAACTCTGGTCTCTTTAGACGGCTGCAACAGGGGGTTTATTTCCCGGACCGCAAAATAACTGTTGGGGATGTGGAGATGCCTACAGTGATCCTAGGGGACCCTGCCTACCCGCTAATGCCATGGCTCATGAAGCCATACACGGGAGCCCTGGACACTGAAAAGGAGCTCTTCAATTACCGGCTGAGCAAGTGCAGAATGGTGGTGGAGTGTGCCTTTGGCCATCTTAAGGGCAGATGGCAAAGCTTACTGACTCGCTCCGACCTCAGCCAAAAAAATATCCCCATTGTGATTGCAGCGTGCTGTGTGCTCCACAATCTCTGTGAGAGCAAGGGGGAGACGTTTATGGTGGGGTGGGAGGTTGAGGCAAATCGCCTGGCAGCTGATTACGCTCAGCCGGACACCAGGGCGATTAGAAGATCACAGCGGGACGCGCTGCGCATCCAGGAAGCTTTGAAAGCTAGCTTCCAGACTGACCATGGTAACCAGTGACTGTTACGCTTGTTTAAACAGATGCTGAACCTGCCCCCGTTTCTTTACCCAGTTTCCATTGCCTATCCTCTCCCATTAACAACCCCCTTCCCCCCCTTCATTCAACGCTTTAAAAGTACAATAAAGGAAACATTGTTTATTGGAACTGTCTCCATTACTGGTTTCTCGGTTACGGTTTTAACCGGGGATGCATACCGCGGTTGGGGAGCGGGTGGAGTGTTGGAAAGTACGCTTCCAAGCTTGGGGAATGACATGCTCCTGCTCCCGGAGCAGTCCTAAGTGCTGGACTGCTTGTTTAAAGGGAGCCATCAACCCCTCCTATTCGCAACTGTGTGTGGTGGCGTCTCTGTGACTTTTTGGCAGTGAATTGCAGCCACGGATCCCCTGCTGCATGGATCTGTCATGCAGGCTATCGCCGGCTGCTAAAGATCAGCAGCCACCCTCCCCCGCCAGACAGCGAACTCCCCCCCCACCCCCCGTAGAGAACATGAAAACTCCCACCCATAATGACAAGTGTGCCTAGTGCATGCAATTTTTACTGTGACTTTCTGTTGATCCTTTCCCCTGTCTGCACCCTGGGTCAGGCGCCAGTCGTCTGCACTTACAAACCCCGTTACCCACTAATCCGAAAACCAAACGGTCCTGTGAAAGAAAGTCAGGGAAACAACACTGAACCAAAAAAACATTTTTATTAAAGTGAGCATTGCTTTAACATGAAACCTTGGCAGGGAAGTGTTGAGGGGTGCGGCTGGAGGGAGGGAAAGGACCAATCTAAGGTTTTTGGAATGAGAGCCTTCTGCTACTGGTGCAGTCTGCAGGGGTGGAGTGAATATTTCCACGGACCCTGCCTCCCCTCGTCCTAGTGACTTTGGGTGAGTAAACAACTGGACTTGGTGGCGGGGGTGGGCGGTTAGAAATTACATATAGAGGGGCTCTTTCCTCCTGTCTCCTGTCCTGGAGAATGTCAACCAGGCACCGGAGCGTGTCAGTTTGCTCCCTCATTAGTCCCAGCAGCGTTTGAGTCGCCTGCTGGTCTTCCTACCGCCACCTGTCCTCGCGCGCTTCAGCCCTCTGCTCCCGTTCCCTGGCTGCTCGCTCGGACCTTGAGATGTCCTCTCTCCGCTGTGCTGCCTCCCTTCAGGAACAGATCATCAATTCCGAGAACATGTCATCCCGGGTTCTCTTTTTGCGCCGCCTTATCTGGAGTAGCCCATGGGAGGGAGAGACACGGGTAGGGCGGGAGACACTCGCAGCTGTGGGATGAGGGAAAGGGAGTGAATTCCTCAGAAAGATACTTTTTCCAGAACAATGCCCATACTCTTTCCCTGTGAATAGGGCCAAGCACAGTACCTATCACATGCTCACGTACTACAAGGTAAAATATTAGGTCTTAATGCTGAGTGTCCGGGGTCCCGGTGTACAGATCCCAGAAGCCTTGCCGAACACTGAAAATCAGCTCTCTGAAGACCATGGTAAGGTGATGAGTTTGGACTGCTGAGAGATTACTTCACAGCAGTGCTCTACTCCCATGTCTCAATCACTGTTCCTGGCGGCGGGCAGGAACTACTGCTGCCCAATCCACTCATCTACAGCGGCTCGCCTACCCTTCCCCCCCCCTCCGCGTGGCCGCTCCAGGGAACCAAAAGTGCCCGCGAACCGCTCAGTGTGAACGTCTCGCCTACCCTCCCCCCCCTCCGCGTGGTCGCTCCCGGGAACCAAAAGTGCCCGCGAACCGCTCAGTATGTACGGCTCACCTACCCTCCCCCCCTCCGCATGGTCGCTCCCGGGAACCAAAAGTGCCCGCGAACCGCTCAGTATGAACGGTTCGCCTACCCTTCCCCGCCCTCCGTGTGGCCGCTCCAGGGAACCAAAAGTGCCTGCGAACCACTCAGTATGAATGGTTCGCCTACCCTCCCCCCCCCCGCGTGGTCGCTCCCGGGAACCGAAAGTGCCCGCGAACCGCTCAGTATGAACGGCTCGCCTACCCTTCCCCCCCCTCCGCGTGGCCGCTCCCGGGAACCAAAAGTGCCCGCGAACCGCTCTGTATGAACAGCTCGCGTACCCTTTCCCCCGCTTCGCGTGGCCGGTCCCGGGAACTCTCCCTGCCCACGCACCGCTAAGTTCGAATGGTTTGGCTCCCAACTCCCTCCCACCCCGCGTTAACGGAAACCGCCGGGTGTCTTTCTTTAAAGGGAAAATGAAGCATTCCCTATACTAATGAAAACACTCATTCAAACCAGGACACCATGACTGATATCACTCTGATGAGGATTACCGAGACAGAGAAATACTGCATGCTGCGTCAATGCCAGCAAACCCCGGGGCCGTATGCAGCCATGCTATGCAAGGCAATGATACCAGAGTACCTGCAGCTTGCATGGCGCGGGAAGGTATCCTACCAGGAGGAGACAATAAGGCCGCTCTCCCCGTGAACGTGCTACACAAGCTCTCACTGTACCTCCAGGAGAGCTTCGCGGAGCTCTCAGATGGGGATTACTCCTCTATCCCCATACATATTGACAGACTTTTCAAATAGTTGCACGGGAAAGCGACTCCAAGCTGAAGCGCATAAGGCCAATTAAGCAATACTAACACAGTGCTTACACACCATGCCTATTGTATTCCAAATAAATGTCTAAAACACTGACCTGCTGATCCTTCGCCTGATTCCTGGTCAGGGATGCTGCCTTGGGAGGGTTCGTAGGGGAGCTCAGTCAGGGTGAGGAATAGATCCTGGCTGTCGGGGAAATCAGCAGTGAAAGCGCTGTCGACTGCCTCGTCCTCCTCCTCTCCTTCCTCATCTTCACCGTCCGCGAAAACCTCCGACGACGTGGCCGTAGATAAGACCCCGTCGTCGGAGTCCACGGACACTGGTGGGGTAGTTGTGGCAGCACCACCGAGCATAGCATGCAGTGCCTCGTAAAACCGGCAAGTGTGTGGCTGTGATCCAGAGCGTCCGTTGGACTCCTTGGTCTTCTGGTACGCCTGTCGCAGCTCCTTGATTTTCACGCGGCACTGCGTTGCATCCCGGCTGTATCCTCTCTCCGTCATTGCCTGGGATATTTTTTCATAAATTTTGGCATTCCGTCTTTTGGATCGGAGCTCGGCTAGGACGGATTCATCTCCCCACACAGCAATCAGATCCAGAACTTCCCGATCAGTCCATGCTGGAGCCCTCTTTCTATTCTGGGATTGCATGGAAACCTCTGCTGTAGAGCTCTGCATCGTTGCCAGTGCTGCTGAGCTCGCCACGATGTCCAAACAGGAAATGGGATTCAAACTGGCCAGACAGGAGAAGGGATTCAAATTTTCCCGGGGCTTTCCCTGAGTGGCAGGTCAGAGCATCCGAGTACAGATTACTGTCCTGAGCGTCCACTGAGTGGTGCACTGTGGGATAGCTCCCGGAGCTATTAGCGTCGAATTCCGTCCACAGTTCCTCGAATTCGACATGGCCATGTCGAATTTGGCGCTACTCCCCTCGTCGGGGAGGAGTACAGAAATCGAATTAAAGAGCCATTTATGTCGAAATAAACTGCTTCCTAATGTGGATGGGTGAAGGGTTAAATCGAGTTAACGCTGCTAAATTCGACATAAAGTCCTAGTGTAGACCTGGCCTAAGGTGCCACAGGTATTTTTCTTGTTTTCTTTTTGCTGACACAGACTAACACGGCTACTACACAGAAACCATTCATAACTCTGTATACACACCCCATATATACATCATCTATTTATGGCCAGTGTGTCACCAGTTCTCATACAATACCTTACAAGACACAGCATGGATAAATATTGTGACAACAGTGTATTGGATGTGGTGAGTTTGTCAGACCAGTTGGGATTTACTGTTAGAGAACAGTGTGCCCTTTGCCAACTGGCATAAAGGAGCTCTTAGGATCACACTGCAATTAGAAAATTAGCCTGTGGTCTTGGATCAGCTAATTAACAAGCCTGCTGGGAATCTTGTGTGTATGAAAGCACCAAATAATAATGATTATCTGGTATATACAAGGTTCTGTAAAAAATTCTGCAGTCTAGAATCCACCTATTTTTTGCCAGCTTTCATAATGCCTAAAATATTTTGCTTTTTAAAACAGTCTTTTAAAAGCCGGCTTTACATATAGAAGTGTTCAAGAGAGATTAAATTTACCCAAAAATAGCAATAAAATAAGCTCTATAAAGTTTTAATACAAATAACACTTTCCAGACTTAGTCATTCTTCTGTTCCCCTTATAACTCAAGAAGTAACTCTGAGAGGAAGTGCAGAGTGAGAGTGTAATTCCTGCCTGGGGGGGAAAGCAAAACTGGTTTGTACCAGCAGCAGAAGCAGAGCTGCCTTTACTCTTCCAGGAGTAAATGCCTGTTGGCTGAGCTTGTATCAGTGTTGTCATTCTGAGGACTCTGCCTGCTCGGGGTAATGAGATCTAAAAACTGCTCTAGTTATCATTATCAATAAAAGTTGGGTTTTTAAAGATGCTTTGATATCTGAATGCATAATCTGACATGTTACTGAGCGTACAATGAACTTTGCACTTTTGTCCCTTTTCACTTCTTACGTATTATGTTTTTACTTTCTTTTTTCCAAAGTTACCCATTAACTGGAGCATCACAATGAAACCTGTTTCTTAGGAGAGGGAGTGAGATGCCAGAGGCAATTCAGTTGGACAGTGATTTACTGTTCCTGAGGTTTTAAAAAACAACAGAAAAAGCACTGGTATCAACCTGGTGAGGCCTCATTTGGAGTACTGTGTCCAGTTTTGGGCCCCACGCTACAAGAAGGATGTGGATAAATTGGAAAGAGTCCAACGGAGGGCAACAAAAATGATTAGGGGGCTCGAGCACATGACTTATGAGGAGAGGCTGAGGGAACTGGGATTGTTTAGCCTGCAGAAGAGAAGAATGAGGGGGGATTTGATAGCTGCTTTCAACTACCTGAAAGGGGGTTCCAAAGAGGATGGATCTAGATTGTTCTCAGTGGTAGAAGATGACAGAACAAGGAGTAATGGTCTCAAGTTGCAGAGGGGGAGGTTTAGGTTGGATATTAGGAAAAACTTTTTCACTAGTAGGGTGGTGAAGCACTGGAATGGGTTATCTAGGGAGGTGGTGGAATCTCCTTCCTTAGATGTTTTTAAGGTCAGGCTTGACAAAGCCCTGGCTGGGATGATCTAATTGGGTTTGGTCCTGCTTTGAGCAGGGGGTTGGACTAGATGACCTCCTGAGGTCCCTTCCAACCCTGAGATTCTATGATTCTATGATTCTATGATATTGCAGGAGTGAGACTGAAATTCTTGAAATGAGGCATTTGACATTGCTTTTTAGTAGATAGATAGATAGATAGATAGATAGATCACACTCACACACACATTAGCATGATAAAAGTGTACAAAGTAAATATATGTGTTATAAAATGAATGCATTGCAGTAAATCTTAACCCCTACAGAATGTTCTGATGGCAGAGAGTATTCTACAGATACATACCCTCTGCACAACACCACTTTATATGAAAAGGTTTTTATCTTGTGTTGCAGGCCAGTGGTCCTAATCTTCCACCACATCAACTGGGCATCTCCTATTGTCTGATCTTGTCCAGGGAGCAACCAATAAATGACTTAAAAGTATCATAGTTTCCAGTTAAAAAGCATCTTCACTATTCCAGGCCCCATCAGGAAATCCTCAGTGCTGCCCCAAGGAGTGGTCTGTTCAGGTGTTGCTGGTGACATTGCTCTTTCCCTCATTATTTACATCTTCATGGTGAGGTCTGTCACGGTGACAGAGCTAGCTGCACCTCTGACCATTCCTTGACCTCAGACCTCATGCTTTTACCTTTTCCCACAGTTCTCCCACTCTGAGATCAGGTCCCAGGCTACAGTACTCTGTGGATCAACATTGCTTGCTGATTGGGTACAATATCTATGGTTCTTCTCCTTGGGTGTTTGTGAGCAGAGGTGAAGACAGTGACCCAAAACAGCCTTCTAACTGACTGATTTTTAACAGCAGGAACAAAATTTAGCATCAGATAAAAACAACGGGGCCGTAACTGGGCAGGGCAACTAGCCACATAGTGTGCAAAGCCACAGGGGTGGGAAAATGGAGCAGAAAAAAATATTTTAAAAATGGTAGGGGATGTAATTATGTTTACTCACCCCAGGCACTAAAATGCCTAGTTATGGCTCTGCAAAGCAACAAAAGGTCTGTGTGCATGTCTGTCTTACATAAGCCCTTCCACCCTGTGATGGGAACTAAGGAAGACCTAGCTTCTTTTGACAATCCAGCAGGTGTCAATATGTTGCCTCTGAACAGCTCCCCAACAGCTCCCTTCCTGCACTGAGGGTGTGTCTTTTAAATGTAATCAGTCTTTGATCTCCTTGGTTTCCCAGATGGTCAAAACCAGGTTGGTATGCTTTTTGGAAAGAGGCATCGAGCCAACCTTCTCTGGCCACTTGCTCTCCCATTTTCTTGTAAAGACAGAAGAGTGTTTGCTGAAGATGAGGTTGTGTTGCCTTCCTTCTTGTTTATGCCAACAGCCTGCTGTTAAACAAACCCAACATATTCATACAGTAAGCATTCCATACAACAATCAGAAACTATTCAAAATATATTAAAAAGCAACTGCAAATTGCCACACTGACTTGCTGGGTGAAACTGTGGCCACTTAATTCCTCTTTCCTCATTCCACCTTCTTCAACTCTTGTTAACCTCTCCCAAATGAGCAAAGATCTGCCCTCTTTGTTTTGCTGTGTAATCTGCCATCCACTAACATCACAACAGTCACTCCTTCTTCTGTGCCCCATTAGTTGTTTTTGCTGAGGCCACAGGGCTCTGTACCTGCAGAAGTATGCTATCAAGCAGCCAGAGAATGATTCACTTTGTACAATGTGCACAACTTTAGTCTGTGCACAAACTTAGTGGAAACATGTCATTCCGAGGATTATAGTGTGTCCATGTCCTTTTTTGGTGTCCAGCTGCCGACCCTCCTCTTTCATGGCTGTGTACTCAAGGAATAAATAATCACCTGGTGGTCTGACATCTTGATTTGACATCTGCCCATCATGTAACATTGATTAGTGAATATGCATCCACGATGACATATTCTGACAATGTCATATCAAATTTCTTTGAAGACCTTGACAACTGGAAGTCAGTTCATCAGCATAACAAGCTAATCATCTTAGGCAACTTCAGCACCGAAGCTGCTTGCAATCATGAAGCTTAGCCTAAAGTAATTGGCGAACATGATGTGGTGAAAGAGAACTCAAATAGAAAACTACTCCTCACAAAGTGCATGGAGAACCAGATAGTCAACACAAACACAATAGTTATAATTGATAGAAAATGAAAGCTGAACAGCTCCAATCAACAGCAGATCAAAGGGATGCTAATTTTTTTATGAGCTGAAGACTGTAGATACACCGCAAGCCAGTAGTACCACCCCTATCTGGAATGCTAATGGGTCAGGGTTGCTGACTGATGGTGAACAAATTCTGAAAAGATGGGCTGAAGCTGAACACTGTCATGCTGTATGAAGTGCCTCACAACTGTGAGTGCCAATCTCAGAAAACAGGGCAGAAACCCCACCATAGGGGGTATATTCTATAATTAGATTTCACCAAACCAGTAATAAATGTGAACTCTTGGATAACTATATTACCATTACTAGTCCCCTTAGGCTCTCCAGCTCCTCTCACCACCTACACAAACTAGACTTTGTGATAATTGTCCCTTCTACCAAATATCACATCACATTCATAGAATCGCAGAATATCAGGGTTGGAAGGAATCTCAGGAGGTAATCTAGTCCAACCCCCAGCTCAAATCAGGACCAATCCCTAACTAAATCATCCCAGCCAGGGCTTTGTCAAGCCTAACCTTAAAAACCACCACCTCCCTAGGGAGGAGATTCCGCCACCCATTCCAGTGCTTCACTACCATCCTAGTGAAAAAGTTTTCCCTAATATCCAACCTAAACCTTCCCCACTGCAACTTGAGACCATTACTCCTTGTTTTGTCATCTGGTACCACTGAGAACAGTCTAGAGCCATAATCTTTGGAACCTCCGTTCAGGTAGTTGAAAACAGATATCAAATCCCTCCTCATTCTTCTTTTCTGCAGACTAAATAATCCCGGTTCCCTCAGCCTCTTCTCATAAGTCATGTGCTCCAGCCCCCTAATCATTTTTGTTGCCCTCATAGAATCATAGAATCATAGAATCTCAGGGTTGGAAGGGACCTCAGGAGGTCATCTAGTCCAACCCCCTGCTAAAAGCAGGACCAAACCCAATTAGATCATCCCAGCCAGGGCTTTGTCAAGCCTGACCTTAAAAAAATCTAAGGAAGGAGATTCCACCACCTCCCTAGGTAACCCATTCCAGTGCTTCACCACCCTACTAGTGAAAAAGTTTTTCCTAATATCCAACCTAAACCTCCCCCTCTGCAACTTGAGACCATTACTCCTTGTTCTGTCATCTTCTACCACTGAGAACAGTCTAGATCCATCGTCTTTGGAACCCCCTTTCAGGTAGTTGAAAGCAGCTATCAAATCCCCCCTCATTCTTCTCTTCTGCAGGCTAAACAATCCCAGTTCCCTCAGCCTCTCCTCATAAGTCATGTGCTCGAGCCCCCTAATCATTTTTGTTGCCCTCCGTTGGACTCTTTCCAATTTATGCACATCCTTCTTGTAGTGTGGGGCCCAAAACTGGACACAGTACTCCAAATGAGGCCTCACCAGTGCCGAATAGAGGGGAATAATCACGTCCCTCGATCTGCTGGAAATGCCCCTACTTATACAGCCCAAAATGCCGTTAGCCTTCTTGGCAACAAGGGCACACTGTTGACTCATATTCAGCTTTTCGTCCACCGTAACCCCTAGGTCCTTTTCTGCAGAACTGCTGCCCAGCCATTCGGTCCCTAGTCTGTAGCAGTGCATGGGATTCTTCCGTCCTAAGTGCAGGACTCTGCACTTGTCCTTGTTGAACCTCATCAGATTTCTTTTGGCCCAATCCTCTAATTTGTCTAGGTCCCTCTGTATCCTGTCCCTACCCTCCAGCGTATCAACCACTCCTCCCAGTTTAGTGTCATCTGCAAACTTGCTAAGGGTGCAGTCCACACCATCCTCGAGATCGTTGATGAACATATTGAACAAAACCGGCCCCAGCACCGACCCTTGGGGCACTCCACTTGATACCGGCTGCAAACTAGACATGGAGCCATTGATCACTACCCATTGAGCATGACCATCCAGCCAGTTTTCTATCCACCTTACCGTCCATTCATCCAGCCCATACTTCTTTAACTTGCTGGCAATAATACTGTGGGAGACTGTATCAAAAGCTTTGCTAAAGTCAAGAAATAGCACATCCACTGGTTTCCCCTCATCCACAGAGCCAGTTATCTCATCATAGAAGGCAATTAGGTTAGTCAGGCATGACTTGCCCTTGGTGAATCCATGCTGACTGTTCCTGATCACTTTCCCCTCCTTTAAGTGGTTCAGAATTGATTCCTTGAGGACCTGTTCCATGATTTTTCCAGGGACTGAGGTGAGACTGACTGGCCTGTAGTTCCCCGGATCTTCCTTCTTCCCTTTTTTAAAGATGGGCACTACATTAGCTTTTTTCCAGTCATCCGGGACCTCCCCCGATTGCCATGATTTGTCAAAGATAATGGCCAATGGCTCTGCAATCATTTCGGCCAACTCCTTTAGCACCCTCGGATGCAGTGCATCTGGCCCCATGGACTTGAGTTCGTCCAGCTTTTCTAAATAGTCCCGAACTACTTCTTTCTCCACAGAGAGCTGGTCACCTCCTCCCCATACCGTGCTGCGGAGTGCAGCCGCCTGGGAGCTGACCTTGTCTGTGAAGACAGAGGCAAAAAAAGCATTGAGTACACTAGCTTTCTCCACATCCTCTGTCACTAGGTTCCCTCCCTCATTCAGCAAGGGGCCCACACTTTCCTTGACTTTCTTCTTGTTGCTCACATACCTGAAGAAACCCTTCTTGTTACTCCTAACATCTCCGGCTAGCTGCAACTCCAAGTGTGATTTGGCCTTCACAATTTCACTCCTGCATGCCTGAACAATATTTATATACTACTCCCTGGTCATTTGTCCAATCTTCCACTTCTTGTAAGCTGCTTTTTTGTGTTTAAGACGAGCAAGGATTTCACTGTTAAGCCAAGCTGGTCGCCTGCCATATTTACTTTTCTTTCTACACATCGGGATGGTTTGTTCCTGCAACCTCAATAAGGAGTCTTTAAAATACAGCCAGCTTTCCTCGACTCCTTTCCCCCTCATGTTATGCTCCCAGGGGACCTTGCCCATCAGTTCCCTGAGGGAGTCAAAGTCTGCTTTTCTGAAGTCCAGGGTCTCTGTTCTACTGCTCTCCTTTCTTCCTTGTGTCAGGATCCTGAACTCAACCATCTCATGGTCACTGCCTCCCAGGTTCCCATCCACTATTGCTTCCTCCACTATTTCCTCCCTGTTTGTGAGCAGCAGGTCAAGAAGAGCTTTTCCCCTAGTTGGTTCCTCCAGCACTTGCACCAGGAAATTGTCCCCTACACTTTCCAAAAACTTCCTGGATTTTCTGTGGACCGCTGTATTGCTCTCCCAGCAGATATCGGGGTGATTAAAGTCACCCATGAGAACCAGGGCCTGTGATTTAGTAACTTCTGTTAATTGCTGGAAGAAAGCCTCATCCACCTCATCCCCCTGGTCTGGTGGTCTGTAGCAGACTCCCACCACGACATTACCCATGTGTCTCCCACTTCTAAATTGAATCCAGAGACTCTCAGGTTTTTCTGCAGTTTCATACTGGAGCTCTGAGCAGTCATACTGCTCTCTTACATACAACGCAACTCCCCCACCTTTTCTGCCCTGCCTATCCTTCCTGAACAGTTTATATCCATCCATGACAGTACTCCAATCATGTGAGTTATCCCACCAAGTCTCTGTTATTCCAATTACATCATAATTCCTTGACTGTGCCAGGACTTCCAGTTCTCCCTGCTTGTTCCCCAGGCTTCTTGCATTTGTGTATAGGCATTTAAGATAACTCACTGATCGTCCTGCTGTCCCAATGACTCTTTCCAATTTCTCCACATCCTTGTAGTATGGGGCCCAAAACTGGACACAGTACTCCAGATGAGGCCTCACCAGTGCTGAATATAGGGGAATGATCACGTCCCTCGATCTGCTGGCAATGACTCTGCACTTGTCCTTGTTGAACCTCATCATATTTCTTTTGGCCCAATCCTCTAATTTGTCTAGGTCCCTCTGTATCCTATCCCTACCCTCCAGGTTATCTATCACTCCTCCCAGTTTAGTGTCATCTGCAAACTTGATGAGGGTGCAATCCACGCCATCCTCAAAATCATTAAAGATAATGAACAAAACCGGCCACAGGACCGACCCTGGGGCACTCCGCTTGATACCGGCTGCCAACTAGACATGGAGCCTTTGATCACTACCCGTTGAGCTCGACGATCTAGCCAGCTTTCTATCCACCTTATATTCCATTCATCCAGCCCATACTTCTTTAACTTGCTGCCAAGAATACTGTGGGAGACCGTATCAAAAGCTTTGCTAAAGTCAAAGAATAACACATCCACTGCTTTCCCCTCACCTACAGAGCCAGTTATCTCATTATAGAAGGCACTTAGGTTAGTCAGGCATAACTTGATCTTGGTGAATCCATGCTGACTGTTCATAATCACTTTCCATTCCTGCTTTCCCCTCATCCACAGAGCCAGTTATCTCATCATAGAAGGCAATTAGGTTAGTCAGGCATGACTTGCCCTTGGTGAATCCATGCTGACTGTTCCTGATCACTTTCCCCTCCTTTAAGTGGTTCAGAATTGATTCCTTGAGGACCTGTTCCATGATTTTTTCAGGGACTGAGGTGAGGCTGACTGGCCTTTAGTTCCCCGGTTCCTCCTTCTTCCCTTTTTTAAAGATGGGCACTACATTAGCCTTTTTCCAGTCATCTGAGATGTCCCCCGATAACCATGAGTTTTCAAACATAATGGCCAATGGCTCTGCAATCACATCCACCAACTCCTTTAGCACCCTCGGATGCAGTGCATCCGGCCCCATGGACTTGTGCTCATCCAGCTTTTCTAAATAGTCGTGAACCACTTCTTTCTCCACAGAGGGCTGGTCACCTCCTACCCATACTGTGCTGACCAGTGCCGTAATCTGAGAGTGACCTTGTTCGTGAAGAAAGAGGCAAAAAAAGCAGTGAGTACATTAGCTTTTGCCACATCCTCTGTCACTAGATTGCCTCCCCACACCTTCTTCATTGTTAACATACCTGAAGAAACCCTTCTTGTTACTCTTAACATCCCTTGCTAGCTGCAACTCCAAATGTGATTTGGCCATCCTGATTTCACTCCTGCATGCCTGAGCAATATTTTTATACTCCTCCCTGGTCATTTGTCCAATCTTCCACTTCTTGTAAGCTGCTTTTTTTGTGTTTAGGATCAGCAAGGATTTCACTGTTAAGCCAAGCTGGTCGCCTGCCATATTTACTTTCCTTTCTACACATCGGGATGGTTTGTTCCTGCAACCTCAATAAGGATTCTTTAAAATACAGCCACCTCTCCTAGACTTCTTTCCCGCTCATGTTATTCTCCCAGGGGACCTTGCCCATCAGTTCCCTGAGGGAGTCAAAGTCTGCTTTTCTGAAGTCCAGGGTCCATATTCTGCTGCTCTCCTTTCTTCCTTGTGTCAGGATCCTGAACTCGACCATCTCATGGTCACAGCCTCCCAGGTTCCCATCCACTATTGCTTCCCCTACTAATTCTTCCTGTTGTGAGCAGCAGGTCAAGAAGAGCTCTGCCCCTAGTTGGTTCCTCCAGCACTTGCACCAGGAAATTGTCCCCTACACTTTCCAAAAACTTCCTGGATTTTCTGTGCACTGCTCTATTGCTCTCCCAGCAGATATTGGCATGATTGGCAATCGGCAATCGGGGGGAGGTCCCGGATGACTGGAAAAAAGCTAATGTAGTGCCCATCTTTAAAAAAGGGAGGATGGAAGATCCGGGGAACTACAGGCCAGTCAGTCTCACCTCAGTCCCTGGAAAAATCATGGAACAGGTCCTCAAGGAATCAATTCTGAACCACTTAAAGGAGGGGAAAGTGATCAGGAACAGTCAGCATGGATTCACCAAGGGCAAGTCATGCCTGACTAACCTAATTGCCTTCTATGATGAGATAACTGTCTCTGTGGATGAGGGGAAAGCAGTGGATGTGCTATTTCTTGACTTTAGCAAAGCTTTTGATACAGTCTCCCACAGTGTTCTTGCCAGCTAGTTAAGGAAGTATGTGCTGGATGAATGGACGGTAAGGTGGATAGAAAACTGGCTGGATGGTCGTGCTCAACGGGTAGTGATCAATGGCTCCATGTCTAGTTGGCAGCCGGTATCAAGTGGAGTGCCCCAAGGGTCGGTGCTGCAGCCGGTTTTGTTCAATATCTTCATCAACGATCTGGAGGATGGTGTGGACTGCACCCTTAGCAAGTTTGCAGACGACACTAAACTGGGAGGAGTGGTTGATACACTGGAGGGTAGGGACAGGATACAGAGGGACCTAGACAAATTAGAGGATTGGGCCAAAAGAAATCTGATGAGGTTCAACAAGGACAAGTGCAGAGTCCTGCACTTAGGACGGAAGAATCCCATGCACTGCTACAGACTAGGGACCGAATGGCTGGGCAGCAGTTCTGCAGAAAAGGACCTAGGGGTTACGGTGGACGAAAAGCTGAATATGAGTCAACAGTGTGCCCTTGTTGCCAAGAAGGCTAACGGCATTTTGGGCTTTATAAGTAGGGGCATTTCCAGCAGATCGAGGGATGTGATTATTCCCCTCTATTCGGCACTGGTGAGGCCTCATTTGGAGTACTGTGTCCAGTTTTGGGCCCCACGCTACAAGAAGGATGTGGATAAATTGGAAAGAGTCCAACGGAGGGCAACAAAAATGATTAGGGGGCTGGAGCACATGACTTATGAGGAGAGGCTGAGGGAACTGGGATTGTTTAGCCTGCAGAAGAGAAGAATGAGGGGGGATTTGATAGTTGCTTTCAACTACCTGAAAGGGGGTTCCAAAGAGGATGGATCTAGACTGTTCTCAGTGGTAGAAGATGACAAAACAAGGAGTAATGGTCTCAAGTTGCAGAGGGGGAGGTTTAGGTTGGATATTAGGAAAAACTTTTTCACTAGTAGGGTGGTGAAGCACTGGAATGGGTTACCTAGGGAGGTGGTGGAATCTCCTTCCTTAGATGTTTTTAAGGTCAGGCTTGACAAAGCCCTGGCTGGGATGATCTAATTGGGTTTGGTCCTGCTTTGAGCAGGGGGTTGGACTAGATGACCTCCTGAGGTCCCTTCCAACCCTGAGATTCTATGATTCTATGATTCTGTGATTGAAGTCCCCCATGAGAACCAGGGCCTGTGATCTAGTAACTTCTGTTAGTTGCCTGAAGAAAGCCTCGTCCACCTCATCCCTCTGGTCTGGTGGTCTATAGCAGACTCCTTGTATATATCACCCTTGTTGCTCACACTTCTAAACTTAATCCAGAGACTCTACGTTTTTTCTGGTTTTATACTGGAGCTCTGAGCAGTCATAATGCATTATATACAATGCAACTCCCCCACCTTTTCTGCCCTGCCCGTCTTTCCTGAACAGTTTATATCCATCCATGGCAGTACTCCAGTTATGTGAGTTATCCCACCAAGTCTCTGTTATTCCAATCATATCATTGTTCCTTGACTGTGCCAGGACTTCCAGTTCTCCCTGCTTGTTTCCCAGGCTTCTTGCATTTGTGTATAGGCACTTAAGATAACTCGCTGATTGTCCTGCTTTCTCAGTATGAGACAGGAGTCCTCCCCTCTTGCGCTCTCCTGCTCGTGCTTCCTCCTGGTATCCCACTTCCCCACTTACCTCGGGGCTTTGGTCTCCTTCCCATGGTGAACCTAGTTTAAAGCCCTCCTCACTAGGTTGGCCAGCCTGCTTCCAAAGATGCTCTTCCCTCTCTTCATTAGGTGGAGCCCATCTCTGCCTGGCAATCCTTCTTCTTGGAACACCATCCCATGGTCAAAGAATCCAAAGCCTTCTCTCTGACACCACCTGTGTAGCCATTTGTTGTCTTCCACGATTCAACGGTCTCTACCTGGGCCTTTTCCTTCCACAGGGAGGATGAGAACACCACTTGCGCCTCAAACTCCTTTATCCTTCTCCCCAGAGCCATGTAGCCTGTAGTGATCCTCTCAAGATCATTCTTGGCAGTATCATTGCTACCTATGTGGAGAAGCAGGAAGCGGTAGCCATCTGAGGGCTTGATGACTCTCGGCATTCTCTCCGTCACATTGTGAATCCTACTTCATGGGAAGCAGCACACATCTTGGTGTTCCCGGTCGGGATGGCAGATAGATGACTCAGTCCCCCTTAGGAGGGAGTCCCTGACCACCACCACCTGTGTCATAAATATAAAAGGAAGGGGGAAAGGTCTGATACAGTGCTATAAAATCCTCTTACCAGTAAATGGTTAAGACTCAGGTAACCTGGCTGACATCTGACCAATAAGGGGACAAGATACTTTCAAATCTTGGGAGGGGTGAAGTTTTTGTGTGTGGCGCTTTGTCTGAGTCAGTGTTATCTCGGGGGACAAAAAAGGAACGGCAGAAAATCAGTCTCCTCCAACCCAACCTCCTCAAACCTTCAATATTTCACATAAGTTTAGTCAGGCATTGCGAATAGGTTGTTTGTTTGTTTTTGCTTGTAGAGTTTTCCCTGTGTAAAGGGAGGTTTATTCCTGTTTTCTGTAGCTTGAACTTTCCCTGTCTTAGCGGGAGGGGTTATTCCTGTTTTTCTGTAACTTTAAGGTTTTGTCCAGAGGGGGAATCTCTCTGAGTTTGGAAATTGAGTACCCTGTAAAATAGTTACCATCCTGATTTTACAGAGATGATTTTTACCTTTTTTTAAAAAATAAAATCCTTCTTTTAAGAAGCTGACTGTTTCTATTATTCTAAGACCCCGGGGTGGGGTTTTAGATCACTGTGTAACCAGTTGGCTAGGAGATTATTCTCAAGCTCTCCAGGAAAGGGGGTGTATGGGTTTGAGAGGGAATTTGGGGGGGAAGGGGAACTTCAAGTGGTTCCTTTCCCAGGTTCCTGTTTAAAACACTTGATGGTGGCAGTGAGAGAATCATTTCTCAGGGTGCAGGGAATTTTGTACCTTGGGGGTTTTAACCTACGCTGGTAGAAATAAACGTAGGGGGTCTTCATGTGGGTCCCCAAATCTGTACCCCAGAGTTCAGAGTGGGGAGAAAACCTTGAGAACCCGCCTCCTTCTCTTAGGAGTGGCGGTCGTGGAACCACCATCCCGCATCTCATGCCTTTCAATCGGTGGAGTCTCCTTCTGCTCCCTTCCCTCAGATTTATCATCTAGTCCACTCTCCGCATTAGTACCTGTGGAGAGAATATGAAAATGGTTGCTCACTTGTATCTGCATTGCTGGTACATGGATGCTCCTCTTTCTTCTTCTGGAGGTCACATGCTGCCAATTTTCTTCACCGTCCTTCTGTCCCCACTGTGCAGCTGTTCTGAATCTTCAGAATGTTGTGCTCATAGAAGCATATCCTGACGTCTGTCCAGGAAATCTTCATTTTCTCTTATTCAACGCAGGGTTGAAACTTGTTTCTCCAGTCCTTGAACCTTCTCTTCCAATATGGAGACCAGCTTGTACTTTGTACAGATGAAGTTGCTTCTGTTCTGTGGAAGAAAGACAAACATGGCACATCTTGTGCAGGTCACAACAGCTGATCGCTCACCATCCATATCACCTTCCTTTTAAGAGCTTCCTCAGCTGTTGAAGTAACTACTTAGAGAAGCCTTCAAGATGAAAGCCTCAGTGGGCTCTCCCCAGGTGAACTCCCAGTCAAACTCCCTCTGTTAGGCTCTCTGCTGTTGTTCACCGCTCAGCTGGTTTGCAACTGGCTGCCTTTTTATAGCAATCAGGCCCACCTGGAACAAAGCACTCCCAATTCACACTTTTCAAACAATCAAGCACACGGTCAAATTGACAAACTGTCCCCGCAACAGACACTCAGATATTCACCCCCCCAGCTCCCAACACATCCCCCCTCATGCAGCACTTGGCGTAGCTCCTTTTGGACAGATCCCAGTCAAACTCCCTCTGTTAGCCGCTCTGCTGTTCGCCACGGTTAGTCCCAAACTCAAAGGGTCAGTCATTCACCTCCAGGTCAACTGGCACTCTGGATCTTACCAAAGACAAAACTGGCAGCCAATTTATCCAATAAACTAACTACAGATTTATTAATTAAGAGAAAGAAATGTGAATTATTGAGAGGTTAAAGCAGGTAAAATACATTAACAGGTGAATCTAACTTTGTATGTCATAGAATCACAGAATATCAGGGTTCGAAGGGACCTCAGGAGGTCATCTAGTCCAACCCCCTGCTCCAAGATGATAACAGACATGTACTAATCTGCTAATTTTCCATAAATCTCTCAGGGTTACCCAAAATAACTTTGGGGATCTCTGTCCATTCATTCAGCATTCCACCCTATTAGAATCTAACAGTCCAGAGATACATAATCGTTCCCTGGATCCATTGTTATAGCTGCTTTCTGTGGAAAGCAATCTGACAAGTGTTTTCAACACAGCATGGACTTTTCCTCTGTTGACTAAATTCAGACTTAATTGGAGGATTTCCATTGTCACACACAATGACCCATGCTTCGAAGTTAACATGCTTCTTCATTTACTATTCCAAGGCTCCAATCCCTTTTGATGAGCAATTCAAGTACATAATGCAACTGCTTTCCATTACATTATAATAGGGACAGATAAGCGAAATCAATACAAGTAACATTTCATTTGTTTCATGCAGTTTACACATCAAAAATCTTCTTATCTTAGCACTAGCACGTATTTTGGTCTAGGGTTTTCCAATTACTGGGTTTATATAATGTAATGCAATAGGGTTCCGAGAGGTGAATATAGCTGGATCACTTGGTAACACTGACCATTAAGTATTTAATTTAACATACTAACAGGAAGGAAAATACCAAAGAAACCCACCACAGTAGCATTTATCTTCAAAAAGAGGCACTACAAAAAATGAGGAGGCTAGTTAGATGGAAATTAAAAGGAACAGTCATAAGAATAAAATTCCTACAAGCACCCTGGAAACTTTTTTTAAATGCCATAATAGAGGCTATATGTGCACCCCAAATAACAATAACAATAAATAATTAAAAAGTAAGAGGAGCAAAAAATGCCACCATGGCTAAATGACAGAGGTGGTTGGAGACAAAAAGACATCTTTTGGAATTCTAATTCCTACTGAGGAAAATAGAAAGGAGCATAAACTCTGGCAAGTAACGTGTAAAAGTATCATTAGGCAGGCCAAAAAAGACAGTGAAGAGCAACTAGAAAAAGACACAAAAATTGACAGCAGAATATTTTTAAGTACAGCAGAAGCAGGAAACCTGCCAATCAGTGGCTCCAGTGGATGATCAAGGTGCTAAAGGAGCACTCAAGGACCACAGTACCACTGCAGAGAAGCTAAATGAATACTTTGCATTGGTCTTCACTGCAGAGGATGTGAGGGAAATACCCAAACTTGAGCTATTCTTTTAAAGTGACAAATCTAAGGAACTGTCCTGGACTGAGGTGTCTATAACAGAGGTGTTGAAACAAATTGATAAATTAAACAATAATAAGTCACCAGGACCAGATGGTATTCATCAAAAAGTTCTGAAAGAACTCAAATATGAAATTGCAGAACTCCTAACTGTGGTATAAAGAACAGGATTACTCGTGGCACCTTAGAGACTAACAAATTTATTTCAGCATAAGCTTTCATGGGTTAGAACCCATTTCATCAGACACATGCAATGGAACACACAGTAAGCAGATATTTATACATTCAGAGAAACATGAAAAGGTGGCAGTGCCCATACCAACTTTAAGAGGCTAATTAATTAAGAGGAACTATATCAGCAGGGGGGGAAAAAACTTTTGAAGTGATAATCAAGATGGCCCATTGCGGACAGCTGACACAAAGGTGTGAGTGAGGATAGTTAACAAAGGGAAATAGATTCAATTAACGTAATGGCCAAGCCATTCCCAGTCTCTGTTCAAACCTGAGTTGATGGTATCAAGTTTGCATATTAATTCAAGTTCAACAGCTTCTCGTTGAAGTCTGTTTTTGAAGTTTTTCTGTTGCAAAATTGCGACCTTTAAGTCTGTCACTGAGTGATTAGAGAGGTTGAAATGTTCTCCTACTGGTTTTTTAATGGTATGATTCCTGATGTCAGATTTGTGTCCGTTTATTCTTTTGCGTAGAGACTGTCCGGTTTGGCCAATGTACATGGCAGAGGGGCATTGCTGGCACATGATGGCATATATTTTCCCCTGCTTGGTTCCCTGGAGGAACCAACTAGGGGAAAAGCTCTTCTTGACCTGCTGCTCACAAACAGGGAAGAAATAGTAGAGGAAGCAATAGTGGATGGGAACCTGGGAGGCAGTGACCATGAGATGGTAGAGTAAAGGATCCTGACAACAGGAAGAAAGGAGAGCAGTAGAACAGAGACCCTGGACTTCAGAAAAGCACACTTTGACTCCCTCAGGGAACTGATGGGCAAGGTTCCCTGGGAGAATAACATGAAGGGGAAAGGAGTCAAGGAAAGCTGGCTGTATTTTAAAGAATCCTTATTGAGGTTGCAGGAAAAAACCATCCCAATGTGTAGAAAGAAAAGTAAATATGGCAGGCGATCAGCTTGGCTTAACAGTGAAATCCTTGCTCGTCTTAAACACAAAAAAGCAGCTTACAAGAAGTGGAAGACTGGACAAATGACCAGGGAGGAGTATAAAAATATTGTTCAGGCATGCAGGAGTGAAATTAGGAAGGCCAAATCACACTTGGAGTTGCAGCTAGCCGGAGATGTTAGGAGTAACAAGAAGGGTTTCTTCAGGTATGTTAGCAACAAGAAGAAAGTCAAGGAAAGTGTGGGCCCCTTGCTGAATGAGGGAGGGAACCTAGTGACAGAGGATGTGAAGAAAGCTAGTGTACTCAATGCTTTTTTTGCCTCTGTCTTCAAAGACAAGGTCAGCTCCCAGGCGGCTGCACTCCGCAGCACGGTATGGGGAGGAGGTGACCAGCCCTCAGTGGAGAAAGAAGTAGTTTAGGACTATTTAGAAAAGCGGGATCAGCACAAGTCCATGGGGCTGGATCCGAGGGTGCTAAAGGAGTTGGCTGATGTGATTGCAGATCCATTGGCCATTATCTTTGACAAATCATGGCAATCGTGGGAGGTCCCGGATGACTGGAAAAAAGCTAATGTAGTGCCCATCTTTAAAAAAGCAAAGAAGGAAGATCCGGGGAACTACAGGCCAGTCAGTCTCACCTCAGTCCCTGGAAAAATCATGGAACAGGTCCTCAAGGAATCAATTCTGAACCACTTAAAGGAGAGGAAAGTGATCAGGAAAAGTCAGCATGGATTCACCAAGGGCAAGTCATGCCTGACTAATCTAATTGCCTTCTATGATGAGATAACTGGCTCTGTGGATGAGGGGAAACCAGTGGATGTGCTATTTCTTGACTGTAGCAAAGCTTTTGATATAGTCTCCCACAGTGTTCTTGCCAGCAAGTTAAAGAAGTATGGGCTGGATGAATGGACAGTAAGGTGGATAGAAAACTGGCTGGATGGTCATGCTCAATGGGTAGTGATCAATGCCTCCATGTTTAGTAGGCAGCCGGTATCAAGTGGAGTGCCCCAAGGGTCGGTGCTGGGGCCGGTTTTGTTCAATATCCTCATCAACGATCTGGAGGATGGTGTGCACTGCACCCTTAGCAAGTTTGCAGATGACACTAAACTGGGACGAGTGGTTGATACGCTGGAGGGTAGGGATAGGATTCAGAGGGACCTAGACAAATTAGAGGACTGGGCCAAAAGAAATCTGATGAGGTTCAACAAGGACAAGTGCAGAGTCCTGCACTTAGGATGGAAGAATCCCATGCACTGCTACAGACTAGGGACCGAATGGCTGGGCAGCAGTTCTGCAGAACAGGACCTAGGGGGTACAGTGGATGAAAAGCTGAATATGAGTCAACAGTGTGCTCTTGTTGCCAAGAAGGCTAATGGCATTTTGGGTTGTATAAGTAGGGGCATTTCCAGCAGATCGAGGGACGTGATTATTCCCCTCTATTCAGCACTGGTGAGGCCTCATTTGGAGTACTGTGTCCAGTTTTGGGCCCCACACTACAAGAAGGATGTGGATAAATTGGAAAGAGTCCAATGGAGGGCAACAAAAATGATTAGGGGGCTGGAGCACATGACTTATGAGGAGAGGCTGAGGGAACTGGGATTGTTTAGCCTGCAGAAGAGAAGAGTGAGGGGGGATTTGATAGCTGCTTTCAACTACCTGAAAGGGGGTTCCAAAGAGGATGAATCTAGACTGTTCTCAGTGGTAGAAGATGACAGAACAAGGAGTAATGGTCTCAAGTTGCAGATGGGGAGGTTTAGGTTGGATATTAGGAAAAACTTTTTTACTAGTAGGGTGGTGAAGCACTGGAATGGGTTACCTAGGGAGGTGGTGGAAACTCCTTCCTGAGAGGTTTTTAAGGTCAGTCTTGACAAAGCGCTGGCTGGGATGATTTAGTTGGGGTTGGTCCTGCTTTGAGCAGGGGGTTGGACTAGATGACCTCCTGAGGTCCCTTCCAACCCTGAGAGTCTATGATTCTATGAAATCACATTGGTAGATGTGCAGGTGAACGAGCCCCTGATGGCATGGCTGATGTGATTAGCTCCTATGATGGTGTCACTTAAATAGATATGTGGACAGAGTTGGCATCGAGCTTTGTTGCAAGGATAGGTTCCTGGGTTGGTGTTTTTGTTGTATGGTATGTGGTTGCTGGTGAGTATTTGCTTCAGGTTGGGGGGCTGTCTGTAAGCGAGGACTGGTCTGTCTCCCAAGATCTGTGAGAGTGAGGGATCATCTTTCAGGATAGGTTGTAGATCTTTGATGATGCGCTGGAGAGGTTTTAGTTGGGGGTAAAGGTGACAGCTAGTGGTGTTCTGTTATTTTCTTTGTTGGGCCCGTCCTGTAGTAGGTGACTCCTGCGTACTCTTTTGGCTCTGTCAATCTGTTTTTTTACTTCAGCAGGTGGGTTTTGTAGTTTTAAGAATACTTGATAGAGATCTTGTAGGTGTTTGTCTCTGTCTGAGGGATTGGAGCAAATGCGGTTGTATCTTAGAGCTTGGCTGTAAACAATGGATCGTGTGGTGTGTCCTGAATGGAAGCTGGAGGCATGTAGGTAAGTATAGCGGTCAGTAGGTTTCTGGTATAGGGTGGTGTTTATGTGACCATCGCTTATAGCACAGTAGTGTCTAGGAAATGGACCACTTGTGTGGACTGGTCTAGGCTGAGGTTGATGGTGGGATGGAAATTGTTGAAATCATGGTTGAATTGCTCAAGGGCTTCTTTTCCATGGGTCCAGATGATGAAGATGTCATCAGTGTAGTGCAAGTAGAGTAGGGGCATTAGGGGATGAGAGCTAAGGAAGCGTTGTTCTAAGTCAGCCATAAAAATGTTGGCGTACTGTGGGGCCATGCAGGTACCCATAGCAATGCCACTGACTTGAAGGTATATATTGTCCCCAAGTGTGAAATAGTTGTGGGTGAGGACAAAATCACAAAGTTCAGGCACCAGGTTTGCCGTGGCATTATCGGGGATACTGTTCCTGACGGCTTGTAGTCCATCTTTGTGTGGAATGTTAGTGTAGAGGGCTTCTACATCCATAGTGGCCAAGATAGTGTTTTCTGGAAGAGCTCTGATGGATTGTAGTTTCCTCAGGAAGTCAGTGGTGTCTCGAAGATAGCTGGGAGTGCTGGTAGAGTAGGGCCTGAAGAGGGAGTCCACATAGCCAGACAATCGTGCTGTTAGGGTGCCAATGCCTGAGATGATGGGGCATCCAGGATTTCCAGGCTTATGGATCTTGGGTAGCAAATAGAATACCCCTGGTCAGGGTTCTAAGCATGTGTCTATACAGATCTGTTCCTGTGCTTTTTCAGGGAGTTTCTGGAGCAGATGGTGTAGTTTCTTTTGGTACTCCTCAGTGGGATCAGAGGATAATGGCCTGTAGAATGTGGAGTTAGAGAGCTGCCTGGCAGCCTCTTGTTCATATTCCAACTTATTCATGATGACGACAGCACCTCCTTTGTCAGCCTTTTTGATTATGATGTCAGAGTTGTTCCTGAGGCTGTTGATGGCGTTGTGTCCAGCATGGCTGAGGTTATGAGGCAAGTGATGCTGCTTTTCCACAATTTCAGCCCGTGCATGTCGACAGAAGCAATCTATGTAGAAGTCCAGTCTGTTGTTTCGACCTTCAGGAGGAGTCCATGCAGAATCCTTCTTTTTGTAGTGTTGGTAGGAAGGATTCTGTGGGTTAGTATGTTGTTCAGAGGTGTGCTGGAAATATTCTTTGAGTCGGAGACGTCGAAAGTAGGATTCTAGGTCGCCGCAGAATTGAATCATGTTCGTGGGCCTGGAGGGAGAAAAGGAGAGGCCCCGAGAGAGGACAGACTCTTCTGCTGGGTTAAGAGTGTAGCTGGAAAGATTAACAATATTGTTGGGTGGGTTAAGGGAACTACTGTTGTGGCTCCTTGTGGCACAACAGTTAAATCAGTCTTTAAACTGATTATACAGTTAAATCAGTTAAATCAGTCTTTGTACCAGGTGACTTCCAGATAGCTAATATAATTTTGTATTTTATCCCAATTACCGTTTATATCTATGTCATTAACTACTTTCTCTTTCAAAATTAGTTCCAAGACCATACCTATAACTGAGGTCAAATTAAGGAACCTATTGTTTCCTGGATCATATTTTTTCCTTTCCTTAAAAATAAGTATTATATTAGCAATTCTACAGTATGACAGCCCAGTTTACATATTCATTAAAAATCATTGATATGGTGCCTGCAATTTCATGTGCCAGGTCCTTTAATATTCTTGGATGGAGATTATCCAGGTCCCCCAGTTTGGTCCCATTGAGTTTGAGTTTTACTTCCATCTCAGATGTGCTAATTTCTACTCCCATATCATTATGTCCAATGAACTAAGAAAAATAAATGAGAGTTGTTCACAAGATTAAAGCAGTTAAACATACACACATACACATAATTTTCAGTCTTAGGTTTCAAAAGGTGATAGAGCTTCTGTAATATGCCAACTCTATATGTCCTTTAGGTCTGATCCATTAGCATCCTGGGGATCTTTTTACCTATATTTAGTAATCCTAGCCACTTCAGAGTCCAAGTCAAATAAAAGAAAACATTTTTTCTTGTCAAGCCTTTGTATTCCCTTCCCCCAGATTTCAAGCTGATGGGATATGTCCACATGCATGTATCCTCTTCATGAGTGGTTGGGGGAAACAATCAACAAGTTATTTGTTCTTAAATGTTCCACAATGGCTCATTTACTTTCAGTGGACCTTCTTGATTGGCAGGACCTAATATCTTCTTTAGGAATCTAGTATTTTACATTAAATAAAGCTTCTTTCCTGTTTGGTGAGTTACACAGGTAGAGGACAAACTCTTAAATATTGCCTTGTAGCATGAGATAAAGATTTTATAAATGAGATTAACACATGCAGAGACTTACAAGTATTTCATAAAGTCTAAAGACCAAAGATGTTTTTATAAATATAATACCTATTTCAACAGTGCTAACACACAGGTGAGCCAGACTAGTTTCCAATGATGCATTTGTTACTGTTCAACTTAGTTCAAGGGGCCTTGGCATGAACTGGCTCTCTGGTATGCCAGTGTCACAGGTATCAAATGACATTTGGACTAAAAAAACCTAGATCAATATAAAATTAATGGGATATACATTAACTGGATTAAAAGCTGACTAGCTGATATGTATGAAAATGTAATTGTAAACAGGCCATCTGTGATGCTGGTAGACCAGGTGCCAGCTCATACCAGAGTCCCAGGCCTTACTCTGCATGCATACAAATGCATAGCAGGCCAATCTGCTTGTGTATTAATATAAATCAAAGTGACTGTTAAATATAGAAGAGTTTATTAGATTTTTAAACCTCACGAAAACTAATGGGATATTACATGCGTTGTTTTCACTGTTATAATGCAGTAGCAAATATTTGCATTGTGTAACTAAATAACCCATCAAAAGAGAAAGAAGCTTTATGGAATTAAAATGAAGAACTTTAACAGAAAAGTGCTAATTTCAAAGCAAATGGTCATTGTATGTGATGATCGGAGGTCAAAAACTCAAAATGCATTCCTCACTCTCCATCATCAAAGGAAATGCCCATGTGGGTAATGATATTGTCAGCTTGTTTTCTCTGAGGAGAAACTAGAAGTATGGATTCAGGTAAAGATCCTTCATCTTTAGACTGTTCGGATTCAAAAAGGGAAGAATAACTAAACAAGACAGAGATCCCCAGAGTTTTTTTGGAAAACTGCCAGAAACTGGTCATTTCTGTTACCATTTGGAATTATGTACCATGACTCACCTGTCCACATATTTTACCTACTTTATCCTCTTGGTAACTCTTATTTCATAGAATCGTAGAAGATTTGGGTTGGAAGAGACCTCAGGAGGTCATCTAGTCCAACCCTCTGCTCAAATCAGATTCAGCACCAACTAAATCACTTCCATTTATATCATTAACCTTTACTTAGTTCATTACAGAACTGGCTACCAATGTTGTCTTTGGTGTAAGTTCATAGAGTACCAATTGATCTGGGGTAAGTGATTCCTCTTGGAACGGGATGCAATTTAAATGTGATTTGATTTTTGGTGTAAGTGACTTTTTAGCACAAAGTCCAGTGTCTCTGAGTGTCAAGATACACTGGAGAATATAAGGGGACAGTCTATGACTCCATAATAACACTGATATAATGATCCAGGAGCTCACATTTGTTACTGACTTGGTGAAATCAAATTATAGAACACACCACCAGTTTAAGGTGACTGCCTTGATTTCTGGAAGTTGGCTCTGAGGTAGGCACTCACACCTGTGAGCCACTCCAGACGGCATGACACAGTTCTCAAAGAGTAGGTGCATTTCTAGAGGGGTCTCACAGGGATCAGTTCATGGCACTACTCTTTTTTGCATTTGATAAAATGACCTGGAAGACAGGAAGATTATCCCACTTACCAACCATGAAAAGGCTTCATCTTCACTGACCATATGTCTAAACAGGAGCTGGAGAGGTAATTTGCAGTGTGGATAGATGTATCTGCACTGGTTCTGACAGAGCTAGCCTCGAAAAATTAGCAGCGTAGCCACGGTTGCATGGGGCATGTGGTAGGAAAGCTATCCCAATTACATACCTAATGTTTCACATGTGCTTTTAGTGTAGCAGCTAAACCCACAAAAGTCTAAATCTGTTGCTATTACACTTTTATTTCTGGTGCGCTAACTGAATGAGAGCTAGGCCTGTGTTATAGATGATAAGGGTGAGGCTCTTCCAGTCTTGGACTTTATGATGTTCATTGATTCAACTGCTCCCTCACAACGATTCTCCAAGAAAGACAATGCAGCTTTGAATATTCTAACTATTGGTGACCTTCCTTCTCGGCCATATTATGACAATAGGTGCTGGCATTATCCTTAAATATATATATATATTTTCTTTTTTAGAAAACATAGAGAAGACAATAAGTAAGTCTGTGTCCTGTATTCTAATATGTAGAATTCTTGATGAATGAAAAGCAAAATGATTGATTTATTATTACACTGCACCGCTTTTTCAAGTTTTAATATAGCAGTTTGTTCGGCTTGCTTTGTCAGTCGGATTCTATGGTGTTTGCTAACCCTGAGAAGTGCTGTTCAGACATTGTTGACATTTCACTAGACTCCTCTGTTACTCTTTTCTATCCGCAAACAACCATAGCCCTCCAGGAAATAGACACAGTGGGAAAGGAAATGCACACCTTCAAAGGACTCCACATAGAAATGGAAAATGGAATGCAGGTCATGCTTTCTCTTCTTCTTCTCCTTTTTTTTTTTTTTTTTTGCTTTTTTTAGAGGAACTCTAGAGGGATACAGGTGAGTTTGTCCAGTTTCCTAAGAATGGCAGTCCACAGAACAAACTTTGTGGCACTTCTATGGGATTCAACAGCCAAAGCTGCAGCAGGGATGATGTCATTGCATAGCCCATTGGTCTGGGAAGAACAGGGTCTCTTGAGGAGACTCTGTAAATATGATATATCATGGAGCTGAGATGTCGCAGCAGCACTTTCCAAAGAAACGCAGATGGTGATGGGGGGTTGGAGTGGGGAGGATCCTCTGCAGTCCGGGATGAAAGCGAACACATCCCTGAGCTCCAGGGATTAAGTGAACCTCTCCACTGTATAGTTGTGCTCATGAAGCTTCTTCTTAAATTTATTAAAGCAAGAATAGAATCTTGTCTTTCCTACCACCTATGAGGAATCGGCATCCGACTAGCCCACAGACTGAATAGCCAGCGATGGATCTGTTGCTACTCACTAGCCACAGCCAGTAGTTGGGCTACTCAGCAAAGAAAGGATCTCATTCACCCACTTCAATTTCTAACTAAATGGACATGTACTGAACCACATTTTCTCTCTCTCTCTCTCTCTTTTTTTTTTTTTTTTTTTTTTTTAGCTGAGGTCAAGACAGAAACAGGTGAGTGTGTCGGGTTTCCTGAATAATTGCAATCCACAGACCAAACTTTTGTGGCCCCCTGTGGGATCAACCAGCCCCAGCTGACACAGGGGGCCACATTGCATGGCCCGTTGGTTTGGGAAGAACAGGGTCTCTTTAGGGGACTCTGTAATTCTGATATATCATGGAGCTGAGACCTCTGAGAAGCACTTTTCAAAGAAAGTCAGACCATGGGGGAGTTGGAGGGAGGAGGTTCATAGAATCTGAGAATTAGGGTCTGGAAGGAACCTGGAGAAGTGCACTCATGGTAGGACCAAGCACCATCTACACCATCCATGACAGGTGTTTGTCTAACTGGCTCTTAAAAATCTCCAATGATGGAGATTCCACAACCTCCCTAGGCAATTTATTCCAGTGCTTAACCACCCTGACAGTTAGGAAGATTTTCCTAATGGCCAACCTAAACCTCCCTTTCTGCAATTTAAGCCCATTGCTTCTTGTCCTATCATCAGAGGTTAAGGAGAATAATTTTTCTCCCACCTTCTTGTAACTGCCTTTTAGGTTGATGAAAACTGCTGTCATGTCCTCTCTCGGTCTTCTCTTTTTCAGACTAAACAAACCCAATTATTTCAATCTTCCCTCACTGGTCACGTTTTCTAGACCTTTAATCATTTTTGTTGCTCTTCTCTGGATTTTTTCCAGTTTGTCCACATCTTTCCTGAAATGTGGCACCCAGAACTGGAGAGAATACTCCTGTTGAGGCCTAATCAGCATGGAGTAGAGCGCAGGATGACTTCTTGTGTCTTCCTTACAGCACTCCTGCTAATACATCCCAGAATGATGTTTGCTTTTTTTGCAACAGCGATACACTGTTGACTCATATTTAGCTTGTGGTCCATATGACCCCCCAGATACCTTTCCGCAGTACTCCTTCCTAGGCAGTCATTTCCCATTTTGTATGTGTGCAACTGACTGTTCCTTCCTACATGGAATACTTTGTATTTGTCTTTATTGAATTTCATCTTATTTACCTTAGACCATTTCTCCAGTTTGCCCAGATCATTTTGAATTTTCATCCTATCCTCCAAAGCATTTGCAATCCCTCCCAGCATGGGATCCTCCACAGACTTGATAAGTGTACTCTCTCTGCCATCATCTAAATCATTGATGAAGATATTGAACAGAATCGGAACCAGAACTGATCCCTGCCGAACCCCACTTGTTAGGCCCTTTCAGCATGACTTTGAACTACTGATAACTACTCTCTGGGACCATTTATCCAACCAGTTATGCACCCACCTTAGAGTAGCTCCATCTAGCTTATATTTCCCTAGTTCATTAATGACAAGGTCATGCGAGACTGTATCAAAAGCCTTACTAAAGTCTAGATGTACCACGTCTACCACTTACCCCTATCCACAAGGCTTCTTATCCTGTCAAAGAAAGCTAACAGATTGGTTTGACACAATTTGTTCGTGACAAATCCATGCCGACTGTGACTTAGCACCTTATTATCTTCTAGATGTTTGCTAATTGATTCCTTCATTATTTGCTCCATTATCTTTCCTGGTACAGAAGTTAAGCTGACTGGTCTGTAATTGCCTGGGTTGTCCTTATTTCCCTTTTTATAGATGGGCACTATATTTGCCCTTTTCCAGTCTTCTGGAATCTCTCCCGTCTTCCATAACTTTTCAGAGATAATGGCTAATGGTTCAGATATCTACTCAGTCAGCTCCTTGAGTATTCTAGGATGCATTTCATCGGGCCCTTGAGACTTGAAGACATCCAACTTGTTTAAGTTATTTTAACTTATTCTTTCCCTATTTTAGCTTCTGAACCTACCCCATTTTCATTGTCATTCACTATGTTAGGTGTCCAATCGCCACCAACCTTCTTGGGGAAGAAGTCATTCAACACCTCTGCCATTTCCACATGTTCTGTTATTGTTTTTCCCTCTTCATTGAGTAACAGGCCTACCCTGTCCTTGGTCTTCCTCTAGCTTCTTATGCATTTCTAGAATGTTTTCTTCTTTTCTTAGCCTTTATGCCTCTTGCTATTTTGATCTCGTTTTGTGCCTTGGCCTTTCTAATTTCCCCCCTACATATTTGTGTTATTTGTTTATATTCATCTTTTGTAATTTGACCTATTTTCCACTGGGCAGTCTGGGATGAGAGCGAACACATCCCTGAGCTCCAGGGACTAAGTGAACCCCTTCACCGTAGGACAAAGCTCTGGATGGGAAAGCAGCAGGACAGAGTTGCTGAAGATGGGCCTGAGCTGTAGTAACTGAGGCCATGCAGGACACCCCAGCTCCTGCCTCAGGGATGGGGGGAGAATCATCTTCCTCAAACAGCTTCCCCCAAACTGTGAGGCACGTCCTGTGCAGAGCTGGCAGAGGAGACTCTTTGATAATCCCCCTGCAAAGGACATGGTGAAAGTTACCCAGAAATGTTTGCTAGAGCAGGAAATAGAATCTAGCTATTCTGGCTTGCCATCCAGTGTCTTCACTAATAGACCAAGGAGTTGTCAGAGCCTTTCCATGGCAATGTGTCTCTTTCAAACAAAGGAAAAGCAAACAAAGGAACAAAACACTACTTGGGGGAGTTAGAAAAAAAGGAAGAAACTAAGCTTTACTGTAAAGTCCGACCTTTTCATTGCCACGGTATTAAAATGGAACATTCCAATTTTTCATTTCAAAATGACTTTTTGTGTAATCATTTTGACCATGCCCCCTGCTGACACCTAGGCTTCACTGTAGCATGGATGCTGTCAGCCAATAGGCGGAGATAGAAGGTGAGCTAGAAGGTGGCATGGCACCTGGACTCGGACTACAGAACTTAATCCTGCCCCAAAGCTGAATGGCCCCAGCCTCTCAGGATCCCAGGTACATGCAAACCCCACCTCTTTGATTCTGCTTTCCCCAATAGCTCCCTGCCCCTGAATACTTTGGGTGAAGTATCTGATAAAGTCACCAAAACTTTAGCAGAGACACTAAAGTAAGATTTTTGCCAGGTTTGAAAAATAACCATTTTGAGGTCATTGTAACATTCCATGTTCAGAAGTCCATCTGGAGCAAATCAGGAAATCTACACCAACTCTGTGTCACTTACACTCAGGTGCATGAGGGACATGTTATCCTTTCATGTCACATGTGCAGTCCCTGGACAACTTTCCCGCAACACTCCCAAGGAGACATTGTTAAGGTTACATTCAATTACAGTCATGCTGGGGCATTGTTGGGGTGTCCAAAAGAGACTAGCATTACTCAATGCAATACTCGACCTGTCCTTCAATTAATTCAGTGGCAAGACTTCCATTGAGTACACTGGGAGCAGGATTGGGCCCCTAATTTTGTAACAATCAGATGCCTATACTGAAAAATGTCCTTTTTGTTTTTTCTTTTACAGCCCAAATCAAGGGTAAGTTGGCTTTGACTTGTTCAGTTTGGAGGGGGAAGGGTCTCTCTGCTTGCTCGGGGTTGGGGTGTCTGGGGCTGTTGAAAAGAAAGATTTGAATGGGAATAGGGGCAATTTCTGTCTCAGCTGTCTCAGCCCTTTCCCTAGACCTCATCAAAATCCTTCTGCAGCAAAGGGATACCATAGGCAGTGGCCCAGAAGGCATGGGAATGATATTAAGGAGAACTAGGGAGGCTATATTATCTCTTTATTTGGCTCTGCTGCTGGAACACTGTGGCCAGTTCTGGTGTGTCCATTGAAGAGGGAAACTAATGAATTGGAAAGGGTTCAGAGTAGAACCATAAGAACCAGAGTTGGTGAAGGTGGGCCAGAGCTGTAGTAACTGTGGCCATGCAGACACCCCACCCCCTGCCTCAGGGATGTGGGGAGAATCATCTTCCTCAAACACCTTCCTCCAAACTGTGAGGCCACGTCCTGCACAGAGCAACCACAGGATGCTCTTTGGCTACCCCCTACAAGGAAAGTGATGAAAGTCACCCAGCAATGTTTGCTAGAGCAGGAAATAGAACGTAGACATTCTGCCTTGCTATCCAGTGTCTTCACTAATAGATCAAGGGGTTGTCAGAACACTTCCATGGGAATGTGTCTGTTTAAAACAAACAAAGAAAAAAACTGAATACTCTTTAGGGGGTTGGAAAAACACTAAAGAAACAAAGTAAAATGCATTGGCTGAAAGTGAAACTGGGGAAATACTGGAAATATGGCATACATTTTTAGCAGTGAGAGTAATTAATCATTAGAACAATTTACCAAGAAAATTGTGGATTCTCCATTACTGGAAATTCTTGAAATAAAGATTGGATTTTTGTCTAAATGATCTGCTCTTATACAGAGAGAAATTCTCTGGCTTTTGCTGTCTGTGCTAATAGTAGTGTTCACTATTAGACCAAGGGCTCATCAAATGTGGAATGTGTCTATTTTGAAAAAAAAATGTTTGGGGCAGGAAAAAAAAGAAATGAAGCATTTCCTTAAAGTCAAAAAGTTTAATTTGTATTAATTTAAATGGTATTTTTTGATTTTTTTAATGTAAAAATGACTTTGTAAAAAGTTTGGAATCAGAACTAAATATTTCAATTTGATCAACAGAGAGGCAAAGGTATTGCAGAGAAAGGATCCCTCCAGCACACTGGGAAGAACTGCCTGAGAAGTCAACATACCAAAGAGAGAGAAGCAGAGCAAGAGAATGCCTCCAGAGCAGGAGAGGTAGGAAGTAGTTCAGAGAGAATGATCATTCAAGTGACATTTTTGTCTATATTAACGTCTGCAAAAGCCATCACCCTGTACTGTGTCTGGCATTCCCACTTGCCCTCAGTCTGGAACTTCCCTACCAGAGGGAGGAAATGGATAGTCTATGCCTCTCTTAATTGAGTGTCTGTTGTTTTCTTACTTTCATTTCAGAATTGAGATGGGCTCAGAACAATTCAGGTAACAGAATACACAACACATACATAGAGGTGCTAATGTAACCCATGCCTGCTTGGTGTGCCACTCTGTTCCCCTCTGGTGGAACCCAGGCTATCTGGAGTTTGATGAGTCTGCTACCACACTGGCTAAATGTAGAGGCTAATATGCTAAGCTTCAGAGATCTCAAGCTCGATCCCACCCACCAATGACCCGGGTCTCTCAGCATTACACTAATATGGTGATAGATGCAGCGTAAGAACCTCAATTGAATAGAATCTCCTAATATTAAAAAAATCACTATGTTTAATCCTATAATCAAACTAAACACACAACCTGTTCTTATCAGAGAGACAACTCTTAAGCTCCTTACTCCCCCACTCCCAAACAGATTCCAAGTCCTGATCCTGACCTTTTTTACACCAATTTCACACCATTGTAACTCCACTGACTTGTATGGCATTAGTCCTGAAGTACCCCAGTCAGATTAGAATCAAGCCCCCCCAGTAAGAGATTTGCCTGAGTAAGGATGGAGAGTGTGATTTTCAAAAACATTTAGGTGATTTCCGAGCACAACTCCCATTGCAACTCAATGGATCCTTGTAACATGGAGCCTGTATCTGTTAGCACCCCATTGTGGCAGGAAGGGGAGCTATATCACCTGACTCCATCCCCTTGTGCCGCTACCCTCAATTCTGTATTATCAAGTTTGTCATCCTGCACTTTGGCCGGGTCCTTAATAGTGTCTGTCCCTTCAGGATAATGTGGAGTTGGAAGTTCCTTGGCTCTAGTGGGGCTAGACAGCCGTAGATCTCCATGTTTTAGAGCCGTCTTCTTGAAATTCCTTGACTGTAGTAGGTAGGGGAACCTGGGCCCACCCACTCCACTGGGCTTCATCTCCATCAGACTCCTGGTTTGGAACAGCCAGAACCAGTCCTTCTCTGTACTTTGCGGCTCCCTGAACTACTTACTACCTCTCCTGCTCTGGAGGCTTTCTCTTGCTCTGCTTCTCTCCATTTGGCATGTTGACTTCTCAGGCAGTTCTTCCCAGTGTGCTGGAGGGATCCTTTCTGTGCAATACCTTTGCCTCTCTGGCTGCTGCCTTTCTCCTCAGGAGCTCCCGCAGAAGTCCATAACCTTTTATTAATCCCTGATGCTTCCCTGCCCAATTAACTGCCCCCAGTTACTCAATGAGACAACTACTCCCAGGTGACTTTGTGCTGCCTCACATCTCCTTGTGGAGTCTGTCAAGGGTAGGCTGGGCCCCTGACCCCTTCAGAGGGCCAGCTGCCCTCTGACAGACCTGCGCTCCCAAGTCACTTTGACCCAGCTCCTTCAAGGTAATGATTCCAATGGGAATTAGGAACCTAAATATCTTTGAGGAGCTGGGCCTTAGTGTTTACTTGGAGTGGGGTTTGCAGAAGTGCCTAAGGAGGCCTTCTAGATTTGGGCCAGAATGAAGGCAGAGATGATGTGGTGGCAGGGATGGCAACTGCAATAAGAATCATAATGCAGTGGTGGTGGGACCACGCTGGGGACTGGAGTGGTGATAGCCATGGCCAGGAGTGAGTCTACAAGGTTTATGAGGGCACCATTATGAAGACAGTGGTGGGATCATTGTTCAGATTACTCATAGACTTGTTCAGATAATGTTGATGATCATATTAATTATAGTGGGAGAAGATGAAAATGGTGCTGGGGCTATGAAGGGCACAATGGACTGATGGTGAAGCTAGTTCACATAATAATTTGCATGTTACAGCAATTTTCTGCTGACCATCTCTAAGCTCCTTAGAAACAATAATAAAACACCCTCTAGCACCTGATGAGTCACCTCAGTCCCTGGAAAAATCATGGAACAGGTCCTCAAGGAATCAATTCTGAACCACTTAAAGGAGGGGAAAGTGATCAGGAACAGTCAGCATGGATTCACCAAGGGCAAGTCATGCCTGACTAACCTAATTGCCTTCTATGATGAGATAACCGGCTCTGTGGATGAGGGGAAAGCAGTGGATGTGCTATTTCTTGACTTTAGCAAAGCTTTTGATACAGTCTCCCACAGTGTTCTTGCCAGCAAGTTAAGGAAGTATGGGCTGGATGAATGCACGGTAAGGTGGATAGAAAACTGGCTGGATGGTCGTGCTCAACGGGTAGTGATCAATGGCTCCATGTCTAGTTGGCAGCCGGTATCAAGTGGAGTGCCCCAAGGGTCGGTGCTGGGGCCGGTTTTGTTCAATATCTTCATCAACGATCTGGAGGATGGTGTGGACTGCACCCTTAGCAAGTTTGCAGATGACACTAAACTGGGAGGAGTGGTTGATACGCTGGAGGGTAGGGACAGGATACAGAGGGACCTAGACAAATTAGAGGATTGGGCCAAAAGAAATCTGATGAGGTTCAACAAGGACAAGTGCAGAGTCCTGCACTTAGGACGGAAGAATCCCATGCACTGCTACAGACTAGGGACCGAATGGCTGGGCAGCAGTTCTGCAGAAAAGGACCTAGGGGTTACGGTGGACGAAAAGCTGAATATGAGTCAACAGTGTGCCCTTGTTGCCAAGAAGGCTAACGGCATTTTGGGCTGTATAAGTAGGGGCATTTCCAGCAGATCGAGGGACGTGATTATTCCCCTCTATTCGGCACTGGTGAGGCCTCATTTGGAGTACTGTGTCCAGTTTTGGGCCCCACGCTACAAGAAGGATGTGGATAAATTGGAAAGAGTCCAACGGAGGGCAACAAAAATGATTAGGGGGCTGGAGCACATGACTTATGAGGAGAGGCTGAGGGAACTGGGATTGTTTAGCCTGCAGAAGAGAAGAATGAGGGGGGATTTGATAGCTGCTTTCAACTATCTGAAAGGGGGTTCCAAAGAGGATGGATCTAGACTGTTCTCAGTGGTAGAAGATGACAGAACAAGGAGTAATGGTCTCAAGTTGCAGAGGGGGAGGTTTAGGTTGGATATTAGGAAAACCTTTTTCACTAGTAGGGTGGTGAAGCACTGGAATGGGTTACCTAGGGAGGTGGTGGAATCTCCTTCCTTAGAGGTTTTTAAGGTCAGGCTTGACAAAGCCCTGGCTGGGATGATCTAATTGGGTTTGGTCCTGCTTTGAGCAGGGGGTTGGACTAGATGACCTCCTGAGGTCCCTTCCAACCCTGAGATTCTATGATTCTATGATTCTATGAGGTTGTCACTATACTAAGCTTACTGAGGAGTAAACCAAGGCTGAGAGAGCTTATGTGATCTGACCAATCTCACACAGCAGCAGAGCTGGAAACATAACAATAGGGATTCTGAGTCCAGGTCTAACTACGAGATAAAACTTTATTTTAATGAGTAAAATGCAGTCTATTATAATGTTATTTATTTGCATCTTATTTATTTACAATGATAGTAATGGAGGTATGTTGACATGATCAGGGTTTGAGTTCTTAATAATACAATTCTGTCTTTCATAATGAACTTATCATCTTAGTTAGCTATAATAGGAAACATATTTTTACTGTACTTCACTCACAAATCATCCCATAATGCTAGACATAATGGGCCCAATTCTGCTCTCAGTTACAATGGTGATGGTGTACTTTGCTGGCCATTAGCTTAAGTGAAGTTGTTCTGGATTCACACGAGTGTAGCTGAGATGAGAATCTAGCCCAGTTTGAGCACTAGTGAGATAAAAAGTTCAGTCACTTTTATTTTTGTGTAAACATCAAGCAATTCTTGTTTCCAAAATAGTTCAGTGCAACATTTAATTGACAAGTGTGCAGGACTGGTCAAGTCCTGCAGTCCTTACTCAGGCAAAACTCCCATTGAAATCAGTGGGAGGTTTGCATAAGGAGGGGCTGCAGGAGAAGGCTCATAGTGTATATTTCCCTCTTGTTCCAGTTTATACTGGCATTCTCAAAACCAAATCTCTCTTCCTGTAGCTGACATCGCTCTTGAAACAGCCCACCCTAACCTCTCCATTGCTGGGGATAAGAAGAGTTTTACACATGAAGCCCAACCTCAAAAAGTTCCACAAAACCCAAAGAGGTTCAATTCGACTGTTTGTGTGCTGGGCTCTGAAGGATTCTCCTCTGGAAAGCACTACTGGGAGGTGGAGTTTGTGAGCAGCACTGACTGGGACCTGGAAGTGGCCAGAACATCAATATGGAGAAAAGGAAAACTTTCCCTGTCCCCTAAAGAGGGATTCTGGGCTCTGGGTCTGAGTGGCAGAGATTACTGGGCAAAAACAGATCCATGGACTCAGGTCAGGGTTTAGAAAAAGCCCAAGAAAATTGGAGTTTACCTTAGTTACCAAGACAGGCTGGTGACGTTTTTTTAATGTAACTGACATGTCTGTGTTGTTCACATTTAATAATTGTTCATTCCCAGAAGAGGTTTACTCATTCTTTAAAAATTCACACAAAGAAACAACAATGAGAATTTGTTTAATTAAAGTGGCATAATTATAAAATGACAGTGAAATCAAGCTTTACATGAATGCATTTTGATGTAAAAAAACTGTTTTATTTTAAATTGTACATTGCCATGCTGTCTTCGTTACATGTTTTGCAATAAACATGTTTTAATTTCCTATTTTATTTTTGTTTGTTACTTTTCTCCAATATGATATTTCTCCAATATGAGTGCTTTAAAACCTGGTGTTTCTGACATGCAGTATGCAGATGCTAATAATAAACAAACACAACCTTATCTCACATCTTCCTTATTGGCATCTTCATCTTAAGGCACAATAACAAGAAGCTCATTGGTTACTTAATTTCAGTATTTTCCTCTATAATAAAAGATAGATAACTTGGATATCTAACTAATAAGCACTTTCGGGAACTGTAATCTATTATGGAGTAGCAGTGTCTGGACCAAAGTTCAGATTGAAGACAGATTTCCACTATAAAACCAGTTTGTACACCCCCTCCCCCAATAAAGTTATCTAATCTTCTTGACATTTCCTACCAAGATAGAATTCTTCTGGGAATTCACTCAAAGTGAATTATGTTAAATTGAATTCAGGCCACTTTAATTCTTAATGAAAATGTCCACACAGGGGTTCAATGCTCTTTTAATTCACATACAGTTTAAGTGGTGCAGCTTCAGCAGCGCCTCTGTAGCACTTCAGTGTAGACACTACGGTACCTATGCTGATGGGAGGGGTTCTTTCATCTGCATAGGTAATCCATCTCCCTGAGGGGTGGTAGCTAAATTGATGGAAAAATTCTTCCATCTATGTAGTTCTGTCTACAGTGAGGACTGTGTCAATATAGCTACGATTCTCTGGGGGTTTGATTTCCCATAGCCCCATAGCTATGACAATCCAAGTTCCCAGTGTAGACCAGCCCTTAGTGATTCTTGTATAATCCCATTGGGTTTAATGGGGTAACATGTGTAAGAGATGAAAGAAGCTGGGGGGTTTTTCACAAGCAGGGAGCAAATAAATCTCTAGCTTATTAAAACACCCCAAACACAGCTCAACAATGTAAAGGTCTCAATAAAATATCTTCCACACACCCTGAGAAACCTTCCCAATTATTTTTCCTCCCACAGAATTCTCCTTGTCCCATAAAAACTTTTGTTTTTCATTAATTGGAATTTTAAGATGAAAAATTGTTTTGTCAGAAAATTCCTTACCAGCTCTGTTCAGGAGCCCATGAATGCACTCTCGGGTCATGGATTATTTTTTAGTGGAGTTTTGCCCATTCTTTTTATTTTTGACAATTTTTTATGTAATGCAACTGATCCTTGCACTGTGAAAAAACCCAACAGAAAAAAAAAATCAGAGAACATGTTATAAACACATTTCCCCAATTATTTTGAACAATTGTACTGTTTAGTCAATTTTTAACCTTTTTTCTTATGTTTAAAGCTTAGGTGAATGAGATTCCTAATAAGACACCAGGAATGTACTAACAAGATACTCATTGGCCTACTACCCTTTACCTGGTTCCTTTGCTGAGTGAAATATAGCAATCAGTTTGAGCTCACTTCCCTGTAAAAGCTGTGGGCCAGTATGCCCCACTAGCTCTGGTGGAGCAAAGCAGCCAAAAACCTTTCACTTTAATGGGGTATTTCCTGATTGACACCCATGGAAGTCAGAGTAGACTCGGACCCACAATTTTTATAGCAATAGGCACAGATCCTGAGCTGTGGGCAAGGAGTGATGTGCATGACTCAGGAAGAGGACATGCCAATGCTGGGGCCATTTTGAAACAATTTAGAGCAGTGTAGGGGCTGCTCTAAGTTTTGCTTGCTGCTATTATATGATGTAATTGGAATAACAGAGACTTGGGAGGGAACCTAGTGACAGAGGATGTGGAGAAAGCTAGTGTACTCAATGCTTTTTTTGCCTCTGTCTTCACAGACAAGGTCAGCTCCCAGGCGGCTGCACTCCGCAGCACGGTATGGGGAGGAGGTGACCAGCCCTCTGTGGAGAAAGAAGTAGTTCGGGACTATTTAGAAAAGCTGGACGAATTCAAGTCCATGGGGCCGGATGCACTGCATCCGAGGGTGCTAAAGGAGTTGGCCGATGTGATTGCAGAGCCATTGGCCATTATCTTTGACAAATCATGGCAATCGGGGGAGGTCCCGGATGACTGGAAAAAAGCTAATGTAGTGCCCATCTTTCAAAAAGCAAAGAAGGAAGATCCGGGGAACTACAGGCCAGTCAGTCTCACCTCAGTCCCTGGAAAAATCATGGAACAGGTCCTCAAGGAATCAATTCTGAACCACTTAAAGGAGGGGAAAGTGATCAGGAACAGTCAGCATGGATTCACCAAGGGCAAGTCATGCCTGACTAACCTAATTGCCTTCTATGATGAGATAACCGGCTCTGTGGATGAGGGGAAAGCAGTGGATGTGCTATTTCTTGACTTTAGCAAAGCTTTTGATACAGTCTCCCACAGTGTTCTTGCCAGCAAGTTAAGGAAGTATGGGCTGGATGAATGCACGGTAAGGTGGATAGAAAACTGGCTGGATGGTCGTGCTCAACGGGTAGTGATCAATGGCTCCATGTCTAGTTGGCAGCCGGTATCAAGTGGAGTGCCCCAAGGGTCGGTGCTGGGGCCGGTTTTGTTCAATATCTTCATCAACGATCTGGAGGATGGTGTGGACTGCACCCTTAGCAAGTTTGCAGATGACACTAAACTGGGAGGAGTGGTTGATACGCTGGAGGGTAGGGACAGGATACAGAGGGACCTAGACAAATTAGAGGATTGGGCCAAAAGAAATCTGATGAGGTTCAACAAGGACAAGTGCAGAGTCCTGCACTTAGGACGGAAGAATCCCATGCACTGCTACAGACTAGGGACCGAATGGCTGGGCAGCAGTTCTGCAGAAAAGGACCTAGGGGTTACGGTGGACGAAAAGCTGAATATGAGTCAACAGTGTGCCCTTGTTGCCAAGAAGGCTAACGGCATTTTGGGCTGTATAAGTAGGGGCATTTCCAGCAGATCGAGGGACGTGATTATTCCCCTCTATTCGGCACTGGTGAGGCCTCATTTGGAGTACTGTGTCCAGTTTTGGGCCCCACGCTACAAGAAGGATGTGGATAAATTGGAAAGAGTCCAACGGAGGGCAACAAAAATGATTAGGGGGCTGGAGCACATGACTTATGAGGAGAGGCTGAGGGAACTGGGATTGTTTAGCCTGCAGAAGAGAAGAATGAGGGGGGATTTGATAGCTGCTTTCAACTATCTGAAAGGGGGTTCCAAAGAGGATGGATCTAGACTGTTCTCAGTGGTAGAAGATGACAGAACAAGGAGTAATGGTCTCAAGTTGCAGAGGGGGAGGTTTAGGTTGGATATTAGGAAAACCTTTTTCACTAGTAGGGTGGTGAAGCACTGGAATGGGTTACCTAGGGAGGTGGTGGAATCTCCTTCCTTAGAGGTTTTTAAGGTCAGGCTTGACAAAGCCCTGGCTGGGATGATCTAATTGGGTTTGGTCCTGCTTTGAGCAGGGGGTTGGACTAGATGACCTCCTGAGGTCCCTTCCAACCCTGAGATTCTATGATTCTATGATTCTATGAGGTTGTCACTATACTAAGCTTACTGAGGAGTAAACCAAGGCTGAGAGAGCTTATGTGATCTGACCAATCTCACACAGCAGCAGAGCTGGAAACATAACAATAGGGATTCTGAGTCCAGGTCTAACTACGAGATAAAACTTTATTTTAATGAGTAAAATGCAGTCTATTATAATGTTATTTATTTGCATCTTATTTATTTACAATGATAGTAATGGAGGTATGTTGACATGATCAGGGTTTGAGTTCTTAATAATACAATTCTGTCTTTCATAATGAACTTATCATCTTAGTTAGCTATAATAGGAAACATATTTTTACTGTACTTCACTCACAAATCATCCCATAATGCTAGACATAATGGGCCCAATTCTGCTCTCAGTTACAATGGTGATGGTGTACTTTGCTGGCCATTAGCTTAAGTGAAGTTGTTCTGGATTCACACGAGTGTAGCTGAGATGAGAATCTAGCCCAGTTTGAGCACTAGTGAGATAAAAAGTTCAGTCACTTTTATTTTTGTGTAAACATCAAGCAATTCTTGTTTCCAAAATAGTTCAGTGCAACATTTAATTGACAAGTGTGCAGGACTGGTCAAGTCCTGCAGTCCTTACTCAGGCAAAACTCCCATTGAAATCAGTGGGAGGTTTGCATAAGGAGGGGCTGCAGGAGAAGGCTCATAGTGTATATTTCCCTCTTGTTCCAGTTTATACTGGCATTCTCAAAACCAAATCTCTCTTCCTGTAGCTGACATCGCTCTTGAAACAGCCCACCCTAACCTCTCCATTGCTGGGGATAAGAAGAGTTTTACACATGAAGCCCAACCTCAAAAAGTTCCACAAAACCCAAAGAGGTTCAATTCGACTGTTTGTGTGCTGGGCTCTGAAGGATTCTCCTCTGGAAAGCACTACTGGGAGGTGGAGTTTGTGAGCAGCACTGACTGGGACCTGGAAGTGGCCAGAACATCAATATGGAGAAAAGGAAAACTTTCCCTGTCCCCTAAAGAGGGATTCTGGGCTCTGGGTCTGAGTGGCAGAGATTACTGGGCAAAAACAGATCCATGGACTCAGGTCAGGGTTTAGAAAAAGCCCAAGAAAATTGGAGTTTACCTTAGTTACCAAGACAGGCTGGTGACGTTTTTTTAATGTAACTGACATGTCTGTGTTGTTCACATTTAATAATTGTTCATTCCCAGAAGAGGTTTACTCATTCTTTAAAAATTCACACAAAGAAACAACAATGAGAATTTGTTTAATTAAAGTGGCATAATTATAAAATGACAGTGAAATCAAGCTTTACATGAATGCATTTTGATGTAAAAAAACTGTTTTATTTTAAATTGTACATTGCCATGCTGTCTTCGTTACATGTTTTGCAATAAACATGTTTTAATTTCCTATTTTATTTTTGTTTGTTACTTTTCTCCAATATGATATTTCTCCAATATGAGTGCTTTAAAACCTGGTGTTTCTGACATGCAGTATGCAGATGCTAATAATAAACAAACACAACCTTATCTCACATCTTCCTTATTGGCATCTTCATCTTAAGGCACAATAACAAGAAGCTCATTGGTTACTTAATTTCAGTATTTTCCTCTATAATAAAAGATAGATAACTTGGATATCTAACTAATAAGCACTTTCGGGAACTGTAATCTATTATGGAGTAGCAGTGTCTGGACCAAAGTTCAGATTGAAGACAGATTTCCACTATAAAACCAGTTTGTACACCCCCTCCCCCAATAAAGTTATCTAATCTTCTTGACATTTCCTACCAAGATAGAATTCTTCTGGGAATTCACTCAAAGTGAATTATGTTAAATTGAATTCAGGCCACTTTAATTCTTAATGAAAATGTCCACACAGGGGTTCAATGCTCTTTTAATTCACATACAGTTTAAGTGGTGCAGCTTCAGCAGCGCCTCTGTAGCACTTCAGTGTAGACACTACGGTACCTATGCTGATGGGAGGGGTTCTTTCATCTGCATAGGTAATCCATCTCCCTGAGGGGTGGTAGCTAAATTGATGGAAAAATTCTTCCATCTATGTAGTTCTGTCTACAGTGAGGACTGTGTCAATATAGCTACGATTCTCTGGGGGTTTGATTTCCCATAGCCCCATAGCTATGACAATCCAAGTTCCCAGTGTAGACCAGCCCTTAGTGATTCTTGTATAATCCCATTGGGTTTAATGGGGTAACATGTGTAAGAGATGAAAGAAGCTGGGGGGTTTTTCACAAGCAGGGAGCAAATAAATCTCTAGCTTATTAAAACACCCCAAACACAGCTCAACAATGTAAAGGTCTCAATAAAATATCTTCCACACACCCTGAGAAACCTTCCCAATTATTTTTCCTCCCACAGAATTCTCCTTGTCCCATAAAAACTTTTGTTTTTCATTAATTGGAATTTTAAGATGAAAAATTGTTTTGTCAGAAAATTCCTTACCAGCTCTGTTCAGGAGCCCATGAATGCACTCTCGGGTCATGGATTATTTTTTAGTGGAGTTTTGCCCATTCTTTTTATTTTTGACAATTTTTTATGTAATGCAACTGATCCTTGCACTGTGAAAAAACCCAACAGAAAAAAAAAATCAGAGAACATGTTATAAACACATTTCCCCAATTATTTTGAACAATTGTACTGTTTAGTCAATTTTTAACCTTTTTTCTTATGTTTAAAGCTTAGGTGAATGAGATTCCTAATAAGACACCAGGAATGTACTAACAAGATACTCATTGGCCTACTACCCTTTACCTGGTTCCTTTGCTGAGTGAAATATAGCAATCAGTTTGAGCTCACTTCCCTGTAAAAGCTGTGGGCCAGTATGCCCCACTAGCTCTGGTGGAGCAAAGCAGCCAAAAACCTTTCACTTTAATGGGGTATTTCCTGATTGACACCCATGGAAGTCAGAGTAGACTCGGACCCACAATTTTTATAGCAATAGGCACAGATCCTGAGCTGTGGGCAAGGAGTGATGTGCATGACTCAGGAAGAGGACATGCCAATGCTGGGGCCATTTTGAAACAATTTAGAGCAGTGTAGGGGCTGCTCTAAGTTTTGCTTGCTGCTATTATATGATGTAATTGGAATAACAGAGACTTGGGAGGGAACCTAGTGACAGAGGATGTGGAGAAAGCTAGTGTACTCAATGCTTTTTTTGCCTCTGTCTTCACAGACAAGGTCAGCTCCCAGGCGGCTGCACTCCGCAGCACGGTATGGGGAGGAGGTGACCAGCCCTCTGTGGAGAAAGAAGTAGTTCGGGACTATTTAGAAAAGCTGGACGAATTCAAGTCCATGGGGCCGGATGCACTGCATCCAAGGGTGCTAAAGGAGTTGGCCGATGTGATTGCAGAGCCATTGGCCATTATCTTTGACAAATCATGGCAATCGGGGGAGGTCCCGGATGACTGGAAAAAAGCTAATGTAGTGCCCATCTTTCAAAAAGCAAAGAAGGAAGATCCGGGGAACTACAGGCCAGTCAGTCTCACCTCAGTCCCTGGAAAAATCATGGAACAGGTCCTCAAGGAATCAATTCTGAACCACTTAAAGGAGGGGAAAGTGATCAGGAACAGTCAGCATGGATTCACCAAGGGCAAGTCATGCCTGACTAACCTAATTGCCTTCTATGATGAGATAACTGGCTCTGTGGATGAGGGGAAAGCAGTGGATGTGCTATTTCTTGACTTTAGCAAAGCTTTTGATACAGTCTCCCACAGTGTTCTTGCCAGCAAGTTAAGGAAGTATGGGCTGGATGAATGCACGGTAAGGTGGATAGAAAACTGGCTGGATGGTCGTGCCCAACGGGTAGTGATCAATGGCTCCATGTCTAGTTGGCAGCCGGTATCAAGTGGAGTGCCCCAAGGGTCGGTGCTGGGGCCGGTTTTGTTCAATATCTTCATCAACGATCTGGAGGATGGTGTGGACTGCACCCTTAGCAAGTTTGCAGATGACACTAAACTGGGAGGAGTGGTTGATACGCTGGCGGGTAGGGACAGGATACAGAGGGACCTAGACAAATTAGAGGATTGGGCCAAAAGAAATCTGATGAGGTTCAACAAGGACAAGTGCAGAGTCCTGCACTTAGGACGGAAGAATCCCATGCACTGCTACAGACTAGGGACTGAATGGCTGGGCAGCAGTTCTGCAGAAAAGGACCTAGGGGTTACGGTGGACGAAAAGCTGAATATGAGTCAACAGTGTGCCCTTGTTGCCAAGAAGGCTAACGGCATTTTGGGCTGTATAAGTAGGGGCATTTCCAGCAGATCGAGGGATGTGATTATTCCCCTCTCTTCGGCACTGGTGAGGCCTCATTTGGAGTACTGTGTCCAGTTTTGGGCCCCACGCTACAAGAAGGATGTGGATAAATTGGAAAGAGTCCAACGGAGGGCAACAAAAATGATTAGGGGGCTGGAGCACATGACTTATGAGGAGAGGCTGAGGGAACTGGGATTGTTTAGCCTGCAGAAGAGAAGAATGAGGGGGGATTTGATAGCTGCTTTCAACTACCTGAAAGGGGGTTCCAAAGAGGATGGATCTAGACTGTTCTCAGTGGTAGAAGATGACAGAACAAGGAGTAATGGTCTCAAGTTGCAGAGGGGGAGGTTTAGGTTGGATATTAGGAAAAAACTTTTTCACTAGTAGGGTGGTGAAGCACTGGAATGGGTTACCTAGGGAGGTGGTGGAATCTCCTTCCTTAGATGTTTTTAAGGTCAGGCTTGACAAAGCCCTGGCTGGGATGATCTAATTGGGTTTGGTCCTGCTTTTAGCAGGGGGTTGGACTAGATGACCTCCTGAGGTCCCTTCCAACCCTGAGATTCTATGATTCTATGATTGGTGGGATAACTCACATGAGTAATGTCATGGATGGATATAAACTGTTCAGGAAGGATAGGCAGGGCAGAAAAGGTGGGGGAGTTGTGTTGTATGTAAGAGAGCAGTATGACTGCTCAGAGCTCCAGTATGAAACTGCAGAAAAACCTGAGAGTCTCTGGATTAAATTTAGAAGTGTGAGCAGCAAGGGTAATGTTGCGGAGGGAGTCTGCTACAGACCACCAGACCAGGGGGATGAGGTGGACGAGGCTTTCTTCCAGAAACTAACAGAAGTTACTAGATCACAGGCCCTGGTTCTCATGGGTGACTATAATCACCCCGATATCTGCTGGGAGAGCAATACAGCGGTGCACAGACAATCCAGGAAGTTTTTGAGAAGTGTAGGGGACAATTTCCTGTTGCAAGTGCTGGAGGAACCAACTAGGGGAAAAGCTCTTCTTGACCTGCTGCTCACAAACAGGGAAGAAATAGTAGAGGAAGCAATAGTGGATGGGAACCTGGGAGGCAGTGACCATGAGATGGTCGAGTTCAGGATCCTGACACAAGGAAGAAAGGAGAGCAGTAGAACAGAGACCCTGGACTTCAGAAAAGCACACTTTGACTCCCTCGGGGAACTGATGGGCAAGGTCCCCTGGGAGAATAACATGAGGGGGAAAGGAGTAAAGGCAAGTGGGCTGTATTATAAAGAATCCTTATTGAGGTTGCAGGAACAAACCATCCTGATGTGTAGAAAGAAAAGTAAATATGGCAGGCGATCAGCTTGGCTTAACAGTGAAATCCTTGCTTGTCTTAAACACAAAAAAGCAGCTTACAAGAAGTGGAAGATTGGACAAATGACCAGGGAGGAGTATAAACATATTGCTCAGGCATGCAGGAGTGAAATTAGGAAGGCCAAATCACACTTGGAGTTGCAGCTAGCCGGAGATATTAGGAGTAACAAGAACGGTTTCTTCAGGTATGTGAGCAACAAAAAAAAAGTCAAGGAAAGTCTGGGCCCCTTGCTGAATGAGGGAGGGAACCTAGTGACAGAGGATGTGGAGAAAGCTAGTGTACTCAATGCTTTTTTTGCCTCTGTCTTCATAGACAAGGTCAGCTCCCAGATGGCTGCACTCCGCAGCACGTTATGGGGAGGAGGTGACCAGCCCTCTGTGGAGAAAGAAGTAGTTCAGGACTATTTAGAAAAGCTTGATGAGCACAAGTCCATGGGGCCGGATGCACTGCATCCGAGGGTGCTAAAGGAATTGGCCGATGTGATTGCAGAGCCATTGGCCATTATCTTTGACAAATCATGGCAATCGGGGGAGGTCCCGGATGACTGGAAAAAAGCTAATGTAGTGCCTATCTTTAAAAAAGCAAAGAAGGAAGATCCGGGGAACTACAGGCCAGTCAGTCTCACCTCAGTCCCTGGAAAAATCATGGAACAGGTCCTCAAGGAATCAATTCTGAACCACTTAAAGGAGGGGAAAGTGATCAGGAACAGTCAGCATGGATTCACCAAGGGCAAGTCATGCCTGACTAACCTAATTGCCTTCTATGATGAGATAACTGGCTCTGTGGATGAGGGGAAAGCAGTGGATGTGCTATTTCTTGACTTTAGCAAAATGTTTGATACAGTCTCCCACAGTGTTCTTGCCAGCAAGTTAAAGAAGTATGGGCTGGATGTATGGACGGTAAGGTGGATAGAAAATTGGCTGGATGGTCACACTCAACGGGTAGTGATCAATGTCTCCATGTCTAGATGACAGCTGGTATCAAGTGGAATGCCGTAAGGGTCGGTGCTGGGGCCGGTTTTGTTGAATATCTTCATCAACGATCTGGAGGATGGTGTGGACTGCACCCTTAGCAAGTTTGCAGATGACACTAAACTGGGAGGAGTGGTAGATACACTGGAGGGTAGGGATAGGATACAGAGGGACCTAGAGAAATTAGAGGATTGGGCCAAAAGAAATATGATGAGGTTCAACAAGGACAAGTGCAGAGTCCTGCACTTAGAATGGAAGAATCCCATGCACTGCTACAGACTAGGGACCGAATGGCTGGGCAGCAGTTCTGCAGAAAAGTACCTAGGGGTTACAGTGGACGAAAATCTGAATATGAGTCTACAGTGTGCCCTTGTTGCCAAAAAGGCTAACGGCATTTTGGGCTGTATAAGTAGGGGCATTTCCAGCAGATCGAGGGACGTGATTATTCCCCTCTATTCTGCACTGGTGAGGCCTCATTTGGAGTACTGTGTCCAGTTTTGGGCCCCACACTACAAGATGGATGTGGATAAATTGGAAAGAGTCCAGCGGAGGGCAACAAAAATGATTAGGGGGCTGGAGCACATGACTTATGAGGAGAGGCTGGGGGAACTGGGATTGTTTAGCCTGCAGAAGAGAAGAATGAGGGGGGATTTGATAGCTGCTTTCAACTACCTGAAAGGGGGTTCCAAAGAGGATGGATCTAGACTGTTCTCAGTGGTAGAAGATGACAGAACAAGGAGTAATGGTCTCAAGTTGCAGAGGGGGAGGTTTAGGTTGGATATTAGGAAAAACTTTTTCACTAGTAGGTTGGTGAAGCACTGGAATGGGTTACCTAGGGAGGTGGTGGAATCTCCTTCCTTAGAGTTTTTTAAGGTCAGGCATGACAAAGCCCTGGCTGGGATGATTTAGTTGGGGTTGGTCCTGCTTTGAGCAGGGGGTTGGACTAGATGACCTCTTCCAACCCTGAGATTCTATGATTCCATTAGCCCAAAGGGGCCATTTCAGTAACGGAGGCTCAGCAGGGCATAAGGCAGCTCCAGCCTCTTCCCTTCCCTGGTCACAGCCCTTTCACCAACTATTAGGAATGGGGTGACACAGGAGATGCTAAGGTGGATCTGTATCATGCAAGTTCCCCTGAAGAGATGTAATCCTCTAGTAACCAGTCTGCTGGCTTTAGAGGAGCTTTGTGCTGCTGCAGTGGAGCCCAGACGGGCAGGATTTGTACCATAGTGACTGAGCCCAGACTTAGACCAAAGGCTAGATTTCAATGGATTTTAGGCACCCTGGCGCTTTTGAACATCCCACTAGGTACCTAAATACCTTTAAATATCGGGCCCCAAGTGGCTTACATTGAATCCTAGGCCACAAAAATCACAAGTGCTGCCTTAAAAACATTGATTTCATTAAGCATTGTACTCCATAGCATGGTGTAGTGAGGCCTTATTGAATTCCGGGAGGCCATTCCCCCTACTTTACGGGAGGAGCTACTAGACCTTGGGTTCGGCTAAAAAGTATGGGAGAAAACTAAAGAATAACAGGGTCAGGATGGGGGTCATAGGTTCAAAACTAGGGATCCAGAGGGGGACACCGAGCAGAGAACCCTGGACAGCACCTACTGCTCCTCAAAGCTGTCTAGGGAGCCAGCGATGCCACCTAGAGGAACTCTGCCCGGATGTGTGAAACAAGGGAGGAATGGTAATAGGCCCCACAGTCACAGAGAACATCCCATCCAGCATCCTCCTTCTGTTATTGTAGATGTCCACCTTGGCCAGCTCCAGGAGGAGGTTGATGAGGAGGTCTTGCAACTTTCTGGGGCCAAGGACAAGGTGTGCGTATATGAAAAGGTGTGGGACAAACGTGCAGCCAGAACCTCAACAGGAGGCTCTGGAGGAGACAGAAAAGGGGCTGCCATTTGGTGCATTCCAGGTAGGCATGCTCCAGAGTCTCCCTCATGCCGGAAAATGGACGCGTGTCGGGGATGGGGGTAAACCCATCTAAGCCCCATTTCCCCTCATCCTGTGTCAGTCACACACAGCTAACAAGACATAATGCATATGGTGAACGGTGTTTCTGGGCTGACTCTTGGATGAATACAAAAAATGAGGATTTCAGCAGCAGTCACACCAGTGCCAAATAGAGAGTTAAAATAACCTCTCTGCCCCTACTCCAGATTCCCCTATTTATGCACCCCAGGATCACATTAGCCCTTTTGGCCACACCATCACACTGGGAACTCATGTCCACCTGATTAACCACCCTGACTGCCAAATCGTTTTCAGAGTCACTGCTTCCCAGGATAGTCACTCACCCTGAAGTCTGGCCTTCATTCTTTGCTTCTAGATGTATACATTTGCATTTAGTCATATTAAAACACATATTGGTTGCTTGTGCCCAGCTTACCAAGCCATTCAGACCTCTCTGCATCAGTGATCTGGCTTCTCCATTATTTACCCCTTCTCCAATTTTTGCGTCATCTGCCAATTTTATCAGTGATGATTTTATGTTTTCTTCCAGGTCATTGATAATAATGTTAATTGGTATAGTGCCAAGATCCAATTCCTGTGGGACCCCACTTGAAACACATCTGATCAGTGATGATTCCCCATTTCCAATTACATGTTGAGACCCATCATTTACCCAGCTTTTAATCCATTTAATGTGTTCCACATTAATTATATTTCATTTAAATTTTTTAATTAAAATGTCATGCCCAGGTTAAATGCCTTACCAAATTATCACTATGTTTCTAGTGACTAGGAGTGTGCTGTACTAACTGTTCAGACATTTCAACCACTGAGTAATAGCAAGCTGTGACCCTAAATAAATGTGTGCTCCTTTCTATTGTTACAGTGGGAGAGATGGCAGTGTTGCACACTCTGAACTCTGGGGGGCTAGACACAAAGACACTGGCCTACACTGAGTGCAGAGTTCAGATGCAGAAAATTAATGTTCCAAAGGAGCAATTATTCATCCAAGACAAACCCAGAGCTTCAAAATGTTATGAAGGTTGTTCATAACACATACCTCCCTACCGCCCATTTCCTACCTCCCTTTATCCTTCTGGGTGTGAATATCTTCTTTAGTTGATAATATACCAATCTCCAGGGGCATGGAATCTGCCTAGCTACAGCCAAAAAGAAAAACAATGATTCATATTCAATCGATATATGAAATGGAGACTTAATGACAGCACACAGTGAGGAAAATGAATAGCATTTGGGGCTTGTATCTCCACTCTGTTACATCAATCTTAGGCCAGTGTATGTCTCTTTACTTCAGTGGAATAACACTGGAGTCAGACTGGTGTGACAGCAGAGAATCAGGCCCATACAGTTCAGGATCATTCCAAGAAAGAAAGTGGGTCAGTGATCCCGAAGAACATCAGACAGGAAAGTAGGTAGGGAATTATCTTGTATTGTGCCCTGTTACGAACAATCCAGCCAAGTTCGAGAGACCAAGTGGATTTTAACCATTTATTGAAAACTACAATAGAACCCAAATGAATGATCCCAAATTACAGCACAACAAGTAAGGTAAACAATCTCACTCCCTGATGGGTGGTCCAGCCAGTCACACCAGTTGCAGGCAGATGAACCTTCCCCTCTGTACCAAGGCAGTCACCACTGCACACAGAAAAGCTCTCAACCACCCCTTTTATACAGCAAGTAGGGTCATATGCACAGCTTGCCCAGACAGGCCCAACCACAATCCCCCTGTGGAACCCAAACATGTAATACTGCATTAAACAAAACACATATACTAAAATGACAATGAGATAAACATTAAAACAAAAGGGGCAAAGGTGCCTCTTCCCAGGGATACAAGAGTGTCTATGGGTGCAGCACATATGGGGGATATCCAGTTCCCTAATAATCCCCACATCGTGGCTAACTGTTGGATCTCACCAGAGGGCCAAGCTAATATCAGCCGTATCCACATTTTAGTGGGTATCCTGATACCACTTTTCCTTTCCTTCCTGATTAATACCATTTCTATAGCAATTTGTACTTGCAAAGCAAATAGCTTGCAATTTAACACACTTGTCCCAGGCCCAGCATCAAAAATACAATGATGCTTTGAATTACAACTATCACAACAATTGGGTGTGTCATAATGTTTAAGATTCCATTGGCAGGTGGAGACCATCCCAATAATGGCTCCTACCAACAATACTTCCTACATTTTCTATATGATGAATTGTGTTTATGATTTTACCATTAAGCTTTTGAATTCATGGTTTAATTAATTTAAGAAGGCATTTATTACTGTAAATGCTAAAACTTCTTTAAGATTGGTTCTGTTTAGTACCAGATTTACTCTGAAGGTGAATCTTATGTTGCAGTTTTAGTTCTTTATCCTCCTTCACAATAGTAAGCACAATATAGGTTTCGTAGTAAGATTTATAATTAAGTTGAATTTCTTCAGTGCCTGCATTGGTGCACCATGTCCCTTCAGATACTGTATTCAGGTAAGCATAAACCTTTGTTTCAATTCTAATTTATGTATTATCAAAGGCATGAAACACACCTTTCCTTCCCTTAGGTAAAAGAGGAACTGAGTGGGCTTCCGTCTAACTGTTTGACAACATTAATCGCTAGGGGGGAGGGATAGCTCAGTGGTTTGAGCATTGGCCTACTAAACCCAGGGTTATGAGTTCAATCCTTGAGGGGGCCATTTGGGGATCTAGACCAAAAATTGGGGATTGGTCCTGCTTTGAGCAGGGTTAGACTAGATGACCTCCTAAGGTCCCTTCCAACCCTGAGATTCTATGATTCTAACCATTTACCAAATGACAAAGTGAGACTACACCAAGGGCCACCTCTGGTTGATAAACAGGTCCTTGTGAAATCTGCCGGCATCCTATTGTGGAAGTTTCCAGAATGGTTTGCTTTTTAATCATTATCCAAAAATCACAAGTAGAAGGAGACTAGGGTCTTGGATGTAGAATCATAGAATCTCAGGTTTGGAAGGGACCTCAGGAGGTCATCTAGTCCAACCCCCTGCTCATAGCAGGACCAACCCCAACTAGGTCATCCCAGCCAGGGCTTTGTCAAGCCTGACCTTAAAAACCTCTAAGGAAGGAGATTCCACCACCTCCCTAGGTAACCCATTCCAGTGCTTCACCAACCTACTAGTGAAAAAGTTTTTCCTAATATCCAACCTAAACCTCCCCCTCTGCAACTTGAGACCATTACTCCTTGTTCTGTCATCTTCTACCACTGAGAACAGTCTAGATCCATCCTCTTTGGAACCCCCTTTTAGGTAGTTGAAAGCAGCTATCAAATCCCCTGTAAGACCTGACAAATATTAAATAAAGGATACAAGGCTTGTTCAATGCCTTTGCTAGGTGTAAGAAGAGGGATTTGGCAGAGGCTTTTGTTACATATAGCATCTCCCAGCACCCACCATGATAGCCTAGGTGTTAGTGTCTAACACTGATATGGCTACTTGATCTAATACAGTGGGATACTGATAATATGTTAAAGATGGTCCACTATTTCTTGAATCAAGCTGTTAAGAGCCTGTTGGCCTGCCTGACAGGCCATAGCCCAGGACGTGTTGCACTAGTACAATTTTGCTAAGGCTTTGTGGGCATATAAGCATATTTGCTATAGTTACTCCTTCGGTTGTTTCCCAGAAGATTAACATTCCCTTGGTTAATTAAAGCATCACTTGTAGTTTTAGCCATACTACCTAACTTATTCCAAATTATTTTCATATTCATTTCATTTGTAAGATCAGTAACTGTTCCTGTTATACCCAAAGTAGTAACTATCTCTTTTTAGTTAATTATAATTTCATTTGAAATGTGAGTTAGACCTTTCCAAGTTCACCATTCCAACATATTAGTCTTTAAAATTTGAATAAATGAAGTACAGAGTATTAGTGCTCAACGGAAATGTCTTTCCAAATTGACTGTCAGCCTCATTGCTTTAACTTGAGCATCCTAAAGCACTCTGGTGGCTTGGTTATAGACTCATAGACTTCAAGGTCAGAAGGGACCATTATGATCATCTAGTCTGACCTCCTGCACAATGCAGGCCACAGAATCTCACCCACCCACCCTGGCAATAATCCTCTCACATATGTCTCAGCTATTGAAGTCCTCAAATCATGGTTTAAAGACTTCAAGATGCAGAGAATCGTCCAGTAAGTGACCCGTGCCCCATGCCGCAGAGGAAGGCAAAAAACCTCCAGGGCCTCTGCCAATCTACCCTGGAGGAAAATTCCTTCCCAACCCCAAATATGGCGATCAGCTGAACCCCGAGCATGTGGGCAAGACTCACCAGCCAGACACCCAGGAAAAAAGTTCTCTGTAGAAACTTCTAACATCCCATCACTGACCATTGGTCCTATTTACCACTGATGGCAATTAATTGACCTTTGACTAAGATCATGTTATCCCATCAAACCATCCCCTCCATAAACTTATCTAGCTTAATCTTGAAGCCAGATAGGTCTTTTGCCCCCACTGCTTCCCTTGGAAGGCGGTTCCAGAACTTCACTCCTCTGATGGTTAGAAACCTTCGTCTAATTTCAAGTTTAAACTTCCTGATGGCCAGATTATATCCATTTGTTCTTGTGTCCACATAGGTACTGATCTTAAATAATTCCTCTCCCTCCCTGGTATTTATCCCTCTGAAATATTTAGAGAGAGCAATCATATCTCCCCTCAGCCTTCTTTTGGTTAAGGTAAACAAGCCAAGCTCCTTGAGTCTCCTTTCATAAGGCAGGTTTTCCATTCCTTGGATCATCCTAGTGGCCCTTCTTTGTACCTGTTCCAGTTTGAATTCATCCTTCTTAAACATGGGAGACCAGAACTGCACACAGTATTCCAAATGAGGTCTCACCAATGCCTTGTATAACGGTACTAACACCTCCTTATCTCTACTAGAAATACCTCACCTAATGCATCCCAAGACCGCATTAACTTTTTTTCACGGCCATATCACATTGGCAACTCATAGTCATCCTGTGATCAACCAGGACTCCGAGGTCCTTCTCCTCTTCTGTTACTTCCCACTGATGCTTCCCCAGTTTATAATTAAAATTTTTGTTATTAATCCCTAAATGCATAACCTTACATTTCTCACTATTAAATTTCATCCTATTACTATTACACTCCAGTTTACAAGGTCATCCAGATCTTCCTGTAGGATATCCCGATCCCTTTCAGAATTGGCAATACCTCCCAACTTCGTGTCATCCGCAAACTTTATTAGCACACTCCCACTTTTGGTTCCGAGGTCAGTAATAAAAAGATTAAATAAGATTGGTCCCCAAACTGAACCTTGAGGAACTCCACTAGTAACCTCCCTCCAGCCTGACAGTTCACCTTTCAGTATGACCCGCTGTAGTCTCCCCTTTAACCAGTTCCTTATCCACCTCTCAATTTTCATATTGATCCCCATCTTTTCCAATTTAACCAATAATTCCCCATGTGGTACTTTATCAAATGACTTACTGAAATCAAGGTAGATTAGATCCACTGCCTTTCCTTTATCTAAAAAATCTGTTACCTTCTCAAAGAAGGAGATGAGGTTGGTTTGGCACGATCTATCTTTTGTAAAACCATGTTGTAATTTGTCCCAATTGCCATTGACCTCAATGTCCTTAACTACTTTCTCCTTCAAAAGTTTTTCCAAGATCTTGCATACTACAGATGTCAAACTAACAGGCCTGTAGTTACCCGGGTCACTTTTTATCCCTTTCTTAAATATAGGAACGATATTAGCAATTCTCCAGTCAAATGGTACAACCCCTGAGTTTAGAGATGCATTAAATTTTTTTGCTAATGGGCTTGCAATTTCATGTGCCAGTTCCTTTAATATTCTTGGATGAAGATTATCTGGGCCCCCTGATTTACTCCCATTAAGGTGTTCGAGTTTGGCTTCTACCTCAGATATGGTAATATTTACCTCCATATCCTTATTCCCATTAGTCATGCTGCCATTATCCGTAAGCTCCTCATTAGCCTCATTAAAGTCTGAGGCAAAGTATTTGTTTAGATATTGGGCCATGCCTAGATTATCCTTAAGCTCTACTCCATCCTCAGTGTTTAGCGATCCCACTTCTTCTTTCTTTGTTTTCTTCCTATTTATATGGCTATAAAACCTTTTACTATTGGTTTTAATTCCCTTTCCAAGGTCTAATTCTACATGGCTTTTAGCCTTTCTCACTTTATTCCTACATGCTTTGACCTCAAACAGGTAGCTTTCTTTGCTGATCCCTCCCATCTTCCACTCCTTGTATGCTTTCTGCTTTTTCTTAATCACCTCTATGAGATGCTTGCTCATCCAGCTTGGTCTAAAACTCCTGCCTATGAATTTTTTCCCCTTTCTTGGGATACAGGCTTCTGATAGCTTCTTCAACTTTAACTTGAAATAATCCCAGGCCTCCTCCACCTTTAGATCCATAAGTTCTTTAGTCCAATCCACTTCCCTAACTAATTTCCTTAATTTATTAAAGTTAGCCCTTTTGAAATCAAAAACCCTAGTCCCAGATTTATTTTTGTTTATCCTTCCATTTAGTTTGAACTGAATTAGCTCATGATCACTCGAGTGAAGGTTGTCCCCTACAACCATTTCTTCAATGAGGTCCTCACTACTCACCAAAACCAAATCTAAAATGGCATCCCCCCTTGTTGGTTCAGCAACTACTTGTTGAAGGAATTCATCAGCTATCACATCTAGGAAAATCTGAGCCCTATTATTATTACTAGCACTTGTTCTCCAGTCTATATCTTGGAAGTTGAAGTCTCTCATGATTACGCAGTTCCCATTAGTATTTACTTCATTAAAAACATTAAAGAGGTCTCTATCCATATCCAAATTAGATCCCGGTGGTCTATAGCACACCCCAAGCACTATCCCTGGGGAGGCTCTAGTAGTTTTCTTCCCGAATGTGATTTTTGCCCAGACAGACTGTGTCTTATCCATTCCATCACTTTTTATTTCTTTACAGTCTACCTCATCATTGATATACAATGCTACTCCACCACCTTTACCTTTATTTCTGTCTTTCCTAAACAGCACATACCCTTCAATACCTGTACTCCAGTCATGACTACTATCCCACAATGTTTCTGTTATTCCTATAATATCTGGCTTCACTTCCTGGACCAGTAGCTCTAATTCCTCCATTTTGTTACCTAGGCTCCTCGCATTGGTGTACAAACATTTTAAGTTTTGCTGTTTGGCCTCACTCACATTCTTTACCAAATCTGGTACGGACATTGTACCACCAGTATGACCTATTACACTAGTATCCACTCTGCCCTTCCTGCTTATGTCCATTCTCCTTTCTTACTTCATTTTCTTCCCTCTCAATGTTATAATCCAGCATGGAGATTACCTGGACATTTCCCAACCGTCTCCCCCAAATTCCTAGTTTATAGCTCTCTTAAACAGTTGTGCCAGCCTCCATCCTAGAAGTCTATTTCCTTCCCTACTCAGGTGAAGTCCACCCCGAGAGAACAGTCCTCTGTCCATGAATGTCTCCCTGTGGCCATACATCGCAAAGCCCTCCTTATAGCACCACTCCCTGAGCCATCTGTTGATCAGCATAAGCCTGTCAGACCTTTGTTGCCCTTCTCTAGGAACAGGCAGAATCCCACTGAAGATCACCTGAGCCTCCATTTCCTTAAGCGTCTTCCCCAGCCTGGCATAATCTCCCTTGATTCGTTCCAGCGAGAATCTAGCCGTGTCATTTGTTCCTACATGAAGGATGATCAATGGATTCTTTCCCGCTCCCTTTAGGATCCTCTTCAACCTCAGGTCCACATCCCGTATCTTAGCACCCGGTAGACAGCACACCCTTCTGTTCTCTGGATCAGCTCTGGTTACAGGCCTGTCTATTCGTCTCAGTAAGGAGTCCCCAATCACGTAGACCTGCCTTTTCCTGGTGACAGTGCGATTCTCCAGTCTATCCCCTGTTCCCTCTGGCTGCAAGTCCTTTCCATTCCTATTTTCCCTTGTAATCCTCTTCAACCTATCCTGTATCCTCCTGGAGCTCATATTTGGTGTTGTCTCCATCGACTCTTCTCCTTTTTCTATGGGACTAGCCGCTCTTCTCTTCTTCCTTGCCCTTCCACCTTCAGTGACCACCTGCTGTACCCCTTCTTCATTCTCCAAACTCTGCAAAACTGTTCTTGAGCTCTATTTCTCCTTCACTGGCCTGTCTTTTCCTCTGCCTGGTTCTCTTAGTCACATGCTTCCACTGTCCATTTTCTTCACCCGGCAGTCCCCCCTCAGAGGCCTTTGAACCTGCTTCCATCTGCACATCTAAGCTTTCCCCTTCAGCCACCTCATGCCTTTGCTCCATCAGCTGATCGAACCCCCTTCTAAACTCGACCAGAGTTTCCACCTGCATCTCCAATCCTCGGATCTTTTCTTCCATCAGCTCTATCAGACGGCACTTCATGCAGACAAAACTCTTTTCAGGTACCCCCTCCAGAATCATGTACATACCACAGCTTCCACATCCAGTCATCCTCATTGTGTCCTCCACTGCTTGGGTCATGACCACTGCTGCCTCTGTATCTGTCAGCCTTCTCACCTAAATCCTGTTAGTCCGGAAAACACAAAACAAACCAGAGCAGCACCACCCACAGCAAAAACAAACCCCCAACAAGCACCACAACACAAACTCCCCTTACCAACTCCCACTCAAACTCGTTTACAGCTCTGTTTGCTGGCTCCTGTGCCGCTGCAGCTGTCCTTCAGGTTGACCTTCATTTGGATAGGTCGTGCAGATTCAACAGGCAACTGTTGTTTTAATGGTTTAAGAGTTGGCAAAGGGCTAATCTTAAACACAATTAACAGATTCATTTAGGAAGAAGCTTTTGTAGGTAAAAGAAGTGATTTAACACATTTCCATTTAGTTACATTTAACTTGGAATAATAACAACAACTAACATTCATAGTTCTAACAAATATACATTTAAACCAGCATTCCTCATAGTTCATGCCTCCATAAGTACTCCAACCTCCATCATACCAGATTTCAGTTGTTACAATAGATTCAACTAAATTGGCAAAATGGGTTTTCCATGCACAAAAAGACCATTTGTCACCATATAGGGTAGCAATTCTACATCCTTAAACAAGCTTAGAACCATTTTTTTCCAATAGCATCCACTGTTTTAAGGTGGGTTATAAAATAAATCATTCTCTCCAAGTATGATTTTGAAGGATAAATCCTCAGACTTCTGCCAGAGATAGCTCTATATGGATTACGGCCACTCTGCCACTGAGGGAGTTTGATAACCAGGGCCGGCTCCAGGCACCAGCCAACCAAGCATGTGCTTGGGGCGGCACCTGGAGGGGGGCGGCACTGAGGGTTTTTTTAAAATATTTTTTATTAAAAAAAACCCAAAACACTGGGAGCCGGGAGGCGGGCATGCCGCCCTCCCCGCCGGCGCCCCGGCCGGGGCAGCGGTGGGTGGCCGTGCTGTGCTCCCCGCTGGCGCCCCGGCCGGAGTAGTGGGGGGCGGCTGTGCTGCGCTCCCCGCCGGGGTAGCGGGGATGCGGGTGAGCCGAGCTCCCCGCCGGCGCCCGGGCCAGGAGAGCGGGGGCGGCCGTGCCACAGTCCCCGCCGGGGCAGCGGGGATGCGGGCGAGCTGCTCTCCCCGCTGGCGCCCCGGCCGGGGCAGCGGGGGACGGACATGCTGTGCTCCCCGCTGGCGCCCCGGCCGGAGTAGCGGGGGGCGGCTGTGCGGCGCTCCCCGCGCAGTAGCGGGGATGCAGGCAAGCTGCGCTCCCAGCTGGCGCCCCAGCCGGGGGAGCAGGGCGGCCAGCGGCTTCTTTGCCTGGGGCGGCAAAAAAGCCAGAGCCGGCCCTGTTGATAACTCAGAATGTATCTTCCATGTGAGTTCACTGCTGCTGGACTGTGATAACTTTGGATGTTTCCACTTCTTCATAATGTCTCACAACATCCACCAGGATTCCCATAACGCACAAGGTAGTAGCAATAACTATCAGTTCCCTGCACATGTTTCTGAAAAAGAACAAACAAAAATAGAGGATGTCTCACCCTGCTTAAATCAATGACAGAGTTTCTTACAGTTAGGATTTACCAAAGGGTTTTAATTGTCCCCTGTGGTACCATAAGAACATAAGAATGGCCATACTGGGTCAGACCAAAGGTCCATCTAGCCAAGTATCCTGTCTTCTGACAGTGGCCAATGCCAGGTGCCCCAGAGGAAATGAACAGAACAGGGAATCATCAAGTGATCCATCCCTAGTCGCCCACTCCCAGCTTCTGACAAACAGAGGGTAGCGACACCATCCCTGCCCATCCTGGCTAATAGTCATTGATGGACCTATCCTCCATTAATTTATCTAGTTCTTTTTTGAACCCTTCTATATTCTTGGCCTTCACAACATCCTCTGGCATAGAGTTCCATAGGTTGACTGTGCATTGTGTGAAAAAATACTTCCTTTTGTTTGTTTTAAACCTGCTGCCTATTAATTTCATTTGTTGATCCCTAGTTCTTGTGTTATGAAGAGAAAATAGCACTTCCTTATTTACTTTCCCTACATCAGTCATGATTTTATAGACCTCAATCATATCCCCCCTTAGTCGTCTACTTTCCAAGCTAAAAAGTCCCAGTCTTATTAATCTCTCCTCATACGGAAGCCGTTCCATACCCTCAATCATTTTTGTTGCCCTTTTCTGAACCTTTTCCAATTCCAATATATCTTTTTGAGATGGGGTAACCACATCTGCTCACAGTATTCAAGATGTGGGCATAACATGGATTTATATAGAGGCAATACGATATTTTCTGTCTTATTATCTATCCCTTTCTTAATTATTCCCATCATTCTATTAACTTTTTTGACTGCCACTGCACATTGGGTGGATGTTTACAGAGAACTATCCACGACTCCAAAATCTCTTCCTTGAGTGGTAACAGCTAATTTAGATCCCATCATTTTGTATGTATAGTTGGAATTATCCTTTTCCAATGTGCATTACTTTGCATTTATCAACATTGAATTTCATCTGCCATTTTGTTGCCTGTTCACCCAATTTTGAGAGATCCTTTTGTAGCTCTTCGCAGTCTGCCTGGGACTTAACTATCTTGAGTAGTTTTATATCATCTGCAAATTTTGCCACCTCACTGTTTTACCCCTTTTTCCAGATCATTTATGAATATGTTAAATAGGACTGGCCCAGTACAGACCCCTGGGGGACATCACCATTTTCTTTTCTCCATTCTGAAAACTGACCATTTATACCTACCCTTTGTTTCCTATCTTTGAACCGGTTGCCAATCCATGAGAGAACCTTTCCTCTTATCCCATGACTGCTTAATTTTCTTAAGAGCCTTTTAATGAGGGACCTTGTCAAAGGCTTTCTGAAAATCTAAGTACACTATATCCACTGGATCCCCCTTGTTAAATAGAACTTAAATAGGACAACACACTTGTTGGCCCCCTCAAAGAATTCTAGTAGATTGGTGAGGCATGATTTCCCTTTAGAAAAACCATGTTGACTATTCCCCAACAAATTATGTTCATCTATGCGTCTGACAATTTTGTTCTTTACTATAGTTTGATATATGTTCTGAATAGTGATTTAGTTTAGAACCAGTTCCATTTCTCTGGGGTCCCTTTAACCTCATGCCTCAACCTATTCAGCATCAGAAGTTAGGCATATTCTATGCCAGTTCAGTGCCCAAATGATTGATTCTTTAACATTGGGGATCTTCAGGCAGACCCTGGATAGAGGGACCTCTGAAACCACCAGAAAAGAGCTTAGTGGTTCATGGGACTCAGGTGGGATGTGGAAGGCCAAGATTCAAATCTCTTCTCTGCCTGATATGGAGCAGGGCCCTGAATTGCTATCTCTTATATTCCAGGTGAGTGCCCTCACTACTGGGCCATTTTCTATGCTGGTTTGGGTCTCTCTTAAGGTGTCCTTCTAGAGCACACAAAAGCTATTAGGAGGGGGTATGGGGGAGCACACAGAGTCCTGGCACAGTAGGAGGGTTGCAGAGAGTCCCTGAAATGGAGGGGATGGGAGGGTAGCACCCAAGGAGTTTGTAAAGAGATACAGGGAGCCTCAGGATTGTTCACTTTCCCCGACCTACAATCAGTCATCAAGAAATAAGAATCTACAGGATTGTGATCTCTTTGGGGTGAGGACTGTAACTTATAATGTGTATGCACAGATCAGCACACAATGGGGCCCTGATCGCCACTGGGACCTCTAGGTGGGACTGTCATAATTACAGCCAGTCAGGATTTTTTTTTTTTTTAAATGTCTTTTCATCGGAACATGCCAATGTATTAAAACCAAAACTTTTCATGGGAAAGGTTCAGTTTGGATAAATTTCTTTATGTGAAAGATTAAAAAAAATGTTTTGCAATTGCAAAAAAAAAATTGTTCTGACATTTTTGAATTGAAAAATTCCATTTTTCCACTCCAAAATGATTTTCCTGAGGTTTTCCTGTGAACCTTGGCCACTTTTTTCTGAATTCTCCTCTTACTTGTCCCCTTCCTGTTGCTGTAAGGGATGTAGCAATCACACATTGAGAAACCCAAAAGCTCAAAGGAATGGATCTGGGCCCATGATCTAGTTTGTGAATGCTACTTCTCTGTTTACCCTGGGTGTGGCAAAGGAATTAGGGCCATGGCAAGGTCTGTTTGGGAGAGAAATAAGCAGAGTTCTCCACTGAGCTACTTATTTATAGCTGCTACTCCAACATGGCGCCCCATTTGCCCACCGTGATATCTGGCTGCATATGACACAAATTAAACAATTCACTTGTTAAAACAACAAGGAGTCTTGTGGCACCTTAAAGACTAACAAATATATAGAGCATAAGCTTTCGTGGGCTTCAGCCCACTTCTTCAGATGCAGCAGTGCAAGCTGGAGTTTGGCAGGTGAATAAATATATACTTACAGAGATGGGTGTGAAGCATTACTATGCAGAGGACTGGTGCTAATGAGGTCAATACAATCAGGGGGGATGTGGCCCATTACTAACTGTTGTTGTCAACAATTGCCATGGATCAATCCCACTCCGCACATGGCTGCTGTCACTGGCTGACAATAAGAGTGCGCCTGCTACTCAGGCCCAAATTCTGTGAGATTTATGGTGACATCCATCACCCTTGTGCAGGGGGCCAGTGTACTACCTCAATGGTAGAGGTGACTTTTTTTTTTAATTGTTTGGAGGGGGTACCAATAAATTCTGTTAGTGCCATGGAATGTTGCTGCTGCTGCAGCACTGTTGTTCTTCAATCTCCAATGTCAGCAGTACGAGCAGACAGTGCAGCATGTTAATTCAGCAGACCTTGCTGTTATTCCTAAGAAAGACCACAGGCTTAGTTCAGTGGCAAATGCACTCACCCAGATTTATTGTTGATGAAGCATGGTACTAGAACCCCCGCATAGGAGCTACAAGTGCACTAACACTTGTATGCCCACGACAATGGCACCACCTCAGTCAGCACAGCAGGATGCTACCACCTTGGCTGCCAAAGATGCCCCTGCTATGACTTCTACTTTTATACACTGATACAAAAAAGTTACGTTACCCTACCCTTATCCATGTACCTACTAGTTTGAACAAAACATTTTTCCATTATCCTATCATCCCATTCTTATCTTGTGAGGGTCAGTGTGTTCCTGTACCAGCTCTTATAAATGTGTTTATGTAGTTACATAAGAGATGGGTGTGTTTTTGTATCATGCTCTTGTCAGGAATGTGCTTACTTGGTGTTAGCTAACACCTGTGTTACCCCAGAATTTGACAGTACTTCAGCCAGCAATTTTGTATGTTCAGCCACGGCCAGCTTAAAAACAAACATCACATAGCTAGGAAAATCTTAGGCCCAGAGAAGCAAGGCCAAATAACTGCATGTGTGCAGTTTTGCTCTCAGGATGGGAGGATGGGATAAGAAGTGAATGTATTGTGAGAATAGAAGGAATATCTGGACAGCGACCTCAGCCTTGAGTGCCTGTGACACCATTGTTGTTATGACTAAAAATGTTTTGATGATAAGATATAATGGGTATATAAATGTGTTACTATGGTGACCCATTAGGAGTCATTATAAGTTATTTGCTTTGTTTGAAGTTAGCTATGAAAGATTAGGTGAAAGAATTTGCTTTACAGCAGTCCAAGGAAGCTTTCTTTGGGCAAGGATCTGACACTTAAGTTCCCCAGCAGCTAGACGGGAGGCAGCGCCCCCCTGAAGCCTGGCCCCTGATTCATTGAAAACATCTCTTAGTTTTAAGTTAATATAAATGTTTTGAGATGTTCTAGGTCTCTTGCTACAGCATATGTGTATTTGTGTTTGAGATCTAATGAAAAAGTAGTTTTAGGTAAAAACACTCTGGTTTGTATCAGTTATGTATCAGATGGGTGAGCTGTGCTCCCATTGATTTATTCCTGACACTGCCTGGAGAGAAACAGTTCACTTACCACTGCTTTGGGTTCTGAGAAATCCTGGGTAACACCTGGTGTGTTATTATATTGCAAATTTAGAGATTGAAAATAGTGTTTCAATTTTAAATCTGACCAGTCTGAAATAAACAAATGCAAAAAAAGGGTGAAAAACACCTGAAATGATGAAATAATTTTTTTTAAAATCATTTTGATTGGACTGAAACATTTTAATTGATTCAAAACAACTTCCTCTTGAGTTCTTTGATTTAATGAGCAATTTAGAAAAAAATGTTTTGGTTGCAATTAAACCAGATTATGGGTAACAAGTATCAGAGGGGTAGCCGTGTTAGTCTGTATCCACAAAACCAGTGCGGAGTCCCGTGACACCTTAAAGACTAACAGATTTATTTGGGCATAAATTTTCATGGGTAAAAAACCCACTTCTTCAGATGCATCAGATTATTAGTGGGATTTTTCTATTCAGCCCCTGAACATTTTTTTAAAAATAGTGCACTGAGTAGAAGAACTAAAAAAAATAAATAATAATTTTGAATCAACTGAAATGTTTCAGTCATCACAAAGTGCTTTTTTCCCCGTTTTTTTTCTTTTCTATTAATTTGGCCATTTTTGGAGTTTTTTTTCAATTTTTGTTTGTTTTTTGTTTGTTTTAAATTGGCCAAATTTAAAATAAAAAAACCCCAGTTTGAATCAAAAAGTTGAAACAAAACATTTCACCCCTTTCATGCCATAATGCTCTGTGGTACTTGTTTTCTATTAGCCTTAAATGGAGACAAAATAGGATATGTGGGGATGAATTTAAGCCACTTTGGGTACCTTATCTGTGCATTTCCATATTTTCACATTTTTGGATTTCTCGTAAGTGCAGCCTTAGATTTGAATGTTGAGGGTTTCTAACTTTTTAAACAGGCTATCATTCTTGAAAGATAACATATATATGTATACATGTCCCTGATACATGACTACATCCTTAGCTTTACTATAGCAAAGCTTATTTGTTTTTGTCTAGGAACAAGTTTTAACATTAGAATTACAAGAGTTTAACCAACTAACTTTTGGGCCTCTGTAACAGATGGCAATTAGCCACATCAAGTAAACTACATTATCTCTTTCTTTTTGCTTATTCCCTATAAAATGTGTGTGGGAAGGTGGGGGAGTTGGAAAGCTTTTTGAACTCTGATTAACTCCTTTAATTTAGGGTGTTAAGATTCCGGAAACTCTTGTCTGATTAACTTCAAACTTTGTAGAAATATTCTACTGCCCTTCAGATCTAACCTTCCAACTGGTAGGTCAGTAGGGTTTCTAACCAAAATGTAGGGCCATGTTCACCAGTACACTGTGGTTTGAAAGCAGCCATACACCCAGCACAGTGCTAAATCTGGCCCTCAGAATCTGGCAACCTTAACTATGGAGTATTTGCCACCACTCCACAATATCATTTAAGATTCTGGGCCTGATCCACCATGTTGTTACACCAATTTTGACCTGGTGATCCCATTAAACCATTGGACTATAAGGTGGATAGAAAGCTGGCTGGATTGCCGGGCTCAACGGGTAGTGATCAATGGCTCCAAGCAGAATGCCCCAGGGGTTGCTCCTGGGGCCTGTTTTGTTCAACATCTTTATTAGTGATTTGGATGATGGGATGAACTGCACCCTCAGCAAGTTCGCAGATGACACTAAGCTGGGGGGGAGAGGTAGATACACTGGAGGGTAGGGATAGAGTAAAGAGTGACCTAGACAAATTGGAGGATTGGACCAAAAGAAATCTGATGAGGTTCAACAAGGACAAGTGCAGAGTCCTGCACTTAGGAAGGAAGACTCTCATGCACCTCTACAGGCTGGGGACCCACTGGCTAAGCAGCAGTTCTGCAGAAAAGGACCTGGGAATTACAGTGAACAAGAAGCTGGATATGAGTCAGCAGTGTGCCCTTGTTGCCAAGAAGGCCAATGGCATATTGGGCTGTATTAGTAGGAGTATTGCCAGCAGATTGATGGAAGTGATTATTCCCCTCTATTCTGCACTGGTGAGGCCACACCTGGAGTATTGCTTCCAATTTCGCTCCCCCCACTACAGAAGGGATATGGACAAATTGGAGAGAGTCCACCAGAGGGCAACAAAAATGATTAGGGGGCTGGGACTCATGGCTTAAGAGGAGAGTCTGAGGGAACTGTGGTTATTTAGTCTGCAGAAGAGAAGAGTGTGTGGGGGGGATTTGATAGCAGCCTTCAACTACCTGAAAGGGGGTTTCCAAGAGGATGGAGCTAGGCTGTTCTCAGTGCTGGCAGATGACAGAACAAGAAGCAATGGTCTCAAATTGAAGTGGGGGAGCTCTAGGTTGGATATTAGGAAACACTATTTCACTAGGAGGGTGGTGAAGCACTGGAATGGGTTACCTAGGGAGGTGGTGGAATCTCCATCCTTAGAGGTTTGTAAGGCCCGGCTTAACAAAGCCCTGGCTGGGATGATTTAATTGGTGTTGATCCTGCTTTGAGCAGGGGGTTGAACTAGATAACCTTCTGAGGTCTCTTCCAACCCTACTATTCTATGATTCTATGATTGTAGTTACATCAGCATAAAATTCTATAGTGGAGTGGTGAATCACATCCCAGGTATTCAAAGAGTGAGATCAAAGTTCACCTTTATCTGCTGTAGTTCGCTTTCATCTCTAATGATCTTTGAACCTTGTCATGTTGACTTATTGTTGATGTAACATGTACTTTCATTGTCCAACAGGAAAACTGTCTTCTGTCTGAAAGGGACAGATAAAAAGAAAAAGAGTGTGAACTAGGTCCCTTTCCCAGCTGGAAGTTAGAAGGCAGACACGGAGACCAGATTCCCTTCAAAGAGCAAACGTAAGTCTGAACACGAGCACTATTGGTAATAAAAACATCTTCTGTTTGATCTTATTGTGAATGCAATGGTTTGAAACTCTAGTCAAATTATGATTTTTCAATCATTTTTCTTCATCTCTTTGCTTAATTTCTCTTTCCTCTATATAAAGGTTTGTTGGTCACATTATTAGACTAGCATCATCCCCCATCACTGATATTCCAAAACACCTCAATATTAGAGCAAAAAAACTCATTAAAAAAGGAAATTTTTTTTTTCTTAGTGATACCAGTGCTACAAGTTTGCATGACACTTTACAGAAATAAGAGAAGTCAAAAGTCTGTTATAGCTCTACAACGATAATTTAAACTAAACTGTGACTGATTCTCCAGTACCTAATCTTTGTTCATCCAGAGTGACTAGAAAGTAAGTACCCCATTACAATGTCATGCTGGTACAAAGGTGGAGGAATACTGTACGCTTCCTTTAGTTCTTTCCTTCAGGAAAGGTAACTCACAGACTGATGACTTTTATTTGCCCATTTTAACCTCCTCAGTTGAAGGAACATGTAAGCATTTTTGTTGATTTTTTTGGTGAAAATTGGTTGAAAAATAATGAATCTAATTATTTCTTTAGAAAGGATTTGTAGCAACATTATTTAGCAACGTGCTTATTTAAGTCTCCTCAAGTGTATTGATGAACACCACAAGCAATGACAAACAGAGAAATCAGAAACTGAGGCTATGTCATGCCCATCAGATCCAATCGCCAAGTAGTAGCTCAATATAGTCATCACACCAACATACCAATAACCTCCAGAACACACTCCATTTAATTTCAACATTACTACACATTAAAAAACTGAAACTCCAAAATTCTAACCCTGTGTATAGGGATTGTGTAGTGTCCCATTAAATAGTTTGTGAGCCTGTACTCTGTACATTTTACTTTGTTACACAACTTCTTATGATTGTACAAATGCAATATGTTTGTATGTAGTTTAATAATGTGTGTTGTATAATTATTTTCGGAGTCTTTGAATATCTAAATGTTAATGTCTGTGTTTTTTATAAAGTAAACATAAGTTTGATATGTGATCAACTTTGCATCCTTTGCTTGCCTTGTATATGATATGACTGAATGTTTAAATCAAGAGCCAGATCCTTCCCCCTTATTTTACATGAACTGCTGTATTTCACCAGCACAAAGAATGGAGAAAGCTGGATTAACTGGTGAGATGGGTATTCTCCAACTATGACCCTATGCCACCTTCTCCCCATCTCTGGTGTAAAGTGCATGTCAGGAGTGTGGCCAGGAAAGGGTGCCTGACTGAACTCCTACCATTCGTTCAAGATCAGGGGTTGATGGAGCAGTCCCGTGGGGGCATTAACAGCCAGTGCAGCTTACTGGAGCCCTGATGCTGCCCCCTCTCACCACTGAACCCCAAAGTGCTTAAAGTTACCTTTGAGACCCATCCTCTTCTGGATTCAGCCTAAAGTTTCTTATTAAGTTGTAAATTCAGTATTGCTCCAACTAGTATCTGGCCACACCCAAGTTGACTGAGCATCATTTATCTAGAGCTCTCATAGAATCTCAAGGTTGGAAGGGACCTCAGGAGGTCATCTAGTCTCCAATGGCGCAGGACAGGGGAGTGGTGTCTGGGGCATGAGGGCCCAAACAGGATGTTTTAGAAGGACCCTTTGGGGGTTTAAGGGCAACACAGGTGCCCATGAGTGAGTCGGGTGAGAGGCCTGTCTAAAGCTGGAGGCACAGGGTAAGACGCCTCTCATTGGCTGCTGTGCACTCTGAAAACAGACAGCACTGGGGTAATGACCATGCCACACACACACGTGCCTGAGTGAAAAAGGGATAGTGCAAGCATCAGCGACAGACAGCATTTAGTGAGGGTTAATAAGATCAGTACATGGAAGGAGGAGAGCCAGGATTTCCTCAGAGGCCAGGAAAAGGAAAGCCTAGAGGCACATAGACCAGAGCCCAGGAGCATGGGAGGCAGCAGGTCGATGTTGCAGGGTTGCACCTGACTGAGTCTATACAGCATGAGGCAACATAGGTATCAGGGATACCCTTCACGCCCCTTCAACCCCCAACATGGTCTAGCACGTCAGAGGATTTTATTCATAGTCTATGTCTATCTACAGTACTTATGTGACCCTCATCACTGCAGTATTTGATCACCTCAAAATACCCCTGTGAGTCAGGGAAGGCTATTACCCCCCTTTCATGGAAGGAGCCTGAGGATCAGAAGCACTAAGGACCAGATTTGTAAAAGTATCTAGGAGTTGTGAAGCTCAGTGTTGCAAGTCTAACTGACTCAGGAGCCTAAATCTCATTTTCAAAAGGGATTTAGGCATGAAGGAGCCAAAATCTCAATCCCTAGCACACTTACTACTGACTATACAGAGATGCAGAATCACCCTAATATTATCCCTCTGAAGCACTGAAATGGGGAGCTAATAGACGGAGCTGGAGGAGCCTTACCCTGTCCCTGCTGTTCAGGGTCAGCACTGCATCCATGCCATAAGGGACTTGGAAAGGACAATCGGGACTCTACAGAGAGTGGACACTCTGCTGCTTCTGAGGCTTGGGGGTTTCCTAACTCCTCTGATCCACAGGGTCACAAACCTATCGATTTCCCTAGAGACAGGCAACCCCAACACCACAGTGTACAGGGATTAGGAGCAAGAGAGAAATTCTCCTTGGCACTGGAAACTGCAGACACCACTGCAGACCTGAGAGTCTCTGGATTAAATTTAGAAGTGTGAGCAACAAGGGTAATGTCATGGTGGGAGTCTGCTACAGACCACCAGACCAGGGGGATGAGGTGGACGAGGCTTTCTTCCAGCAACTAACAGAAGTTACTAGATCACAGGCCCTGGTTACCATGTGTGACTTTAATCACCACGATATCTGCTGGGAGAGCAATACAGCGGTGCACGGACAATCCAGGAAGTTTTTGGAACGTGTAGGGGACACTTTCCTGGTGCAAGTGCTGGAGGAACCAACTAGGGGAAAAGCTCTTCTTGACCTGCTGCTCAGACACAGGGAAGAAATAGTAGAGGAAGCAATAGTGGATGGGAACCTGGGAGGCAGTGACCATGAGATGGTCGAGTTCAGGATCCTGACACAAGGAAGAAAGGAGAGCAGTAGAACAGAGACCCTGGACTTCAGAAAAGCAGACTTTGACTCCCTCAGGGAACTGAGGTCCCCTGGGAGAATAACATGAAGGGGAAAGGAGTCGAGGAAAGCTGGCTGTATTTTAAAGAATCCTTATTGAGGTTGCAGGAACAAACCATCCCGATGTGTAGAAAGAAAAGTAAATATGGCAGGCGACCAGCTTAGTTTAACAGTGAAATTCTTGCTCGTCTTAAACACAAAAAAGCAGCTTACAAGAAGTGGAAGTTTGGACAAATGACCAGGGAGGAGTATAAAAATATTGTTCAGGCATGCAGGAGTGAAATTAGGAAGGCCAAATCACACTTGGAGTTGCAGCTAGCCGGAGATGTTAGGAGTAACAAGAAGGGTTTCTTCAGGTATGTGAGCAACAAGAAGAAAGTCAAGGAAAGTGTGGGCCCCTTGCTGAATGAGGGAGGGAACCTAGTGACAGAGGATGTGGAGAAAGCTAGTGTACTCAATGCTTTTTTTGCCTCTGTCTTCACAGACAAGGTCAGCTCCCAGGCGGCTGCACTCCGCAGCACGGTATGGGGAGGAGGTGACCAGCCCTCTGTGGAGAAAGAAGTAGTTTGGGACTATTTAGAAAAGCTGTATGAGCACAAGTCCATGGGGCCGGATGCACTGCATCCGAGGGTGCTAAAGGAGTTGGCCGATGTGATTGCAGAGCCATTGGCCATTATCTCTGAAAAATCATGGCAATCGTGGGAGGTCCCGGATGACTGGAAAAAAGCTAATGTAGTGCCCATCTTTAAAAAAGCAAAGAAGGAAGATCCGGGGAACTACAGGCCAGTCAGTCTCACCTCAGTCCCTGGAAAAATCATGGAACAAGTCCTCAAGGAATCAATTATGAACCACTTAAAGGAGAGGAAAGTGATCAGCAACAGTCAGCATGGATTCACCAAGGGCAAGTCATGCTTGACTAACCTAATTGCCTTCTATGATGAGATAACTGGCTCCGTGGATGAGGGGAAAGCAATGGATGTGCTATTTCTTGACTTTAGCAAAGCTTTTGATACAGTCTCCCACAGTATTCTTGCCAGCAAGTTAAAGAAGTATGAGCTGGATGAATGGACTGTAAGGTGGATAGAAAACTGGCTAGATGGTCGGGCTCAACGGGTAGTGATCAATGGCTCCATGTCTAGTTGGTAGCTGGTATCAAGTGGAGTGCCCCAAAGGTCGGTGCTGGGGCCGGTTTTGTTCAATATCTTCATTAACGATCTGGAGGATGGTGTGGACTGCACCCGGAGCAAGTTTGCAGATGACACTAACCTGGGAGGAGTGGTTGATAAGCTGGAGGGTAGAGATAGGATACAGAGGGACCTAGACAAATTAGAGGATTGGGCCAAAAGAAATCTGATGAGGTTCAACAAAGACAAGTGCAGCGTCCTCCACTTCGGACAGAAGAATCCCATGCACTGCTACAGACTAGGGACCGAATGGCTGGGCAGCAGTTCTGCAGAAAAGGACCTAGGGGTTACAGTGGATGAAAAGCTGAATATGAGTCAACAGTGTGCCCTTGTTGCCAAGAAGGCTAACGGCAATTGGGGTTGTAAAAGTAGGGGCATTTCCAGCAGATCGAGAGACGTGATCATTCCCCTCTACTGTATTCAGCACTGGTGAGGCCTCATTTGGAGTACTGTGTCCCGTTTTGGGCCCCAAACTAAAAGAAGGATGTGGATAAATTGGAAAGAGTCCAGCAGAGGGCAACAAAAATGATTAGGGGGCTGGAGCACATGACTTATGAGGATAGGCTGAGGGAACTGGGATTGTTTAGACTGCAGAAGAGAAGAATGAGGGGGGATTTGATAGCTGCTTTCAACTACCTGAAAGGGGGTTCCAAAGAAGATGGATCTAGACTGTTCTCAGTGGTAGCAAATGACAGAACAAGGAATAATGGTCTCAAGTTGCAGACGGGGAGGTTTAGTTTGGATATTAGGAAAAACTTTTTCACTAGTAGGGTGGTGAAGCACTGGAATGGGTTACCTAGGGAGGTGGTGGAATCTCCTTCCTTAGAGGTTTTTAAGGTCAGGCTTGAGAAAGCCCTGGCTGGGATGATTTAGTTGGGGTTGGTCCTGCTTTGAGCTGGGGGTTAGACTAGATGACCTTCCATTCCTGAGATTCTATGATATTCCCATGAGGGACCCAAGGGAGACAGCATAGCCTGGAGAAGCAGGAGATGGCTATTACAGATGCGTGTGACACAGAGATGGCGTTCACAGACGAGGGTGTGGATACCCAGGTTCAAGCCATTACCCCCTGTCATGGATTCACAGGCCCCATGCTCTCTCGGCTCCAAACAGTCACTGGGAGGAACCCTCTTTCAGTGTGACATCCCTTCTCAGGGTTCCACTCTCTTTCCGGGGGTTAAGCCCTGGGCTCCACTGCCTCCTGGAGCCGCACCTCTCTGAGCCTCCAGCGTTCCTGTCTCTGCCGTGGGCCCCCTCACGGAGTCCACTTGCTCTGGACCCTCACAGGTGTCACAGTCTGAGTGCTCTGAACCTGCTCTGGGTGAAGCTTAGCCAGGACTCTGGTGCAGCGCGACTCCCTTCAGGGCACGCTGTCCAGGTCAAGAAGCCTCCTCAGCTTTGGCATTCCTGGGTCGAATCTCGAAGCGTTCAGCTCCTCCTGTTCACACCGTGAGATCCCCGCAGCAAGTTCACCTGCATGGAACGCCTGGGCAAGCCTTGCACTCCCCCAAAGTGCAATACACCCCAATTTTTCAGTCAGACGTGACTCTCAGCCAGTGTTGTGAAACAGAAGGTTTATTAGTTGACAGGAACACAGCATAGAACAGAGCTTTCAGCAAAGTCCATCTTGGGGGAATCCAGTGCTTGGTGTCCTGGACTTCCCCCTGAGTCCCAAAGAGGAGACTGACCAGTTCCAGATTTCTGACCCCAGACGTGCCTGTTGCTCCTCCTTGTTCCTTTGTCTCTTTCCCGGGCCAGTAGTTCACCTGGTCTGCATCAATACCTCTGGCTGATTCTTGCAGAGGAGGGGGCCTGGCCATCAGTTGTCAGGTTACAGAGTGTTGGCCGTTCTCTGTCCCAGGAGCTTGTCAGCAGTCATACCTGCCCTCTAGGGGTTGCTGTAACAATCACATGCTCTTATTCCACCACCTAAATACTTGAGTAACACATAGGGAAAACTGAGGCACACACACTGTAATCAGAGAAGATATTAAGAACATTCCCCCTTCGTCACGTCCCCCCCCAGCATACACCCAATTCAAAACCTGAAGCTCACAGCTCCTGCTTTGTGGAGCTTTGCACAGAACCTCATTCTCTAGTGGGGCATTTCCTTAATGACTGTGATAATCTGTGGTTCTTTTCAGTTGTGCTGCACATGGTCCCCAGCCCAGTAGGCAAAGCCTCCATTACTACTGTATATCAGACAAACTTTGTCCCAGTGAGAGTATTGCTGTACTTGGGTGATTTGTCACTTATCCTGTGAACCCTGAACTTCAATGATGACTGTGATGAAGACAACGAAGACAATGATGACTTCACTTTGACTGTGCCCTTATCAACTGGAAATGTATTGCATAGCTGGCTTTATTGTTTAAATGCAGAAATGTCCTGGGGTTTCTTTTGCCTGTTATAAAAATTTTGAAAATCTGTCTGCTTATATGGCAGATATTAAAAGACACATATGGAAGTTGGGTAAGCAAATCCCACTGACTTTCAATGGGAAGTGTGTGCCTAACTCCCTTAGGCTTCTTTGAAATTCCAAGCCTAAATTTCCCACATCTTTGTATGTTTTTTTGCATTAGTAGTTAAGGAAAACGGATGCTGAAAGCTTACACCCTGCCTTTTAGATCTAAAACTTCACATCTACTTATATCACAAGCGAAAATGTTTTAGGCAACACATTTTTCAAAGTATCTAATTAATCTTAATTATAGCTTTAGCTTGCAGTGATAGCTTTAAAGTTGACTAACACTTTCTACTAACCCCCTCTGTTTTCAGTTGCTTAAAAATTTAGCCAACTTCAATTGTTTGGGATGAAATAATCTGTGCTTGGTCTCTCCTTAGGGTTATATTAGTTTTGGAAAGTTTCATCAAAAAATTATCTATCCCTTTCTGAGAATGAGTCTGGGAGAAATATGATGTGATTACATAATTAGAGATTGAATCATAAAGGCAGAGGAACAAGAAGGCAGAATTAAGGTTGCATGAGCAACCTTAAATGTAGCATTTCCTAAAATTTTAGTGTTTTCATTTGCAGTCTTCTTTTGTTCTTTTGTTCTTTTGCATGGATTAAAAGAAAACAAATTAAAGAAAATTGGTGAAAAAACCCCACCCCGTAAAGATCCTAATCAGCCAGGGCTAGATCCACAAAAGGACTGACGTGGCAGCTAAGTAGGGATTTGGAAGATCTAAATGTTGCACTTGAGTGCCTAAAGTGGCATTTGGGCACCTAACTCAGTTGGCAGCTAAATTTCCACCAGTATAGTTCTCTAGGCCCCTAAACTTCCTCTGCTGGACATGAATAAAACTGCCTTATTCCTGATGAGATCCACAAATCCGGCATTCCCCTGTGGGTCCTGACCCAGTGTGCATCATGGTGGTGATGCTTCCCCTCTTTTACCTGATAGCCCAGTAGTTTGAGCGCTCACCCAGGATGTGGGAGAGTGAGGTTTAAACACCCACTCTGCCTAATTTAGAGTAGGAATTGGAGCCCCTGTCTTTCACTTCCCTGCTGAGTGCCGTAACCACAAGGCCATCAGGCAGCGCAGGGTGCAGGTTTGTCAGCCTGTCCTGTTGAAGCTGTTCCACATTGTATTACCTAATTGAATACTTATTTAGGCCAGAGAAAGGAAGAAAGAGAAATTGACTCTATAGCCCAGTGTTTGGGCCATGTCCTAGAAGAGGAGAAAGGTACATTTCAGCTCCAGTGAATTTTTACGTATTTTATAAACAGTTGAGCAGCTTCTGCAGGACAGACTGGAAAAAAATAAATCACACCAGAATAGCCTATGGGCCAGTGTTTAGTACACTCAGTGGGGGAAGGGGGCAACGTGAGTGCACGTCCCTGCTCCAAATTAGGCAGTGTGGGTTTGTGACCGTCATTCTTCAACTTCCAGGGTGAGTGCACCAACCAGCAGACATTTGGATAACCTGGGCCACGCGACCTTGCTTTTTCTGTTAGGAAGGGCTGACCGAGATCAGGCGACTTACTCCATGAGAGGATTGACGGCTGTGAATCCTAAGCAGAGATGGGTGCCTGACTACCTTTGATGGGCGAGGCTTGTTATTATTTGTATCGCTGTAGTGTCGAGGAGCCCCATCCCTGAACCAGGACCCTGCTGTGCAAGGTGCTGTACATTATGTACTAAGGGTGTTACAGTCGTGCCCCGGTCATTGAACAGGACCCTGTCACAGGGCCTGGCTTCTCTCCAACCTTTCTCTGAGCAGAAACTGAGCAGACTCCACTGGTTGTGCCTTCACCGTACCCTTTTATTGAACTTGCCTCCCATTTCCACAACAATCCCCATGCTATTTACAGAACTGACAGTGCATTGTGGCCCTCTCGCCAAGCAGAGGTCTCCCTCCCTTGAGGCCTCCATGTAACTGGGCTCAACTAGCCCTGGTCCCCTCTCTCTTCCCCTTTGGAGGAAAATCCTGCCTCTTTATCAGCTTTGGGCTGATGGGGCAGTTGGCTCCTTATCCCACCCAGCTGACCAACCTGACTGTCTAATTATCTCTATCAGCTTTCTCAATGGGAACTAATTAACATCTGAGTGCTCAGAGTGCAGGCTTGCCTGTTCACGTCCTGCACTCTGTCACAGATCCATTGTGCTAGGCTCTGTACATTATGTATGAGGTGTCTTATGATAGTGCCTGGAAGCCCCAGCCATGGACATGACTATCATTGTGCTAGGCACTGTACATTATTTATCAGGCATATTATGGTAGCACCTAGGTGCTCCAGTCATGGACAGGACCCTATTGTACTAGGTGCTGTGCATTATTTATTAGGTGTGTGACAGTAGTGTAAATAGGGATTTATTATGAAAGTGTTAGACAACCTGACCTTTTAGGTCACTGGTGTGGTGATTCTAATGACATATTAGTAATCTCTGTAATAAAAAATAATCATTTAAAACAGTAAATCCATAACATCAATATGAATATAGAATAATGGCTCTCCCTACCATATATTGACACTTTTGTTGCTTAAATAAGCCTCCTGGTTATGATTAAAAATATGTATACTCTGAAAAAAACTTACCTTTCAGAAAAAAAAACTGAACAAAAAAGAAAACAATAGATAATTATGCACTAATTTCCAAAACCTCCACCGCATTGAAGTTTATTGTACTTTATATTACTTGGTGTCAATATACCCTCGATAGATTGTTTGTTATAGTTAACAAGTTTTTTTTTTAAGAACTCCACATGGTAATTTAGACAAGTAAATTAGTTATAAGAAAAAGGAATAGCCAACAAGATTTATTTATCCTTTTGTAAGGTATAAAGCTCTACGGGATGGAGTTCATATCTGAATTTTATTGTTACATTTATTAAAGTGATATAGTCTGACAAAAGTCTTGTATTTTAATTTTTTGTTAATTTATCTTCTAATTTAACAATATTTAGTTCTTGAAATGTATATAATATATGAAATCTGTTCTGAAGAATGAAATAGCTGCATAATGGTCTTGGACCTAGGCTCTGGCAATAGAAGTTTTGTCCATGTACAGAATATGGAACTGAATAATTAACATAGATACATTTGGAGAATTTTTTTTCTTTTATAGGAGGAGCCAGCATAACAGAACACAGGAAAGAAATGGGTAAGTCTGAACTGATTTTCAACACTTTAATTGAAACACAAAAGTTGTCACAAAAGAAGAGGTGGACAACATATTTCTTCAAAGAAGTGTATCTTCCTTCACTCATAAATATTGTTACTGGCTATGCAGCAGCATAGCAGAACAATTGTTAGGCTCCAAGAATTGCTATTAATAAGTTCCTAGACTTCTGTTGCTCTTTCTCACTCTCTTTGCCCAGGGCTACACTGGGGAGGGGGTCGATCTACGATATGCAGCTTCAGCTACGTGAATAACGTAGCTGAAGTCGGCGTATTGTAATCGACTTACCTGGCCATGAGGATGGCAGCGAGTCGATCGCTGCCGCTCCCCCGTCGACTCCGCTTCCGCCTTTCGATGAGGTGGATTTCCGGAGCCGACGGGGAGCGCGATCGGGGATCGATTAATCGCGTCTTAACGAGACGCGAAAAATCGATCCCCGATAGATCAATTGCTACCCGTCGATCCGGCGGGTAGTGAAGACAAGCCCTTAGAGTAGTTTGTTCTGTTGGGAGGGCGTTTTATGTTAAAGGGATTTCTATGGAAGGATGGGTAAAGGCTGGAAGTCTGGCCTTCCTAGGAGGTAGAACTAAGGTTGTGATGTTTGGTCTGTGTTGTACAGTAATTATGGTAATGATAAAGTGTGATTTTTCTGACTTTGATTTCTTATGATGTACAATTTTGATAATCTATCAAGCTATTTAATGCAAAGTGATTTAACATTCTTTTGTTTAACTTGTAATAAAACAAGGCTGTGCACATCTAAATATATATAATTTCTATTTCTGTACATTTTTATTTCTGTTTTCAGAGACTGTTAATGCAGAAAAAAGTCTACCATTCAGGATTTTTGCACTCGTGAGCTCCCTGACACAAAAAATGTCCATGTTGCCAGGTAGGGTTAATTGGAGTCTCAAGTGTTTCTTTTCTTATACCTGGGAGATGATCAGAAAAGTCCATCATACAGTCTACTGTGGACGGGCCTGTCACTAGAGTAAGAAAGCCAGAGAACCAGGTTACAGGAGAAGTGAGGACAACATTGAGTGGTGATGGCAAGGAGCAGTAAATTAGTGTGGTGATAGGTACAAAAGATCAACTGAATAGGAGAGGGTATGGGGACAGAGCAGGGATTGCTGGGGACTGGGGCTGCAGAGGGTCAGGTAAGTTATTGGGTAAGACAGGGAGGGAAAAGGATAAAATATGTATTTATGTGGGCGCCTGGGGTACTGCAGTTGAGGATGGGCTGAAGGCAGGAGGATGAGTATAAATAAACAGTCTGAGTTAAGGTATGGGGTATGACGGAAAAGCAGAAGATTGATGGTGCCCAAACCATATAATGTTGAGGCTTATGGATTGGGCGAAAAGATACGAGTGAAACCAGGGTGTGGGAGGGCAGCCAATGAGAAGGGAACAGACTTCTTTTCTCATACTCCCCGTCCACCTTCATACGTTGTTTCTTGTCTCATAATTAGATTGCCAGCTGTTTGGAGAAGAGACTGGTTTTTGTTTTGTGTTTGTACAGAACCTAACATACTGGGGTCCTGGGCTATGAATGGGGCTCTTGAGCACTATGATAATAAAAATAATAACAGGATGGATGAATGGAGTGGAGCTCAAAGGCTGAATTGATGGCAATTGTTTCTGAGGGGCGGAGAAGTGTTCAGGTGCTGGAGTATTCACTGGGTACACAAACCTGCAGCTTTTCCGATTACAAGAAGCTGTTCAGCTCAACCACATAGAGTAGCCTAGTGCTTTATACATTCCTGTGAGTGCTCCCTCTCCCCTGGTAATCCCCATTATGCCCCCTCCCACATTACTCTTATTCACCCCTATTTCTGTAACCACTCATCACATCCCTATCTATCCTACGCTTTCATTCCCCTTTTTTTAGAAAAGATGGACATGCACAAGTCCATGGGTTCAGATCTAATGCATCTGAGAGTGCTGAGGGAATTCGGTGATGTGATTGCAGAGCCATTATCTTTAAAAACTTGTGATGATCGGGGGAGGTCCCTGACTATTGGAAAAAGGCAAATATAGTGCCCATCTTTAAAAAAAGGAAGATGGAGAACCTGGGGAACTGCACACAGCTTCACCTCAATCCCTGGAAAAATCATGGAGCAGATCCTCAAAGAAAACATTCTGAAGCACTTGGAGGAATGGAAGGTGATCAGGAACAGTCAACATAGATTTACCAAGGGCAAGTCATGCCTGACCAACCTGATTGACTTCTATGATGAGATAACTGGCTCTGGGGATATGGGGAAAGCAGAGGATGTGATATATTTTAACTTTAGCAAAGCTTTTGATATGGCCTCCCAAAAACTTCTTGCCACCAAGTTAATAAGTATGTATTGGATGAATGGACTATAATGTGGATAGAAATCTGGCTATATTGTCAGTCTCAATGGGTAGTGATTAACAGCTCAATGTCTAGTTGGCAGCCGCATAGGCGCCGACTTCGTGGGTGCTCCGGGGCTGGAGCACCCACGGGGAAAAATTGGTGGGTGCTCTGCACCCACCGGCAGCTCCCCGCCATCCCCGGGACCCACGGCCAGCTCCCCGCCAACCCCGGGGCCCGCCGTCATCTTACCTTAGCACCGGGAGACGTTGTGGGGCCCCGCCCCCGATGCTGGGCGACGTTGCGTCGGCGTCGGGGGCAGGGCCCCGCAACGTCACCCGGCGTCGGGGCGGGGCCCGGCGTCGGGGCCCCGCAACGTCACCCAGCGTCGGGGGCGGGGCCCGGCGTCGGGAGCGGGACCCCACCCCCGACGCTGGGCGTGAGCTCCCACCGGCGCCACAGAAAGTCGGCGCCTGTGGGCAGCCGGTATCAAGCGGAGAGCCCCAGCGGTTGGTCCTGGGTCTGGTTTTGTACAACATCTTTATTAATGATCTGGATAATGGGATGGATTACACCCTCAGCAAGTGTGCAGATGACACTAAGTTGGGGGGAAAGATACATACGCTGGTGGGTAGGGATAGGCTCCAGAGTGACCTAGACAAATTGGAGGATTGGAGAGGAGAAAGAAATCTGATGAGGTTCAACAAGGACAAGTGCAGAATCCTTAGGACAGAAGAATCCCATGCACCGCTACAGGCTGGGGAAGGACTGTCTAAGCACCAGTTCTGCAGAAAAGGACCTGGGGATTACAGTGGATGAGAAGCTGGATATGAGTCAGCAGTGAGCCCTTGTGGCCAAGAAGGCTAACAGCATATTAGGCTTCATTAGTAGGAGCATTGCCAGCAGATCGAGGGAAGTGATTATTCCCCTCTATTCAACACTGGTGAGGCCACATCTGGAATATCACATTTAGTTTTGGGCCCCCGACTGCAGAAAGGATGTGGACAAATTGTAGAGAGTCCAGCAGAGGGCAACAAAAATGATCAGGGGGCTGGGGCACATGCCTTACAAGGAGAGGCTGAGGGAACTGGGCTTGTTTAGTTTGCAGAATAGAAGAGTGAGGGGGGATTTGATAGCAGCCCTGAACTACCTGAAGGCGGGTTCCAAAGAGGATGGAGCTCAGCTGTTCTCAGCGGTGGCAGATGACAGAACAAAGAGCAATGGCCTCAAGATGCAACAGGGGAGGTCTAGGTTAGATATTAGTAAACACTATTTCACTAGGAGGGTAGTGAAGTACCGGAATGGGTTACCTAGGGAGGTGGTGGAATCTCCTTCCTTAGAGGTTTTTAAGGCCCAGCTTGACAAACCCCTGGCTGGGATGATTTAGTTGGTGTTGGTCCTGTTTTGAGCAGGGGGTTGGACTAGATGATCTCTTGAGGTCTTTTCCAACCCTAATCTTCTATGATTTTATGAATCTATGAATGCATGCACTCTTAGAAGTTCGCCGGAGTCAAACCAAATTACTGGGATTCTCTGAAGAAGGGAGATCTCTTTCCTTCCTCTATGGGCTGGCAGATGGAGGAGACCAACTGGTGAGCTGAGTGAGGTGGCCACAGGAGCAGAGAAGAGAAGAAAAGATGAGGGAGATGTATGGGTAGCCACCTAGTGGCCACTTACACATGTGCTGGGCCTGCTTATTAAATGATGACAGTACCTCTTGGTATCTGGAAAATTAGACAGCAGCCTAGTATGTCTCCATCTAAATCAAGCTTATCAAAAGAAACATTTCTGATAAATTTCTGATTATGAGTTACCTCCATTGTACAGTGACTTGTAAATTACAATGATGTTCAGATGCAAAGTCATCTGACATTCCTCTTCTGACTTCGAGGACTCCAGGCTGTACATGTCTATCTAGGGACCGTACCAGCAGGACCACCAATGCGGGGGGGAGGGGTAAAAGGGGAAGCTTCCCTGGGGCCCAGAGATTTAAAAGAGCCCGGGGCTGCCAGCCACTACTGCTGCTACCGCAGAAGCGGCCACAGACCCGTGTACTTTTAAATAGCAGCCAGAGCCCCGGGTGGCACAGGTCATACAACGCGGATGGGCTGGTTGGGGGAGGCTCACCCCAGCCCCACCCCTTCTGACTGAGGCCCCGCTGCCTACACCTGAAACCCCGCCCCCTCCAGGGGCCCATAGCTGGACACACATACCAGTAAGTTGTCTGTGTTACTTTCACCCCTGTATAGTTCATTCCATTATCCAAGTCATTTATGAAACTTTTGGATAGTACTAAATCCTGCAGGACCCCATTACATAAAAACACCTAGTGTGACAGTGAACCATTGATATCTACTTTTTTGAGTATGTTCTTTCAAACAGTTTTGCATCCACCTTATAGCAACTTCATCTGGACTGAATTTCCCTTGTTTGGGTATGAGAATGTTATGTAGGACTCTGTTCAAACCTTACTAAAATCAACATCACATCTACAGCTTTTCTCCATCCAGTATGCTAGAAATCCTGTCAAAGAAGGAAATTAGTTGGTTTGTGTTCTTAATAAATCCATTTTGTCTGTTACTTACCTCCCTATAATCCTGTAGGTGTTTACAGATTGATTGCGTAATCATTTATTCCAGTGTCAAAGTTAGGATGATTGGTCTATAATTTTGGGGCCCTCTTTGTTCCCCTTTTTAAGGAGAGTTTCTCTGTTTGCCCTTCTCCAGTCCTCTGATACCTCATCTGTCTTCCAGGAGATCTGTAAGATAATCACTAAGAACTCTCAGATTGCTTCAGCTAGTTCTTTAAGGACCCAAAGATGAAGTTCATCAGCCCCTGCTCACTTGAATACATCTAACTTATCTAAATATTTTTAACCTGTTCTCTCCTTATTCTGGCTTGTGTTCCTTCTCCCTTATTGTTAATATTAATTAGGTTAAGTATTGGTCACAATTAAACTTTTTAGTAAAGGATGGTTGAAGACAGAGGATAAATGTAAGTAGTTGAGACTCATTGCAAAAGAAATGGAGGGAGAGAACAGGAGAGCTGAGGGAATGCTAAGGACAGCCAAAGAGAGATAAATCTTAGGAAAGCTTTGATATGGAGAACTGCGTATAAGGTGGGTGTGAGGATGGGGACACAGAAGAAGTGGAACAGAAAAAGGGCATGGAGTAACTAGAAGATGGGTGAGTAAGCAGGAAAGAGAACAAGAAAATATAATTAAGAACATGAAAGGGACAGAGAGTGAGGAAAATGACTGAGAACTTATGGGGAAGTTAAGGGCAGAGTTGAATGTGATGGGAAGATAGGTAGGAGAGGGAAAACTGTGATGGACAAGCATGGAGGAAGAAATGTGCATGTGGAATGGGGAGAAAGAAAGTTATATGTAGGGAAAACAGGGTGAGGGAAAAGAGAGACAGGCAGGGAAAGAAAAGAGGTTGAGTGAAGAAAAAGGATCTGATTTTGAGAGTCTGCCAGTCCCTTTAGAGTCCTCCAATAGTCAAGAACTTGCCACTCAGTGGTAGCCCAGGTTCAGGGGCATTCCTCAGTATCCTGGCTTTGGTAGAATGACCCTATTGCATCCCCTCAGAGCCACTGGAGTTTAAGTATTGTTGGGGCATAGCTGAGGGTATTTTGAGGACATGAGGGGCTGTGGCAGGAGTTCAGTCCCCGCCAGCTAATCTGGGCAATTCCTTGTAGCAATCACAGAGGACTGCTCCTATCCCTGAGAGGCCCCAAAATCAATGAGGTACAAAGATAATGCAGTCACCATTGATCCCCATCCCCTTAATTCATCTGGGAACCATGACTCAGCTTGAACTAAGAATTAGACCTGGAACATATTTAGGAAGAACATTAACGTAAGTTGACCTAGGTAATTCAATATATTAAAAATATCATTTTTTCCAGATCAAATCCAGGAAGGAAATGATGAGTTTACACTGCTTTTTGAAATGCAACCTTACACAAAGGAGTTCTATAATCAAAGGAATCTATCTATCTATCTATCTATCTATCTATCTATCTATAAAACATTGGGGTATCCCAAGTGGAAGCTAGCTCAGAGCGTTAACTTTTCTTAGATATCTAATCAAAGTGATGAAAACTCCATGCTGGAAACTGGCACTGTACTCTTTTGAAGTCACAGTCCTCTTTCCAAATATAGTACAATATTTAGCAGACATTTCATATAACTGCCAACTGAACTTTGCTGTGGAAGTCTATTTCTAGATAGTGTTTTCAGTTTTTGCGTCTACTGGTCCCAGATTCTTCAAGTGCACCTTGTGCTAGATAGTAAAGACCTGGAAGATTTTGCGTTGAGTGAAATGTATACAATATATGAACTCTGTTCTGAAGAATGAAATGGCTGCATAATGGTGTTGGACCTAGGCTCTGGCAATAGAAGTTTTGTCCATGTACAGACTATGGGACTGAATATAGATACATTTGGAGATTTCTTTTCTTTTATAGGAGGAGCTAGCATAACAGAATGCAGGAAAAAAATGGGTAAGTCTGAACTTATTTTCAACACTTTAACTTAAACACAAAAAAAGTTCTCACAAAAGAAGAGGTGGACAACATATTTCTTCAAATAAGTGTGTCTTCCCTTCACACATAAATATTTGTTACCGGCTATGCAGCAGCATAATAGAACAATTGTTAGGCTCCAAGAATTGCTATTAATGAATTTCTAGACTTTTGTTGCTCTTTCTCACTCTCTTTGAGCAGAAGATTGATGACGGCCAAATCATATATTGTTGAGGCTGATGGATTGGGCAGAAAAGATCTGAGTGGAACCAGGGTATGGGAGGGCATCCAATGAGAAGAGAACAGAATTCTTTTCTCATACTCTCCGTCCACCTTCATACATTGAAAGTGTTCGCTGCTCAGCTGCGAACCAGCTGAGCAGCGAACAGCAGAGATGCAAACAGGAGGAGTTTGCCTGGGGTCTGTCTGAGCGGAGGTACGCTGAGGGCTGCCTTGGGGGGACTGCACTGGTGAGTATCTGAGTGTCTGTTGAGGGGACAGTTTGGCAGTTTGACCGTGTGCTTGATTGTTTGATTGCCTGTTTGAACAGTGTGAATTGGGAGTGCTTTTTTCCAGGTGGGCCTGACTCTTATAAAAAGACAGTCAGCTGAGCAGCGAACAGCAGAGAAGCAAACAGGAGGAGTTTGCCTGGGAGTTCGCCTGGAATGAGCCTACTGCAGCATCCCTCTTGCAGGTTTCCCTGAGTAGCTTCTGCCACAAGTGAGGAAACTCTTAGAAGGAAGAGACTATGGATGCTGAGCGATCCACTGTTGTGACCTGCGCAGGATGTGCCATGTTTGTCTTTCTTCCACAGGATAGAAGCGACTTTGTTTGTACAAAGTGCAAGCTCATCTCCATATTGGAGGAGAAGATTCAAGGTCTGGAGAAACGAGAATCAACCCTGCATTCCATAAAAGAAAATGAGGAGTTCTTGGATAGACGTCAGGATCGGCTTCAGCTAGCACAGTGTTCTGAAGATTCAGAGCAGGCTACGCAGCGGGGACAGAAGGCCATTGAGGATAATTGGCGGCATGTGACCTCCAGAAGACGAAAAAGTACGAGACAATTCCATGTACCTGAAACGCCGATTCAGATGAGCAACCGTTTTCGTGTTCTCTCCACAGGTACTAGTGCAGAGAGTGGAGTGAATGATACATCTGAGGGAACGGAGCAGAAGGAGACTCCACCGATTTGGAAGGCATGAGATGCACCGTCCTAGGGATGGGGGTTCCACGACCACCACACCCAAGAGAAGGAGGAGGGTGGTGGTGGTCGGGGACTCTCTCCTCAGGGGAACTGAGTCATCTATCTGCCGCCCTGTCAGGGTTCCCTCCCCACTATAAACTCTAGGGTAAAGACGTGGGGACCCACATGAAGAGCTCCTAATCTTATTTTTACCAGCCCCCAAGGTACAAAATTCGCTGCACCCTGAGAAATGCTTCTTCCACTGCCACCATCAAGTGCATTAAACAGGAATCCAGGAAAGGAGACCACTTGAAGTTCCCTCCCCTACCCCCCCAAAATACCCTCTCAAGACCGTACCCCCATTTCCTGGGAAGCTTGAGAATAATCTCCTAACCAATTGGTTACACAGTGATCTAAAAAAACCCACCCGCGGGGTTTTAACACCATAGAAAACAGTCATCTTCTTAAAAGAAGGATTTTATTAAAACAAAGAAGGTAAAATCAGCTCTGTAAAATCAGGATGGTAACTATTTTACAGGATACTCAATTTCCAAACTCAGAGGGATCCCCCCTCTGGACAAACCCTTAAAGTTAAAGGGAAAAAAAAGGAATAACCCCTCCCTCTCAAACAGGGAACGTACCAAGCAAAAATAAACAGAAATCTACTCACTATGCTATCTAAACGTACTTTGGAAAAGTGAGGATTTGATGGAAAGATGACTGGCTCCTTCTGACTCCAAGATCACTCTGAGTCTGACAAAGAGCCGCACACAAAGCTTTCCCCCTCCCAAGATTTGAAAGTATCTCGTCCCCTTATTGGTCAGATGCCAGCCAGGTCAGGTGTCAGTCTGGCTACCTGCATTTCTTAACCCTTTACTGGTAAGAGGATTTTCTCTCCATCAGACCCTCTCCCGTTTCCCTTTATATTTACGACACGCCCTAACCGGGAAAACCGAGAGGTGTGCTGCTTGCCAGGGGCTAGGATTCATGATGTGATGGAGAGACTGCCGAGACTCATCAAGCCCTCAGATCGCTACCCCTTCCTACTTCTCCACGTGGGCACCAATGATACTGCCAAGAATGACCTTGAGCGTATCACTGCAGACTACATGGCTCTGGGAAGAAGGATAAAGGAGTTTGAGGCGCAAGTGGTGTCCTCGTCTATTCTCCCTGTGGCAGGAAAAGGCTGGGGTAGAGACCGTCAAATCGTGGAAGTCAATGAATGGCTACGCAGATGGTGTCGGAGAGAAGGGTTTGGATTCTTTGACCATGGGATGGTGTTGCAAGAAGAAGGAGTGCTAGGCAGAGATGGGCTCCACCTGACGAAGAGAGGGAAGAGCATCTTTGGAAGCAGGCTGGCTAACCTAGTGAGGAGGGCTTTAAACTTGGTTCACCGGGGGGAAGGAGACCAAAGCCCCGAGGTAAGTGGGGGAGTGGGATACCGGGAGGAAGCACAAGTAGGTGAGTGCAAGAATGGAGGGCTCCTGCCCCATACTGGGACAGCAGGACGATCGGATAGTTATCTTATACAAAAATGCAAGAAGCCTGGGGAACAAGTAGGGAGAAGTGGAAGTCCTGGCACAGTCAAGGAATTATGATGTAATTGGAATAACAGAGACTTGGTGGGATAACTCACATGATTGGAGTACTGTCATGGATGGATATAAACTGTTCAGGAAGGATAGGCAGGGCAGAAAAGGTGGGGGAGTTACGTTGTATGTAAGAGAGCAGTATGACTGCTCAGAGCTCCAGTATGATACTGCAGAAAAACCTGAGAGTCTCTGGATTAAATTTAGAAGTGTGAGCAACAAGGGTAATGTCATGGTGGGAGTCTGATACAGACCACCAGACCAGGGGGATGAGGTGGACGAGGCTTTCTTCCAAAAACTAACAGAAGTTACTAGATCACAGGCCCTGGTTCTCATGGGTGACTTTAATCACCCCGATATCTGCTGGGAGAGCAATACAGCAGTGCACAGACAATCCAGGAAGTTTTTGGAAAGTGTAGGGGACAATTTCCTGGTGCAATTGCTGGAGGAACCAACTAGGGGAAAAGCTCTTCTTGTCCTGCTGCTCAGACACAGGGAAGAAATAGTAGAGGAAGCAATAGTGGATGGGAACCTGGGAGGCAGTGACCATGAGATGGTCGAGTTCAGGATCCTGACACAAGGAAGAAAGGAGAGCAGTAGAACAGAGACTCTTGACTTCGGAAAAGCAGACTTTGACTCCCTCAGGGAACTGATGGGCAAGGTCCCCTGGGAGCATAACATGAGGGGGAAAGGAGTCGAGGAAAGCTGGCTGTATTTTAAAGAATCCTTATTGCGGTTGCAGGAACAAACCATCCCGATGTGTGGAAAGAAAAGTAAATATGGCAGGCAACCAGCTTGGCTTAACAGTGAAATCCTTCCTCATCTTAAACACAAAAAAGCAGCTTACAAGAAGTGGAAGACTGGACAAATGACAAGGGAGGAGTATAAAAATATTGTTCAGGCATGCAGGAGTGAAATTAGGAGGGCCAAATCACACTTGGAGTTGCAGCTAGCCGGAGATGTTAGGAGTAACAAGAAGGGTTTCTTCAGGTATGTGAGCAACAAGAAGAAAGTCAAGGAAAGTGTGGGCCCCTTGCTGAATGAGGGAGGGAACCTAGTGACAGAGGATGTGGAGAAAGCTAGTGTACTCAATGCTTTTTTTGCCTCTGTCTTCACAGACTACGTCAGCTCCCAGACGGCTGCACTTCTCAGCACGGTATGGGGAGGAGGTGACCAGCCCTCTGTGGAGAAAGAAGTAGTTCGGGACTATTTAGAAAAGCTGGATGAGCACAAGTGCAAGGGGCCGGATGCACTGCATCTGAGGGTGCTAAAGGAGTTGGCCGATGTGATTGCAGAGCCATTGGCCATTATCATTGACAAATCTTGGCAATCAGGGGAGGTCCCGGATGACTGGAAAAAAGCTAATGTAGTGCCCATCTTTAAAAAAGGGAAGAAGGAAGATCCAGGGAACTACCGGCCAGTCAGTCTCACCTCAGTCCCTGGAAAAATCATGGAACAGGTCCTTAAGGAATCAATTCTGAACCACTTAAAGGAGGGGAAAGTGATCAGGAACAGTCAGCATGGATTCACCAAGGGCAAGTCATGCCTGACTAACCTAACTGCCTTCTATGATGAGATAACTGGCTCTGTGGATGAGGGGAAAGCAGTGGATGTGCTATTTCTTGACTTTAGCAAAGCTTTTCATACAGTCTCCCACAGTGTTCTTGCCAGCAAGTTAAAGAAGTATGGGTTGGATGAATGAACGGTAAGGTGGATAGAAAACTGGCTGGATGGTTGCACTCAACGGGTCGTGATCAATGGCTGCATGTCTAGTTGGCAGCCGGTATCAAGTGGAGTGCCCCAAGGGTTGGTGCTGGGGCCGGTTTTGTTCAATATCTTCATCAACGATCTGGAGGATGGTGTGGACTGCACCCTTAACAAGTTTGCAGATGACACTAAACTGGGAGGAGTGATAAGCTGGAGGGTAGGGATAGGATACAGAGGGACCTAGACAAATTAGAGGATTGGGCCAAAAGAAATATGATGAGGTTCAACAAGGACAAGTGCAGAGTCCTGCACTTAGGACGGAAGAATCCCATGCACTGCTACAGACTAGGGACCGAATGGCTGGGCAGCAGTTCTGCAGAAATGGACCTTGAAGATGACAGAACAAGGAGTGATGTTCTCAAGTTGCAGAGGGGGAGGTTTAGGTTGGATATTAGGAGAAACTTTTTCACTAGTAGGGTGGTGAAGCACTGGAATCGGTTATCTAGGGAGGTGGTGGAATCTCCTTCCTTAGAGGTTTTTAAGGTCAGGCTTGACAAAGTCCTGGTTGGGATGATCTAGTTGGGGTTGGTCCTGCTTTGAGCAGGGGGTTGGACTAGATGACCTCCTGAGGTCCCTTCCACCCTGAGATTCTATGATTCTATACTTAAATGTGTCTTCCACTGATGTAAGTGTCATTTTATGCTGACTTAGTAATACCACCTCCCCAAGTGGTGTAGTGCCAAGGTCAATGTAATTAAGTCAACACCGTGCAAGTGCAGACACAGTGTTACTTACGTCAATCTTCACTTGCCTGCAGCAGCTGTCCCAGAATGCTCCACACAGACTGTTCCAGTTATCTCCACTTCTAAAGGTTTATGGTTGTGCCTCATCCATCCCCTGAACTCCACCTTTAGAGTACTGCCATGAATCAGAATTAGACACTCCTTCTGGAATTCTTACACCTTTCATCTAATGAGGTTCAATTAAGTGATCTTTTATGAAGATTAGGTTTTTTCCCCCAACTCAGCAAATAATTCTGGAAAAATCCAATAGACACAGTAAATCTATAACTGACATTGCTGACTGTCAGCTTTCAATTTAGCAAACCACAAATATCCAGCTTTCTAGACAGATTGTCACTTGCAGAGGCTGATTCCAAGATGTTCCGATCCTGAACTTGGTGAATGGCTGAAGAAGAAAATTATTGACTATCTTCTAAAATTAATTATTTTAAATTCATGAAAATTTTCAAGAAAATAAAAAAAAATATTTTTAACATAATTATTATTTTGTCCATTTCTTTTTCCCTTACAGAAAAAGTCCTGCTGAGGAATGGTAAGTCTGCTTTTATATCGGAGTGGTGAAAGTCCCATTTTGAAAATTGGCAAAATATCCTTCCTGAACTTATAGTAGCTCACTCCAAAAATAGTTCACTATTTGTCATTAATATTGTTTAACTACCGCATGCAGTCTGAAGTGTAAGTCTATTTGTGTATACACCTATGGTGTTTGTGTCTACATGTCCCACCCAAGTCAGGTCATGTTGTGCTAGTTCTGTAAAGTTATTCTAGCTGTTCTTGTTGCTGCCTTACACCATACAGCAATGAGTGCTATATCTATCAGAGCTAGCTAAGTAATTCTGGCTGAATTTGGGAACAAAGCCTTGTGAAAGGTGACACGACCTTCTGTGCTCAGTTCTACCAGGATCAGGGTTAGCTTTTGTCTGTCTTTAGGCTCAAGTACCAGACCTGCAGCTTTTCCAATTACAAGAGGCTGTTCAGCTCAACCACATAGAGCAGCTTAGTGCTTAATGCAATCCTGAAAGTTCTCCCCCTCCCCTGGTAATTCCACATCATGCCACCACCAACAATAATTTTATTCACCTCTTTCTGTAACCACTCATCGCATCACCATCCATCCTAGGCTTTCATTCACCTAATGCATAGTCACTTAGAAGTTCCCTGGAGCCAAACCATGTTACTCTGGAGAAAGGAGATCTCTTTCCTTCCTCTATGAGCTAGTAGATGAAGGAGACCAACTGGTGAGCTGAGTGAGGTGGCCACAGGAGCAGTGAAGAGAAGAAAAGCTGAGGGAGGTGTATGGGTAGCCAGCTAGTGACCACTTACAAATGTGCTGGGCCTGCATCTTAAATAATGACAGTACCTCTTGGTGTATGTCAATTTCATAGAATCATAGAATCTCAGGGTTGGAAGGGACCTCAGGAGGTCATCTAGTCCAACCCCCTGCTCAAAGCAGGACCAACCCCAACTAAATCATCCCAGCCAGGGCGTTGTCAAGCCTGACCTTAAAAACCTCTAAGGAAGGAGATTCCACCACCTTCCTAGGTAACCAATTCCAGTGCTTCACCACCCTACTAGTGAAAAAGTTTCTCCTAATATTCAACCTAAACCTCCCCCTCTGCAACTTGAGACCATCACTCCTTGTTCTGTCATCTTCTACCACTGAGAGCAGTCTAGGTCCATCCTCTTTGGAACCCCCTTTCAGGGAGTCGAAAGCAGCTATGAACTCTCCCCTCATTCTTCTCTTCTGCAGGCTAAACAATCCCAGTTCATAGAAATCATAGCATAGCAGGGTTGGAAGGGACGTTAGCAGGTTATCTAGTCCAACCCCCTGCTCAAAGCAGGCCAATCCCCAATTTTTGCCCCAGACCCCTAAATGGCCCCCTCAAGGATTGAACTCACAACCCTGGGTTTAGCAGGCCAATGCTCAAACCACTGAGCTATCCCTCCCCCCTTCCCTCAGCCTCTCCTCATAAGTCATGTGCTCCAGCCCCCTAATCATTTTTGTTGCCACCCACTGGACTCTTTCCAATTTATCCACATCCTTCTTGTAGTGTGGGGCCCAAAACTGGACACAGTACTCCAAATGAGGCCTCACCAGTGACAAATACAGGGGAATGATCACGTCCCTCGATCTGCTGGAAATGCCCCTACTTATACAGCCCAAAATGCCATTAGCCTTCTTGGCAACAAGGGAACACTGTTGACTCATATTCAGCTTTTTGTCCACCGCAAGCCCTAGGTCCTTTTCTGCAGAACTGCTGCCCAGCCATTCGGTCCCTAGTCTGTAGCAGTGCATGGGATTCTTGCGTCCTAAGTGCAGGACTCTGCACTTGTCCTTGTTGAACCTCATCAGATTTCTTTTGGCCCAATCCTCTAATTTGTCTAGGTCCCTCTGTATCCTATCCCTACCCTCCAGCATATCAACCACTCCTCCCAGTTTAGTGTCATCTGCAAACTTGCTAAGGGTGCAGTCCACACCATCCTCCAGATCGTTAATGAAGGTATTGAACAAAACCGGCCCCAGCACAGACCCTTGGGGCACTCCACTTGATACCGGCTGCCAACTAGACATGGAGCCATTGATCACTAATCGTTGAGTCCGACCATCTAGCCAGTTTTCTATCCACCTTACCGTCCATTCATCCAACCCATACTTCTTTAACTTGCTGGGAAGAATACCGTGGGAGACTGTATCAAAAGCTTTGCTAAAGTCAAGAAATAGCACATCCACTGCTTTCCCCTCATCCACAGAGCCAGTTATCTCATCATAGAAGGCAGTTAGGTTAGTCAGGCATGACTTGCCCTTGGTGAATCCATGCTGACTGTTCCTGATCACTTTCCTCTCCTTTAAGTGGTTCATAATTGATTCCTTGAGGACTTGTTCCATGATTTTTCCAGGGACTGAGGTGAGACTGACTGGCCGGTAGTTCCCCGGATCTTCCTTCTTCCCTTTTTTAAAGATGGGCACTACATTAGCTTTTTTCCAGTCATCCAGGACCTCCCCCGAGTGCCATGATTTTTCAAAGATAATAGCCAATGGCTCTGCAATCACATCGGCCAACTCCTTTAGCACCCTCGGATGCAGTGCATTCGGCCCCATGGACTTGTGTTCATCCAGCTTTTCTGAATAGTCCCGAACTACTTCTTTCTCCACAGAGGGCTGGTCACCTCCTCCTCATACCGTGCTGCGGAGTGCAGCCGCCTGGGAGCTGACCTTGTCTGTGAAGACAGAGGCAAAAAAAGCATTGAGGACACTAGCTTTCTCCACATCCTCTGTCACTAGGTTCCCTCCCTTATTCAGCAAGGGGCCCACACTTTCCTTGACTTTCTTCTTGTTGCTCACATACCTGAAGAAACCCTTCTTGTTACTCCTAACATCTCAGGCTAGCTGCAACTCCAAGTGTGTTTTGGCCTTCCTAATTTCACTCCTGCATGCCTGAGCAATATTTTTATACTCCTTCCTGGTCATTTGTCCAATCTTCCACTTCTTGTAAGCTGCTTTTTTGTGTTTAAGACGAGCAAGGATTTCACTGTTAAGCCAAGCTGGTCGCCTGCCATATTTACTTTTTTTTCTACATATCGGGATGGTTTGTTCCTGCAACCTCAATAAGGATTCTTTAAAATCCTCAATAAGGATTCTTTAAAATTTAGACAGCTGCTTAGTGTGTTTCTTTCGAAAGCAAGCTTCTCTAAAGAAACATTTTTTATATATTTATATATTTTATATATTTTTTATATATTTCCAATTCTGAGTTTTGACATTGTACAGTGTCTCATAAATTAGAATGATGTTTATTTGGAAAGTCAACTGACATTCCTCTTCTGACTAGAAAGTTTTGAGGCTATACATTTCTATCGACTTATCTAATCTCAACATATCCCTTTTTCAGATAATGAGAAAGCAGAAGTCAGTGAACACAAAGGAATTATTGCAAATATTTTGGCTCTTGGGAGACTGCCCATGCAGCTGTGCAAAAAGATGATCCAAACCCTAAATCCTTTTGGTGAGGAATGGGAACTTTTACTTAGAGGGAGGGGATGGAGATGTTGCAGGTATGAAAGGAGTCAGCAAGGGTGAATTGAAGTGACAAGGATTTCCGCTCTTGTGCCTGGAAGAGGAGAAAAGCAAAATCTATTACCTTCCTCCCTCCCCTAACTGAAATATGTAATTATTTTTACGAAGTGGAGCAGCTCCAAGAGAGGAGATTGACCACATCGCTTGGGGGTGAGGAGATCTCACTGGAAAATGGGTGACACACATTCAAGTCCTTGCTTTGTATGAAGTAGAATAGGGACTGAAATTTGAGTTTCCCTCACCATGGTAGAGCACCCTAACAACTGGACAGTTAGATGTTCTGGGTTTCGGCCTACTGTGATTTTGACCAGAAATTTCACCCTAAACCCCAGAAAACTTCCTGAAAAAAATATGTTTCTGTGAAATATTTCAATTTTGACAAAGCTGTATTTTCAGACAGAAAAAAGTCATTAGAAAAGGTCTCCTTCAACTCAAATTTCATATGCCTTGGCGACAGAGGATGGATGGAGTGCTTCTGTGGATTCCTAGGGGCATTTCAGGATGGGCAGCATTAGAGGGGTTAGGGAGGATAAAAATGAATTCAGAGGCCAGGTCCCAGGATTGAGGTTTGCGGATAAGATGGTGAAAATGAGTGAACATGTATAAACTGTGCATCAGTGGACTATTAATTGAGTAGAGCTGGAGAATGAATTGACAGGATGCGTGTGTTAGGATGAACTGATGTCAGTGAAGGTGGTGGGCTGAGGATGAAGTAGGAATCAAAGAAGAAGGTTGACTGTGGAATTCTACAGCTGGTTTGCGGAGGCAGATAAGTTAATCAGAGGCCTGAATGGAAACTGGTCAGGTTAGAGCATTCTCCAGGGGCTGATGAATTCATTTGGGGAATGAGGGGAAATACTGAATTATTGGCATACACCTGACTGAGAAGGCTTGGGATATGTGTTCAGAGCATACCCTGAGGGGCAGAGGCACAGGATAGACTTATAGAAATGTAGAGCTGAAAGGGGCCTCAAGAGGTCATCTAGTCCAGCCCCCTGCTCTGGGGCAGGACCAAGTAAACCTAGACCATCCCTGACAGGTGTTTGTCCAACATGTTCTTAAAAACCTCCACTGATGGGGATTCCACAGCCTCCGTTGGAAGTCTATTTCAGAGATTCACAACTCTTCTTGTTAGAAAGATTTTTCCTAATATCTAACCTAAATCTCCCTTGCTGCAGATTAAGCCCATTGCTTCTTGTCCTACTTTCAGTGGACATGGAGAACTCTTCATCACACTCCTCTTTATACCTGCCCTATACACATTTGAAGACTCTTGTCAGGTCCCCCATCAGTGTTCTTTTCTCCAGACTAAACATGCACAATTTTCATAATATTTCCCCATAGTCAGGTGTTTTAAAATCGTTTTTAATTTTTGCTTCTCCTGCCCCCAGACTCAATCCAATTTGTCCACATTTTTCTTAGATTGTGGTGCTCAGAAATTGACACTGTATGCAGCTGGGGCATCACCAGTGCCTAGTAGAGTGGGAAAATTACCTCCCACGTCTTACATACAACACTCCTGTTAATACACTCTAGAATGATATTAGACTTTTTTCTCAACTGCATCATCTTGTTGATTCATTTTCAGTTTGTTATCCCTCTGACCCTCAGATCTATTTCTGCATTACCACCACCTACCAGTTATTCCCCCATTTTATAATTATGCATTTGATTTTTCTTTCCTAAGTGAAGTACTTTCAACTTTTCTTTATTAAATTTCATCTTGTTGATTTCAGAGCTATTCTCTAATTAATCAAGCTTATTTTGAATCCTAACCCTTTCCTGCAAAGTGCTTGCAAACCTCACAGGTTGTCATCTGCAAATTTTATTAACAAATACTTCACTCCATTATCCAAGTCATTTATGAAACTTTTGGATAGTATTGGACCCAGGACCCCACTACATATAAACTCTTCCACTACATATAAACCCCACTACATATAAACTCATCCATTGATATCTACTTTTTTGAGTATGGTCTTTCAAACAGTTTTGCACCCACCTTATAGCAACTTCATCTGGACTGAATTTCCGTAGTTTGGATATGATAATGTTATGTAGGACTCTGTTAAAAGGCTTACTAAATTCAACATAACATCTACAGTTTTCCCCCATCTAGTATGCTGGAAACCATATCAAAGAAGGATATTGGTTGGTTTGTGTTCTTAATAAATCCATGTTGGTTGTTACTTATCTCCCTTTAATCCTCTAGGTGTTTACAGATTGGTTCCTTAATCATTTGTTCCAGTGTCAAAGTTAGGATAATTGGTCTATAGTTTTGGGGTCCTCTTTGTTCCCCTCTTTAAGGAGAGTTTATCTGTTTGCCCTTCTCCAGTCCTCTGATACCTCATCTGTCTTCCAGAAGATCTGTAAAATAATCACTAAGAACTCAGATTCCTTCAGCTAGTTCTTTAAATACCCTAAGATGAATTTCATCAGGCCCTGCTGGCTTGAATACATCTAACTTATCTAAATATTATTTAACCTGTTCTCTCCCTATTCTGGCTTGTGTTCCTTCTCCATTATTGTTAATATTAATTAGGTTTAGTATCTAGTCACAATTAAACTTTTTAATAAAGGATGGTTGAAGGAAGAGGATACATTTATGTAGTTGAGAGATATTGCAAAAGAAATGGAGGGAGAAGACAGGAGAGCTGAGGAAGTGCTAAGGACAGAGAGAGAGAGAGAAATGTTAGGGAAGCTTTGGGATGTAAAACTGCATATAAGATGTGAGATGTGAGTGAGGGTGAGGACAGAAGAAGAGGGACAGAAAAAGGGCATTCGGTGACTAGAAGATAGGCGAGTAAGCAGGGAAGAAAACAATAAAAAATAACTAACATGAAAGGGACAAAGAGTGAGGAAGAGGACTAAGAACTTATGGAGAAGTTAAGGGCAGAGTTGAATGTGATGGGAAGATAGATAGATGAGGGAAAATTGTGATGGACAAGCATGGAGGGAGTGATTTGCAGGTGGAATGGGGAGAAAGAATGCTATACGTAGCAAAAACAGGGTGAGAGAAAAGAGAGACAGACAGGGAAAGAAAAGAGGTTGAGTGAAGAAAAAGGATCTGACTAGAGCCACTGGTGTTTAGGTATTGTTGGGGCATGGCCGAGGGTATTTTGAGGACATGAGGGGCTATGGCAGGAGTTCAGTCCCCTCCAACTAATCTGGGCAATTCCTTGTAGTATACACCGAGGACTGTTCCTATCCCTGACGGGCCCCAAAATCTATGAGGTACCAAGATAATGCAGTCACCATTGATCCCCATCTCCTTAATTCATCTGGGAACCATGACTCAGCTTGTACTAAGAATTAGACCTGGAACATGTTTAAGAAGAACAGTAACGTAAGTCGACCTAGGTAATTCAATATACTAAAAATATCATTTTTTTTCCAGACCAAATCCAGGAAGAAAATGGTGAGTTTACACTGCTTTCTATAACGCAACCTCAGGCAAAGGAGTTCTTTCTTTCTTTCTTTCTTTCTTTCTTTCTTTCTTTCTTTCTATCTATCTATCTATCTATCTATCTATCTATGTATCTATCTATCTAACATTGGGGTATCCCAAGTGGAAGCTAGCTCAGAGAGTTAAGTTTGCTTAGATATCTAATCAAAGTGGTGAAAACTCCATGGTGGAAACCGGCACCATACACTTTTGACGTCACAGTCCCTCTTTCCAAATATAGTACATTATTTAGCAGACATTTCATATATCTCCCAACTGAACTCTTCAGTGGAAGTCTATTTCTATATAGTGTTTTCAGTGTTTGTGTCTACTGGTCCCAGACACATCAGGGGCATCTTGTGCTAGGTAGTAGAGACCTGGAAGATGTTACCATGGGTGCCTTAGTTCAAACACTACTTGGTATTAGATCCACTTGAAACACCAAATAATTCAGGATGCATTTGAGGACAAGGCTTTTTAAAAGAACAGGGAGGGCTCATGGTCTACAATGTTTCATACTGCCAGGGCTTAGGCCAGCTATGGTGTGTCTTCAGCGTCACACATATGAGACCTGCTGCTTCTCCTGAAAAAGGAGGCTCTTCAGGTCAGGCGCACGGAGTAGGCCAATGTTTAATGCAGCCTTGACAGTTCTCCTTCTCCTCCTTAGTAATTCCTCCATCATGCCCTTGCCCATTTCTCCTTCTTCACCACTCACTCACCTTCCCATCTGTCTCAGGCTTTCATTCCCCGAATGCATGCACACTGAGAACTTCCGTACAGGCCAACCAAAGTACTGGGCTTCTCTGGAGAAGGGAGAGTTGTTTCCTTCCTCCATGGGCTGGCAGATGCAGAAAACCAATTGGTGAGACACAAAGACCAGTGATCTGAGCGAGGTGGTCATGGGGGCATAAGAGAGAAGAAAAGCTGATACAGATGAATGGGCAGCCATGTAGTGGCTACTTTCACATGTGCTGTGCCTACATGGCAACTGGTGGAGGTGATACAGTGCCTTTGGGAATATGGCAAATGTTGGCATCCTACTATGTCTGTACCCAAACTGACCCAGAGAAACAGGTCTGTGATATCTCCACCATTAAATTCTGTATTCTGTACAGTGTGTGATAGTTTACTACGATGTTTAAATACAGAGTGGCCTCTACATTCCTCTTTTGTCTTAAAAGGTACCAGGCTATATATGTCTAATTTGTGTGTATAGTAATTTATTAATTTTTCAGGTTGTGGGAAGGCAAAAGACAGTCCATGACATTCCCCCAGAGTACCCAGAGCTGTGAGGCATGACACCCCACCTGTCCTTAGTATGAGAAAGTCTTCTTTGTGCCTTCCTATATCCATCAGCCTCTGGCAACACAAGCACAGCCTTCCAAGCCCGCCCCCCGCCCCAGGCTTCTCTCTATCTGTAGAGGTAGACATGGGTGCACATCAACCACCGAGTCCTTGGAGTGTTCCCTGCAGTATCTAATCCCTGGTCCACTGAAGACTCACAGAATTACAAGACCTGCTCTTCCCAAAGCAACAGTACATCCCAGTTTGTAAAATTCAACTCAAAACCAGCCTTTTGTTTAATACCACAGCACTGAGATATATTTATAGTGAAAACAAGTATGCATGTGGGGGAGGGATAGCTCAGTGGTTTGAGCATTGGCCTGCTAAACCTAGGGTTGTGAGTTCAATCCTTAAGGGGGCCATTTGGGCATCTGGGGCAAAAATTTGGGATTGGTCCTGCTTTGAGCAGGGGGTTGGACTAGATGACCACCTAAGGTCCCTTCCAACCCTGTTCTTCTATGATTTATTTTCAAAGAACAGAGATTCAAGGAATAGTTTATAAAAATATTGGAAACAAATGGTTAAATCTAAAACAAAACCAAAATATGCTTTCTAGAAAATAAATTTAACTGTCAGGTTATCCTGCAGACTAAAGAAATTTTGTCTCACTCAAAGTTCTCTCCAGCATTTTCAAGCAAGCCTGGATGATATCCCTTTTTCATGAGGAAAGACCGTTGTCCTTTTGCTTCCTCAATGAAGGGTTACTGGGCATCATCTCTGCCCCACATATATAATCAAGCAAACCTTTGAAGGGCACCTCCATATAAGATCCTTCCTCCCTCACTGTTCCTCCCTCTCAGTTCCGCTCTCTGAATTTTTTCTTGTTCAGTTCAGACTGATGATTCTATGATTCTATGATTTCTGCCTTTGGGAGACAAATCTTGCAACTGTTCAAGAAGATCATTTCTAAATGACTTGGTGAGGGGTTCAAGTTTTATATTGTGTTGATGAGGTGGCAGAGGCAGAGGCAAAAAGTGTCAGGGTGGAACTTGCCCACTTGGTCCTTACAAAATAGGTTATAGCCATTGATTTTAACCTCCCAATTGTGTGGAATCATCCCACCAGGTCACAGGAATACCAACTAGATTGAATTTATGCTTATGAGGAGCTGCCGAAGCTACCTAATGGGAAAGGCTGACAAGAGGGTTGTATGCTCATCCCTGCCCCTATAATGGAGTTTGGCTCCTAAAACCAGGCTGCAGGGAGGTATCTTATCTCTGCTGGTGATCCACAGCTAGGAACCATCTCTAGGAGTCAGACATCTTAGGTGCCTAAAGTTTTTCTTGTGACAGTGATGTAGGCAGGCATCTAACTTTACACAAAACAGCCAGAGAAAGTGCTGGTGGTCCCCAGTGCTAAGTTTTAGCCCAGTGGTTAGAGCACCCAGCTGGTATGTGGGAGACCCACATTCATTTCCCCTCCTCTGCTTGATAGAAAGGATTGGAAAAGGCCTCTCTTACTTCTCAGGTGAGTGCTGTAACCACTGGTCTATTGGACATTGGCACTGGTGAGGCCTCATTTGGATTACTGTGTCCAGTTTTGGGCCCCACACTACAAGAAGGATGTGGATAAATTGGAAAGAGTCCAGCGGAGGGCAACAAAAATGATCAGGGGACTGGAGCACATGACTTATGAGGAGAGGCTGAGGGAACTGGGATTGTTTAGCCTGCAGAAGAGAAGAATGAGGGGGGATTTGATAGCTGCTTTCAACTACCCGAAAGGGGGTTCCAAAGAGGATGGCTCTAGACTGTTCTCAGTGGTAGAAGATGATAGAACAAGGAGTAATGGTCTCAAGTTGCAGAGGGGGAGGTTTAGGTTGGATATTAGGAAAAACTTTTTCACTAGTAGGGTGGTGAAGAACTGGAATGTGTTACCTAGGGAGGTGGTGAAATCTCCTTCCTTAGAGGTTTTTAGGGTCAGGCTTGACAAAGCCCTGGTTGGGATGATTTAGTTGGGGTTGGTCCTGCTTTTAGCAGGGGGTTGGACTAGATGACCTCCTGAGGTCCCTTCCAACACTGAGATTCTATGATTCTATGACATTCTGAAGTAGGGAATCCCTCAATGTCTGAAGCTGTCCCACTGTGGATAAATAATAGTCATCTAAGTCTGGGGTTTAGGTGCCTAAGTACCTTTGTGAATTTTGCCCAGCATCTGACAAATTATTGAGGTTTACATGTAAAGTGACCTTACTTTCCTTTTGTTCCTTAAAACACAACAGGCTATACGTCTAAATATACATCTATGCACATATCTGTTTTTCAGGTACTGCGAAAGCAGAAGACAATCGATCCAAAGGGATTATTGCAAAGATTTTTGAACTCGGGAGCCAGCCTGTTCAACTGTTCAAGAAGTTCAGACGATTCCCAGTTAACCAGGGTGAGGGGTCAGAGTTTTATGGGGGGGATAAGTATTGGGCAGTGTGAAAAAAGTCAGGTACGGTGAAGTGCATTGCTGAGTGTTTCTGCCTATTTGCATAGAGGAGAATATCAAAGTCCCGTCTCAACTCCAGCAACAATATCTCTGTTAGCATGGGAAGTGGGAACAGAAAGGCAGCATGAAGAAGAACTGAGGAGGAGGCAAAGGATCTCTTGGGTGTGGGAAGGCAGGCAGCTGGCTGGGGTGAGGAGATCAGAACAGAAAGCACAGCTGGAGTGGTGTGAATGTCAGTGAATGGTGGGCAGCAGATGAATTAGGAATGAAGGCAGAAAGGAGACTAATAAATTGTTATCTGGTCAGTTGTCAGGCCTGGTCCATGGGCTGCCTGTGCGCATGGGTCAGTTACCAAATCTCAGTCAGGAGACGAAGGCAGACTTGGGGTTGAGCTGGATCAGGAAGCCAGTAAATCATGGTTACTTGCTGAGCTGCAGCCAGGAGCCACATAGCAGAGTCAGGAATGAACTAGGGTCAGAAGCCAGACTCTGGCACAGCAAGGCAAGGTCTGGAACAGAAGCACGCAGACAGTCAGCATCCCCATTATGGCTTCCTGATTTATATACAGCATGGACCAATCATTGGGCTGCAAGGGGCCTGCACTCCTAACCTACTGGTTGGTACTTTCTGTAGTGTCTGGCTTCATCAAATTCTCCACCAGAAACGCAGCTGGAAATTCTGGTGGCGATGTGGCAGTGTTGGTAGCCTGAAATGTCCAGTTTCCTCACTCACCATCCCATCTTTCCCAGGCTTTCATTCCCCCAATGCATGCACACTCAGAACTTCCCTGGAGTCAAACCAAATTACTGGGAGATGGCGATTTTTGTTCCTTCCTCACTCGGCTGGCAGATAGAGGAGACCAACTGGTGAGATACAGACACAAGTAAGCTGAGACCCGTGCCTTCCTCTGCAGCATGGGGCACGGGACATTTGCTGGAGGATTCTCTGCATCTTGAAGTCTTTAAACCATGATTTGAGGACTTCAATAGCTGAGACATAGGTGAGAGGATTATTCCAGGAGTGGGTGGGTGAGATTTTGTGGCCTGCATTGTGCAGGAGGTCAGACTAGATGATCATAATGCTCCCTTCTGACCTTAAAGTCTATGAGTCTATGAGTGAGGTAGTCACAGGAGCACAAGAGAGAAGAAAAGATGAGGGAGGTGTATGGGCAGACAGCTGGTGGCAACTTGCACATGTGCTGGGCCTGTATATCAAATGATGATGGTACCTCTTTGTATATGGACATTTAGACAGCAGCTTATCATGTCTTCGTCTAAAGGAAGCTTATCTAAAGAAATATTTCTGATAGATTTATAATTCTGAGTTTCTTCCATTGTGCAGTGTTACACAATTTAGAATGATGTTTCGATGCAAAGTCATCTGACACTCCACTGGACTTAAAAGAACCCAGGCTATACATGTCTGTCTATTTATCTAATCTTGATATATTCCTTTTTCAGAGAATGAGAAAGCAGAAGTCAGTGAACCCCAAGGAATTATTGCAAATATTTTGGCTCTCGGGAATCGGCCCATCCAGCTGTACAATCAGATGATCCAAACCCTAAATCATTTTGGTGAGGAGCGGGAACTTTTATTTGAGGTGTGGGGGATGTTGCAAATATGAAAATCCATGAGGTGCCAAGATAATGCAGTCACCATTGATCCCCATCCCCTTAATTCATCTGGGAACCATGACTCAGCTTGTACTAAGAATTAGACCTGGAACATGTTTAAGAAGAACAGTAACGTAAGTCGACCTAGGTAATTCAATATACTAAAAATATCTTTTTTTTTCAGACCAAATCCAGGAAGCAAATGGTGAGTTTACACTGCTTTCTATAACGCAACCTCTCACAAAGGAGTTCTATAATCAAAGGACTCTCTCTCTCTCTCTCTCTCTCTCTCTCTCTCTCTCTCTCTCTTTCTCGTAGACTTATAGACTTTAAGGTCAGAAGGGACCATGATGATCATCTAGTCTGACCTCCTGCACAATGCAGGCCACAGAATCTCACCCACCCACTCCTGCAATAATCCTCTCACTATATCTCAGCTACTGAAGTCCTCAAATCATGGTTTAAAGACTTCAAGATGCAGAGAATCCTCCAGCAAGTTACCCGTGTCCCATGCTGCAGAGGAAGGCGAAAAACCTCCAGGGCCTCTGCCAATCTACCATGGAGGAAAATTCCTTCCCAACTCCAAATATGGCGATCAGCTGAACCCTGAGCATGTGGGCAAGACTCACCAGCCAGATACCCAGGAAAAAGGTCTCTGTAGTAACTTCTAACATCCCATTACCGGCCATTGGGCCTATTTACCACTGATAGTGAAAGATCAATTAATTGCCAAGATCTATCCCATCAAACCATCCCCTCCATAAACTTATCTTTCTTAATCTTGAAGCCAGATAGGTCTTTTGCCCCCACTGCTTCCCTTGGAAGGCTGTTCCAGAACTTCACTCCTCTGATGGTTAGAAACCTTCATCTAATTTCAAGTCTAAACTTCCTGATGGCCAGTTTATATCCATTTGTTCTTGTATCCACATTGGTACTGAGCTTAAATAATTCCTCTCAGCAATATCAGTCAGCAATATCAGTTATAGATTTGTTGTGTTTACTGGATTTTTCCAGAATTATTTCCTGAGTTGGGGGGAAAAAAATCCTAATCTTCATAAAAGATCACTTAATTGAACCTCATTACATGAAAGGTGTAAGAATTCCACGGGGAGTTTCTTATAGACTCATAGACTTTAAGGTCAGAAGTGATCATTATGATCTTCTAATCTGACCTCCTGCACAATGCAGACCACAGAATATCACCCACCCATTCCTGTAACAAACCGCTGACCTATGTCTGAGTTATTGAAGTCCTCGCCTTATGGTTTAAAGACTTCAAGGTGCAGAGAATTCTCCAGCAAGTGACCTGTGCCCCACGCTGCAGAGGAAGGCAAAAAACCCCAGGGCCTCTTCCAATCTGCCCTGGAGGAAAATTCCTTCCCAAACCCAAATATGGCGATCAGCTAAACCCTGAGCATGTGGTCAAGATTCACCAGCCACACCCAGGAAAGAATTCTATGTACTAACTCAGATCCCACTCTATCTAGTGTCCCATCACAGGCCATTCGGCATATTTACCGCTAATAGTCACAGATCAATTAATTCCCAGAATTAGACTATCCCATCATACCATCCCTTCCATACATTTATCAAGCTTAGTCTTGAAGCCAGATATATCTTTTGCCTCCACTGCTCCCCTTGGAAGGCTGTTCCAGAACTTCACTCCTCTTATGGTTAGAAACCTTCATCTAATTTTAAGTCTAAACTTCCTGATGGCCAGTTTATATCCATTTGTTCTTGTGCCCACATTGGTACTGAGCTTAAATAATTCCTCTCCCTCCCTGGTATTTATCCCTCTGATATATTTAAAGAGAGCAATCATATCTCCCCTCAGCCTTCTTTTGGTTAAAGTAAACAAACCAAGCTCCTTGAGTCTCCTTTCATACAACAGATTTTCCATTCCTCGGATCATCCTAGTGGTCCTTTTTTGTACCTGTTCCAGTTTGAATTCATCCTTCTTAAACATGGGAGACCAGAACTGCACACAGTATTCCAAATAAGGTCTCACCAATGCCTTGTATAACGGTACTAACACCTCCTTATCTCTACTGGAAATACCTCACCTAATGCATCCCAAGTCCGCATTAGCTTTTTTCACGGCCATATCACATTGGTGGCTCATAGTCATTCTGTGATCAACCAGGACTCCGAGGTCCTTCTCCTCTTCCATTACTTCCAACTGATGCTTCCCCAGCTTATAACTAAAATTCTTGTTATTAATCCCTAAATGCATAACCTTACACTTCTCACTATTAAATTTCATCCTATTACTATTACTCCAGTTTGCAAGGTCATCCAGATCTTCCTGTATAATATCCCGATCATAGGCGCTGACTTTCATTGGCGCAGGTGGGTGCTCGCGCCCCCGGCCCCGACCCAACTCTACCCCCGGCCGCGCCCCTTCCCCAAATCCCCGCCCCCCCCCTGCCCCTGGGCGTGCTGCATCCCCCCCCCCCCGGCTTGCAAGCCGGGGGGGGGGGGTGCGGGAGAAGCAGCAGAGCACCCAACGGGCCCAGCAGCTCCCCACCAGCCCCCGTCCTGCCGCGCCCAGCTCACTTCACCTCTCGGAGTCTCCGCCGGATGCGAAGCAGCAGCCGCTTTTCCTGGCTCCCTCCAGCTGGTTAGCGGTACCTCGGGGAAGGGGTATGGGGAGGAGGTGGAGACGGAGTCAGGCCCTCCGCCTTCTCCCCATACCCTTCCCCCGAGGTGCCGCCGACCAGCTGGAGGGAGCCAGGAAAAGTGTCTGCCGCTTAGCATCCGGCGGAACCTCAGGAGGAGGAGAGGAGAGGGGAGCTGGGCGTGCAGTGGGGGGGGCTGGCAGGGAGCTGCCGGTGGGTGCTGAGCACCCACCACTTTTTCCCCATGGATGCTCCAGCTGCGGAGCACCCACTGAGTCGGCACCTATGATCCTGATCCTTTTCTGAATTGAAAATTCCTCCCAACTTTGTGTCATCCACAAACTTTATTAGCACACTTCCATTCTTGGTGCTGAGGTCAGTAATAAAAAGATTAAAATAAATAAGATTGGTCCCAAAACTGATCCCTGAGGAACTCCACTAGTAGCCTCCCTCCAGCCTGACAGTTCACCTTTCAGTATGAACCGCTGAAGTCTCCCCTTTAACCAGTTCCTTATCCACCTCTCAATTTTCATATTGATCCCCATCTTTTCCAATTTAACCAATAATTCCCCATGTGGTACTGTATCAAATGCCTTACTGAAATTGAGGTAGATTAGATCTACTGCGTTTCCTTTATCTAAAAAATCTGTTACTTTCTCAAAGAAGGAGATCAGGTTGGTTTGGCACGATCTACCTTTTGTAAAACCATGTTGTAATTTGTCCCAAATGGAATTGACCTTAATGTCTTTAAATACTTTCTCCTTCAAAAAATTTTCCAAGATCTTGCATACTACAGATGTCAAACTAACAGGCCTGTAGTTACCCGGATCACTTTTTTTTTCTTTCTTCAAAATAGGAACTAAGTTAGCAATTCTCTAGTCAAATGGTACAACCCCTGAGTTTAGAGATTAATTTAAAATGTTTCATAATAAGCTTGCAATTTCATGTGCCAGTTCTTTTAATATTCTTGGATGAAGATTATCTGAGCCCCCCGATTTACTCCCATTAAGCTGTTCGAGTTTCGCTTCTACCTCGGATATGATAATATCTACCTCCATATCCTTATTCCCATTTGTCATGCTGCCATTATCCCTAAGCTCCTCATTAGCCTCATTAAAGACTGAGGTGTTTCTTTAGATATTGGGTCATGCCTAGCTTATTCTTAACCTCCGCTCTATCCTCAATATTTAGTGGTCCCACTTCTTCTTTCTTTGTTTTCTTCGTATTTATATGGCTATAAAACCTTTTACTATTGGTTTTAATTCCCTTTGCAAGGACCAACTCTACATGACTTTTAGCCTTTCTCACATTATCCCTACATGCTCTGACTTCAATCAGGTAGCTTTATTTGCTGATCCCTCCCATCTTCCACTCCTTGTAGGCTTTTTGCTTTTTCTTAATCACCTCTATGAGATGCTTGCTTATCCAGCTTTGTCTAAAACTCCTACCTATGAATTTTTTCCCCTTTCTTGGGATACAGGCTTCTGTTAGCTTCTGCAACTTTAACTTGAAATAATCACAGGCCTCCTCCACCTTTAGATCCATAAATTCTTCAGTCCAATCCACTTCCCTAACTAATTTCCTTAATTTATTAAAGTTAGCCCTTTTGAAATCAAAAACCCTAGTCCCAGATTTATTTTTGTTTATCCTTCCATTTAGTTTGAACTGAATTAGCTCATGATCGCTTGAGCCAAGATTGTCCCCTACAACCATTTCTTCTATGAGGTCCGCACTACTCACCAAAACCAAATCAAAAATGGCATCCCCCCTTATTGGTTCAGCAACTACTTGATGAAGGAATTCAACAGCTATCACATCTAGGAAAATCTGCGTCCTATCATTATTACTAGCACTTGTTCTCCAGTCTATATCTGGGAAGTTGAAGTCTCCCATGATCACGCAGTTCCCATTAGTATTTACTTCCTCAAAAACATTAAAGAGGTCTCTATCCATATCCAAATTAGATCCCGGTGGTCTATAGCACACCCCAAGCACTATCCCAGGAGAGGTTCTAGAAGTTTTCTTCCCCAATGTGATTTTTGCCCAGACAGACTCTGTCTTATTCATTCCATCACTTTTTATTTCTTTACAGTCTACCTCATCATTGATATACAATGCTACTCCCCCACCTTTACCTTTATTTCTGTCTTTCCTAAACAGCACATACCCTTCAATACCTATCTCTCTCTAAAACATTGAGGTATCCCATGTGGAAGGTAGCTCAGTTAAATTTTGTTTCTCAAAGATCCCAAACATATTTTTGAAGGAATACAGAAATAAGAAAAGTTTTACTTCATATATTATATATAAACTGACCCTAATAACTAATGTAACACTATGCAAATGTATTACAGAATTATTCCCAATAATTAAAATTAAAATTAAATGTATTTCATTGAAATCCAGTAAAATCCCAAGTTAACATAAAATATGCAATACTCCTTATAACCAAAGGCTGGAAAGTTGGTAGTATATAGTCTAAATATGTGTCTTCATTGCCAGGAAGTTATGCAAGCCAATGCTGTATTTAAACATCTTGGTCAAAGAAAAACTGATGTAGGGGAAAAGGAAAACAATTCCCAATTTAAGGTTTACACTATTCTCAAGAAATCTGCCATGCCAGTTTTTGCTTAAACCAATATTCTGTCTTCCTCTCCAAAGAGCTTGTCATGGGACAATTTTCAGTACTATTTATGACAATTTTTTTCCAACAAACCTAATTTGTAATTATTGGCCAAACAAAAAATTTAGGTGAAATCAACAAAAGTTTCTCCAGGCCATAAATACAGTTTTCTTTAACTCCTAAACATGAACATGTGCATTAATTTTCAATGCAACGGGGTATTTTACTCAGTATTGCTCATGAGCTGATTAGGCAGCACCCATATGTGGGATCCCTAGGGGCTCGATTGAATATATACACATACACCACTAATAATGCATATTAAAATACATATTAATGCATGGTCAGCCAAAGATGACTGCTACTTAAATGATTAAAATAAATAATAAAAAGGAATATTTACAATGAATATTCTCATTATATTAAACTCCAGCTGGAGAATGGTAAGTTTGCTTTGATATCGAATCAAAGTGGTGAAAACTCCATGCTGGAAACTAGCACCGTACTCTTTTGAAGTCACAGCCCCTCTTTTCAAATATAATACATTATTTAGCAGACATTTAATATAACTCCCAACTGAACTCTGCAGTGGACATTTATTTCTATATTGTGTGTTCATTGTTTGTCTCTACAGGCCCCAGCCACATCATGGGCACCTGATGCTAGGTGCAGTAAAGACAAGGAAGATGCTGCTGTGAGCGCCCTAGTTCTTACACTTAGATCCACCTGAGGCAGCCAAGTAATTCAGGATGCATCTGGGGACAAGGCCCTGTGAAAGGACAGGGAAGACCCTTAGTCTGCAGTGTTCTATTCTGCCCGGGCTTAGGGCAGCTCTGGTGTGTCTTCAGCCTTACACCCCAGATCTGCTGCTTCTCCATGAATAGGAGGGTCTTCGGGTCAGGCACACAAAGTAGGCCAAAGTTTAATGCAGCCTTGATAATTCTGCTTCTCCTCCCCAGTAATTCACCAATCATTCCCCCAACCATTTCTCCTTCTTCACCCTCACTCACCTTCCCGTCTTTTCTATGCTTTCATTCCCCCAGTGCATGCACACTGAGAACTTCCTTAGAATGCAACCAAATTACTGGGCTTCTCTGGAGAAGGAAGAGCTGTTTCCTTCCTCCATGGGCTAGTAGATGGTGAAGACCAATTGTTGAGACACAAAGACCAGTGAGCTGAGTGAGGTGGCCATGGGGGTAGAGGAGAGACAAAAGTTGAGGCAGGTGAATGGGGAGCCAGCTAGTGTCTACTTTCACAGGTGCTGTGACTGCATGGCAACTTATGGAGGTGGTGCAGTGCCCCTGGGAATATGGGAATAGTCAGCATCCTATTGTACCTATGAGAAAAGAAGATCAGAGTCCATCACCAAGTCCATGATATATATATGTCTCCTGCTCCATGTCAGATCATTGGTATACTTTGTCCTGTGTCATGCCTCAAACACTTACTTTTATTTAATTTCATAGTGCTGCAGAGCAAATTGCATCATGCTAAATTTGGGCTTTCAGCCTCTTACACCTCATCATTAACTGCTTATTTTTCACATTCCACAGAAAAGTGGTGTTAGTCACCTTCAGCTGAATTTTGAAACACTGCTTCGATTCCAACATTTCTTCATGTCCCATAGGCGATCTTCAGGAAAAAATATATAAGTTTGCATACAACTTCACTCACACAGAAGCAGGCTCTGGACTGAAACTAAAAATAGCAGGGTGGACACAGTGACAAAGGGGTCAGTTCGGGCTAGCCACTGAAGTACGATACCACCTGACCATCTGGGTACTTACCTGGGCATATAGCCCAAGCCACTGCCTGGGCTGCTGTGGCCACCCAGATGTTTTTAGGTACTAGCTCAAATAACACTGACTCATGAACATGAACCCAATCTGGGAATCACACCTCTCTGCTGTTGTGTAGAAATACCCTGCATGTCAAAAAGTAAGTGAAGCCAAGCAGGGAATCTACCCATTACTGTAAATTGGGATAGTTCAGTACATATTGAAAGACTTGTATTATTCTGAAGTAAATTTTATTTTTATATTTTTCAGACAAGCTTGAGAAAGAAAATGGTAGGTTTACTTTGATTTTTGAGTTTATATTTACTCATATGGAGCACAAATTACTTGAAGACTATGGGTGTCACTATAGGTCCTTCAAAAGACTGAGGGTTCAAATCATTGCCCATAAGGTATCTGTAGTGAAGGGTGGCTGGGAGAAGGACATTTGTAAACAGGAGTCAGTGGGCTAAGGGCTGGGTCTTCAGTTTTGTGAGAACTTAGGGCCTTGCTTTTATTTAGTTATGGAATGCAAGATTCTGAGCTGTGACTGAATCTGGGTGATGTGTCAGGTATGTTGTGTAAGAAAGAAGATAAATGAGAAGGCTGATGATTGGGGAGCTCTGCAGGGACAGCTCCCTCAGTGAGGTAAGGTAAAACCTGTACACCCAATTTCTAATTGATATTACACTGGTTTTTTTTGCAGACCATCTCCGGAAGGAACATGGTAAGTTCTCATTGATTTCTTAGCTGCTACTGTCCTTCAGAAGAACGTTCTTAAGTGAAAAGAGATATTTCTTCATTTCATTGCCTTTCCTCAATCCAAGGAGAGTTCATTAGACATTTATTTTTAACTGCATAAGACAACTGTAATGACTTTCTTCCACAAGAAGGTTGGTTACCCTAGAATATTTGTACTTTTCTTTCATCATTATGCCTTGCCTCCTCTTCTCTTCATTTTATCTTTGAGAGTGTGCAGGAGCCTAGCATAAGTTTTCTATAGTAGTTATTTTTTCATGATGTAATTTATTTTCAGGATATGGTATTTATTATTAATTGGGAAAATCATTTTGAGAGGATGGCAATTATATAAGAACATAAGAGGCAGGGAAGGGATATCTATATTAAATGTTGCACACTACTATTTTTAGTAACTTTTTTAATTTAAAAAAAATGCTTGTTTCAGATACTCAGCCACACAGCAGTTTGTCCATGCTGCTTTGACTATGCACACCCCAAGCACTATCCCAGGGGAGTTTCTAGTAGTTTTCTTCCCCAATGTGATTTTTGCCCAGACAGACTCTGTCTTATCCATTCTATCACTTTTGATTTCTTTACAGTCTACCTCATCATTGATATACAATGCTACTCCCCCACCTTTACCTTTATTTCTGTCTTTCCTAAACAGCACATACCCTTCAATACCTGTACTCCAGTCATGACTACTATTCCACCATGTTTCGGTTATTCCTATAATATCTGGTTTCACTTCCTGGACCGGTAGCTCTAATTCCTCCATTTTGTTACCTAAGCTCCTCGCATTGGTGTACAAACATCTTAATTTTTGCTGTTTGGCCTCACTCACATTCTTTACCCAATTTGGTATGGACATTGTACTGCCAGTTTGACCTATTAGACTAGTATCCACTCTGCCCTTCCTCCTTATGTCCATTCTCCTACCCCTAGCTATATCCTTTCTTACTTAGTTTTCTTCCCTCTCAATGTTAAAATCCGCAATGGAGATTACCTGGACATCTCCCAATCGTCTCTCCCAAATTCCTAGTTTATAGCTCTCTTAAACAGTTCTGCCAGCCTCTATCCTAGAAGTCTATTTCCTTCCCTACTTAGGTGAAGTCCATCCCGAGAGAACAGTCCTCTGTCCATGAATGCCTCCCAGTGGCCATACATCCCAAAGCCCTCCTTATAGCACCACTCCCTGAGCCATCTGGTGATCATCATAAGCCTGTCACACCTTTGTTGCCCTTCTCTAGGAACAGGCAGTATCCCACTGAAGATCACCTGAGCCTCGATTTCCTTAAGCGTCTTCCCCAGCCTGGCATAGTCTCCCTTGATTCGTTCCAGTGAGAATCTAGCCGTGTCATTTGTTCCTACATGAAGGATGATCAATGGATTCTTTCCCGCTCCCTTTAGGATCCTCTTCAACCTCAGGTCCACATCTCGTATCTTAGCACCCGGTAGACAGCACACCCTTCTGTTCTCTGGATCAGCTCTGGTTACAGGACTGTCTATTCTTCTCAGTAAGGAGTCCCCAATCACGTAGACCTGCCTTTTCCTGGTGACAGTGCGATTCTCCGGTCTATCCCCTGTTCCCTCTGGCTGTCAGTCCTTTCCATTCCTCTTTTCCCTTGTAATCCTCCTGGGGCTCATATTTGGTGTTGTCTCCATCGACTCTTCCCCTTTTTCTATGGGACTAGCCGCTCTTCTCTTCTTCCTTGCCCTTCCCCCTTCAGTGACCACCTGCTGTACCCCTTCTTCATTCTCCAACTCCGCAAACCTGTTCTTAAGCTCTATTTCTCCTTTACTGGCCCGTCTTTGCCTCTCCCTGCTTCTCTTAGTTACATGCTTCCACTGTCCATTTTCTTCACCCGGCAGTCCCCCCTCAGAGGCCTTTGGTCCTGCTTCCATCTGCATGTCTGAGCTTTCCCCTTCAGCCACCTCGTGCCTTTGATCCATCAACTGCTCGAACCCCCTTCTAAACTCGACCAGAGCTTCCACCTGCATCTCCAATCCTCGGATCTTTTCGTCCATCAGCTCTATCAGGCGGCACTTCATGCAGACAAAACTCCTATCAGGTACCCTCTCCAGAATCATATACATACCGCAGCTGCCACATCCAATCATCCTCATTGTGTCCTTCACTGCTTGGGTCATGACCACTGCTGCCTCTGTATCTGTTAGCCTTCTCACCTAAATCCTGTTAGTCCAGAAAACACAAAACAAACCACAACACCATCACCCACAGCAAGAACAAACCCCAAACGAGTCCCAAAATACAAACTCCCCTTAGAAACTCTCCTTACAAACTACCACTCAAACTCGCCTGTTTACAGCTCTGTTTGCTGGCTCTTGTGCCGCTGCAGCTGTTTATAATTTATAAAACAATGGATCTGAGCAATATGGGATTCACCGTGGACTGGGAATCTTTGTATGTGTACAGATACTATATCATAGTATCATAGAATCATAGAATCTCAGGGTTGGAAGGGACCTCAGGAGGTCATCTAGTCCAACCCCCTGCTCAAAGCAGGACCAAACCCAATTAGATCATCCCAGCCAGGGCTTTGTCAAGCCTGACCTTAAAAACCTCTAAGGAAGGAGATTCCACCACCTCCCTCGGTAACCCATTCCAGTGCTTCACCACCCTACTAGTGAAAAAGTTTTTCCTAATATCCAACCTAAACCTCCCCCTCTGCAACTTGAGACCATTACTCCTTGTTCTGTCATCTTCTACCACTGAGAACAGTCTAGATCCATCCTCTTTGGAACCCCCTTTTAGGTAGTTGAAAGCAGCTATCAAATCCCCCCTCACTCTTCTCTTCTGCAGGCTAAACAATCCCAGTTCCCTCAGCCTCTCCTCAGAAGTCATGTGCTCCAGCCCCCTAATCATTTTTGTTGCCCTCCGTTGGACTCTTTCCAATTTATCCACATCCTTCTTGTAGTGTGGGGCCCAAAACTGGACACAGTACTCCAAATGAGGCCTCACCAGTGCCGAATAGAGGGGAATAATCACGTCCCTCGATCTGCTGGAAATGCCCCTACTTATACAGCCCAAAATGCCATTAGCCTTCTTGGCAACAAGGGCACACTGTTGACTCATATTCAGCTTTTCGTCCACCGTAACCCCTAGGTCCTTTTCTGCAGATCTGCTGCCCAGCCATTCGGTCCCTAGTCTGTAGCAGTGCATGGGATTCTTCCGTCCTAAGTGCAGGACTCTGCACTTGTCCTTGTTGAACCTCATCATATTTCTTTTGGCCCAATCCTCTAATTTGTCTAGGTCCCTCTGTATCCTATCCCTACCCTCCAGTGTATCAACCACTCCTCCCAATTTAGTGTCATCTGCAAACTTGCTAAGGGTGCAGTCCACACCATCCTCCAGGTCGTTGATGAAGATATTGAACAAACCCGGCCCCAGCACCGACCCTTGGGGCACTCCACTTAATACCGTCTGCCAACTAGACATGGAGCCATTGATCACTACCCGTTGAGCACGACCATCCAGCCAGTTTTCTATCCACCTTACCGTCCATTCATCCAGCCCATACTTCTTTAACTTGCTGGCAAGGATACTGTGGGAGACTGTATCAAAAGCTTTGCTAAAGTCAAGAAATAGCACATCCACTGCTTTCCCCTCATCCACAGAGCCAGTTATCTCATCATAGAAGGCAATTAGGTTAGTCAGGCATGACTTGCCCTTGGTGAATCCATGCTGACTGTTCCTGATCACTTTCCCCTCCTTTAAGTGGTTCAGAATTGATTCCTTGAGGATCTGTTCCACGATTTTTCCAGGGACTGAGGTGAGACTGACTGGCCTGTAGTTTCCCGGATCTTCCTTCTTCCCTTTTTTAAAGATGGGCACTACATTAGCTTTTTTCCAGTCATCCGGGACCTCCCCCGATTGCCATGATTTGTCAAAGATAATGGCCAATGGCTCTGCAATCACATCGGCCAACTCCTTTAGCACCCTCGGATGCAGTGCATCCGGCCCCATGGACTTGTGCTCGTCCAGCTTTTCTAAATAGTCCCGAACTACTTCTTTCTCCACAGAGGGCTGGTCACCTCCTCCCCATACCATGCTGCGGAGTGCAGCCACCTGGGAGCTGACCTTGTCTGTGAAGACAGAGGCAAAAAAAGCATCGAGTACACTAGCTTTCTCCACATCCTCTGTCACTAGGTTCCCTCCCTTATTCAGCAAGGGGCCCACACTTTCCTTGACTTTCTTCTTGTTGCTCACATACCTGAAGAAACCCTTCTTGTTCCTCCTAACATCTCCGGCTAGCTGCAACTCCAAGTGTGATTTGGCCTTCCTAATTTCACTCCTGCATGCCTGATATATGCTCCTATATCCTCCTTCTGGCCTAGTGCAAGGGCTGTGGCCAGGAAAATGAGGCACGGCAACCCTACTCTCTGCCTTCTGCAATACCCAAAAGAAATAAAGAGAGAAGGGGCAGAGGCTCAGGGTTGCCACCCAAGTATAATGGTAACCAATCCCCTTGGTACATATGTCTATGTAGATATACAGTGAGTGTCTCAAAGGGAGTACAGCAGTGTACTACATCACATATTGAATATTTAAATGGTTGTATTTTTTTTCAAATACATTTGAATTTTATGTTTTTCAGAAGACTTTCAGGTTTGCTTTGATTTTTGAGATTATTGTTAATCAGATTGAGTGCAATTTATTCAAATTTTCTTGGTATCAGTAGAGGTCCTTGAACAGGCTGAGGTTTCAAGTCATTGTAAGTAAGGTAGCTGTGGTAATCTGTGGTGGGAGAAGGACATTTGTAAGCAGGAGTCAGTGAGGTGAGGGCTGGGTTTCAGTTTTGTGAGAACACAGCATCATGATTTTATTTAGTTGTGGAGTACGAGATTCAGAGCTGTGACTGATTGTGGGTGATATGTTAAGTGTGGTGTGTAAGAAAGATGATGAATGGGAAGACTAGCAGTTGATGACTGGAGAGGTGTGCGGGGGCAGCTCCTTCACTGAGGTAAAGGTAAAACCTGTTCACCCAATTTCTAATTAAAATCTCACTGTCTTTTGCAGACAAACTCCGGAATGAACTTGGTAAGTTCTTTTTGATTTCTCAGCTGATATTATCCTTCAGAAGAATGTTTTAAAATGAAGACAGATATTTCTTCATTTTGTTGCCTTTCCTCAATCCAAGGAGAGTTCATTAGCCAGCCGATTTCTTTTTAACCCCCTAAGAAAACTGTAATGACTTTCTCCCACAGGAGTTTGGTTAGTTACCCTAGAATATTTGTCTTTGTTTTCTTTCATCTAAAATTAAAGACTGATTTTAAGTATCACTGTACAGGATAGACATTGAATAATACTGTGACTCCACTTCGGTTAGATTTATCTTTGAGTGTGTGCAGGAGGCTGGCATAAGTTTTCTATGGTGTTCATTTTTTCATCAAGTAATTTTTTTCATGATATTGTGTGAGTTAGTAATTGGGAAAATCATTTGAGACAATGAAATTATATCTATTTTAACTGTTGTGTAGCACTGTTGAAATAGTAGCTCTTTGAATTAAAAGAAAATGTTTTAATTGATCTTTGACTATTAGCGGTAAATATGCCCAATGGCCTGTGATGGGACACTAGATAGAGTGGGATCTGAGTTAGTACATAGAATTAATCCAGGAAGCAATGACGTCCAGCAATCTGTCAGGTCCATTTATAATAAGTTATGCATATACCCACCAAAGCTCAGTAATATGCATATCCATTTTGGGGAGCACCCTGATAATAATGGGGGACTTTTCATCTGATAGTCCACTTGGATAGTTCTTCTTTAACTCATTAACATTTACATCACCTTATCGCCATAGTAACATGCAGTTACCTTAAGGAAGTCTCTAACATTTCACCCTGGCTATCAATGGTCATCTTGTAGATTTTACCTCTTATACACAATATTATCCAATCTCAGCAGCTATTTTTTCGCAACATCAACATACAAACATAGACACAAGCTCAGTAGATTTATTATTAAGTTAGCACAAGTAAGTTGGCTTTATAATATGGGCAATTTATCCTAAATCCTAAAGCCTAATTTGGCTAAACTAAGTGTTTTACACACCTAACCTCGTAGATTTCTTGCATTTCAGTTTTAAATTTTAAGCTTTTTATTCACCCATAATCTACCAGATATTAGTCTCTTATATCCAGCTCTTATAATAGAATAATTTATTAATTACAAGCTAAACTATGCAGTAAATAGGGAGCCTTGACACCTAACTCAGGCCTTATGAATCCCAGTGGGTGGCTAGGTGCCTAAAAGTTAGATATGGACATGCTGAGTATTGCAACACTCAAGTCCCTTTGTGGCTTTGCTCCCTAATCCCTATGTAATTTGGGGTACACTGCCACACTACCAAACTAAATAATAGTAGTGGGATATGATTTGCTGTTAATAGAGTCTGTGGCAGTCTGATGAAGGGGAAGTGTGAGGGAGTTTGGTCAATGAAAGAAAAAGCTGAAATCATATCACCCCAAAACGAGCAGGTTACAAGATGAGATGAGGCATTGGCTCGAAGTGCAAGACAGACAAAGCAGTTGTTAGGCACACCAAGATCCTTGCTCGGTTTCTAATCATAGCAGTTTGGAAAAGCCCACATGTAGGTGTGGTGTACTATATCTGCATGTGTGCATCCTAGGAACATTTTTGTGCATATAAATATCTACATTTCTTTCTGCTGAACATTAAACAGCCATTTAATGCTTCCTCAGTCCGAAGCATGCTACTGCGTGAGGCAGGAAAATCTTTAATAAGGGACTCTTTTAATTCAAAGTCTGTTATTTCTCATTCTAATTGCAGAATGGAGAAGGGCTCGCAATAAAACAGGTAACAGAAAACACATTTCTTCCAGATTGAAAAAATCATTGTGTTAATTCAACAATCAAACCAGAAACATCCCATAAAATGATGTTATCCTGAGAACAAATCCTGAGAGCCATACTCAGTTTCACAGAGTATTTACTTGGGGGGAGGTGGGGAATCACATTTATATCAGGGCCTGTTTCTGACCTAATATCAATTTCACACCAGTGTAATTTCATGGATTTATGTGGAGTCACTCCTTATTTACACTGATGTGAGATCAGAATCAGCAATAAATGAGAGTTTTTTCTGAGGAAACACTGAGTCAGGGACTCAGAATTTGGAGCAGGGTAAAAGCACAGATCCGGTGGCGGAGGTAATGGTGATTCCTTTGATCATAGTAATAAGAGTACTGATGAGAGGGGCTACAATGCTGTGTAGTTGTGGCCAAGAATGAAATGTGTGAGATTGTGATGGCTTTCAGTACTGATGAAGACAGTGGTGTAAAGTTGCTCTGGGAGTGGTGGTGTTGAGTTCAGATTGATGCTGATTATGGTGATGGTGGAAAAAATGAATATGGTACTGAGTGATGATCATTAAGGGGATGATGATAGACAGTTGCAATAATGGTGATTTAGGCCAGATAAGGATATGTCAGTGGTTACAGTAATTTGCATTGTATTGCAGTTTTCTTCTGATCATCTCAAAGATCTTTGAAAATATTAGTCCAGCTGGATCTGTCCATCAGTGAAGCTGGTATTATACACAGTCTATTGAGACTACTTATGAGATTTGAACAACTCGCTCAGTGAGTCAGTGTCAAAGAGAGGAATAGAACTCAGGAGTGCTGCTGGTGCTCAGTCCCCATCTCTAGGTTCTAGACAAAACTATTTTAACTACTAAGATAGTCCATTATAACATTGATGGTACAGTAATAAAGACAGTCGAGAATGACAGTGATCCAATATAATAGGTGCAAGAATTTTTTTCTCTACAATCTGATTGGCTGTTTGGAGATTAATGTTTGTTTTTGTTTTTTCTGAGGCCCTAGTTCATCAGGGTACTTAAGCCAAGGACTAAATGTTAAGCGCACACAGGGCCGGTGCAAGGATATTTTGCACCCTAGGCAAAACTTCCACCTTGCCCCCCCCCCCCTTGCACATCGGTTCATTGAGGGGCAAATCCCAACGAGCCTTTATAGACCCCAGGGGCCAGCCTGCCCAGGGGCCAGCCGTGCCCATGGACTGCTCTACAGACCAGGCTCCCCCCTCCCCACCCCCTGAACACCCCTGGAGGGTGCATAGCCCCCCCGCGAGCCCTCCCCACCCCACCCCGGCGGCCCCCGCCCCGAATCCATTCACTGGCTTTTCCGGGCTTGGGCCGCTGCAGCAGCTCTGCAGGGAGGAGCTGCCTTCCGGAGGCACCAGAGAGCAAGAGCGTCCCGCTTGCGGCGGCAGCGACCCCAGCCATGGAAGAGCCGGTGTGGCGCAGGGGGGCAACAGCCCTGCAAAGGCGGCGACGCCGCTAGTGGGGAGCAGCGGCATCCCCCACCCCTCCTGCCCAGGCTGCGGCCCGGCGCCCTCCCTTCCCCCCCCGGGGACTTCTGCAGTGGATGCACGTGGGCGGCAGCCCCCGTGCACCCCCCAGCTCCCCCCTCACCGCACTCAGGCTCTGCGGCTCCCGGGAGTGTGAGCCACTGCCCCTCCTGGAGCAGGCTCAGGGCCCCACGCCCCGGTGGCTCACATGCCAAGTCCTGCGGTCCTTACACAGGCAAAACTCCCATTGATATCAGTGGGAGCTTTGCATGAGGAGGAGCTGCAGGAGAAGGCTCCTGGTGTATATTTCCCTCCTATTACAGTTTATATTGGCATTACAGGAATGGTTCTCAAGACCAAAACTCTCTTTCTGTAGATGACATCACACTTGACGCAGGAACTGCCCACCCCAACCTCTCCATTGCTGGAGATAAGAAGAGTGTGAAACATGAAGCCCAACCTCAGAAAGTTCCACCAAATCCAGAGAGGTTCGATTCGACCATCTGTGTGTTGGGCTCTGAAGGATTCTCCTCTGGAGAGCACTACTGGGAGGTGGATGTCATGAGCAGCACTGACTGGGATCTGGGAGTGGCCAGAAAATCAATACAGAGAAAAGGCAAACTTTTCCTGTCCCCTAAAGAGGGATTCTGGGCTCTGGGTCTGAGTGGGAGAGATTACTGGGTAAAAACAGATCCATGGACCCGGGTCATTGTGCAGAAAAAGCCCAAGAAAATTGGAGTTTACATTAATTGCCAAGACAGGGAGGTGACCTTTTTCAATGTAACTGATATGTCTGTGATGTTCACATTTAATGATTGTTCATTCTTAGGAGACATTTATCCATTCTTTAAAAATTCCCAAAAAGAAACAATAATGAGAATTTCTTCAATTAAAGAAGAGGAATACATTTAAAATAGCCCAGTCTCTGTTTTGGTGATCAAACTAAGCCAAAGCCCCCAATGTGTCATGTAACTGTTGACCAATCTGAACCAAAGTAACAAAATGCTTTGCAGCCAGAAGAAAGGTGATCTGAAAAATCATTGACTATAAAATCATAGTTACATACATTGCTAATGCTGCAGGAATGGCTTCCCATATGAAGAATGAAACTTTACTGGAATCTGTAAAACTGAGCTCTCACAAACAGAACTAGAAATGTCATTTATTGTCATTGCTAACTACTAGTTTATCTGAGTAAGGTATATTAGCAGCTAAGAGTAAACAAATAATAACCTACATTACACTAATGTATCTGTGCTAAATTGTATAACCAGTCTTTGAGTTAGGTATAAATACAGGTGGGTTATGTTCACAATCTTTAGAAATTTTGACCAGATGCACTGCTGTCTTCAGGATGGGTTGATAACAAATTGACTTTTCCTTTCTGTATTATGCTGCTTTAATCTTTGATTAATATTTTATTAATAAAAAGCCTAGTTATTTGATATCTCATAATATTAATGAATATCAAACCCATAACAATAGGTTTAAGTGTAGTAGCCGTGTTAGTCTGTGTCAGCAAAACGAAAATAAGAAAGAAAAACTTGTAGCACCTTAGAGACTAACAAATTTATTTCAGCATAAGCTTTCGTGGGTTAATACCCACTTCATCGGATGCAACCGATGTTGCATGTTGCATGTTGCATCCGATGAAGTGGGTATTAATCCACGAAAGCTTATGCTGAAATAAATTTGTTAGTCTCTAAGGTGCTACAAGTTTTTCTTTCTTAAACCCATAACAGTTTATACTGATGCATCTTAGTGGAACAAAAAAAGAAGTGTAGTTTACTTTTGTGATGCCATCTTATCTGAATGATTTCCATAAAACAAGTGTTCAGCCTCTTAGCAATTACTGATATTTGCATAACCTTTTAAGAACATGAAGTTTCTGACACAGAAATGTGAGAATTTTACTGAGGAAAATTAGCACTCTTTCATAACATCATTGCTTGGCATTGGCCTTGCAAACAAAATAACATCAATATTATTGCTAATTTAATGTCAGCATATCTCTGTACAATAAATGGACCAGATTCATGTCTGATTAATAATAATAATCTGGGTCTATATTCAACTGAATAAGTCTCTCTGCGTGTGCCCCTCCCCATGCCATCAGACATCACAGAAGCTCAGCTACCATCTGCTCCTGGATTTGAGTGAATTTGAACATTGTTGTGATGTTACTCCAGAAGCCTTATAACGTACCTGGAGCAGCTGCTTGGAGCCATGCCGAGACCCTCAATCTGATCACCATCTGGGGAGAAGAGCTGGTGCAGCAAACTCTTTTGGTCAACCACTGGAACAAAATATTTTTGTGTGCATATTGCTAAGCAGTTGTCCATGAAGGGTCAAAACTGGGATTCGTACCGTCACCAGGTACAGAGTTAACAGCTCAGGAGGCCTCACATTAAAATAAATAATACCAGAAAAAGGTCCAGCAGTGGAAATGTATCCTGCTCATTTTTGAAGAGCCAGACATGATTTTGATCAGTTACAACATTACTAAACTCAAGGAGATTGGGTACCCTGTTATGATAGAATCATAGAAGACTGGAGTTAGAAGAGAGCTCAGGAGGTCAACTAGTCCAACCCCCTGCTGAAAGCAGGACCAACACCAACTAAATCATCCCAGCCAGGGCTTTGTCAAGCCGGGCCTTAAAAACCTGTAAGGATAGAGATTCCACCACCTCCCTAGGAAACCCATTCCAGTGCTTCACTACTCTCCTAGTGAAATAGTGTTTCCTAATATCCAACCTAGACCTCCCCACTGCAACTTGAAACCATAACTCCTTGTTCTGTCATCTGCCACCACTGAAAACAGCCAACATCCATCCTCTGTGGAATTTCCCTTCAGGTAGCTGAAGTCTTCTATTAAATCCCCCCTCACTCTTCCCTTCTGCAGACTAAATAAACCCAGTTCCATCAGCCTCTCCTTATAAGTCATGTGCCCCAGCCCCCTAATCGTTTTCATTGCCCTCTGCTGGATTCTCTCCAATTTGTCCACAAGCTTTCTGTAGTGGGGGGCCCAAAACTGGATGCAGTATTCCAGATGTGGCCTCACAAGTGCCGAATAGAGGGGAATGATCATGTCCTTCGATCTGCTGGCAATGCCCCTACTTATACATCCCAAAATGCCGTTAGACGTCCTGGCAACAGGGGCACACTGTCGACTCATATCCAGCTTATTGGCCATTGTAACCCCAGGACCTTTTCTTCAGAACTGTTGCCTAGCCATTCTTTCCCTAATCTGTAGCAGTGCATGGGATTTTTCCATCCTAAGTGCAGGACTAGGTCCCTCTGTATCCTATCCCTACCCTCCAGTGTATCAACCACTCCTCCCAGTTTAGTGTCATATGCAAACTTCTGAGCGTGAAATCCATGCCATACTCCAGATCATTAATGAAGATATTGAACAAAACTGGCCCCAGCACCAACCCTTAGGACACTCTGCTTGATACTGGCTGCCAACTAGACATGGAGCCATTGATCACTACCCATTGAGCCCGATGATCTAGTCAGCTTTCTATCCACCTTATATTCCATTCATCCAGCCCATACTTCTTTAACTTGCTGCCAAGAATTCTGTGGGAGACTGTATCAAAAGCTTTGCTAAAGTCAAATAATAACACATCCACTGCTTTCCCCTCATCTACAGAGCCAGTTATTGCATCATAGAAGGCAATTAGGTTAGTCAGGCATGACTTGCCCTTGTTGAATCCATGCTGACTGTTCCTAATCACTTTCCTCTCCTCTAAGTGCTTCAGAATTGATTCCTTGAGCACCTGCTTCATGATTTTTTCAGGGACTGAGGTGAGGCTGACTCACCTGTAGTTCCCCGGATCCCCCTTCTTCCCTTTTTTAAAGATGGGCACTACATTAGCCTTTTACGAGTCATCTGGGACCTCCCCAGATTTCCATGAATTTTCAAAGATAATGGCCAATGGCTCTGTAATCACATCCGCCAACTCCTTTAGCACCCTCAGATGCAGTGCATTCAGCCAACCTTGTGACAGAGGATGTGGAGAAAGCTAGTGTACTCAATGCTTTTTTTGCCTCTGTCTTCACAGACAAGGGCAGCTCCCAGACAGCTGCACTCCGCAGCACGGTATGGGGAGGAGGTGACCAGCCCTCTGTGGAGAAAGTAGTAGTTCGGGACTATTTAGAAAAGCTGGACGAACACAAGTCCATGGGGCCGGATGCACTGCATCCGAGGGTGCTAAAGGAGTTGGCCGATGTGATTGCAGAGCCATTGGCCATTATCTTTGACAAATCATGGCAATCGGGGGAGGTCCCGGATGACTGGAAAAAAGCTAATGTAGTGCCCATCTTTAAAAAAGGGAAGAAGGAAGATCCAGGGAACTACAGGCCAGTCAGTCTCACCTCAATCCCTGGAAAAATCATGGAACAGGTCCTCAAGGAATCAATTCTGAACCACTTAAAGGAGGGGAAAGTGATCAGGAACAGTCAGCATGGATTCACCAAGGGCAAGTCACGCCTGACTAACCTAATTCCCTTCTATGATGAGATAACTGGCTCTGTGGATGAGGGGAAAGCAGTGGATGTGCTATTTCTTGACTTTAGCAAAGCTTTTGATACAGTCTCCCACAGTATTCTTGCCAGCAAGTAAAAGAAGTATGGGCTGGATGAATGGACGGTAAGGTGGATAGAAAACTGTCTGGATGGTCGTGCTCAACGGGTAGTGATCAATGCCTCCGTGTCTAGTTGGCAGCCGGTATCAAGTGGAGTGCCCCAAGGGTCGGTGCTGGGGCCGGTTTTGTTGAATATCTTCATCAACGACCTGGAGGATGGTGTGGACTGCACCCTTAGCAAGTTTGCAGATGACACTAAACTGGGAGGAGTGGTTGATACACTGGAGGGTAGGGATAGGATACAGAGGGACCTAGACAAATTAGAGGATTGGGCCAAAAGAAATCTGATGAGGTTCAACAAGGACAAGTGCAGAGTCCTGCACTTAGGACGGAAGAATCCCATGCACTGCTACTACAGACTAGGGACCGAATGGCTGGGCAGCAGTTCTGCAGAAAAGGACCTACGGGTTACAGTGGACGAAAAGCTGAATATGAGTCAACAGTGTGCCCTTGTTGCCAAGAAGGCTAACGGCATTTTGGGCTGTATAAGTAGGGGCATTTCCAGCAGATCGAGGGACGTGATTATTCCCCTCTATTCGGCACTGGTGAGGCCTCATTTGGAGTACTGTGTCCAGTTTTGGGCCCCACACTACAAAAAGGATGTGGATAAATTGGAAAGAGTCCAACGGAGGGCAACAAAAATGATTAGGGGGCTGGAGCACATGACTTCTGAGGAGAGGCTGAGGGAACTGGGATTGTTTAGCCTGCCGAAGAGAAGAGTGAGGGGGGATTTGATAGCTGCTTTCAACTACCTAAAAGGGGGTTCCAAAGAGGATGGATCTAGACTGTTCTCAGTGGTAGAAGATGACAGAACAAGGAGTAATGGTCTCAAGTTGCAGAGGGGGAGGTTTAGGTTGGATATTAGGAAAAACGTTTTCACTAGTAGGGTGGTGAAGCACTGGCATGGGTTACCTAGGGAGGTGGTGGAATCTCCTTCCTTAGAAGTTTTTAAGGTCAGGCTTGACAAAGCCCTGGCTGGGATGATCTAGTTGGGGTTGGTCCTGCTTTGAGCAGGGGGTTGGACTAGATGACCTCCTGAGGTCCCTTCCAACCCTGAGATTCTATGATTCTATGATTCTATGATATAGACTTGTGCTCATCCAGATTTTCTAAATAGTCCCGAACCACTTCTTTCTCCACAGAGGGCTGGTCACCTCCTCCCGATGCTGTGCTGACCAGTGCAGTAGTCTGGGAGCTGACCTTGTTCGTGAAGACAGTGGCAAAAAAAGCATTGAGTACATTCGTTTTTTCCACACCCTCCGTCACTAGGTTGCCTCCCTCATTCAGTAAGGGGCCCACACTTTCCATGACCATCTTTTTGTTGCTAACGTACCTGAAGAAACCCTTCTCGTTACTCTTAACATCCCTTGCTAGCCGCAACTCCAAGTGTGATTTGGCCTTCCTGATTTCACTCCTGCATTTTTGAGCAATATTATTATACTCTTCCCTGGTCATTTGTCCAATCTTTCACTTCTTGTAAGCTGCTTTTTTGTGTTTAAGAGCAGCAAGGATTTTGCTGTTAAGCCAAGCTGGTCGCCGCCCATATTTACTATTCTTTCTACACATCGGGATGGTTTGTTCCTGCAACCTCAATAAGGATTCTTTAAAATACTCTCCTGGACTTCTTTCCCGCTCATGTTATTCTCCCAGGGGATCCTGCCCATCAGTTCCCTAATGGAGTCAAAGTCTCAGTGCACTATCCCCTGGCGAACACTCTCTGTTAGCCTCCAGTGAGTGAGGGGGTTGGATAGGGGGCGAGGGGTCCTGGAGTTAGTTAGGAAGCAGGTGGGTTGGATGGGGGCAGGGGTTCTGGGGGGACAGTCAGGTGGCAGAAAACAGGGGCGATGGATGGAGCTGGTGTCCTGAGCGGATGGTCAGGGGGAGGGAACAGGGGGATCAGATAGGGGGCAGGGGCCAGGCCATGCCTGGCTGTTTGGGGAGACACGACCTCCCGTACCCGGCCATCCATACAATTTCAGAACCCTGATGTGGCCCTCAGGCCAAAATGTTTTACCACCGCTAAAGAGAAAAGGAGCCAGGGATTACAGTGGAGGAGAAGGTAGATATGAGTCAACAGTGTGCCCTTGTTGTCCCCTTCCTGACACAAGGAAGAAAGGAGAGCAGCAGAATACAGATACTGGACTTCAGAAAAGGAGACTTTGACTCCCTCAGGGAACTGATGGGCGGGATCCCCTGGGAGAATAACAGGAGGGGGAAAGGAGTCCTGGAGAGCTGGCTATATTGTAAAGAATCCTTATTGAGGTTGCAGGAACAAACCATCCTGATGTGTAGAAAGAAAAGTAAACATGGCAGGCGATCAGCTTGGCTTAACATTGAAATCCTTGCTGATCATAAACACAAACAAGAAGCTTACAATCAGTGGAAGATTGGACAAATGACCAGGGAGGAGTATAAAAATATTGCTCAGGCATGCAGGAGTGAAATCAGGAAGGCCAAATCACACTTGGAGTTGCAGCTATCTAGGGATGTTAAGAGTAACAAGAAGAGTTTCTTCAGGTATGTTAGAAACAAGAAGAAAGTCAAGGAAAATGTGGGCCCCTTGCTGAATGAGGGAGGGAACCTAGTGACAGAGGATGTGGAAAAAGCTAATGTATTCAATGCTTTTTTTGCCTCTGTTTTCAAGAATAAGGTCAGCTCCCAGACTACTGCACTGGTCAGCACAGCATCGGGAGGAGGTGACCAGCCCTCTGTGGAGAAAGAACTGGTTCTGGACTATTTAGAAAAGCTGGATGAGCACAAGTCCATATGGCCGGATATGCTGCATCTGAGGATGCTAAAGGAGTTGGCGGATGTGACTGCAGAGCCATTGGCCGTTATCTTTGTAAACTCATGGTGATCGGGGGAGCTCCTAGATGACTGGAAAAAGGCTAATGTAGTGCCCATCTTTAAAAAAGGGAAGAACTACAGGCCAGTCAGCCTCACCTCAGTCCCTGAAAAAATGATGGAGCAGGTGCTCAAGGAATCAATTCTGAACCACTTAAAGGAGAGGAAAGTGATCAGTTACCATTAGCATGGATTCAGCAAGGGCAAGTCATGCCTGACTAACCTAACTGCCTTCTATAATGAGATAACTGGCTCTGTGGATGGGGGGAAAGCAGTGGATGTGCTATTTCTTGACTTTAGCAAAGCTTTTGATACAGTCTCCCACAATATTCTTGCCAGCATGTTAAAGAAGTATGGGCTGGATGAATGGATGGTAAGGTGGATAGAAAACTGGCTGGATGGTCGCGCTCAATGGGTAGTGATCAATGCCTCCATGTCTAGTTGGCAGACGGTATTAAGTGGAGTGCCCCAAGGGTTGATGCTGGGGCCGGTTTTGTTCAATACCTTCATTAACGATCTGGAGGATGGTGTGGACTGCACCCTTAGCAAGTTTGCAGATGACACTAAACTGGGAGCAGTGGTTGATATGCTGGAGGGTAGGGATAGGATACAGAGGGATCTAGACAAATTAGAGGATTGGGCCAAAAGAAATCTGAGGAGGTTCAACAAGGACAAATGCAGAGTCCTGCAATTAGGATGGAAAAATCCCATGCACTGCTACAGACTAGGGAAAGAATGGCTAGGCAACAGTTCTGAAGAAAAGGTCCTGGGGTTACAGCGTTCTGCACTTAGGACGGAAGAATCCCATGCACTTCTACAGACTAGGAACCGAATGGCTGGGCAGCAGTTCTGCAGAAAAGGACCTAGGGGTTACAGTTGACGATAAGCTGAATATGAGTCAACAGTGTGCCCTTGTTGCCAAGAAGTCTAATGGCATTTTGGGATGTATAAGTAGGATGTGATCATTCCCCTCTATTCGGCACTGGTGAGGCCTCATTTGGAGTAGTGTGTCCAGTTTTGGGCCCTACACTACAAGAAGGATGTGGATAAATTGGAAAGAGTCCAGCGGAGGGCAACAAAAATGATTAGGGGGCTGGAGCACATGACTTATGAGGAGAGGCTGAGGGAACTGGGATTGTTTAGCCTGCAGAAGAGAAGAATAAGGGGGGATTTGATAGCTGCTTTCAACTACCTGAAAGGGGGTTCCAAAGAGGATTCAAAGACAGTTCTCAGTGGTAGAAGATGACAGAACAAGGAGTAACGGTCTCAAGTTGCCGAGGGGGAGGTTTAGGTTGGATATTAGGAAAAACTTTTTCACTAGTAGGGTGGTGAAGCACTGGAATGGGTTACCTAGGAAGGTGGTGGAATCTCCCTCCTTAGAGGTTTTTAAGGTCAGGCTTGACAATGCCCTGGCTGGGATGATTTAGTTGGGGTTGGTCCTGCTTTGAGCAGGGGGTTGGACTAGATGACCTCCTGAGGTCCCTTCCAACCCTGAGATTCTATGATTCTATGACCACATCCCCCCTGATTGTTTTGACCTCATTAGCACTGGTCCGCTGCATAGCAATGCTACACACCCATGGAGGACCGGTGTAACCATTAGGCAAACTAGGCAGCCACCTACGGTGCCAAGATTTGGGGATGCCAATAAGCAGTGCCGACTCCGGCAGCTCCCTGTCCCGCCCCGCCCCAGCTCACCTCCGCCTCCACCTCCTCCGCCGAGCATGCTGCCGCCTCCTGCTTCTCCCCGCTCCCTCCCAGCACTTGCGTGGCAAAACAGCTGATTCACGCGGCAAGCCTGTGAGGGAGGGGGGAGGGATCCAATGGGGCAGGGAGGGTGTGACGATCTAGGACTGTTGTTAATGTTTTCCCTGAGTACTGTGTGGGTGCCTCGGTGGTGGGACAAGGGTGCATGAGTGTTACAGAGGGGCCTGGACACAGAGAATGGCCGACACTCTGTCTCCTAGCAACTGATGGCCCCAGCCCCTCCCCTGCAAAGGTGAGAGCTGAAGGTGTTGGAACAAAGGGATCAGGTGACCTCCTGGCCCGGGAAGGCCCGGGAAGGAGACAAAGGAGAGAGGAGGGGCTGGAGAGTTTTCAGTTTGGAGCTGGCTGGGGAAGACGGAAAAAGGGCAGACAGGGTCTGGCCTCCCTGCCCCCCCCCTCCGTTTGGAGCTGTGAGGTGAAATGCAGGGAGCCCCGGGCTGGGGTCTAAGCTCCGTGCCCCCCGGAAGGGCCCGACTGAGGGGTCCTGGTTGTACTGACAAGCTCTGTTTGGACTGTGTTTCTGGCATCTCCAATAAACCTTCTGTTCTACTGGCTGGCTGAGACTCCCAGTGAATCCAGGGAAGAGGGGTGCAGGCGCTGACTCCCCCACACTCCGTGACAGAGGGGGAGGAGTTGGGGCGGGCGCGGGGGCTGGGCCAGGGGAGAGGGAGGAACGAGCGCTCTTGGGGAAGATGCGGGGCCAGGGCGGGGATTTGGGGAGGGATCCAATGGGGCAGGGCGGAGCTAGAGTCGGGGCCGGGGCTGGTGTCGGGGTGGGGGGGCGTGAGGGGTGGGGGGTGGGAAAGGAATGCGCACACTTGGGGAACAGGCGGGGCCAAGGCAGGGATTTGGGGAGAGATCCAATGGGGCAGGGAGGGGGCAGATTCGGGGTGGCTGGAGGGAGGGGGGAGCGAGGTGGAAGTAGTGCCTAGGGCACAAATATCCTTGCGCCGGCCCTGCACCCATGTCTATAAATATATATTTATTCACCTGCCAAACTCCAGCTTGCACTGCTGCATCTGAAAAGGAAAGCTTATGCTCTAATAAATTTGTTAGTCTTTAAGGTGACACAAAACTCCGTGTTGTTTTTTCCTGAAACAGTCTAACATGGCTACCCTTCTGAAACTTACCTCACCTAGTTAATTATTCACTAATAGTATAGGACACCTAAAAACAATTTTCTAGGAAGGAGAGACAGTCACGATAGAGAAGGCTGTTTGATTTCAAAACACAACAGGAGATCTTAAAACGTCCTAACTGCAAATGTAACTCTGAACAAAAATTTTGTGTTTCATATATTCTATGTATTTTCTACCTGATAATTGCACACAATTATTTTCAGGGGGTTCCTTTTATTTCTGCTCTTTGGTCTGACCGTTTTCTGTCTGTGGTACATTCAACCTAACGTATGCTCCCCTCTCCTTGGTACTTCAGAATTATGTAGAAAGAAGGTAATTTTTAAAGAGCCTTGATATGTGAATGTCCAAGTTTCTTATAGTACTTGTTGTTATAATAAGCTGTCATTAATTTACACATTATTAATTTTTTCCTTCTGAAAAGGCAACTGAGTCATTCAACCTCAAATACTTTTTCTTTGACCATAATAACAGATTCAGTTTAGGGAATACCTTAATTGATATAAAGATAAAAGTCTACATTTCTAAAAGTTACTTGTGATTTTTGGTGCCTAATATGAGACACTGTAGTTGTGCTTGATTTTCAGCTGTGGAGTGCTTAACACTTTCTCAAACTCATGCCCTTTTAAAGAGTCTACAGATTGGGTGCCCAAACACTGAAGCACCAAAAGTCACTACACACTTAACTTAGTTTGTAACATGCAGGCATGGCAAAACTCTCACATATCCAGCAACTAGAATTTAAAATACAGGTTCTGTGGCAATCACTATTTGGTCCAGTGAAATGTATTTTGCAAATACATTTTTAAATACTCCCTAGCTCTTTATTAAAATTTCTCCATCATTTTGTTCTTTGTGAAGAAAATTAATAAAGGGGGATGCTAGGGAGAAGGGGGAAGAATATGTATTAAAAACATTTACAGGGAGCAATAAAAATACATTGCATTTTCTATAAGAATGTGTATAAGAATATAGGTGTTCAGGCTCTTAATTTGTTTGCTAGTGCAAAGGTCTTGGAGATTAAAGCAATAAAACCCAACGGGACTTTTAATTAAACAAGAAAACAGGAGAAACTGAATTTCTAATAATGATTAAACTCAGGATAGGGAGTGCTTGTGTGGTAAGTAAGGTACATGGCAAGAAGCTGAGTGATTTTAGTCCTACAAAGTGAACAATAGTTCTTAAATTTGAATACTTGAAACTATTCAGTAATATATATTGTTGTTATATAGCAGTCTTGTTACATATGTGTGCAAAGCAAACATATCTGCAAATGGCTGGATGGGAACAGCCCATTTATTCTTTAGTTTTAAGGGACTGTTGATGAAGGTTTAATCTACACTTAAAACTTAAGCTGGCATAGTTATTTAGGTCACAAGTGTAAAAAAAACCCTCATGCCTCATGTTAAAAAGATGAAGTAGTAACTTCTCTGCAGCTTTTGTGTCTGATACTTTGCATCCTTAACCTCTCTAGCTTCTCTGAATGTTCTCTTAATACTTTGGTGAAAACAAAACAAATTCAAGAGTCCAGTTAATTTACTTTTCTAGCAAGGCAAATGATTTCTGAGGCAGCCATTTTGAAGACTAGCACCACTTTTTCTTTCCAGGGCACCTGCTGCCAAAGAGATGGCCATTTCCTTATACACTTTTATGGCCTAATAAAAGCCAGTGAGAGTTTCCGCTGATTGAATCAGGCCTTTATGGCTGCAGCATTAGACTCTGATCCTGCAAAGATTTATGTACATGTTTGCACTTGCACATTGTGATTTAAGCCAATGGGTGTACATTTTTGAAAAATGGGGACCAATAGGACTACTCACATGTTTGAAGTTAGTCCTGTGTTAAAGAACTTGGAAAACTGAGGCCTAAAACTGCTGAAGTTGTGTGGAACTTTCTCGGATCCTGCTTCCCTAAATACAGCTTTATTTTTAATAATTTTTTTTAACATGTGAAACTTAATACTTTCCAGCAGATAGATTTTGTTTGCACATTGATTTATTTTACATTTAATCATTTACATTTTATTTCACTTCTTGATACAGTTTTTTCCACATTATTTATAATATTGCAGTGCTATATATTTATTTATTCTCAAAACCATTCAATTTTAATTGGTTTATATGGAACAAGAATACAGCAGCTTTCCTAGTTTCATCTTCATACAGATCTGATTTTGTAAATTATCATTGATTCAATATAAGGGAGATTTTCAAAAGTACAAAAGACAGTTGGGTGCCCCATTCCCCTTGACATTGCTGATGCTGTCAGTGGGAGCTGCCTCAGGCCTACAGCAAGAAAGTTTCAGCTGTACTGCCACCAATATGCTGGTTAACCATCTCCCTTTCATCCAGTCTGGGTGGTGTGGGGATTCTCAGCTTGCCAGTGTAGACCTGAGGGTACATCTACACTGCACACCTTCGGCAGAGGCATGTAGGGTAAGTGTAGCTTCGCATCACAGTGAAAGGCAGGCTGCATCCGCACTGCAGCGTGTAGCTACACGTGTCAGTGAAAGGCTCTGGCAAGTGGGAGGAAGTGGGGAAAGGTTGGCAACACGGAGGTGTCAGATCCTCTGCCTGCTGCCTCCTCCCTGCTAGAGTCTTTCCCTGCTGCTGGAGTCCCCAGTTGCAGGAGTCTTTCCCTGGGGCGGGGAAAGGCTCCAGCTGTGGGGAGCTGTTAGAGTCTTTTTCTGCTGCCTCCCCATTGCCAATGTCTTTTCTCACTGCTGCAGCCTTTCCCTGTAGCGGGGAAAGACTCCTGCAGTGGGACCCTACACTGCTAAAAATAACTGGGTAGACAGGGAGGCACTGCTTGGGCAAGTAGCGAGCCCTGTAGGTTGCGAACCTAGGGACATACCCAAAGGATGCAGGAGTGTCTGTCCTCACCTAAGCAGCACCTCACTTCTACATGGATTGCCAAACCTCCAGGATTACCCTGGACTGTCCTCAGGAATTAAAAATTACTCTTTAATTAAAGATTATATCATGTGATGAAACCTCCAGGAATACATTCAACCAAAATTGGTTACGCTAGTTTATATCTGTGGTACAGGGGGCAAGCTGTATGTGTCCTCTACACACGGCTGAAAGGAATGTGCAATGTAGACGTACCCTGAGACTGGGGCCTGGATGAAGGCTGCTGTGTTCTTTGATCACTCTGAACCAAGGCATCTGATGGAGGTCAGCTTTGCTCAGGGTCTAAGTTACAACTGATCAGCATGCCTAACATCAGCCTCTGCATAACATAACAAACCGTTCCAACTAGCTCTTGCCACAAACTTTTAAAGTTACGGTTCCCCACAAAGGCTACTGTAGCTGGCTGAAGTTCAGCCCAGCCAATGTGGCAATCATGCTACCTGGCTGGAAAAAAAATACCTGAAAGAGATTACAGGATTGAAGCTGGCCTACTGTAGAGAGGTTTTGCCCAATTTTGTAAGTAAAGTGAATAATCTGGGCTTCCATTGGAATCTCTTCTGCTTTTATAAGGTCAGGTAGCTAAGAGTACTCATTTTCATCTATGACTTGCAAGGAACTTCTGACTTTTCCTATTCGTCTTCCTACCCTTTGTTACCCACAGACTCAATTGTTCAATACACTCCACACAGGGCTACACCTGAATATCACCTAGAAGCTACACCTATTGTAAAATGCAGCTGTGAAACTTATCTAGTGGTGCTTTCCATAAGCAGCATATTACATTTTGTGCTCTGTAGTCTACACTGGCTTCCAGTTCATATCTGGTGGCAACTCAAGTTACTAACAGAATGGTCAGTGGTGTAGTTAACCCCTGAACTGTGTGTAAAGTGTGCCATTGCACAGGGGTGGCAGGTTTGTAGAAATATCGGTGGTGCCCAGAACCCGCCCCTGCCCAAACTCTGCCCCCCCCAAACTCCACCCCCCATCTGCCCAAGGCTCTGGGAGGGAGTTTGGGTGAGGGGAGGAGGTCTGGGGTGAAGGCCCTAGGCTGGGGCAGGGGATTGAGTGCAGGGTGGGGCTCTGGGAGGGAGTTTGGAGATGGGAGGGGGTGCAGAGGGAGGGGATGCAGGGATGTGGGGTGAGGGCTGTGGGGTGTGGCTGCAGATGAGGGGTTTGGGGTGTGTTAGGAGCTCAGGGCAAGAGTATGGGTGTAGGGGGTGAGGGCTCTGTCTGGGTCTGGGAATGAGAGGTTTGGGGTGTGGGAGGGGCTCAGGGTGAGAGTAGGAGTGTGAGGGATGAGGGCTCTGACTGGGACTAGGGATAAGGTGTTTGGGGTGCTGTGGAGGCTCAGGGCTCAGGCAGGGTGTGGGGGGATGAGGGATCCGGCTGGGGCTGGAGATGAGGAGTTTGGGGTGTTGGAGGGGCTCAGGGCAGAGGGTTGAGGGTGCGGTGGGGGGTGAAAGGTCTAGCTGGGGGTGTGGGCTCTGGGGTGAGGCGGGGCTGGAGATGAGTTTGGGGTGCAGGCAGGCTACTCCGGGATAGGGGCCAGAGAGGAGGACTCTCCCCAGCCCTTCCCCTGCCAGCAGCAGTGAGCTCTGGGGGAGGAGCCCCACTTTCCCGAACCCCAAGCAGCACACTCAGCCCCACCACTGTCCCTGCATGTGCTCCTAGGGCCCCTCTCAGGTCCAGGAATCTCCCTCACCTTCCCCATGGTGGGTGCTGGGGGGTGCTGCGTGTGTGTGGGGGGACGGGGACCTGTGCTGATGGAGGGTCCTGCCGGAAAAGGGAAGGGTCTGAGGTGGAAGGGTAAGCTCAGAGTCAGTCTGCTCTGGCAGTAGAGTTGGAGGGCGCTAGGACCCCACGGGAGCAGTTGTGGCAGGGAGGCAGCATAGAGCTGCTGGAAGAGGCTCTGGGACCCAGGGAGGTGCAGGTGTGGGGGGGGAGGCAGAAAGAGGGGGCTGGGGGACACTCAGGGGAGGCGTGGGGCCAGAAGGTGGGCTGGGGGGGGACACCCGGCCCCAAATATTGGTGGAGCTGGGTCCCTGGGCTCTGAATATTGCTGGTGCCTGGACATCACATGAAGATATAACTCGCCGCCTATGCCATTGCACTTGCAAGAGCTCTTTCAAATTCATTTTGACTTGGGTAATTGTCTGGGCTAGTCACTACAATGTGGAACTGTCCTTTCACTCATCACTGTCAAGGTGACTATGTGTGGTTCTCATCTCCTTCATGGCTAGCTTAGGTGATTACCTGCTCACCTTGCTGGTTTCTGAAAATCCCACTCGTGGACTCCCAATGCATTGTACAGGAAGCTGATGTTGCTCAGGCAGAGAAGAGATTTGAACCTTGGTCCCCCACACCCTGATCAGTGGTCTCACCATTGGCCTATTGGGGAAAAGAATGGCACCGTCCCCTCCATTTTTAGTGAGAAAGAATCAACCTGGCTTAGTTGCCTAACACCTGGGCAGCGTTCATGGTTGTGAATCTTGAGTAGATGGAGTCTCCTCCCTCTATACCCAGACTTAGGCTTCTAACTCCCTTTTAGACATGGGAATTAGGTCACACCTCAGGCTGATTTAGGCATCTGCTCGCTCAGTGTGCTGACTTCCGTGGATCCCATTTTTAGGTGTCTAATTCTCCATGCATTGTATAGGGAGTGTGGGCTCCTAATGCATGGCCATGGGTTCCACCAGGTAGCAGGACTACAATTCCAAAAGGATAACCTGTCTACCCGAACACAGATGGTCCCTCAAGGGCACCCACAGGAAGTGTGAGCTAGAGAGGGAAAATGCATGTAGAATTGTGGGGTTGGGGTTTTTTTGATATGGGTTTGTGTAGTTTATGTGTGGATAAGTAAAGAGCAAAAACGTCTGTATTTGTTATACGCTACCACATGACCCCTGACAGAATTGAACTGTCCCAGGCAGAGGGGGGACTTGAACTGGGGATCTCTCATGTCTGTACCCTAATCACTGGGCTAAAAGTTATAGGGGAACACCTTCTTCCTACAGCTTTTTGCAAAAGTCGTGTAGATGCTGAATACCAAGAGAACATTTGCAGCTGAGAATGCCAAGTAGAGGAGGTGCCTCCCTGCAGCGCAGACTTATGTGCCTATTTATGTTGGAGGGAGGGGCTTAGGGCACACTCCCCTCCTTGGCATCTCCCATTGGCTAGTTTAGGCATCTCACCTAGTATGCTGACTTTTGTGGATCCCATCCTGGGCACCTATCCTCTCTGTTAATTGTACAGGGAGCCTGGGTGCCTAACCCAAGCTTTGTGAATCTCAATGATTTGCTAGATATCAAAAATGTAAGCACTGGTATGCTAAGCTTTCCACACCTAAGTTCCTATGTGAATTTAAACACTGTGTAAAATTTAGATCCTCCAAACTGCAGCTCAGCTGCTGTGCACCTCTGTAGGTGTCTAAATTCCCTAGAAATTCAAGTTTCCACCTCTGGGCACCTATACATTTACTGATGAACATGCATACACACTGCTTCCTAAATTGAGTTGCTCAGCACTTAGCTCATGCCTAAGCTCTGGCAGGATTCACAAACTAGACATGTCCCAGGCTCTCTCATCTGTGAGGCCCAATTTGGCAGGTGTGCTCTGAGAATTCCTAGTTACACAAAAGATAGCTTGAGGAATTAGCCCAGTGGTTAGCGTACTTACCCAAGATGTGGGAGAACTCAGTTCAAACCTGTGTACCACCTGCTTTAGAGCAGGGTTTTAAACCCAGCTCACCCTATAACCCAGGGGAGAGCCCTAACCACTAAGCTACTGGATAGGTTATGGTGCAGTGTTCTCTGTTTCTTCTCTGGAAGCTATTCTACTTTGTATAAAATACTTTTTTATTTATTATAAGTGGAGATATGCCTATCTCCTAGAAATGGAAGGTCATCAAGTCCAGTTCCCTGCCTTTACTAGCAGGACCAAGTACTGTTCCCAGACAGATTTTTCCCCCAGATCCCTAAATGGCCCTCTCAAGGATTGAACTCTCAACCCTGGGTTTAGCAGACCAATGCTCAAACCACTGAGCTATCCCTCTTCCCCTAATTTAATTAGTCAGTGGGTCAGAGAGAATGTCATTGACTCTAAATCTTGATGGTTGGGACACTCTCCTAGAAGGGGTGACATGCTCCAGTCCCTGGTCTAGTGAATTTTTAATTATTTCATTCAAAGTGGAACGGCTTCAACAAGGCACATTGATAAAGACCCATGCTATAATATTCAATAGCTGAGGTGTTTGGGCAGCCACCTCATATATAGGAGACCTGGATTCAAATCTTCCCAAGTGAAAAAGTTCATATGGAAAATGAGTGAAACCAAATGAGGCAGATACATAAGGCCACTCCAGCTGCAGACACAAAGTCTGAATATGGCACAAAACTTTGATGAAACATACTAAGCAGCAAGCTGCTACCAGTGCAGCCTTTCTACCAGAGAAGACCATTCTCTGAGTCAAGCAGGAGATGAGGTGGACTGTTAACTGAAGTCCAAATCAACAAGAATCTCTTTGTGTTGTGTAACACGGGATACAGCTTGTAAATAATAGTTTATCTCGAGACTTTCAAGTACAACATGTAGGGCAGGTAGCGTATAGGGTACATATGATAAGGGGCAGTACAGCACAACACTCCCAGCCAGAACTCGCCAATGCATGGTGCAAGTTCAGATTTAATGGTGCAGCATACACCCCACCATGGACTGCTTTGTGGCCTTCCTTATCCCTCGTTAGGCACCATGTGCCTCCTGAGAAGTAGTCCCATTATTCAGTGTAACTGACAATCTTGGCCCCTCCGCCCACCTTTTGGGGCCTTGCAAGAGGCTAGGGAAAATTTTCAAATTCTGCTCATGAAACTGACTCAGTATGGCCAGAGCTCTGTGTCCTTGCTGAGCCCTATTCACAGGACCCCCACTGACACAGAGGTCCATCCTCACAGAGTCACTTGCAGGTCTGAGTTCTTAGTCCCCACTCCGACCTGTGATATAGCTAGACTCTTCCATGCCCTTTATTTATTTAAAAGTGCACCTTTTACTATAACTTTAGATTCACATATACAGCATTACATATTCTTTTGTCCAGGTTGAATGAACTGTCCATGAAATAACTCAACACATAGAGGAAAGGCACCACATTAAAATGCTGTAGGAACCTTGACTCTGTATCTTTTGGCTTTGGTTCCATTCTATCCCTAACCTTGATACTCCAGTAACAGATCTTCATTCAACTGGGAACTAACTTATACATAGTATGTATTTTAACCACTATTTTATCCCATGTTTTTCAGTTCAGACTGCATAATACAAAATCATGAATTCATTAGGTAAGTTCTCATAAAGAGTTCAATATGTATTACATGAGTTTGTCTGCATTTCATTGTCAGAAACAGAGGCATTTGGTCTGAAAACATTCAAAACTACCAGTATTTTTGCCTATTGAGTGATAAGTGCTATACCGGAGCATAGCAGGGCATCAGTGCTCCAGATAAGACTTATTTTTTATCTGCTTATTCATAATACTCCAATTAGCATGGCCTCTGGAGTCATTACATACATAAAAATAAAACACTAATCTTTTCAAACCTCTTGTAAATCTAACACTGTCACATTTCTGTTGTGAATCATAGAATGGTGGAACTGGAAGGGACCTTGAGAGGTCATCCAGTCCAGTCCCCGGCACCATCTAGAGCAGCACCATCTAGACCATCCCTGACAGGTGATTGTCTAAACTGCTCTTAAAAATCTCCAAAGATGGAGATTCCACAACCTCCCTAGGCAATTTATTACAGGGCCTAACCACCCTGACAGGAAGTTTTTCCTAATGTCCAATCTAAACCTCCCTTGCTGCAATTTAAGTCCATTGCTTCTTGTCCTATCATCAAAGGTTAAGGAGAAAAAAAATTCTCGCTCCCCCTTATAACAAACTTTTAAGTACTTGAAAACTGTCATCATGTCCCCTCTCAGTCTTCTCTTTTCCAGACTAAAGAAACCCAGTTCTTTCAATCTTCCCTCATAGGTCATGTTTTCTTGACCTTTAATCATTTTTGTTGCTCTTCTCTCGACTCTCTCCAATTTATCCACATCTTTCCTGAAACATGGCACCCAGAACTGGACACAATACTACAGTTGAGGCCTAGCCCTTACTTTTAAAAAATAAGTTTCTCTCTGAAAATAACTGTCAAACTTAAAAGTGTCAGAGAAAAAAAATCTCTCCTTTTTTAAATAGCAAAACTGTTACTTTTTAAATATGAAAGTGTTATTTTCTCTTAATTTTAATTATTCTTCCTTCCTTTCCCCACACACATACTTTTCGGGGGGGGGGGGGGAATAAAAATTGAGAGAGGGTGGTTATTTCCCACAATTTAAAAATGAACATTTCCAAAATCATAAACCATGTTGATTTTCCCTCCTAAAATTAAAAATAAAACCTCAAAAAAATAATTGCAAGTTATTTTTCACCAAAGATTGGGGTTTTTTTTTACAAAACTCTATGTTTTAATGTAAATCTTTTTGCTGAAAAAAACCCCATCCAACTAGCTCTGTTTCATATAAAATAATTTATTGATTATTTCTGCATTGATTTGCACCTGTGAAACTCCATTGAATTTAATGGGTTAAACGGTTTATTAGTCTGAACAGGATTTGGCCCTATATATATACACCTTTGCATAAAGTGTAAACTGCACCCCTGATCAGAGGTCCAGATGAAAGCCTATGCAATACTTTAGCACTGTTACCAACTTTCAAAATTTTATCTCAAATATAGCAATATTTTTAGTATTCCCATGTATTTTGTCTTGAAACTGTTTCTGGAAAAGCTATCTTTTTTAAATTGCATATTTTTTTTAGGATCTGACATGAATTTTCAATAGCTTGCAATTTGCAAATATGTGTAAGTCCTTTTAAGGACTTAAGTGGAGCTCATGTTGGTCATAAGCCACTGCACATACATGAATTTCAGCCATGCGGAACAATGTTCCTGGAAGTGCGAGATTTACAGAACCATGTAATTTAACAATTTATGGATGGATGATCATTTTGCTTCATAGAATAATAGAATCTCAGGGTTGGAAGGGACCACAGGAGCTCATATAGTCCAACCCCCTGTGCAAATCAGCACCAATCCCCAACTAAATCATTCAAGCCAGGGCCTTGTCAAGCCTGACCTTAAAAACCTCTAAGGAAGGAGAATCCACCACCTCTCTAGGTAACCCATTCCAGTGCTTCACCACCCTCCTAGGGGAAAAGTTTTTCCTAATATCCAACCTAAACCTCCCCCTCTGCAACTTAAGACCATTACTCCTTGTTCTATCATCTTCTACCACTGAGAACAGTCTAGAGCCATCCTCTTTGGAACATCCTTTTAGATAGTTGAAAGCAGCAATCAAAACCCCTCTCATTCTTCTCTTCTGCAGACTAAATAATCCCAGTTCCCTCAGCCTCTTCTCATAAGTCACGTGCTCCAGCCCCGTAATCATTTTTGTTGCCCTCGGCTGGACTCTTTCCAATTTCTCCACATCCTTCTTGTAGTGTGGGGCCCAAAACTGGACACAGTACTCCGGATGAGGCCTCAGCAATGCCGAATAGAGGGGAATGATCATGTCCCTCGATCTGCTGGAAATGTTCCTACTTATACAGCCCAAAATGCCATTAGCCTTCCTGGCAACAAGGGCACTCTGTTGACTTATATCCAGCTTCTCGTCCACTGTAACCCCTAGGTCCTTTTCTGCAGAACTGCTGCCTAGCCATTCAGTCCCTAGTCTGTAGCACTGCATGGGATTCTTCCGTCCTAAGTGCAGGACTCTGCACTTGTCCTTGTTGAACCTCATCAGATTCTTTTGCCCCAACCCTCTAATTTGTCTAGGTCCCTCTGTATCCTATCCCTACCCTTCAGCGTATCTACCACTCCTCCCAGTTTAGTGTCACCTGCAAACTTGCTGACGGTGCAATCCATGCAATCTTCCAGATCATTAATGAAGATATTGAACAAAACCAGCCCCAGGATCAACCTTTGTGGCACTCCGCTTGATACCAGCTGCCAACTAGACATGGAGCCATTGATCACTAACCATTTAGCCTGATGATCTAGCCAGCTTTCTATCCACCTTATAGTCCATTCATCAAGCCCATACTTCTTTAACTTGCTGGCAAGAATACTGTGGGAGACCATATCAAAAGCTTTCCTAAAGTCAAGGAATAACACATCCACTGCTTTCCCCTCATCCACAGAGCCAGTTATCTCATCATAGAAGGGAATTAGGTTAATCAGGCATGACTTGCCCCGGTGAATCCAGCTGACTGTACCTGATCACTTTCCTCTCATCGAAGTGCTCCAATATTGATTCCTAGAGGACCTGCTCCATGATTTTTCCAGGCACTGAGGTGAGCCTGACTGGCCTGTAGTTCCCCGGATCCTCCTTCTTCCCTTTTTTAAAGATTGGCACTACATTTGCCTTTTTCCAGTCATCCGGGACCTCCCCCGATTGCCATGAGTTTTCATAGATAATGGCCAATGGCTCTGCAATCACATCAGCCAACCCCTTTAGTACCCTTGGATGCAGCGCATCCAGCCCCATGGACTTGTGCTCGTCCAGTTTTTCTAAAAAGTCCTGAACCACTTCTTTCTCCACAGAGGGCTGGTCATCTCCTCCCCATACTGTACTGCCCAGTGCAGTAGTCTGGGAGCTGACCTTGTTCTGAAGACAGAGGCAAAAAAAACATTGAGTACATTAGCTTTTTCCATATCCTCTGTCACTAGGTTGCCTCCCCCATTCAGTAAGGGGCCCACACTTTCCCTTACCTTCTTCTTGTTGCTAACATACCTGAAGAAACCCTTCTTGTTACTCTTAAAATCCCTTGCTAGCTCAAATCCAATTGTGATTTGGCCTTCCTGATTTCACTCCTGCATGCCTGAACAATATTTTTATACTCCTCCCTGGTCATTTGTCCAAGATCCCACTTCTTGTACGATTCTTTTTTTGTGTTTAAGATCAGCAAGGATTTCACTGTTAAGCGAAGCTGGTTACCTGCCATATTTACTATTCTTTCTACACATCAGGATGGTTTGTTTCTGCAACCTCAGTAAGGATTCTTTACAATACAGCCAGCTCTCCTGGACTCCTTTCCTCCTCATGGTACTTGTTGACTATCGGTCTCGTGCCAGTATTTAGTCTTAGATGGAGTTTGCCACCAGCTTTGGGCTGCATTCCCAAGCAACCTGACTCCACGAAGATCTGGTCCCGGCACACCGGGGGCGACTACCGGCCTCACACTGTCCACAGGCACCTATTAACGGTTTCATGCCCTCTTGAACTCTCTCTGCCCTATTTCCCCCTCACGTTATTCTCATGTTATGAGGCTATTTCCCCCTCATGTTATTCTCCTAGGGGATCATGCCCATCAGTTCCCTGAGGGAGTCATAGTCTGCTGTTCTGAAGTCCAGGGTCCCTATTCTGCTGCTCTCCTTTCTTCTTTCTGTCAGGATCCTGAACTCGACCATCTCCCATTGCCCTAAGTCCCCTGGGGTCCTTCTATTAACTTCCATGGTTTGGACCAGAACTATATGAATCTATCATTTTCTGCAAGGCATTTCTGGGTTGGAATTTTGGACATTAATATAATACAGAAGGATTTGTAAATCCTTATTATCTTTTGAGAAATTCTGCACATATATATTCTACTTCAGGTGTATGAGTACCCAATGCACTTGAGCTAGAGACTTTTAGCTAGCAATACCTGTTGAGGCAGTGCCTGGGCCCCCTGAGTGTTTTTATACTTCCAGCTTATAGTGTAAAGGATGGGGCCACCCCAATCCTCTGTCAGTTCCTTCTCACCATGTGTGGTTACAAGTTGGATCTCTCCATAATGCCCTGAGATCACATTTTCATATGCTCAAATTCATACAGGAATTATTTCAGGGCACTTCCCTGGCCTGTGTTACACTAGATGATCAGACTAGATGATCACAATGGTCCTTTTTGGCCTTAGAATCTATGACATTATGAGTAAGGAAATAGTTCTTAAAACAAGTTTAGGATTTAATGTAAATAGTGTTAAGGTTTTAGTTTTTCATTTGTTAGGTGTTTTTTTGCGGATTCAGCAGATTCAGCATATTCTGGAATATCTAATGCAATTAAAAGAGTGAGTCCTCTGGATGAGCTGAATAAAAGTTCAGTTTTCAGCCATTTCAGCAATCCATCCTCCCATTTTTCTTTCACCCCTTTTCTTGATGTTTGAAAGGTTTAATGAGGATTTCTCTCTCCTATTAGAGAACCTGTCCCTCATTAGTATCTTACCTCATTCTCTACCCTCCATCCCTGCTCTGCTTTATTTTTAACAAAAGGTTGCCAGACTTCCACCTGAATCCAACAATTCACATTCTTTCCAATGTCACAAAATCATGAGGAGAAAGAGAGACTGTGCACATTAACATGTGCAGTGCTCTTTCTTTCTAGATCAATAGTACAGAACAATTTAGATTCTCTCTGAGACTGTTTCTAATGTATGCAGAAGGAATGAGAGGTCCAGCAGTTTCTGTGAAGAGAATTTTGAACTGGGTCTCTTCCTGCATCAGGACTTGTTGCAAACTGGCAAATGTTGCAACTCCAGAAAGAATTCCAGTTCATTCCGCTTGACCTTAAACTACTTCTCCAAAAATGTTAAGTAACATCCTGATGATAGATATCTGCAGAACAGCCACATGGTCTTCGATTCACACTTTCACAAGACATTATGCCATCACAGTAGTTTCTAAAGCTTTAAGTACAGACTTTGGCATAGCTGTTCTTCAGTCTTTCTTCAGATAGACTCTGAATTGCTACCACCTAAATGAGTACTGCTTAGGAATCACCTGAAGTGGAATGTATCAGTCAAAGGAGAACAATATCATTAGTTACCTGTACAGTAACTGTTCTTTGTTCCGCAATCCATCTACCTCTCCCACGGGTTTGAGTTTAATGACCCTGTATGCTGTCAGTTAAAGGCATGAGGACACACAGAGGGCATTCATTGTCCAATGGGTACTGCTGCCTTCAAGTCTCTGACTCGGGTGCACGGGGTGCACACACATCTGAAGTGGAATATATATGTGCATAACACATATCCAAGAACAACAGTTATTGTACAGGTAAGTAACCATTTTGTTTGTTTTGTTTTGTTTTTTTCTGTGTATCCTTATCTTCTGCTCGAGCATAATTACTTATGAGTTCTAAAATATTAGTGGAAAAAATACAGAAATCATCATATATGTTGCCTACTTTCTCATCCATTCTGTTTTCAGATCCTCATCAGCATTCTGTTGCGAAGAATTCCATACATTCTGGTAAGTCATGTTTTAATTTCTGAAGAATATCATGGTTTCAGTCACAAATGCCAGGAAATGGAAGATAAGGTGGGTTAGAAATTAATGCATTTCTTTTTGGAATTCAGATGTATTAAAAATACTATGATTACACTGTAACTACTTTGTAGTTTTATTGTAAAATATACATACTTTTACGGGTTGGGCTAAACCTTGTTATGGGGCATGTTTGGCTGTTGCTTTCTATTCCGAATAAATATAAAGACAATATTTTAATCAGGTGGCTGAAATGATGGCGGTAGCACCCCAATGCACACACAAATGGAAAGACTGAGGAGAAGCAGCCTTTCAAATGTAGGGGTAGAGCTTTGATTGGGGGTGTAGTTAAGTGCTAAAGAATGTGATTGCTGCAGCAACGCTGTCAAGGCTGCTAAACTGTTACAACTGATCGATGCTTCTGTTCTTAAACTGTGTGTGTGTGCCTCAGAGGGAGTCTCAGGACAAGCAGAAGCTAGACAGCCTATGACAGACAAGAGAGACAGCCTAGTTGAGCATTATGTATGACTCTGGAAGAAGGTAGACAAGGCTTTCTGGGTCTGGTGCTGGCTATAGAGGTTTTAGACTTTTTCTGATTACTCCTGTGTTCAGAGAAGCAGGAATTTGTAGATTCCCAGTTATAAACAAACAACACTGCATTAAAATAATCCATACTCCATCTACCCATCAATTTTACACACATGGAATCATAGAATCTCAGGGTTGGGAGGGACCTCAGGAGGTCATCTAGTCCAACCCCCTGCTCAAAGCAGGACCATCCCCAACTAAATCATCCCAGCCAGGGCTTTGTGAAGCCTGACCTTAAAAACCTCTAAGGAAGGAGATTCCACCACCTCCCTAGGTAACCCATTCCAGTTCTTCACCACTCACACAACAAGTAGTCCGACATAAGTAAATTAAACTAAAGTAAAAATAGGTGTTTTAATTAAAATTAATGTAGTCCCAGTGAAGTCAATGAGCTTATGTACACGACATAATTAAGCAAGTATGTAGGTCTTGGTAAGATGTGGGCTTTATACATAAAAATTAGGGCAGGTTGGACTATGGCAAAAATTCTTTACAAAGAATGTTGTAGACAAATTCTTACAATTTTTCACCTAAACTTGTTAAAATCTGAACTCCGATTCAGATCTACATGTTTCCTTTCCTCATTTTATAGGGTTACTGGCCTAGTGAACAGGGGAAGCACTAGAGGTGATATATCTTGATTTTAGGAAGGCTTCTAACAAAGTGCAAAATGGCATTCTCATAATGAAACTAGGGTAATGTGGGCTAGATTAAATTAATATAAAATGGGGGCACAACTGGCTGTACTCAAAGAGTAGTTATCAACTGTTTGCTGCCAAACTGGGAGGTCATATCTAATGGGGTCCCACAGGGGTCAGCCCTGGGTCTATGATCAATTGTTCTCCATGTCCTCTAAATTTAGGAGAAGAAGTAATGGGCTTAATCTGAAGCAAGGAAGATTTAGGTTAGATATTAGTAAAAACTTTCTAACTATAAGGGTAGCTAAACCCTGGAATAGTCTTCCAAAGGAAGGTTTTGGGATTCCCGTCACTGGAGGTTTTTAAGAAGACATTGGACAAACCCATGTCAGGTATGCTCTAGATTTACTATGTCCTACCTCAGTGCAGGTGGATGAACTTGATTACTTCTCAAGGTCCTTTTCAGCCTGACATTTCTAGGATTCTATGGTTTCATTCCTTTTTCTGTAATGGGAAAAGCTAAAACTCTGGGTAAAAACTCCCAACTTTTAGAATTTTCAAAGTTCAGATCTGAATTTTATAGATCAGGGCCATCTTTATTTGTAATCAAGTATAACAATTCAGTCCTCCAAATATATGCATCTAGGGAGATCTGGAATGTCAAAATTGAATATATCATGTCGACATATATGATTTTGGAAAAAAAAAATTCTAATCTTTTTATCCCTTTTGTGTTTCAGTCTGTGATTTATCAAAGGAGTGGATGAAATCTCTATGTAAGTCTAACTACTCATTTTATTGTGTACATTGGTGTTGGGATGGCAGACATGTAGATCTGTGGAGTTAAAAATTTAACCTCACAATTATGATTTGTGGGAAGAAGAGAGTGACAGAATTAACGTCTAACCTTTCACCTAAATTTGTGTGTCAAAAATACTCTTCAAAGTTGAGATACTGAATACCAAAATACAAAAGGGAAGTTTTAATTATCTGTTGGAAGAAAGATAAACTTTCCTTTGTGTACATGTCTGAATGAATTCATGATTTTTGTTTTCCTATTATTTCAGTTCCAAGTTTTTGCTAGTTTTGCATTTTTTTTCAACTTATTTTTTAGTCAGGACTTTTATAGGATGGTTGAGATAATGTCTGCAGACCCAGGACCTCAAATATCTCAAAATATTCAGACCTGCTTGTTACAGCCTGACTCAGTATCTCCCTAAACAGTCACCACTCTGTTGTGAATGAACCCAATTGCAGAGTCTCATGTGTACCCAAGCCAACTGGGTGTGGGCAGAGACACTACTTCTTATTCTGGGCCTCGTGGGAACCCTCCTGATTGCTTCCTAGGGATTTGGGACTCTGAGGTTCAGAAGTTCTAGACCCTAAAATTAGTGACTCAGACCAGTCAAGCTCCCCAGTCGCTTATACCCACTCCTCTAGAGTTCCACTGGTACTGTGGGCACACTGGATTTCTTATTTAACCTTTTCAGGGACAGTGTGGTGGGAAAGCAAGAACATAGGCTTAGGAAGAGAATTTCTTAACCATTGTTGCCTTGCTATGAAAAGCAAACAAGACGTTTGAAAAATAGCAGAAGTCCTGAGGCTCACCCTCCTGTGGTGTGATCTCATCCCTTCTGAGAGTCTGATATTCGCTAGTGTTTTGGGGCTGTGCAGATGCTCTCCTGCCTTCTCTCTTTCCTGCAAGTCCACCTTTCATGCTTAACTCCCCTGCTTGGAGCAGCACCCCTTCTTACATACAGTCTCTGTATCCTTCAGCCATGTGCTCAGATGGAAGCCTTCATGTCCCTCTCCCAGTCAGACTTCTCCTATGCAGAAACATCATGTAGAAGAAACATTGTTCAATATGGCTGGGCCAACAGTTGAGAGATGTTAAAGTTGATCAGCCTAAATAGGTATCCTGTGGCTCTCCATGACAGTCCTTCAGTGGGATATCAGGTGTGTTTTCTGCGTAGGCCTTCTCTAGAATGTAATGCAGTAAGCTGCCCTCAGGCCAACTTGTGAGACATGTGTTCACCCTATAATAGAAAATGGAGTTCACAACCTGATACAGACATATCCCACTGTGTCACACTGCTGACGGACTGTACAGTTATATTTATAAATCCATGGACTTTCAACCCAGAAAATATTGGAATGAAGGGGTTTCCATTTTCATAAAGGTGACCTAAACAAGGATCATAGAATCATAGAATCATAGAATCTCAGGGTTGGAAGGGACCTCAGGAGGTCATCTAGTCCAACCCCCTGCTCAAAGCAGGACCAAACCCAATTAGATCATCCCAGCCAGGGCTTTGTCAAGCCTGACCTTAAAACCATCTAAGGAAGGAGATTCCACCACCTCCCTAGGTAACCCATTCCAGTGCTTCACCACCCTACTAGTGAAAAAGTTTTTCCTAATATCCAACCTAAACCTCCCCCTCTGCAACTTCAGACCATTACTCCTTGTTCTGTCATCTTCTACCACTGAGAACAGTCTAGATCCATCCTCTTTGGAACCCCCTTTCAGGTAGTTGAAAGCAGCTATCAAATCCCCCCTCATTCTTCTCTTCTGCAGGCTAAACAATCCCAGTTCCCTCAGCCTCTCCTCATAAGTCATGTGCTCCAGCCCCCTAATCATTTTTGTTGCCCTCCGTTGGACTCTTTCCAATTTATCCACATCCTTCTTGTAGCGTGGGGCCCAAAACTGGACACAGTACTCCAAATGAGGCCTCACCAGTGCCGAATAGAGGGGAATAATCACGTCCCTCGATCTGCTGGAAATGCCCCTACTTATACAGCCCAAAATGCCGCTAGCCTTCTTGGCAACAAGGGCACACTGTTGACTCATATTCAGCTTTTCGTCCACCGTAACCCCTAGGTCCTTTTCTGCAGAACTGCTGCCCAGCCATTCGGTCCCTAGTCTGTAGCAGTGCATGGGATTCTTCCGTCCTAAGTGCAGGACTCTGCACTTGTCCTTGTTGAACCTCATCAGATTTCTTTTGGCCCAATCCTCTAATTTGTCTAGGTCCCTCTGTATCCTGTCCCTACCCTCCAGCATATCAACCACTCCTCCCAGTTTAGTCTCATCTGCAAACTTGCTAAGGGTGCAGTCCACACCATCCTCCAGATCGTTGATGAAGATATTGAACAAAACCGGCCCCAGCACCGACCCTTGGGGCACTCCACTTGATACCAGCTGCCAACTAGACATGGAGCCATTGATCACTACCCGTTGGGCACGACCATCCAGCCAGTTTTCTATCCACCTTACCGTGCATTCATCCAGCCCATACTTCCTTAACTTGCTGGCAAGAACACTGTGGGAGACTGTATCAAAAGCTTTGCTAAAGTCAAGAAACAGCACATCCACTGCTTTCCCCTCATCCACAGAGCCAGTTATCTCATCGTAGATCGTGGATCTTTGAGTAATGTCAGTGACTTCAGAAGATCTGATTCTGAATCACCATTTAACTGAAGATGTGAGGTCACACATTCAGTGAGGTTTATTGGTTGGATTTTCTGGCCTCTGTTTTGCAGGAGGTCAGATAAGATGATCATCACAGCTGGCTGGAAAATGGAATTTCCACATTGAGGAACATTTTGAGGTTTCAGAAAAAAATTGTCCTGAATTCAGGACAAATAGTTAAAAAAACGAATGAAATTTTATAGAACAGAAATTGTGAAAAAAATCTGTTTTCAGGATAACTAATTTTTCAGGGAGGTGGCTGCCAGCTAGAAGACTCATGCCAATTTCACTTTCTCAAGAGCCTTGTCCATTTTACAACTTGGTCTGCAATTTTCAGTACATCCTTCAGTCAGGGCAGGGAAAGGGAAGAGGAGGGTTGGAGAATTGGTTGGTGTAGGACACTCTGACGGACTTTCCAGAAAAAGCCAGAAACCTGCCTAGTGACCAGAGGGATTCAAATCAGGTAGAAGTTAGCGAAGCAAAGCTGGATAAAGTAGCTCCTTGCCGGCCACTCTAGGTGCTGTTGCTGCTTCGGTATTTGAGAGCACTATTCAGTGGTGGCTGGGCACTCAAATATGATTGATAGCCTCCAGTGTGACAGGAGTTCCCTACATGTTCATATGGAAAGGGAATCTGAGAACAGTGCCCTCTGGTCCCACCCGAGAAGGCAGCATCCAGAGGTTCTGCAGATGCTTCAGGATCACTGCCAAAGCCAGTGGCTCTATTCTGCCTGTCGCTGCACACTGCAACAAAAGGCTGGTTCTCTATCACTTGCTCCCGTGAAACCCCAGGTGCACCCCACAATATCTTGCCCAGGTTCCATCATCACTGCTCAGTGGGACTAGCATGGCTGCACCTGGAGGATGCAAAGGAGAGAACCCCTGAGGGGTTCTCTGCTGTGGGGTGGCAGAGGAAGACGCTAGAGACTTTGGCCAGGATACTGCATAGCCCCCTTTATAGCCTCCATCCCTCCCCCACCCCCTTGACCATATAAAAGGAAGTGGAGTGACCAACTTACCCTCAATTCCTTTCACCACACTTGGCTATGAGGCAGAGCTAGCTGGCAGTGCCCATCTTATCCACTCATATCTTAGTTTATCTGTAAATAGTTTAGTTAGTGGTAGTTAGCATATATTGTAATTTATCTAATGCATTTTCAGTTTAATAGTGGGGGGATTTTGTTTGTTTTTATTATGTTTTTTTTCCAGGATAGGGAAATTTCCTCAGCCTCCAAACTCCCCAAGTTTTACATGTTTTTTGTCATGTGTGGCTGCTATGCTCTTTAATGACACTCACTATATATATCTTTATTGCCTGGGTGAGGGACATGTTAGGGAAAGAGATAAGGATTGTAAGTCCCTTACCAGAATGGCTACTAGATCCAGGGGGAAAGAGCTAAAAAAATTTTCTGTTAGAGAAATCAATGAGGCCTGCTTCAGACCTGGCAAGATGGCAGGATTCCCTCTCACCCCAGAAAATTGTCAGACAAAAGCACCCCTTCTGTGTCCTTAGTCTCACCAGTTCCTGTTACTTCAGCCTCTACTGGGACCTACGGCACTAAACACAGTTCCCAAAAGTAGCATAGGGATTGGTTCCCTACTAAAACAGCTTCAGAAAGGAAGATTGACACATCACCCCTTTTACGCTCTTCAAAGATATTTTCTCCTCAGATGACCATGGATGTCTCCAGCTATCACAAAGAGAGATCCCCTAAGATCTTGGGGCTGCCGGTGTCCAATTCTCAGACACCAAGCAGAGAGATTCCTTCAGTGCCAACAGCATTCTCCTCAGCTCCATTTCCTTCAGCTTCGATGCATTCAGAGCTGTTAGTTCCAGGGTCAAAGCTTTAAGGCAACAACACTACACACCCTGGTGTCCCTGAGGCCAAGAGTTTTAGAGCTGGTGTTTCAGAAGCCGTTAGCCTTGGCACTCGCTATATCTAGGTTTTATTCCTTGCTGCTCGGTTTGCCCTGAGCACAAACATAAAGCATCTGACTATGTCTGCCCTCCCTGAGTCTCCATTGCTATCCACTTAGTATTGTCAGAACTTACTGTCGCTGAGGACTTCTGTAGGATCAGCCCCTAAACAGGAAGATAAAGCAGTACTGTTCTCCTCTTCTGACAGTGAAGATGTCTCATATAAATCACAGAATCATAGAATCTCAGGGTTGGAATGGACCTCAGGAGGTCATCTAGTCCAACCCCCTGCTCAAAGCAGGACCAACCCCAACTAAATCATCCCAGCCAGGGCTTTGTCAAGCCTGACCTTAAAAACCTCTAAGGAAGGAGATTCTACCACCTCCCTAGGTAACCCATTCCAGTGCTTCACCACCCTACTAGTGAAAAAGTTTTTCATAATATCCAACCTAAACCTCCCCCTCTGCAACTTGAGACCATTACTCCTTGTTCTGTCATCTTCTACCACTGAGAACAGTCTAGATCCATCCTCTTTGGAACCCCCTTTCAGGTAGTTGAAAGCAGCTATCAAATCCCCCCTCATCCTTCTCTTCTGCAAGCTAAACAATCCCAGTTCCCTCAGCCTCTCCTCATAAGTCATGTGCTCCAGCCCCCTAATCATTTTTGTTGCCCTCTGCTGGACTCTTTCCAATTTATCCACATCCTTCTTGTAGTGTGGGGCCCAAAACTGGACACAGTACTCCAAATGAGGCCTCACCAGTGCCGAATAGAGGGGAATGATCACGTCTAGATCTGCTGGAAATGCTCCTACTTATACAACCCAAAATACCGTTAGCCTTCTTGGCAACAAGGGCACACCGTTGACTCATATTCAGCTTTTCGTTCACTGTAACCCCTAGGTCCTTTTCTACAGAACTGCTGCCCAGCCATTCGGTCCCTAGTCTGTAGCAGTGCATGGGATTCTTCTGTCCTAAATGGAGGACTCTGCACTTGTCCTTGTTGAACCTCATCAGATTTCTTTTGGCCCAATCCTCTAATTTGTCTAGGTCCCTCTGTATCCTATCCCTACCCTCCAGCGTATCAACCACTCCTCCCAGTTAAGTGTCATCTGCAAACTTGCTAAGGGTGCAGTCCACACCATCCTTCAGATCGTTGATGAAGATATTGAACAAAACCGGCCCCAGCACAGACCCTTGGGGCACTCCACTTGATATCGCCTGCCAACTAGACATGGAGCCATTGATCACTACCCGTTGAGCCCGACCATCTAGCCAGTTTTCTATCCGCCTTACAGTCCATTCATCCAGCCCATACTGCTTTAACTTGCTGGCAAGAATACTGTGGGAGACTGTATCAAAAGCTTTGCTAAAGTCAAGAAATAGCACATCCACTGCTTTCCCCTCTAGCACAGAGCCAGTTATCTCATCATAGAAGGCAATTAGGTTAGTCAGGCATGACTTGCCCTTGGTGAATCCATGCTGACTGTTCCTGATCGCTTGCCTCCCCTTTAAATGCTTCAGAATTGATTCCTTGAGGATCTGTTACATGATTTTTCCAGAGACTGAGGTGAGACTGACTGGCCTGTAGATCCCCGGATCTTCCTTCTTCCCTTTTTTAAAGAGGGGGCACTACATTACCTTTTTTCCAGTCATCCGGGACCTCCCCCGATTGCCATGATTTGTCAAAGATAATGGCCAATGGCTCTGCAATCACATCGGCCAACTCCTTTAGCACCCTCGGATGCAGTGCATCCGGCCCCATGGACTTGTGCTCGTCCAGCTTTTCTAAATAGTCCCGAACTACTTCTTTCTTCACAGAGGGCTGGTCATCTCCTCCCCATACCGTGCTGCAGAATGCAGCTGTCTGGGATCTGACCTTGTCTGTGAAGACAGAGGCAAAAAAAGCATTGAGTACACACACTAGCTTTCTCCACATCCTCTGTCACTAGGTTCCCTCCCTCATTCAGCAAGGGGCCCACACTTTCCTTGACTTTCTTCTTGTTGCTTACATACCTGAAGAAACCCTTCTTGCTACTCCTAACATCTCCGGCTAGCTGCAACTCCAAGTGTGATTTGGCCTTCCTAATTTCACTCCTGCATGCCTGAACAATATTTTTATACTCCTCCCTGGTCATTTGTCCAATCTTCCACTTTTTGTAAGCTGCTTTTTTGTGTTTAAGACGAGCAAGGATTTCACTGTTAAGCCAAGCTGGTCGCCTGTATCATTTACTTTTCTTTCTACGCATCGGGATGGTTTGTTTCTGCAACCTCAATAAGGAGTCTTTAAAATACAGCCAGCTTTCCTCGACTCCTTTCCCCCTCATGTTATTCTCCCAGGGGACCTTGCCCATCAGTTCCCTGAGGGAGTCAAAGTCTGCTTTTCTGAAGTCCAGGGTCTCTGTTCTACTGCTCTCCTTTCTTCCTTGTGTGAGGATCCTGAACTCGACCATCTCATGGTCACTGCCTCCCAGGTTCCCATCCACTATTGCTTCCTCTACTATTTCTTCCCTGTTTGTGAGCAGCAGGTCAAGAAGAGCTTTTCCCCTAGTTGGTTCCTCCAGCACTTGCACCAGGAAATTGTCCCCTACACTTTCCAAAAACTTCCTGGATTGTCTGTGCACCGCTGTATTGCTCTCCCAGCAGATATTGGCATGATTAAAGTCACACATGAGAACCAGGGCCTTTAATGTAGTAACTTGTGTTAGCTGCTGGAAGAAAGCCACATCCACCTCATCCCCCTGGTCTGGTGGTCTGTAGCGGACTCCCAGCACGACATTACCCTTGTTGCTCACACTTCTAAATTTAATCCAGAGACTCAGGTTTTTCTTCAGTGTCATATTGGCGCTCTGAGCAGTCATACTGCTCTCTTACATACAAAGCAACTTCCCCACCTTTTCTGCCCTGCCTATCCTTCCTGAACAGTTTATATCCATCCATGACAGGACTCCAATCATGTGAGTTATCCCACCAAGTCTCTGTTATTCCAATTACATCATAATTCCTTGACTGTGCCAGGACTTCCAGTTCTCCCTGCTTGTTCCCCAGGCTTCTTGCATTTGTGTATAGGCATTTAAGATAACTCACTGTTCGTCCTGCTGTTCCAGTATGGGACAGGAGCCCTCCCCTCTTGCACTCACCTACTTGTGCTTCCTCCCAGTATCCCACTTCCCCACTTACCTCGGGGCTTTAGTCTCCTTCCCCCGGTGAACGTAGTTTAAAGCCCTCCTCACTAGGTTAGCCAGCCTGCTTGCAAAGATGTTCTTCCCTCTCTTTGTTAGGTGGAGCTCGTCTCTGCCTAGCACTCCTTCTTCTTGGAACACCATCCCATGGTCAAAGAATCCGAACCCTTCTCTCCTACACCATCTGTGTAGCCATTCGTTGACTTCCATGATTCGACGGTCTCTAACCTGGCCTTTTCCTGCCACAGGGAGGATAGACGAGTACACCACTTGCGCCTCAAACTCCTTTATCCTTCTTCCCAGAGCCACGTAGTCTGCAGTGATACGCTCAAGGTCATTCTTGGCAGTATCATTGGTGCCCACATGGAGAAGCAGGAAGGGGTAGCGATCTGAGGGCTTGATGAGTCTCGGCAGTCTCTCCGTCACATCATGAATCCTAGCCCCTGGCAAGCAGCACACCTCTCGGTTTTCCTGGTCAGGGCGGCAGATAGATGACTCAGTCCCCCTGAGGAGAGAGTCCCCGACTACCACCACCCTCCTCCTTCTCTTGGAAGTGGTGGACGTGGAACCCCCATCCCTAGGACGGTGCATCTCATGCTCCAATCAGTGGAGTCTCCTTCTGCTCTCTTCCCTCAAATGTATCAGCCACTCTACTCTCTGTACTAGTACCTGTGGAGAGAACATGAAAACGGTTGCTCATCTGAATCTGCGTTTCTGGTACATGGACTTTTCTGGTATTCTTTCCTCTTCTGGAGGTCACATGTCTGCAATTATCCTCACTGTCCTTCTGTCCCTGCTACCTAGCCTGCTCTGAATCTTCAGAACATTGTGCCCGCTGAATCCTATCCTGACGTCTATCCAGGAAATCCTCTTTTTCTCTTATGGAATGCAGGGTTGATATTCGTTTCTCCAGACCTTGAATCTTCTCTTCCAATATCGAGATCAGCTTGCACTTTGTACAGACAGAGTCGCTTCTATCCTGTGGAAGAAAGATAAACTTGGCACATCCTGTGCAGGTCACAACAGCGGATTGCTCAGCATCCATAGTCTCTTCCTTCTAAGAGCTTCCTCACCTGTGGCAGAAGCTTCTCAGAGAAACCTGCAAAAGGAAAGCCTCAGTAGGCTCTCTCCAGGTGAACTCCCAGGGAAACTCCCTCTGTTAGCCTCTCTGCTGTTCACCTCGCAGCTGACTGCCTTTTTATAACAGTCAGGCCCACCTGGAACAAAGCACTCCCAATTCACACTGTTCAAACAAGCGAACAAGCAATCAAGCACATGGTCAAACTGCCAAACTGTCCCCGCAACAGACACTCAGATACTCACCAACACAGTCCCCCTAATGCAGCACTTAGCGTATCTCCTCTCAGACAGATCCCAGGCAAACTCCCTCTGTTAGCCTCTCTGCTGTTCATATTTAAACCATGTTGATTTTTGCCCAACAATTTATGTTTTCTATGTGCCTGACGATTTTATTCTTTACTATTGTTTCAACTAATTTGCACAGTACTGACGTTAGTCTGTAATTGCCGGGATCACCTCTAGAGCCCTTTTTAAATATTGGCGTTACATTAGCTATCTTCCAGTCATTGGTTACAGAAGCCGATTTAAAGGACAGGTTACAAACCATAGTTAGTAGTTCCGCAATTTCACATTTCAGTTCTTTCAGTACTCTTGGGTGAATGCCATCTGGTCCCGGTGACTTGTTACTGTTAAGTTTACCAATTAATTCCAAAACCTCCTCTAGTGACTCCTCAATCTGTTACAGTTCTTCAGAGGAAGGTTCTTACCTGAAAACAGACATTTCTTCAATTTGTTGTCTTTCCTCAATTCAAGAAGATTCATTACCCAGCAGATTTAGCCTCCTGATGACTATAAATTGTACCAGGAGTTACTTTGTATGAATGGCAGAGATTCGGAAATCCCGCTTCAAAGTGTTCAAATCCTTTCTCTCTCACATTACATGACTACATATTTGAATTACTAGTGACAATGCTGTGGCAATCTTTCATGTAAACAAGCAGGTGTATTATCTTATATAAGAATGTACTTTTTTTTATGGAACTGGTGTATTTGGCACAACATAACAATATCTGCTGTTCATCTGACAGGCCTTTGCTATTTCCTGGCAGACTATCTAAGCAGGCATTTATTGAGATATACCACAAATGGACTATAATGGAGTTGGTCATCAGATCTGAATTTGATCAATGGGGTTGTGACAGTGTACCCCATAAAGCTTTATGGGGAGAGGCTTATAAATGTATATGTGTAATTGGAATATGTTTTATGCTACATGTGCCATGTAACATATCTCTGTGAAAGTTATAACCTACTGAATTTATTCCTCCTGTTTGTATGCATGTATCATTGTTGTAGTTGGAGTTATGAAGACTGGTTTTATATTTGCTGGTTTTGTACATACCCTTTGTAAGTGCCTGGGATCATGTTTGGAGAAAAGAATGTGCAAGTTAAGTGCAAGCTCTTAACAGACAAAAGAAGGTGCAGACCCCCAATCCACATCCGGGCCTGGTCAGGAATGCAACCGGTTGGACTGGTTAGGGTGCATGGACAGGTGACTTGCCCATGTGATCCCAAAACTCCAGGGCAACATGATGCTACACAGGGAGTGGGGGAAAGGCTATAAAAGCCCTTGGAAGACCCCTCCATTTTGGTCTTCAGCTGGCTAAAGAGAGAGGCTCTCCACCCCCCAAAGACATGCCTGAGAGAAACTGAACAAGGGACAAAGACAATAGGGGGTGTGAGCGATTGCTGGACCCAGGCTATGAGTTCTACTGCCTGTGAAAGGAAGAATCTAGAGCTGGTGAGGTTTTTATATCTCTGTGAAGTTTGATTAGACATAGACGTGCATGTTTTATTTTATTTTACTTAGTAATTCAATTTGTTCTGTCTGTCACTATTTGGAATCACTTAAATCCTACTTTCTGTACTTATTAAAATCACTTTTTACTTATTACGTTTCCTGGAGTGCGAGTTGGTACCTAGGGGGGCAGACAGCTGTGCATATCTTTCTATCTTTGAGATAGAAGGCGAACTATTTATGAGTTTGCCCTGTATAAGCTTTATACAGGGTAAAACGGATATATTAAGGGTTTGAACCTCCTTGGGAGTTGGGCACCTGGGTGTCAAAGGCAAGCGCGCTTCCAGGAGCCTTAGAGTTGTTAGTGGACTTGGTTCGGACCTGGGTCTGTGTTTGCAGCAGATCAGTGGAATCTGGCTCAAAACAGACAGGATTCGGGAGTCCCAAGCTGGAAAAGGCCTGGAAGAAGGGGCAGAAGTAGCCTTGGCACACCAGGTGGCAGCACCAAGCAGGTCTCTGTGATCCCAACCCGTCACAGGTGTGTACCCCCTTGGTACGTCATGAAGCCCAACAAGAACTACATGACTTTCTGATCAAAAAGAGCAACAAGTGGCTAGCTCATGCAGTGATGGATTACCGTATGGGCCAACAGGGCCCTGGCCAACTGGGGGGCCCCCTGCAGGGCGGAACTCCGGTCCAGCCCCCTGCTCCTCCTTTTCCCCCTCAGGCCCCGCCTCCTAGCCAGGCTGGATGTCAGAGATGTGATAGGGTGAGCATATGCCCCTGCCCCCGCTCACTCCCGTGAGGAGCTGGTCCTCCGAGCCCCTCTCCTTCCCCCCCCTTCCTGCCCAGAGCTGCCCCCCGCAAGCTCCAGTCCTTCCCCCCTCCATCTCCAGCAAAGAGCTGGTCCCCCAGCCCCTTTCCTTCCCCCTCCCTCTCATGTGGAGCTGACCCCTCAGCCTCTCTCTCTTCCCCCCCATTTTACACGAGTATAGTGAAACACACAGAGATTAAGTGAATTGCCTACAGTCAAGCACAAAGTGAATCAAGTATCACTGCCAGTTAGAGAACTCAAGAATCATGACTGCCAGTCTCCAACACTTATCAATAGACAAAAGATGGTTACTCACCATTGTAACTGTTGTTCTTCGAGATGTGTTGCTCATATCTATTCCAGTTAGGTGTGCGTGTGCCGTGTGCACGATTGTCAGAAGATTTTTACCCTAGCAACACTTGATGGTCCGGCTGGCGCCCTCTGGAGTGGTGCCGTTATGGTGCTGAATAAATACCCCAGCCTTCCCAGCGCCCTCTCAGTTCCTTCTTGCCGGCTACTCCGACAGTGGGGATGGAGGGCGGGTTTGGAATAGATATGAGCAACACATCTCGAAGAACAACAGTTACAATGGTGAGTAACCATCTTTTCTTCTTCGAGTGCTTGCTCATATCTATTCCAGTTAGGTGACTCCCAAGCCCTACCTAGGCGGTGGGGTCGGAGTGAGATACCGCAGAGTGCAGAACTGCTGAACCAAAAGCAGTGTCCACTCTGGAATGCTGGACTATGGCATAATGAGTGGCAAAGGTGTGTACCGATGACCAGGTTGCTGCCCTACAAACCTCCTGTATTGGCACATGCGCCAGGAAGGCGGAGGACGAGGCTTGAGCTCCAGTGGAGTGGGCATTGAGGTGTGTGGTAGGAACACCAGCTAAGTCGTAGCACGCACGGATGCACGAAGTGATCCAGGATGAGATGCGCTGGGAGGAGACTGGGAGGCCCTTCATCCGGTCTGCCACAGCAACAAACAGTTGAGTCATTTTCTGAAAGGGCTTTGTCCGCTCGATGTAAAAGGCGAGGGCCCTACGGACGTCCAAGGAGTGAAGTTGTTCAGATAGAAGACCGACAGAAAAATGTCTTGGTTGACATGAAAGGCTGAGACTACCTTGGGGAGGAAGGCAGGGTGTGGTCGCAGCTGTACCTTGTCCTTATAGAACAAGGAGGTTCCGAAGTGAGCTCTCTGAGTTCAGATACTAGCCTCGCCGAGGTAATGGCCACCAGGAAGGCCATCTTCCAGGAGAGGTACAGGAGCGAGCAGGTGGCCATAGGCTCAAATGGGGCCCCCATGAGCCTGGTTATCACGAGGTTGAGGTCCCATGTAGGGACCGGATGGCGGACTAGTGGGTACAGTCACTCTAACCCCTTGAGGAACCTGCTGACCATGGGGTTGGAAAAGATCGAGTGCCCACTCTCGCCGGGGTGAAAGGCCGAGACCGCCGCCAGGTGGACCTTCAAAGATGAGACTGCCAGACCTTGTTGTTTCAGGGACAAGAGGTAGTCCAGGATGATAGGTACCGGCACCTGCGAGGGGGTGGTACCCCGAGGGGCACACCAGCAGGAAAAACGTTTCCACTTGGCCAAGTAGGTGGATCTGGTAGAGGGCTTCCTGCTATCCAGAAGAACCTGTTGAACCGGGCTGGAACAACGTAACTCGGACTGGTTCAGCCATGCAGCAGCCATGCCGTAAGGTGGAGAGATTGCAGGTCGGGGTGACACAGCCTGCCGTGCTCCTGAGTAATCAGGTCCGGCCACAACGGGAGAGTGATCGGGGTGGTCACCGAGAGCTCCAGGAGAGCGGTGTACCAGTGCTGCCTGGGCCATTCCGGGGCGATTAGGATCCCTATCCCTGCGCAGCTTGAGCAGCACCCTGTGGACCAGTGGAAATGGGGGAAAGGCATAGGACAGGTGGTCCATCCAAGGCAGGAGAAAAGCATCCATCAGGGAGCCTGGGGAGCGTCCCTGGAGTGAGCAGAACACGTGGCACATCTGGTTCTTGTGAGTCGCAAACAGGTCTATGCGGGGAAATCCCCAGCTCCGGAAGACAGAGTGGATAACGTCTGGGTGAATGGACCACTCGTGTGCCTGGAAGGATCTGCTGAGGTGGTCCGCCAAGGTGTTCTGAACCCCTGGGAGAAAGGAGGCCACCAGGTAGATGGAGTGGGCTATGCAGAACTCCCACAATTGTATGGCCTCTTGGCAGAGGGGGGACGAACGAGCTTCCCCTTGCTTGTTGATGTAAAACATGGCTGTTGTGTTGTCCGTAAGGACTTCAATGCAACGACCCTGAAGCTGCTTGGAAAAGGCTTGGCAGGCAAGGTGCACTGCCCGCAGCTCCCTCACGTTGATGTGTAGGGATAACTCTTGAACCGACCAAAGGCCTTGTGTTCGAAGATCTGCCAGGTGGGCTCCCCAACCGAGAGATGATGCATCTGTGGTCAGGGCCAGAGAGGGTTGTGGAGTATGGAATGGCACCCCTTCTAGCACCATCTTGGGGTCCAGCCACCAGTCCAGGGAGGATAGGACCTCCGATGGCAACTTCAGTACCACATCCATGTTGTCTCTGCATGGGTGATATGCTGACGAGAGCCATGCCTGGAACGGATGGAGGCGTAAAGTGGCGTGTCTGGTCACGAACGTGCAGGACGCCATGTGACCCAGCAGACTCAGGCAGTTTCATGCCGTCAAGGTTGGGAAGCTCTGCAGGCCGCGGATGATGGTTGCTAGGGCCTGGAAGCGAGCCTCTGGCAGAAACGCTTGAGCGACAGTCGAGTCTAGGATTGCTCCTATGAAGCTCTAGGACTAGCTAGAAGTCTAGGACTGCTCCTTTGGGTTGGCTCCAAAGTGGACATTTCTACGTTGAGGAGCAAGCCCAGCTGATTGAACATGGTCAAGGCAATCTGAACCTGCGACTGGACCTGGCTGCTGGAGCTGCCGCGGATGAGCCAGTCGTCGAGGTACGGGAAGACTTGTATTCACCGTCGACGAAGAGAAGCCGCTACGACGGCCATGCACTTCGTGAAAACCCTTGGTGCCATGGAGAGGCCGAAGGGAAGGACGGTGAACTGAAAGTGTCTTTGGTCTACCACAAAGTGAAGAAAATGTCTGTGTGGTGGGTAAATCGCTATGTGGAAGTATGCATCCTTCATGTCGAGAGCAGCGTACCAGTCTCCAGGATCCACTGAAGGGATAATAGTACCCAGGGAAACCATGCGGAACTCCAACTTTACCATGAATTTGTTGAGTCCGTGCAAGTCTAGGATAGGACGATAAGGTTGAAAGACTAGAGTGAGAGAAGTTTAAAAATGAAAAAGAAAGTTTGGGTAAGGTATCATTTTTGTTGCCCTCCGCTGGACTCTTTTCAATTTATCCACAGCCTTCTTGTAGTGTGGGGCCCAAAACTGGACACAGTACTCCAAATGAGGCCTCACCAGTGCCAAATAAAGGGGAATGCTCACGTCCCTCGATCTGCTGGAAATGCCCCTACTTATACAACCCAAAATGTCGTTAGCCTTCTTGGCAACAAGGGCACACTGTTGACTCATATTCAGTTTTTCATCCACTGTAACCCCTAGGTCTTTTTCTGCAGAACTGCTGCCCAGCCATTCGGTCCCTAGTCTGTAGCAGTGCATGGGATTCTTCCATCCTAAGTGCAGGACTCTGCACTTGTCCTTGTTGAACCTCATCAGATTTCTTTTGGCCCAGTCCTCTAATTTGTCTGGGTCCCTCTGTATCCTATCCCTACCCTCCAGCGTATCAACCACTCCTCCCAGTTTAGTGTCATCTGCAAACTTGCTAAGGGTGCAGTCCACACCATCCTCCAGATCGTTAATGAAGATATTGAACAAAACCGGCCCCAGCACCGACCCTTCGGGCACTCCACTTGATACCGGCTGCCAACTAGACATGGAGACATTGATGACTACCCGTTGAGCCCGACCATCTAGCCAGTTTTCTATCCACCTTACCGTCCATTCATCCAGCCCATGCTTCTTTAACTTGCTGGCAAGAACACTGTGGGAGACTGTATCAAAAGCTTTGCTAAAGTCAAGAAATAGCACATCCTTTCCCCTCATCCACAGAGCCAGTTATCTCATCATAGAAGGCAATTAGGTTAGTCGGGCGTGACTTGACCTTGGTGAATCCATGCTGACTGTTCCTGATCACGTTCTTCTTCTTTAAGTGGTTCAGAATTGATTCCTTGAGGACCTCTTCCATGATTTTTCCAGGGACTGAGGTGAGACTGAATGGCCTGTAGTTCCACGGATCTTCCTTCTTCCCTTTTTTAAAGATGGTTACTATGTTACCTTTTTTCCAGTCATCCGGGACCTCCCCATATTGCCATGATTTGTCAAAGATAATGGCCAATGGCTCTGCAATCACATCGGCCAACTCCTTTAGCACCCTCGGATGCAGTGCATCCGGCCCCATGGACTTGTGCTCGTCCAGCTTTTCTAAATAGTCCCAAACGACTTCTTTCTCCACAAAGGGCTGGTCACCTCCTCCCCATACCGTGCTGCGGAGTGCAGCCTCCTGGGAGCTGACCTGGTCTGTGAAGACAGAGGCAAAAAAAGCATTGCGTACACTAGATTTCTCCACATCCTCTGTCACTAGTTTCCCTCCCTCATTCAGCAAGGGGCCCACACTTTCCTTGACTTTCTTCTTGTTGCTAACATACCTGAAGAAACCCTTATTGTTACTCCTAACATCTCCGGCTAGCTGCAACTCCAAGTGTGACTTGGCCTTCCTAATTTCACTCTTGCATGCCTGAGCAATATTTTTATACTCCTCCCTGGTCATTTGTCCAATCTTCCACTTCTTGTAAGCTGCTTTTTTGTGCTTAAGACGAGCAAGGATTTCACTGTTAAGCCAAGCTGGTCGCCTGCCATATTTACTTTTCTTTCTACACATCAGGATGGTTTGTTCCTGCAACCTCAATAAGGTTTCTTTAAAATACAGCCAGCTTTCCTTGACTCCGTTCCCCCTCATGTTATTCTCCCAGGGGACCTTGCCCATCAGTTCCCTGAGGGAGTCGAAGTCTGCTTTTCTGAAGTCCAGGGTCTCTGTTCTACTGCTCTCCTTTCTTCCTTGTGTCAGGATCCTGAACTCGACCATCTCATGGTCACTGCCTCCCAGGTTCCCATCCACTATTGCTTCCTCTACTATTTCTTCCCTGTTTGTGAGCAGCAGGTCAAGAAGAGCTTTTCCCCTAGTTGGTTCCTCCAGCACTTGCACCAGGAAATTGTCCCCTACACTTTCCAAAAACTTCCTGGATTGTCTGTGCAGGTAATTAACAAGTACACTGCCTTGTTAATTAGATCAGCAAGCTGAGACCAGGAAGCTCCCTCCTGGACTGTCATGTGTCCCCCCTACTCAGGGGTGGCAGGTTTCTAGAAATTTTGGTGGTGTTTGTGGTGTGGGAGGGGCTCAGAAGTAGGGCAGAGGGTTGGGGTGCAGGGGGGTGAGGGCTCTGTCTGGGGCTAGAGATGAGGGGATTGAGGTGTGGGAGGGGACTCGGGGCTGGGGCAGAGTGTTAGGGTGCGGGGGGATGAGGGCTGTGGGCTGTGGGGTGGGGCAGGGTTAGAATCATAGAATCATAGAATCTCAGGGTTGGAAGGGACCTCAGGAGGTCATCTAGTCCAACCCCCTGCTCAAAGCAGGACCAAACCCAATTAGATCATCCCAGCCAGGGCTTTGTCAAGCCTGACCTTAAAAACATCTAAGGAAGGAGATTCCACCACCTCCCTAGGTAACCCATTCCAGTGCTTCACCACCCTACTAGTGAAAAAGGTTTTCCTAATATCCAACCTAAACCTCCCCCTCTGCAACTTGAGACCATTACTCCTTGTTCTGTCATCTTCTACCACTGAGAACAGTCTAGATCCATCCTCTTTGGAACCCCCTTTCAGGTAGTTGAAAGCAGCTATCAAATCCCCCCTCATTCTTCTCTTCTCCAGGCTAAACAATCCCAGTTCCCTCAGCCTCTCCTCATAAGTCATGTGCTCCAGCCCCCTAATCATTTTTGTTGCCCTCCGTTGGACTCTTTCCAATTTATCCACATCCTTCTTGTAGTGTGGGGCCCAAAACTGGACACAGTACTCCAAATGAGGCCTCACCAGTGCCGAATAGAGGGGAATAATCACGTCCCTCGATCTGCTGGAAATGCCCCTACTTATACAGCCCAAAATGCCGTTAGCCTTCTTGGCAACAAGGGCACACTGTTGACTCATATTCAGCTTTTCGTCCACCGTAACCCCTAGGTCCTTTTCTGCAGAACTGCTGCCCAGCCATTCGGTCCCTAGTCTGTAGCAGTGCATGGGATTCTTCCGTCCTAAGTGCAGGACTCTGCACTTGTCCTTGTTGAACCTCATCAGATTTCTTTTGGCCCAATCCTCTCATTTGTCTAGGTCCCTCTGTATCCTGTCCCTACCCTCCAGCGTATCAACCACTCCTCCCAGTTTAGTGTCATCTGCAAACTTGCTAAGGGTGCAGTCCACACCATCCTCCAGATCGTTGATGAAGAGATTGAACAAAACCGGCCCCAGCACCGACCCTTGGGGCACTCCACTTGATACCGGCTGCCAACTAGACATGGAGCCATTGATCACTACCCGTTGGGCACGACCATCCAGCCAGTTTTCTATCCACCTTACCGTGCATTCATCCAGCCCATACTTCCTTAACTTGCTGGCAAGAACACTGTGGGAGACTGTATCAAAAGCTTTGCTAAAGTCAAGAAATAGCACATCCACTGCTTTCCCCTCATCCACAGAGCCAGTTATCTCATCATAGAAGGCAATTAGGTTAGTCAGGCATGACTTGCCCTTGGTGAATCCATGCTGACTGTTCCTGATCACTTTCCCCTCCTTTAAGTGGTTCAGAATTGATTCCTTGAGGACCTGTTCCATGATTTTTCCAGGGACTGAGGTGAGACTGACTGGCCTGTAGTTCCCCGGATCTTCCTTCTTCCCTTTGGGATCATTTTTCAGAGCAGGTAGGCTGCCCTGGGACTGGGTCCAGAGAGGACTCTCCCCAGCTCTTTCCCTGCCAGCTGCAACAATCTCTGGGGTAGGGGTCCCCCTCTTCCTCCCCCCCCCACCCGCAGCACGCTCACCCTCACCACTGTCACTGCACATGCTCCTAGGGTCCCTCTCAGGTACAAGAATCTCTCTCACCTCCCCTGTGGTGGGTGCGGGGGGGCAGGGAGCTGCATGCTTCTCCTGCCCTGATGCTGCCCCTCACTGTGGGTGGGGAATGGGACTGTCCCTTGCCCAGCGTGGGGCATGGGCGGTGACTGTGGGCAGGGGTGAGCGGCTGTACTGGTGGAGGGTCCTGCCAGAAAATGAAAGGGTCTGAGGGGGAAGGGCAGGTTTAGTCTAGATGGAGAGCACTAGGACCCTGTGGCGGCAGTGGTGGGGCCTGACATTAGTCCCCATCTCCCCCCCACACACTCCTTTCACTCCCCCCACACAGCAAGCAGGAGGCTCGGGAGCAACTCCAAGGCAGAGGGCAGGAGTAGCACATGGCAGTGGGGGAAGGGACAGCTGAACTGCCAGCAATTGATAGCCTGCTGAGCAGTTGCAGCACAGGGAACTTAGGGGAGTGCGGAGCTGATGGGGGGCTGCCCATCCACCCTGGTTCCAACCACCCACCAGCTAGCTGCAACGGGCTGCTCTTCCTGCAAGCAGTGGACAAAGCAGGTGTCAGGGTTCCCTCCCCACTCTTAACTCTAGGGTAAAGACGTGGGGACCCGCGTTCAGAGCCCCTACGCTTATTTTTACCAGCTTAGGTTAAATCCCCCAAGGTACAAAATTCCCTGCACCCTGAGAAATGCTTCTCGCTGCCACCATCAAGTATCTAACAGGAATCCAGGAAAGGAATCACTTGAACTTCCCTCCCCCCCAAAATACCCCCTCAAGCCGTACACCCCCTTTCCTGGGGAAGCTTGAGAACAATCTCCCAACCAATTGGTTACACAGTGATCTAAAAACCCACCCCCTGGGTTTTAACACCATAGAAAACAGTCAGCTTCTTAAAAGAAGGATTTTATTAAAAATAAAGAAGGTAAAATCATCTCTGTAAAATCAGGATGGTAACTATTTTACAGGACACTATATTTCCAAACTCAGAGGGATTTCCCCCTCTGGACAAAACCTTAAAGTTCCAGAAAACCATGAATAACCCCCTCCCCCCTTCTAAAACAGGGGATACACCAAGCAAAATTAAACAGAAATCTATACACTATGCTATCTAAACTTACTTCAGAAAAGGGAGGTTTGATTTTCTGCAGGTTCCTTCTGTCTTCCAAGATCACTCTGACCCAGACAAAAAGACACTCACAAAGCCTTCCCCCCTCCTAAGATTTGAAAGTCTCTTGTCCCCTTATTGGTCAGGTGTCAGTCTGGCTACCTGCATTTCTTAACCCTTTACTGGTAAGAGGATTTTATAGCACTGCATCAGACCCTCTCCCCCTTCCCTTCATATTTATGACAGCAGGCGGCTGCCAAACGATGTTAGAAGGGAGCATTGTGCAACTTTAAATGAGCATGTTCCCTAACTGATCAGCAATGTAACAACAAAACAATGTTAACCGGGACGACTTTAAGTGAGGAGTTACTGTAGTTAGTAATTTAAAAAAAGTTCATTAATAGCTCTGTTTGTGAGAATTCACTTTTTCGGATTCCAGTAAAGTTGCGTCTGTTATATGGGGAGCCACTCCTGTAGCATTACCAATGCATGTAACTATAATTTCACAGGCAATGATTTTAAACTTTGTCTTTCATCTGGCTGCAAAGCATTCTCTTACTTTGGTTCGGTTTGATGAAGAGTGCCATGATGCATCAGAGATCTTTGGGATTAGTTTGGTCAACAAAACTGAGCATCACAGCCATTTTAAATTTAGTCCTCTTCTTTAATTGAAGAAATTCTCATTACTGTTTCTTTTTGGGAATTTTTAAAGAATGGATAAATGTCTCCTAAGAATGAACAATCATTAAATGTGAACATCACAGACATATCAGTTACATTGAAAAAGGTCACCTCCCTGTCTTGGCAATTAATGTAAACTCCAATTTTCTTGGGCTTTTTCTGCACAATGACCCGGGTCCATGGATCTGTTTTTACCCAGTAATCTCTCCCACTCAGACCCAGAGCCCAGAATCCCTCTTTAGGGGACATGGAAAGTTTTCCTTTTCTCTGTATTGATTTTATGACCACTCCCAGGTCCCAGTCAGTGCTGCTCGTGACATCCACCTCCCAGTAGTGCTTTCCAGAGGAGAATCCTTCAGAGCCCAACACACAGACAGTCGAATCGAACCTCTCTGGGTTTGGTGGAACTTTCTGAGGTTGGGCTTCATGTTTCAAACTCTTCTTATCCCTAGTAATGGAGAGGTTCGGGTGGGCTGTTTCTGCATCAAGAGTGATGTCATCTGAAAAGAGACATTGAGTTTTCAAAAGCACTGGTCTAATGTCATTTTTAGATGGGATAAGGGGAAGTTTACAGGATGGGCCCCATCCTGCACTCCCTTCTAGGTGGTAGTTTTGCCTGATTGACGCCTGAGTGACAATGTTTTTCTTGTACTGAAATGTATGAGAGTTGTGTGAGGTTCACACAAAACTGAAAGTGATTCTGTATTATTTGGTGGCGTTCACAAGCGTAGGTATAGGCAAAAAAGTTCAATTTTTAGGTGCCATGGGCATTCACAAAATGGTTGCCTAACTCTGTAAGTATCTAAATTCCCTAGGCACCTAGATTTCCACGATTAAAGTGCCCAAGGTGCCTAAAGCAAGTCCTGACATTGCCTAGCATCTTGGCACCTAACTCATGCTCAGGCCGCAGCAGGATTCACAAACAAAGTTCTCCCCTGTCTAACCTGCTTCTGTGGCCGGAACCAGTAGATGTGCTCATATAAGGAGGTTGCCACCCTTATGTGTGCTTAAAGTTTAACCTTTGTTTAAGTAACATGCTGAACTGGGGCCTTAAGAAATACATTAATCTCCAAACAGACAATCAGATCATAGAGAAGGAAATTATTGCACCTGTTATGTGGGATCTCTGAACTTCCCTATTGTCTTCATTATTGAACAATACATATTTTAATGGGCTATTTTAGTAATGAAAATAATGTTTTGTCTAAAAGCTAGAGTGGGGGATTGAGAATCAGGACACTCGAGTTCTATTCCCCTCTTTGACACGAACCCATTAAGTGAGATTGTTCAAATATCTTGAGCAGTCTCTGCAAACTATGTACCATACCAACCTCAGTGAGGGATAGATCTGGCTGGATTAAGATTTGGAAAGACTTTGAAATTATCAGAAAAAAATTAAAGTAAAAATGCAAATTACTATCACCATTGTCATATGCTCATCTGCCATAAATCACCGCACAAATACAGCTGTGTCTTTCACCACCCCCTTAATGATCATTATTCAGTGTCACATTCATTTTTTCCATCGTCACCATAAACAGCCACAAACACAAATCAACAGCCAGAGCTAACTTCACCACTGACTTCATCAGTATGAAATGCTATCATGATCCCACACATTTGACTCCTGGCCACTACTACCTACCTTCATCACTCCTGGGATCATTACTCACCTTAGTGTTATTAATGGAGTCACCATCACCACCACCACCACCTCATCTGTGCTTTTACCGTGCTCCAAATCCTGAGGCCCTGTCTTAGCATTTCCTCAGTCCTTACCCAGATCTAATTCTCACTGAGGGCTGATTTTGATCTCACATCTGTGCAAATAAGGAGTGACTTCACATAGACCCATGAAGTTACACTGATGTGAAATTGGTTTGAGGTCAGCATCAGATCCTGCTATACATGATAGTTTTGCCTAAGTGAAGACTGTGTAAAAACTGTGCATGGCTCTCAGGATTTGTTCTCAGGATAACAGCATTTTCTGGCATGATTCTACTTTGGTTGCTGTATTCACACAAAGATTTCTTGATGCTGGAGGAAATATGTATTTTGTTACCTGTTTTATTGCGAGCCCTTCTCCATTCTGAAATCACAGGGAGACACAACAGACATTGAATTAAAAGATGCTCATATTAAAGGTTTTCCTGGCTCTGAAAATAGGATGTTAAAATATACACAGAAAATCTCCCTAGAATGCACACACAGACAGACGTAGTACACCGTGCCTGCACAAGGCCTTTTCTGAACTCCTCTGATTAGAAACCTGAGCAGGGTATTGGTCTGCCTAAGAACTGCTTTGTCTATATTGCACCTCAAGCCAATGCCTCATCTTATCATGTAACCTGCTCTTTTTTGGGGCATGGTATGGTTTTACACATGCCACACACCCGTTATACACACCCCTTATGCACACCATCTGACATTCTGTTAACAACAATTTAGACCCCACTATTATTATTTATTTTGGTGGTTTGTGTGCAGCTGTACACCCCAAATGAGAGAGCGGCTAGGATTCATGTCCACAAATGACTTGGGTGTTGAATGCTGTTCACTAAATGGTACCGGGTTAGGGACAGGGGTACTATAAAATGGGGCCCTACCCCACCCTAAATTATCCTGGTGGGATGAGAAGCAACCCATCTCTCACTGCCCCTGGCATGACCCAGAGGAACAGGCTGGGTGTGATTCACTGCCTGTGGGAAGGGGTGGGACACTAGTAACTCCAGGGGACTTCCTTCCTGCTTATCTACCTAGCAAGGTTACACCAGCAGGGCCTTGCCGGCCGGGTTCCCAGCACACTCTGGAGTTGGATTTAAGGCTGCAACCAAATCACCAATCACCATCCTTCTTGAGGGATCTCACAGCTACTTGGGAGACCCCAGGATGGAGCCTGAACACTGGAGGCTATCGCAAAGGAGCTTCCAAATCACTTTAACCTCTCGCCATGGTGCCTCCTCCCCAGTTGCTCCTCTTTCCATAATGGATCAATCCGTGAGCTGGAGTGCTCCTACCCAGCTACTAGGACAATGTTATTTATTGGGAATCTAAGTAGGATAGTAGCTTTGTTTTTAACTAGACCGTTAAGAAGGGTGCATACATACAACACCAAATCAAATGAAACAGTCTAAAAATGGGGAAACAACTTGTTAGCAGTTTTCAAAATATACTAAGCAGTTAAAAGATTGCAAAATACAGTATACAGTATACTGAAGCAATCGTTATACTACTTCCTACTTCTGGATGGGAAACATACTGAACTATTTGCTCTGCATGTGCACATACAAAACAACTCACTTTCAACAGTAAAAATTTCTTGTGCGGATGGTGAAATTTGGCTCCTTGATTTGATAGCCCCAGAACGGGAGGGGGTGGTGGCATTATGGGAATAATGCCCCACACACTGGGTTATGGTGTCACTAAGAGTGCCACAAAAATTAACACAGCAGTGTCTGCTAACTCACTGTAACCAAGGGTCAACTGAAAAGGAGAGAAATGGGGAAAAGAAACACAAGTCCTACTCTGAGCCCCAGACTCCCTGGCCTTCTGTGAGGTGGGGCATTTTTTTCTGAGCCTTGCATCAGGACGGGATCAGACAAGCCTCCGCAGACCCAACTACAATCACCCTGCAGGACTCATTGCTTCTCCCTGGCTCAGGAGCTGCCAGGAAAACCCATGTTCTGGGCAGTCACAGCTCCCTGCACTGCAGGTCTCAGGGTGGTATGAGGGGGAGTTAATAGGCTTCTAGAACTCAGCCCTCTCTGCTGTCCCACTCACTCCCTCTGGCTGTGTCTCTTCCACTCCATCACAGTGATGTCCTGATCCCCCAAATCCTCCCTGCTGCCCCATCTCTTCTGCTGGGTTCATTCCTCACCATGGAGCTGGCTGGGTCCATCCCAGCATCAGAGAAGATTTTCTGCTCTCTGCAGTGACAACTTCCCAGGTGTTGGCTCTCACATGTGTTTCTGAATCATTGTGTAGCTACCCTGGGTCTCTTGCACAGTTCTTCTCTCCCTGCCCCCACCCCCAGCTCCTCTCTGCTGGAGCTGCATTCACTGTCTCCTTCCCCAGAACACATAGAGTCCAGTACCTGAGCTGAGCTCTCTGATCAGCTAGGCAGCTGGGTCAATAAGACTGACTTGGGGTACTGGCTACTGGCCATTGACCCTGATCAGAAACTCTCTGATTGGCCAGAGGCCTTATCAGTCTCAGGATCCCAACTCCATTTTCACCCCTCTCCTGTCATGGGGAGATGCCAGTTTTAAAAATCTACCCCATTTTGGTAAGGTGCCCACTGTCCCCTTACAGCAGCGTCTAACTTTTAGGCAGCTAGCCACCCTGTGGGATTCACAAGGCCTGAATTAAGTGTTTTGAAAAAAAAACTGCTGAGTTTGGATAATAATGTCTGAGAGGTCAGTGGAAACTACAAGATAACAGCTGGTAGCTGAGGTGAAATGTTAGAGACTTCTGTAAGGTAACACCATGTTACCATGTTTATAAGGTGACATAAATGTTAACAAGTTAATAGAAGAACTATCCAAGTAGCCTATCAGGTGAGCAACCCCCTACTAAGATGTGGGAGAGACGCCCAAAGATGGACATGAGGAGTTCAACCCTCATACATGTTAATGAGCTTTGGAGGGAATATGCATAACTTAGTATAAATAGGGCCCGCAAGTCAACATTTCCTGATCCTCCACAGGAGTGGGACACCTCCACTCTGCTGCAGGATTCCATGTGAGTTTGAAAGAATTGGAAATACTGGTGCTGGGCAGTTTTGTTTTTTCTAACCATTGCCATTTATGCAATACTGAGATTAATTGGGGTTTTCTATGTGATAAGACTTTTAACAAAGGTACTGATGATTAAATGTGATAATAGTTTTTTATATGCTTCTCAAGTCTGCAACGATGCTACCCCACATGGTGGAGAAATAGGTGTTTAACAATGGGCTCCACAAAAGCCAGCACACTAGGCAAGGTGCCACATAATTTAGCCAGTGGAAGATGCTAAGTCCTGGGAGTTCAGCAGGGAGTTCAGCAACTCACTCTGGGCTGGAGGGAGGTACAAATCCCTGCTTGTGATTCACAACCATAAGCTGTGTCCTGGAGTCAGGCATCTACTCCATGTCTTACAAGTAAAGCAGGAGTGTGTGCTCACCTGCACACAAAATGGATGGAGAGGACAATCACTCTTGTAACCTTTAGCCCAGTTATTACTGAACTCACCCAGGGTGTGGGAGACCCAATTCTCACCCTCTGCCTGAGGTGAAGCAGGGCTAGACCTCAGATTTCCCACCTTTCACCAGAATCCCATAATCACTGGGCTGATGGGTATAAATCATGGCTGGAGCTGTGGCTAAACAACACTCAAAGAAGCTTGGGGTCGGGGGGTGGAGTGATGAAAGGTTCTGTTTGCATCCGACCCTCCAATTGTGAGCTGGCCCTGCAGTGGGATGTTCCCACTGTACAGAACACAGCAGCTTGAAGGATGCTCTAAACTGTTCTTGTCACTAACAGATTACATGGCTAATGCACATGCCAGGTAGTATGGATGCTGTCAGGGTTCCCCCCACACCCACTCTGAACTCTAGAGTAAAGACGTGGGGACCTGCATGAAGATCTCCTAAGCTTGTTTCTACCAGCTTAGGTTAAAACCCCCAAGGTACAAAATTCCCTGCACCCTGAGAAATGCTTCTCTCACTGCCACCATCAAGTGTTTTAAACAGGAATCCGGGAAAGGAACCACTTGAAGTTCCCCTTTCGCCCAAAATACCCTCTCAAGCCCATACACCCCCTTTCCTGGGGAGCTTGAGAATAATTTCCTAACCAATTGGTTACACAGTGATCTAAAAACCCACCCACGGGGTTTTAAAATCATAGAAAACAGTCAGCTTCTTAAAAGAAGGTAAAATCATCTCTGTAAAATCAGGATGGTAACTATTTTACAGGGTACTCAATTTCCAAACTCAGAGGGATTCCCCCTCTGGACAAAACCTTAAAGTTACAGAAAAAACAGGAATAACCCCTCCCTCTAACACAGGGAAAGCTCACCAAGCAAAACAAACAAAAACCTATTCGCAATGCTGACTAAACTTACTTTGGAAAAGTGAGGTTTGGTGAGAAGACGACTGGTTTTTGAGGAGATTGATTTTCTGCAGGTCCTTTTTTGTCTCCCAAGATCACTCTGACTCAGACAAAGAGCCACACACACAAAGCCTTCCCCCCTCCCAAGATTTGAAAGTATCTTGTCCCCTTATTGGTCAGATGCCAGCCAGGTCAGGTGTCAGTCTGGCTACCTGCATTTCTTAACCCTTTAATGGTAAGAGGATTTTATAGCACTGCATCAGACCCTCTCCCCCTTCCCTTTATATTTATGACAGATGCTGAGCCATGCTCCCTTTTTCCTGGTCACACCTCTTGCACTGGAACTGAAGGAGAGTGATACAGAGGGATGCACAGTAGCTGAAAAACATACAAAGTTTTAACAGTGCCAGGGGAAACCCCTAGAATTCAGATGCATTATTTGTGTGGAAGTTTGTGTACTCATAGCAGCGTGAAGAAGCTGCAATGTGGCTGAGAACCTGGAAGAAAACATTTTTTTATTCAAAGAACTATTTTCCCACAACAGTATATAAAATGTAAAAGAAATATAATTTTTGTCTATTCAAAATTATTTTCCCAATACCTAACACAAACCATATAATGAAAAAATTACATCATGAAAAATTAACACCATACAAAAATTATGCTAATCTCCTACAAACATTCAAAGATAAAATAAACAGAAGAGGAGGCATGACATCATAGAATGCCCATATTGTACAATGATTCTGAAAATCAGTCCTTCAATTTTAGCTTAAAGAGAGAATAAATACAAATATTCTAGGTGATGAATCAACCAAGTGTGAAAAGAAAGTCATCACAATTCTGTTATGGGATTATAAAAACATATGCTGATTAATTCACTCTTCTTGGATTGAGGAAAGGCAATGAAATGAAGAAATATCTCTTTTAATGTATTAATGTTCTTCTGAAGGATAGTAGCAGCTGAGAAATAAAAGTGAACTTACCAAATTCATTCTGGAGTTGGTCTGCAAAAGAACAGTGGGATTTTAATTAGAAATTGGGTGAATAGGTATGACCTTACTTCTCCAAAGGAGCTGTCCCTTCAGATCTCCCCAATCATCAGCTGCCAGTTTTCTCATTCATCCTCTTTTTGATAAACCACATTTGAACCAACACCCAGGTTCAGGAACAGCTCAGAATCTTGTATTCCACAACGAAGTAAAGACCCCGTGCTCTCACAAATCTGGAGACTCAGCCCACACCCCTCTGATTTCTGTTTACAATTGCCCTTCTCCAATCCACCTATTACAACAGACACCATACTGATAGGCTTGAACCCTCAGTCTCAGGGCTGGCTCCAGGCACCAGCTTTCCAAGCTGGTGCTTGGGGCAGCATCGAGAATGGGGCAGCAGTCTGAGTCCCACGGCGGCAATTCAGTGGCAGGTCCGCTCTTCCCGCCGCCGAATTGCCGCCGCGGGACTCGGACTGCCGCCCCATTCTCACCCACTGCGGCGGCAATTCGGCGGCTGGTCCGCCGCTCTTCCCTTGCCACCGCGGGACTCGGACTGCCTGCGTCGGGGGCAGGCAGATGTACCGGGGCCCCGCCCCCGATGCAGGCAGATGTAGCGACTGCTTGGGGAGGCAAAATTGTGAGAGCCGCTCTTGCTCAGTCTATACCAGGAACAAAAATGATACCCACAATCTACAAATAATTTGTACTCAATCTGATTAAAACTAAATGAACATTTCAAAGTAAACATAATGTTCTCTTTCCCAGACTTGTCAAACCAACCAAATAGTTTTCTTTGACAGGGTAACAAGGCTTGTGGATAGGAGGGAGATGGTAGATGTGGTATATCTTCACTTTAGTAAGACTTTTGATATTGTCTCACAGGACCTTCTCATAAGCAAACTAGGGAAATAAAACCTATATGGAGCTACTATAAGGTGAGTGCATAACTGGTTGGAAAACTCTTCCCAGGGAGTAGTTATCAGTGGTTCATAGTCAAGCTGGAAGGGTATATCAAGTGGGGTCCTGCAGGGATCAGTTATGTGTCTAGTTCTGTTCAATATCTTCATAAATAATTTAGATAATGGCATAGTGAGTACATTTACAAGGTTTCCATCTGATCCAAGCTGGGAGGGGTCACAAGTGCTTTGGAGGATAGGATTACACTGCATAATGATCTGGACAAACTGGAGAAATGGTCTTGAAGTAAATAGGATGAAATTCGGTAAGGACAAATGCAAAGTACTCCACTTAGGAATGAATAACAGCCAAAATGCTTCTGAAATAAATGTAGTCAAACTTTACTAATTCTGGGTCACTGAGAATGAAAATGATGCTTAAAATTGTTGATTGGCTCTAGTTTTCAAGACATGCTATTGGGTCAGTATATACGATCCTTGACTTGGGAATGGCGGAGGATAAGTGAGTTATAAAGGGAAGGGATCTCAATTTAAACCAGAAATGACTAAAATACATCTTTGACTGGATCTATGAATAAATCTATGACTGGGTTTGGACAGTACTTGCTTTTTAGGCAAAACAATGAATGATGCAATCTGAAGCTGGTATTGCGTCATACATGATATGAATTGCATCATGTTATTCCTAGAAGTCATGGATGATGCGATCATAACGAAGCTTACATCACTCTGCTGAACAAATTGCCCTATATCAGCTCTAGAAATCATACAGTGTCGTGCTCTCTTCTTTGTCAGTCTTTGATTTTGCAAAGGGAAACATTTCTGTTTAGCCAAAGTGAGCAGAGATGCCTCGTACTTGTGTGAACAGTGCAGATAACTTATGCTATGTTTGTGGTGAAGTGACTTTTGCATCACAAAAGCGCAGTATAACCACTATGGTTAAGAAAGCCTATCACCTTTCTTTTGGCTGCAAAATTGGAGATCAGGACAAGAGGTGGGTCCCACACATATGCTGCAACACTTGTGCAACAAATCTTCACTAGTGGTTGAACAGGAAAAGGAAATCTATGCCTTTTGCAGTGCCAATGATTTGGAGAGAGCCAACAGATCATACCAGCAATTGTTACTTCTGCATGATGCCTCCAGTTGGGAAAGGTATGTCAAAGAAGAAAAAGTGGACTGTGCATTATCCAAACATTCCATCAGCTATACACCCAGTACCCCACGGAGAAGGACTGCCGGTTCCTGATGCACCAGAATCATTCTCACATGAGTCAGACGAGGAAGAGGAAGAGGATGAAACTTCTGGTCCTAAACCATCAATGTCACAGGACCCACATTTTCTCCCATCCTCCTCCTCTGAACCACACCTCATAACACAAGGTGAACTGAATGACCTTGTCAGGGATTTGGAACTACCCAAGAGTAAGGCAGAGCTGTTGGGCTCCAGACTACAGCAGTGGAATCTCCTGGCAGGTGATGTTAGGGTTTCCATGTTCCGTGACCGTCAAAAGGATCTTGTCCCATTCTTCTTCATGGAAGGAGATCTTGTAGCCTGCAACAACATCGATGGTCTGATGGCAGCCCTCAACATCGTTCACAATCCAGATGAGTGGAGACTGTTCATTGATTCATTGAAGACGAGTCTTAAAGCTGTTTTACTGCATATTGCCATCAATTCCAGTTGGTCATGCAGTCCATATGAAGGAAACCTATGACAACATGAAACAACTTTTGAGGTGCATAAACTATGACCAACATCAGTGGCAGCTTTGTGGCGATTTGAAGGTTGTTGCTCTCTTGCTTGGTCTGCAGACTGGATACACAAAGTACTGCTGTTTTCTCTGCGAATGGGATAGTCATGCAAGAGATTACCACTACATCAAGAAAGATTGGCCACTCTGACAGTCATTGGAGCCTGGGAGGAAAAGTGTTCAGCATCCACCACTTGTTGAATCAAGGAAGATTTTGTTACCACCCTTACACATCAAGCTGGGTCTGATGAAGAACTTTGTCAAGGCCATTGACAAAACACAAGCAGCTTTCAAGTACCTCCGTGGAAAATTTCCAAGGTTAAGTGAAGCTAAGATAAAGGAAGGTGTCTTTGTTGGTCCTCAGATTCGTGAACTTCTTCGAGATGATGCATTTGACCATGCACTGCGTGGCAAGGAAAAAAAGGCATGGAAAGCCTCCCAGTTAGTGGCAATCAATTTTCTCGGAAACAACAAGGCAGACAACTACAGGTTGTTGGTGGAAATCCTCCTCAAGGCATACAAAAGCCTTGGTTGCAACATGTCACTAAAGATACATTTTTTGCACTCTCAGCTAGATTTTTTTCCACCGAACTGCGGAGCAGTGAGCGACGAGCACGGTGAGCGATTTCACCAGGACATTGCAACAATGGAGAAACGCTATCAGGGAAAATGGAGCCCATCAATGCTTGCAGACTATTGCTGGACAGTGACAAGAGATGCTCCATTTAATGAATACAAGAGACAAGCCAAGAAGCGCCGAGTAGACACTAAACTATGTACATAATATTTTTTTGCCTTTTGTTTCATAATAAATTTTATTAAGATAACCCCTTTGCTGGTTTTTAAAGTGTTACATAAACAGGACAGGCGAAATATTATCATGTAAAGCAACCATAAACACATGAAAAGACCTAGGTTTACAATTTATGATTAAAACTCTACTATCTACACAATATGCATAGACTTAAAATGTAAAAACTTAAATATCTTAGAAATAGTAGCCAATCAGTTGTTTTAATTGTCATATTTGAATTCAGCACATCAAAATACATAATAAATAGCACATTTTATCTCTGAAGCAGATGACTTCTCAAAAATTGTAGACAAGTGATAATCGGTTGCACACATACAAAATGGGAAATGACTCCCAAGGAAGGAGTATTGTGGAAAGGGATGTGGAGGTCATAGTGGATCACAAGCCATATATGACTCAACTGTGTAACTTCTCGGAAAAAATGCTGGGATGTATTAGCAGGAGTGTTCTAAGCAAGACACAAGAAGTAATTATTCTGCTCTACTCTGCACTGTATGGGCCTCAACTGGAGTATTGTGTCAAGTTCTGGGCACCATATTTCAGGAAAAAAGTGAATAAATAGGAGAAAGTCCAGAGAAGAGTAACAAAAAACAATTAAAGGTCTAGAAAACATGACCTATGAGGTAAGATTGAAAAAAATGGGTTTGTTTAGTCTGGAGAAGAGAGACTGAGAGGGGACATGACAGTTTTCAAGTACATAAAAGGTTGTTATATGGAGGAGGGGAAAAATTGCTCTCCTGAACCTCTGAAGATAAGGTAAGAAGCAATGGTCTTAAATTGCAACAAGGATGGTTTAGGTCGGACACTATGAAAAACTTCCAAACTGTTAGGGTAATTTGCTTAGGGAGCACTGGGATAAATTGTCTAGGGAGGTTGTGGAATCTCCATCATTGGATGATTTTTAACAGCAAGTTAGACAAACACCTGCCAGGGATACTTGAGATAATACTTTGTCCTGCCTTGAGTGCAGGGCACTGAATTAGAAGACCTTGCAAGGTCCTTTCCAGTCCTATGATTCTATGTTACAAAATGCAGATGAAAGTGACTAAAAGCACTTTTCTGTCGAGTTACTATGCAGTTAAAAATGAGGTATTAGGAGATCAAAGCCCAAATTTAACTTGTTAACTTGTCTGCAGCACTGTGAAATCCAACATAAAGGCAAACATTTGAGGCATGAGACAGTACAAAACACACTAATGTCCTGACATGGTATGGGGGGGGGGGGCAAGATACTTAGCTAGACAGATAGATATTTTCATAATGAAAATAAAATAATACAAGTCTTTCAATATGTAATAGGCACTGTAGCATCCCAATTTAAACTAATGGGCAAACTACCTGCACTGCTAAACTTTCTTTGAGACACGCAGGGCATGGCTACACAGCAGCTGGGAGAAGTGATTCCCAGCATCAGTGTATGCATACACAACAGCACTCCTCAAGCTTCTGCTTAAAAATAGCAGTATGGTGGCAGCAGTTATTGGCGGAGGATTGAGCTATTTGACCAAGTAGGTACCCAGGTGTTTGGAGAGTGTTGGAGTTGAGTAAGCAGCCCAAGCCTCTGACTCTGCCACTGGGTCAACACTGCTATTCTTAATGCACTACTTTGAGCAACAAAAATAACTAGATGTGTATATCCCATTGCTGGGTTTGATGGCCATCTGAATAAAGGCTGATTTTTTGAAGGACAGTTAGATGAACAAAGTGATAGCTCTTCGTTACACACAGAGCGTGCATTGTTCACAAATCAACATAGCATTATCATTTTCTCCTGGAGATCACAAATTTAGGATCAAATTATTCATGTTACAAAATTCAGCTGAAAGTGACTAAGGACACTTTTCTGTGGAGTGTAAATGTGATCACTGAACAGTTAAAAGTGAGTTGTCAGAAGATCAAAACCCAAATGTAACTTGATGTAACTTATTCTTCAGCACTATGAAAGCCAACATTAAGACAAGTTTTTGAGGTATGACACAGGGCAAAGTGTACTAATAGTCTGACATGGTATGTGAGGGCATTAGATAGATAATGAAAAAAAACCCTTTAAAATGATTCTATCTCAATTGTTACACTGCATTTATAGTTATATTATCTCACAGGATGAGAAATGAGAGGACTGATACAGAGACAGGTAGAGTGAGAACATGGCACATGGCTAGCAAGATTAAAGGGGAAAGATTACAATGTGAGAAAGTTTTAAAATGTTTTGTGTAAAGAATAACTGAAATATCAATACTATGTAAAATGGAAAGTTCTATTCATAGAATCATAGAATCTCAGGGTTGGAAGGGACCTCAGGAGGTCATCTAGTCCAACCCCCTGCTCAAGGCAGGACCAAACCCAACTAAATCATCCCAACCAGGGCTTTGTCAAGAGCTGAGTTTCCTTTTGCTGTTGCACAGCTTGAAGTTAAATTGTGAACAGCAGGCACTGCATACTATTCAGACCCCTTGTTTCCAGAGAACCTGTCTCTCCTCTGGATTTAATTTGTTGTTGGGGGTACTCAACAACACTGAAAATCAGGCCCACACTCTCTGAAGGTGAAGATGCCAGATCAATGGCAAATATAACAAAAAATGTGATCTCTAGGTAGAAAAAAATATTTCTGAGCTCAAAGAGAGAGGGAGAAGACAAAATGTAAGAGAGAAATTATATTTTTCTTCATTTATAAAGGTTTTTTTCTAATTTTTTTCTTGTTATTTATTTTTACAGTGATTTATTTCATTCTACTTTGGAGGGTGGGGGTGAAGTCACCAAAGAATCTCATCAATACTTACGAATACTTCCCTGCAGTTTTCCTGAAAAAGAAAATCAATATTTAAGAACTAACAAACAGGATCCATCCTGCCCTGCATAAGTACAAATAGCTCATATGATTATCCATCAAAATGCACACAAGGCAGCTCTCAAAGAGATTTTCTCTTTTCTTGAAAAAAGGAAAAAGGATGTAACTGCCGTTCCCAGTTCAAGATCCTCCTAACTACACACGCAAGCCATCTTTATCCCTGGCCCATCCCTTACCTGAATACCCTAATTACTGGGCTGATAGTTATTAGAGAGGCCTGGAGCTACAGCTTAAAACACTCAAGGTAGGGATGTGGAGGAGGAGTGAGGAAAGGTCTTGCTTCCATAGTTGCCTCCAATTTTGAGCTGGCTCTTTATTGAGATGCTCCCATTTTGCAGGATACAGCAGCTTGAAGGATGAGCTAAACTGTTTTTGTTACCAATTTATCGCATAGGTATTGCAGAAGGCAGGTAGTATGAATGCTGAGCTGTGCCCTTTTTTTCTTGGCCACACCAATTACACAGGACCAGAAGGAGGGGGAAATGGAGGTGTATATACTGGCTATACACCACAGAACGGTGTCCCAGTGCAAGGGCAATTCCCTAGGGCTCATATTCTTTCTTTCTTTCTTTCTTTCTTTCTTTCTTTCTTTCTTTCTTTCTTTCTTTCTTTCTTTCTTTCTTATTGGTTGGCATGAATTTGTGTAGCGAGAGCAGCATGAAGAAGCTGCAGCATGGCCAAGAATAGGAAACAAACCATTTAGATAAAATCATAGAGTTACAATTACAGAGCTCTGTGCTAAATGTAAAATAGATAAAATTATCTCTCCTCAAAACATTCTCCTGACCTACCGAAACACACCATAACATGAAAAAACAGTACATCCTGAAAAAAAGTAATTAAAAAATCACAATCTTTTGCTAGTTTCCTGCATACACTCCTATGGAAATGCATGTAAGAGGAGGCATGATATTACCAAATTTCTATGCTGTAAAGTGATATTTAAATTCAGACCTTCAATTTTAGACTAGAGAGAAAATAAGTACAAATATTCTAAGCTAATTAAGTTACTTCCTGTGACAGAAAGTCCTCAACAGTTCTGTTATGAGGTTGAAAAGCAATCTGACGGATTGCTTGGATTGAGGAAAGACACTGAAATGAAGAAATATCTGTTTTTATTTAAGTACATTCTTCTGAAGGAAAATTCAGTTAAGAAATCAAAGAGAACTAACCATTTTCATTCTTGAGTTGGCCAGCAAAAGAACATTGTGATTTCAATTACCATTTGATGAACACATATTACCTCACCTCCCTCAAGGAGCTGCCCCTACAGACTTCCCCAATAATCAGCTGCCAGTTTTCTCCTCCATCCCCTTTCCTGCAGACCACACCTTATAACATCAGCAAAATCTAGTGTTAGCTCAGAATTCTGTGTTCAGAACTAAATATAGGAAAGGCCCTATACTCACACAAAACTGGAGACCCAGCCAAGACTTGATTGACTCCTGTTTATAAATGTTCATCTCCCAGCCACCCAGTACCACAGTCACCTTATTGACAATGGCTTGAACAATGAGTCTCTCGAAGGAACTATGATGATATTAACAAAATACAAGCAACTAGTGTTCAGTCTGATTAACACTAAACTAAAAAAATCAAAGTAAACCTACCGTTCTCGTCCTGTAGCTTCTCTGAAAAACGAACAAACAAATTCAAAACACAAGTTTTGCAGTATGTAATATGCACTGTAGCATCCTAATTTACACCAACGGACACAGTCTTTGCACTGCTAAACTTTCTTTGTGACATCAAGGGCATGTGTACACATCAGCTGGGAGATGCGATTTTCAGCTTGGGTGTATGTATACACAACAGCGCTTCTCGAACTTCTGCTTAAAAATTGCAGTATGGTGGCAGCAGTCACTGACAAAGACTTCTGCTAAGTGACCAAGTAAGTACCCAGGGCTTCGGGTAGAGTTGGACTTGGGTGGGGAGCCAGAACCTCCGCCTCTGGCACTGTGTCAACACTACTATTCTTAGTGCAGTACTTCGAGCAAGAAAAATAACTACATACGTGAATCCCCTTGATGGGTGTGTTGACCGTTTACATAAAAACTGATTTTTTGAAAGACAGTGAGATGACCACAGTGATGGCTTTTCATTTCAAAGAGAGCCTGCTTCTGTGCCAATGGCACTGTTCACAAACCTATCCTTGCATTCTCATTTTCTTCTGGAGACCACAAACATTACAATCAAATCAGTCATGTTACAAAATTCATGAATAAACATGATTCTATCTCGATTGTTACACTGCATTCTTCATATTATCTCATAAAATGAGCACACTAAAACAGAGACAGGGAGATAGATGGCAAGATTAAAGGGATATGATATGATATGAGTCAATAGTGTGCCCTTGTTGCCAAGAAGGCTAAAGGCATTTTGGGCTGTATAAGTAGGAGCATTGCCAGTAGATTGAGGGATGTGATCATTCCCCTCTATTCGGCATTGTTGAGGCCTCATCTGGAGTACTGTGTCCAGTTTGGGGCCCCACACTACAAGAAGGATGTGGAAAAATTGGAAAGAGTCCAGCGGAGGGCAACAAAAATGATTAGGGGGCTGGAGCACATGACTTATGAGGAGAAGCTGAGGGAACTGGGCTTGTTTAGTCTGCAGAAGAGAAGAGTGAGGGGGGATTTAATAGTAGCCTTCAACTACCTGAGTGTGCGGTTCCAAAGAGGATGGATCTAGACTGTTCTCAGTGGTACCAGATGACAGAACAAGGAGTAATGGTCTCAAGTTGCAGTGGGGGAGGTTTAGGTTGGATATTAGGAAAAACTTTTTCACTAGGAGCGTTGTGAAGGACTGGAATGGGTTACCTAGGGAGGTGGTGGAATCTCCTTCCTTAGAGGTTTTTAAGGTCAGGCTTGACAAAGCCCTGTCTGGGATGATTTAGTTGGGGTTGGTCCTGCTTTGAGGAGGGGGTTGGACTAGATGACCTCCTGAGGTTCCCTCCAACCCTGATATTCTATGATTCTATGATTCTAAGGGGAAAGATGTTGATAACATTATGATGAAATAAAATGTTAAAATGTTTTGTAGCAAAAGAACACTGACGGATGCTCAGGGAAGGGTGTGAAGGAGGAGTGATTCTGCTTTCATCTTTCCCTCCCATTTTGAGCCGGCCCTTTATTGAGATGTCCCCACCTTGCAGGAAACAGCAGCTTGAATGATGCTTTAAACTGTTCTCATTGCCAACAGATCCCATGGGTACTTCAGATGGCAGGTAGTAGGAATTGTGCCCTACCCCCATTTGCCTGACCACACCCCTTACTTAGGGCCAGAAGGAGGAGGAAATATAGGCATATATATTGGCTGTACATCGCAAATAGGCATCCTCGTGCAAGGTACTTAAAATCAGTTTTTTAAGTTTAGTCGAGAGAAAAAAAGTCTAGGCTAATTAAGTAACCTTCGGGGAAAGGAAGTCCTCAACAGTTCTCTTACGGGGGTTTAAAAACAGTTCTGTTACGGGGTTTAAAAAAAATGATAGTTAAAGAACTGTCCCAGGATAGACAATGAAATGGACAATATCTTTTCTTATTTAAGAACATTCTTTTGAAGGAAAATCCACTTGCGAAATCAAAGAGAATTTACTCATTTCACTCTTTAGTTGGCTGGGAAAAGAACATTGTGATTTCAATTACCAACTGGGTGAACACATATTACGGTACATCAGCTTACTCAAGGAGCTGCTCTTGCAGACCTTTACAATCATCGGCTGCAGTTTTCTCATTCATCAACTTTCCTACACACCACACCTGATCCATCAGCCGGATGTAGTAACAGCTCGGCATTTTATATTCCAGAACTAAACAAAGGAGAGGCCCTGGGCTCACATAAAACTAGAGAACCACCCCACATCCCACTGACTCCTGTTTATAAATACCCATCTCCCATCCACCCAGTATCACAGGCACTTTATTGACAATGATTTGAACTTGCGGTCTGCTAGTGTAGACATGGCCTGATTTTCAGGGGTGGCAGCAGAGTTGGGGGCTGGGGGAAGAAGTGGGGGCCAGGGGTGATTGAGGGAGTGGGTGGGGAGCCTGGGGAGGCAGTGCGGGGGACCAGGAGAGGCAGCGGCGGTCAGAGCGCCAAAATACAATTCACCCAGGTTGCCATTTTCTCTATGTCTGACCCTGGCAGGGCCAGCCTTAAGGGTGGGCAACATGGGTGAAGAGGGTGTTGCTGGAGGTGCCTTGGCAGTCCCCAGGAAGTTTACAGTGGCTGTGGTGGCGACGGAGGGAGTTGCCATTGTTCGCCACTCCCCTTGTACTATCAGCAGTTACCAGGTGCCTATGCAGAGAACCTGTGTCTCCTGTTGACTTAATTGAGAGCTGGGTGCACTCAACTACTCTGAAAATCAGGCCCATGCTCTTCAAAGGTGGGGGTGCAAAATCAATGGCAAGTATAACAAAAAATGGGATCCTCAGGCAATAAGAGACATTTGTCAGCTGAGAGAGGAGGGAAGGAGAACACTAAGGTCAAAAATAATATGTTTTCCATTACAGAGGTTTGATCTAATTTTTTTCATGTTATTTATGTATTACTTTATTCATTTCATTTTAATTCATTTTTGTGAAACCACGAGACAATCCCATTTTTCCTGCAATTTTTCTGAAAAAGAAAATCAATATTGAAACACTCAACACAGGGGCGAAACTCTCCATTATATAAGCAAAAATAGCCCCTATGAAAATCAGTGGAGAGGTACACAGAGTCAGTTGGAAAAGAATTGTCAGAAAAGGGGGATGGGGGCTGCTTTTTAGATAAGAATGAGTCAGTTAAATGGAGGGTTGGGAGGGAAGGGGAGGGGAGGGGAAGGGAGGGAAGGGGAGGAGGCCAGTGAGCTGTAGAACAGCTTCTGTTTGGGCCTGCAGGGTTTGCTCCCGAGGCTCACAGCCGCCAGTATAGTTATCATTTCCCTAGAGGCAGCCACTGGGTAAGCTTGCTGCTTGGCTCTTGCTGCTGCTATCTATACTTTACCTCTCTCACTAGCTTTGTGTTCTGCTCACTAACAAAAAGGATTTTTCTCTCTCTCGCTGTTGTCTATGCCTTACCTCTCTCACTAACAAAAAAGGATCTTTTTCTCTCTTGATGCTTTTTCTATGCTTTACCTCCTTCACACAGCCATGTGTCACTGAACTAAGATTTTCTAGCTAATTTTTAAAATCTCCTTTCTTCTGCCATGTGCTTTCTCTTAAACATTCTTTTTTTAACCTTAATATTTGTCTCTTTTATTTCAAAATAATTCTTATTTTTCTTAAAAGCCTTTTTAATTGTAACAAAAAAGGGTTTTTCTCTTTTAATATTTCAAAATAACTCTTTTAAATGCTCCTCTTTTATTTAATAACCCTTTTTACTCTTGTAAACTTTTTCTCTAAAACCCTCTCTCCTTACTAAACATAACCAAAAATCTTTCCTTTTTTAAAACTCCTTTTCTTTAAGTTCTATCACAAAACCCAGCCAAATGTATCAAAACTCAAGTACACAATATTCCCCCGTCCAAAAGTTAAAAAAATATGTATTTTTTTTAAAATGTCCGATGGCGCCAAACCTGTACATGACCGAAAATGGAAACGGAGGGTGGGACATAAACCCTAAATGAGGCATGGAAACCTGTCAAAGAATACATGGTGATGAGCTCTTTAGAGGGTGTAACATCTAGTGTGCCCTGAGGGGGGACACACTGCACTGGAGTCCTGACTGACTTCATTCAGAACAGTTTCATAGCACCGATTGTGACTTTGACGGCTGGTGTCAACATTGGGATAAGCACCCGGTGGACGGTTGGCTGCTGAGGGCACAAGAAGCACCCTGCAGTAAGTGACTGGGAGCAGTAAGGCAAAGAGGAATTAGAGAGAACAGCGGACAATGGTGTATAACTGTCTCCTTAAGAAGTACATTGTAGACTGGAGCAGAGGGAGAGGGTTATGCATTGGAAAGTTCATCAAAGTGCAGCAGACTGCACAGCTGGAGGATGATGATCACTCTAAGGAGTAGATTCCTGACCGAAATGGGGCTGCAAGAGGGTCTGAGAGCAGTCGGAGAGACAGATGGGTGTCGCTAAGACCCACATCCCCAGCCATCCGGGGATCTTCATGGGATTCCCCATTGGTGGATCTGAGACAGATGGAATTGGAGCTGAGACTGAAAGACCTGGAGGACCATGAGAAGGAACAAGAGGACTGGGAGAAACACCGAAAGCACGAGGAAGAGCAGCAGCAGCATGAACAGAAGATGACCAAGAGGAGAGGCAGAGGGACTTTCCCAGTGCTGAGAAGACTTTTTTTTCATTCAAAGAGCTAATGTTCCACAGGAGTGTGCACATTTAAAATAGATATAATTTTATCTACTCAAAATGATTTTCCCAATTACTAACATACTATATCATGAAAAAAATAACACAATAGACATTTTATGCTAGACTTCTACATACACTCAAAGGTAAAATGAACAGAACAGGAGGCATGGAATATTGAATGTGCATACTATACAGGGATTCTGAAAATCACACCTTCAATTTTAGACTCGAGAGAAAATAAATACAAATATTCTAGGATGATGAATCAACTTGGTGGGAGAGAAAGTTATCACAGTTCTGTTAGGGGGTTAAAAAGAAATCTGCAGAGTAATTTGCTCTCCTTGGTTTGAGCAAAGTTAGTGAAATGGAGAAATATTTGTTTTCATTTAAAAACATTCTTCTGAAGGATAGTAGCAGTTGAGAAATCAAAGAGAACTTACCAAGTTCATTCTGGCATTGGTCTGAAAAAGAACAGTGCGATTTCAATTAGAAATTGAATGTACTGGTATTACCTTACCTCACTGAAGGAGCTGTCTTCCCCAGTCATCAGCTGCCACTTTTGTCATTCATCCCCCTTTTTACACACCACGCCTGACACATCACCCAAACCCAGTAACAGCTCAGAATCTTGTATTCCATGACTAAACAAAGGCACTGTTTACTCATAAAATTGGAGACTCAGACCACAACCTATTGACTTTTGTTTACAAATGCCCTCCTCCCAGCCACCCATTATCACAGACACCTTATTGACAATGGCTTGAACCCTCAGTCTGTCGAAGGAACTTCAACAATCTGTAGGTAATTTGTACTTAATCTGGTTAAAACTAAACTAAAAATTCAAAGTAAACCTAATGTCCTATTTTTCAAGCTTGCCTAAAAACATAAAAATAAAATTTGGTTTAAAAGAATACAAATTCTTTCAATATGCAATATGCACTATAGCATCCTAATTTAAAGCTACCTGTTCATGGGAGTCAGGCGGCATTGTGCTTAGATGGCTAGCCCGACCTGCTACTTCTGCCACTCTGTCCACACTGCTATTTTTAGCACACTAACTTGTGACAAAAAATTAACTAGATACATGAATCCCCTTCATTAAATTTGTGAAAGAAAAACTCTCACAACCAAAGAAAGAGTGAGCCATCCAAATAAAGGCTGACTTTTTTAAGGGCAGTCAGATGAATACAGCAATGATTTCAGCACAGAACTTGCATCTGTGTGAGTGAAATTGTTCACAAAGCAAGTACAACTTACTCAATTTCTCCCGAAGATCACCTATGGGACAAGAAAAAAATTGTCGGTGTCAAAGCAGTCATTGTTCAATATTAAACTGAAAGTGACTAACAATTTTTCTGTGAAGCATGAATATGGTTACTGAGAAGCTAAAAATGAAGTTTGAGAAGCTCAAAGCCCAAATTTATCATGATGTAACTTACTCTGGAGCAGTGAAATCTAACATTAAGGCCTGGTATAGACTAGAAAATTAATTGTGCATAACTACTTCACTCAGAGGTGTGAAAAATTCACACCTCTAAGCGAAGCCATTATACCAACCTAACCCCTGGTGAAGACAGTTTTATGTCGATGGGAGGGCTTCTGCCGTTAACATAGCTACTGCCGCTTGTGGGCATGAAGAACCTACACTGAAGGAAGAGGCTCTCCTTTCAGCATAGTAGTGTCTTTACTAAGTGCTGCACTGTAAGTGTAGACAAGCCCTCAACTACTGCCTCTTAGAGAGATGGATGACCTATGCCAATGGAAGAATCCCTGATGTACAATGCGGCCTCTGCAGTGGCACAGCTGTGCTAGTGTAGCATTTTAAGTGTAGACATACCCTAAGTTAAGTGTTTGAAGCATGACACCAAACAAAGTGCATCAAGGATTCTACTTGGGATGTCAGGGAGATATAGATACATATAATATCTTAATAATGAAAAGAATACATTGAAAGCCGATTCTATTGCACTGCATTCATCATTATATGATCTCATTTGATGAGTAATGAAAGGACTAGAAAAGAGACAGGGAGAGAGAGAACTTGGCATATAGGGGGAAAGATAGAAGGGGAAAGATGACGAAAACATTGGAATATGAGAAAAGAGAAAAAATGGTTTTGTTTAGGAAAAAATGACAGAACTATACAAACTAAGTAAAATGGAAAGGTCTATTCAAAGTTTAAGCTGAGCTTCCTTTTGCTGTTGCACAACTGGGACTTAAATTTTCAATAGACGCCACTGATTTTCACTGTATACATAGAGGCCTCTTGTCTCCATAGAACCTGAGTCTCCTGTTGACTCTATCTGGAGTTGTGGGTGCTCAGCAGCTTTGAAAATCAGGCCCAAGGTCTCTGAAGTTGGAGATGCAAAATCAGTGCAAAGTATAACAAAGAATGTGATCCCTGGCCAGTACGAGGCATTTCTGAGCTGAGAGGAGAGGGAAGCAGGGAGAAGACAAAGTTCAAGAAATAATATTTTTCCATTATAGAGGTATTTTGTTTTTATTTATTTGTTAATATTTTTTATTTATTTTATTTTATTTCTTTGAAACTCCTAGACAATCTCATAAATACTTAGAAAATTCTTGCAGTTTTTTTGAAAAAAAACCATGAATATTTAAGCATTCACAAAACAGGCTAAACTCTCCCTTGGAGAAGCACAAATGGCTCCTATGAAAATCAGTGAAGATGCATGCAGGGTCAGTCAGAACAGAATAGTGCCTTACTTCAAAAATGGACAAAGTATGCAACTGCTGTTCTCAGCCAAAGATCCTGCTACATATACACAGAAGTTGTCTCTAAGCAAGGCCAGTGGTTATGGCACTCACTAGAATGTGGGAGACCCAGTTCTCACTCTCTGCCTAGTTGAGCATGGATTTGAACTTGGTTTTCCCACCTCAGTTCCCTAACCACTGGGATGAAGGTCATATGGCAGGTGCAGAGCTGTGGCTAAAGAACACGCAATGAAGCTAGGGGTGGGGATGGGAAGGTTGAGTAATTTTAAGGTTTTGTTTCCATCATATGCTACAATTCCGAGCTGGCTTAGCAGTGGGATGTTCCTACTCTGTAGAATACAGAAGCCTGAAGGATGCTCTAAACCAGCCGTGTCCAATAGAAATCCGATGCTACCCACACTGCTAGCCACACTTGTGGTTTTGAATTTTTCTTATTATCCACATTATAAAAAAGCTACATGGATTAGCCACAATTGAATAGCCTATTAGCCACATGTGGCTAGTGGTGAACGTATTGGACACCGCTGCTCTAAACTGTTCTGGGTTAACAACAGATCCCATGGATCCTGCAGAAGGCAGGTAGTATGGATTCCAAGGCATGCTTCCTTACTGCTAGCCACCCCCTTGCACTGGACCAGAAGGACAGCAATATAGGAGCATGTATAGTGGCTGTGTACCATACAAAAATTCCCCAGTAAAAGGGCAATCCCCTAGTGCTCAGATTCATATTCTGAGGGGTGGGGGAGTAATTTGTGTAGTGAGAGCAGCATGAAAAAGCTACAGTGTGTCTGAGAATATGATATAAAACATTTGTTGAAATTCATAGAGAAATTCTGAGTAGTGCACAACATTTAAATTGACTGAATGTTTATCTTTTCAAAATTATATCCCAAATTAATAACCCACACCATCTCATTAAAATAAATTTTATCATGAAAAAATAAACACCATAAATATCTTATGCTAGCCTCCTGCATACACTCAAAGAGAAAATTAATGGAAGAGAAGGCACGGCATTATTGAATGTCTTTACTGGAAGATAATATTAAAAATCAGTCCTTCAATTTTAGACCAGAGAAAAATTAAATACAAATATTCTAAGATAGCTAACCAAATTGCTGTGAAAGAGAGTAATCAACAGTTCTGTTACGGGGTTTAAAAGAAACGTGTGCTCAATCTGATTAACAGTAAACCCCAAAAAATAACTAAATCTACAGTATTCTATCTCAAGCTCCTCTGTAAAATTTAAAAATAAAAATTATTTCAAAATCATAGAATCATAGAGTCGTAGAAGATTAGGATTGGAAGAGACCTCAGGAGGTCATCTAGTCCAACCCCCTGCTCAAAGGAGGACCAACACCAACTAAATCATCCCAGCCAGGGCTTTGTCAAGCCGGGCCTTAAAAACCTCTCAGGACGGAGATTCTACCACCTCCCTAGGAAACCCATTTCAGTGCTTCACCACCCTCCTAGTGAAATGGTGTTTCCTAATATACAACATAGACCTCCCCCACTGCAACTTGAGACCATTACTCCTTGTTCTGTCATCTGCCACCACTGAGAACAGCCGAGCTCCATCCTCTTTGGAACCGCACACTCAGGTAGTTGAAGGCTACTATTAAATCCCCCCTCACTCTTCTCCAAATTAAACAAGCCCAGTTCCCTCAGCTTCTCCTCGTAAGTCATGTGCCCCAGACCCCTGTTCAGTTTCGTTGTCCTCTGCTGGACTCTCTCCAATTTGTCCACATCATTTCTGCAGTTGCAGGGGGCGGGGGGCGGGGGGGAAGAAATTGGATGCAGTACTCCAGATGTGGCCTCACCAGTGCCTAATACAGGGGAATAATCACAGAATATCAGGGTTGGAAGGGACCTTAGTAGGTCATCTAGTCCAACCCCCTGCTCAAAGCAGGACCAATCCCCAATTTTTGCCCCAGATCCCCAAATGGCCCCCTCAAAGATTGAAATCACAACCCTAGGTTTAGCAGGCCAATGCTCAAACCACTGAGCTATCCCTCCCCCCTTCCCTCGATCTGCTGGCAATGCTCTTACTAATGTACCCAATATGACATTAGCCTTCTTGGCAACAAGGGCACACTGTTGACTCATATCCAACTTCTCATCCACTGTAATCCTTTTCTGCAGAAATGCTGCTTAGCCAGTCAGTCCCCAGCCTGTAGCAGTGCATGGGATTCTTCCGTCCTAGGTGCACTTGTCCTTGTAGAACTTCATCAGATTTCTTTTGGCCCAATCGTCCAATTTGTCTAGGTTACTCTGGACCCTATCCCTACCCTCCAGAGAATCAACCTCTCCCCCCAGCTTAGTGTCATCTGCGAACTTGCTGAGGGTGCAATTAATCCCATCATCCAGATCATTGATAAAGATGTTGAACAAAACCAGCCCCAGGACCGACCCCTGGGGCACTCCGCTTGATACCGGCTGCCAACTAGACATCGAGCCATTGATCACTACCCGTTGAGCCTGACAATATAGCCAGCTTTCTATCCACCTTATATCCAATCACTACTTTTTTTACTTGCTGGCAAGAATACTGTGTGAGACCATGTAATAATACAAGTCTTTCAATATGCAAACCAGTAGCCAAATCATAGAATCATAGAATCTCAGGGTTCTGCTCAAAGCAGGACCAACCCCAACTAAATCATCCCAGCCAGGGCTTTGTCAAGCCTGACCTTAAAAACCTCCAAAGAAGGAGATTCCACCACCTCCCTAGGTAACCCATTCCAGTGCTTTACAACGCTCCCAGAGAAAAAGTTTTTCCTAATATCCAACCTAAACCTCCCCCTCTGCAACTTCAGACCATTACTCCTTGTTCTGTCATCTTCTACCACTGAGAACAGTCTAGATCCATCCTCCTTGGAAGCCCCTTTCAGGTAGTTGAAAGCAGCTATCAAATCCCCCCTCATTCTTCTCTTCTGCAGGATAAACAATCCCAGTTCCCTCTTCTCATAAGTCATGTGCTCCAGCCCCCTAATCATTTTTGTTGCCCTCCGCTGGACTCTTTCCAATTTATCCACATCCTTCTTGTAGTGTGGGGCCCAAAATTGGACACAGTACTCCAAATGAGGCCTCAACAGTGCCGAATAGAGGGGAATGATCATGTCCCTCGATCTGCTGGAAATGCCCCTACTTATACAACCCAAAATGCCATTAGCCTTCTTGGGACAAGGGCACACTGTTGACTCATATTCAGCTTTTCGTCCACTGTAATCCCTAGGTCTTTCTCTGCAGAACTGCTGCCCAGCCATTCGGTCCCTAGTCTGTAGCAGTGCACGGGATTCTTCCGTAGTAAGTGCAGGACTCTGCACTTGTCCTTGTTGAACCTCATCAGATTTCTTTTGGTCCAATCCTCTAATATGTCTAGGTCCCTCTGTATCCTATCCCTACTCTCCAGCGTATCAACCACTCCTCCCAGTTTAGTGTCATCTGCAAACATGCTAAGGGTGCAGTCCACACCATCCTCCAGATCGTTGATGAAGATATTGAACAAAACCGGCCCCAGCACCAACCCTTGGGGCACTCCATTTGATACCGGCTGCCAACTAGACATGGAGCCATTGATCACTACCCGTTGAGCGCGACCATCCAGCCAGTTTTCTATCCACCTTACCGTCCATTCATCCAGCCCATGCTTCTTTAACTTGCTGGCAAGAATACTGTGGGAGACTGTATCAAAAACTTTGCTAAAGTCAAGAAATAGCACATCCTTTCCCCTCATCCACAGAGCCAGTTATCTCATCATAGAAGGCAATTAGGTAAGTCAGGCATGACTTGCCCTTGGTGAATCCATGCTGACTGTTCCTGATTACTTTCCTTTCCTCTAAGTGGTTCAGAATTGATTCCTTGAGGACCTGTTCCATGATTTTTCCAGGGACTGAGGTGAGACTGAATGGCCTGTAGTTCCACGGATCTTCCTTCTTCCCTTTTTTAAAGATGGGCATTACATTAGCTTTTTTCCAGTCATCCGGGACCTCCCCCGATTGCCATGATTTGTCAAAGATAATGGCCAATGGCTCTGCAATCACATCGGCCAACTCCTTTAGCACCCTCGGATGCAGTGCATCTGGCCCCATGGACTTGTGCTAGCCCAGCTTTTCTAAATAGTCCGAAACGACTTCTTTCTCCACAGAGGGCTTGTCACCTCCTCCCCATACCGTGCTGCTGAGTGCAGCCACCTGGGAGCTGACCTTGTCTGTGAAGACAGAGGCAAAAAAAGCATTGAGTACACTAGCTTTCTCCACATCCTCTGTCACTAGGTTCCCTCCCTCATTCAGCAAGGGGCCCACACTTTCCTTGACTTTCTTCTTGTTGCTAACATACCTGAAGAAACCCTTCTTGTTCCTCCTAACATCTCCGGCTAGCTGCAACTGCAAGTGTGATTTGGCCTTCCTAATTTCACTCCTGCATGCCTGAACTATATTTTTATACTCCTCCCTGGTCATTTGTCCAATCTTCCACTTCTTGTAATCTGCTTTTTTGTGTTTAAGACGAGCAAGTCTGCTTTTCTGAAGTCCAGGGTCTCTGTTCTACTGCTCTCCTTTCTTCCTTGTGTCAGGATCCTGAACTCGACCATCTCATGGTCACTGCCTCCCAGGTTCCCATCAACTATTGCTTCCTCTACTATTTCTTCCCTGTGTCTGAGCAGCAGGACAAGAACAGCTTTTCCCCTAGTTGGTTCCTCCAGCACTTGCACCAGGAAATTGTCCCCTACACTTTCCAAAAACTTCCTGGATTGTCTGTGCACCGCTGTATTGCTCTCCCAGCAGATATCGGGGTGATTAAAGTCACCCATGAGAACCAGGGCCTGTGATCTAATAACTTCTGTTAGTTGCTGGAAGAAAGCCTCGTCCACCTCATCCCCCTGGTCTGGTGATCTGTAGCAGACTCCCACCACGACATTACCCTTGTTGCTCACACTTCTAAATTTAATCCAGAGACTCTCAGGTTTTTCTGCAGTTTCATACTGGAGCTGTGAGCAGTGACACTGCTCTCTTACATACAACGCAACTCCCCCACCTTTTCTGCCCTGCCTATCCTTCCTGAACAGTTTTTATCCATCCATGACAGTACTCCAATCATGTGAGTTATCCCACCAAGTCTCTGTTATTCCAATTACATCATAATTCCTTGACTGTGCCAGGACTTCCAGTTCTCCCTGCTTCTTCCCCAGGCTTCTTGCATTTGTGTATAGGCATTTAAGATAACATCCGAGGGTGCTAAAGGAGTTGGCCGATGTGATTGCAGAGCCATTGGCCATTATCTTTGACAAATCATGGCAATCGGGGGAGGTCCCGGATGACTGGAAAAAAGCTAATGTAGTGCCCATCTTTAAAAAAGGGAAGAAGGAAGATCCGGGGAACTACAGGCCAGTCAGTCTCACCTCAGTCCCTGGAAAAATCATGGAACAGGTCCTCAAGGAATCAATTCTGAACCACTTAAAGGAGGGGAAAGTGATCAGGAACAGTCAGCATGGATTCACCAAGGGCAAGTCATGCCTGACTAACCTAATTGCCTTCTATGATGAGATAACTGGCTCTGCGGATGAGGGGAAAGCAGTGGATGTGCTATTTCTTGACTTTAGCAAAGCTTTTGATACAGTCTCCCACAGTGTTCTTGCCAGCAAGTTAAGGAAGTATGGGCTGGATGAATGGACGGTAAGGTGGATAGAAAACTGGCTGGATGGTCGTGCTCAACGGGTAGTGATCAATGGCTCCATGTCTAGTTGGCAGCCGGTATCAAGTGGAGTGCCCCAAGGGTCAGTGCTGGGGCCGGTTTTGTTCAATATCTTCATCAACGATCTGGAGGATGGTGTGGACTGCACCCTTAGCAAGTTTGCAGATGACACTAAACTGGGAGGAGTGGTTGATACGCTGGAGGGTAGGGACAGGATACAGAGGGACCTAGACAAATTAGAGGATTGGGCCAAAAGAAATCTGATGAGGTTCAACAAGGACAAGTGCAGAGTCCTGCACTTAGGACGGAAGAATCCCATGCACTGCTACAGACTAGGGACCGAATGGCTGGGCAGCAGTTCTGCAGAAAAGGACCTAGGGGTTACGGTGGACGAAAAGCTGAATATGAGTCAACAGTGTGCCCTTGTTGCCAAGAAGGCTAGCGGCATTTTGGGCTGTATAAGTAGGGGCATTTCCAGCAGATCGAGGGACGTGATTATTCCCCTCTATTCGGCACTGGTGAGGCCTCATTTGGAGTACTGTGTCCAGTTTTGGGCCCCACGCTACAAGAAGGATGTGGATAAATTGGAAAGAGTCCAACGGAGGGCAACAAAAATGATTAGGGGGCTGGAGCACATGACTTATGAGGAGAGGCTGAGGGAACTGGGATTGTTTAGCCTGCAGAAGAGAAGAATGAGGGGGGATTTGATAGCTGCTTTCAACTACCTGAAAGGGGGTTCCAAAGAGGATGGATCTAGACTGTTCTCAGTGGTAGAAGATGACAGAACAAGGAGTAATGGTCTCAAGTTGCAGAGGGGGAGGTTTAGGTTGGATATTAGGAAAACCTTTTTCACTAGTAGGGTGGTGAAGCACTGGAATGGGTTACCTAGGGAGGTGGTGGAATCTCCTTCCTTAGATGTTTTTAAGGTCAGGCTTGACAAAGCCCTGGCTGGGATGATCTAATTGGGTTTGGTCCTGCTTTGAGCAGGGGGGTGGACTAGATGACCTCCTGAGGTCCCTTCCAACCCTGAGATTCTATGATTCTATGATTCTATGATAACTCACTGATCGTCCTGCTGTCCCAGTATGGGTCAGGAGCCCTCCCCTCTTGCACTTACCTACTTGTGCTTCCTCCCGGTATCCCACTTCCCCACTTACCTCGGGGCTTTGGTCTCCTTCCCCCGGTGAACCTAGTTTAAAGCCCTCCTCACTAGGTTAGCCAGCCTGCTTGCAAAGATACTCTTCCCTCTCTTCGTTAGGTGGAGCCCGTCTCTGCCTAGTACTCCTTCTTCTTGGAACACCATCCCATGGTCAAAGAATCCAAACCCTTCTCTCCGACACCATCTGCGTAGCCATTCGTTGACTTCCACGATTCGACGGTCTCTACCCCGCACTTTTCCTGCCACAGGGAGGATAGACGAGAACACCACTTGCGCCTCAAACTCCTTTATCCTTCTTCCCAGAGCCACGTAGTCTGCAGTGATACGCTCAAGGTCATTCTTGGCAATATCATTGGTGCCCATGTTGAGAAGCAGGAAGGGGTGGCGATCTGAGGGCTTGATGAGTCTCGGCAGTCTCTCCGTCACATCATGAATCCTAGCCCCTGGCAAGCAGCACGCCTCTCGGTTTTCCCGGTCAGGGCGGCAGATAGATGACTCAGTCCCCCTGAGGAGAGAGTCCCCGACCAACACCACCCTCCTCTTTCCTGGTCGTGGAACCCCCATCACTAGGATGGTGCATCTCATGCCTTCCAATCGTTGGAGTCTCCTTCTGCTCTGTTCCCTCAGATGCATCATTCACTCCACTCTCTGCACTAGTACGTGTGGAGAGAACATGAAAATGGTTGCTCATCTGAATCTGCGTTTCTGGTACATGGACTTCCTTCGTACTCTTTCCTCATGCCGCCAATTATCCTCACTGGCCTTCTGTCTCCGCTGCGTAGCCTGCTCTGAATCTTCAGAACAGTGTGTCCGCTGAAGCCGGTCCTGACGTCTATCCGGGAAATCCTTTTTTTCTCTTATGGAACGCAGGGTTGATACTCGTTTCTCCAGACCTTGAATCTTCTGTTCCAATATGGAGATCAGCTTTCTCTTTGTACAGACAAAGTCGCTTCTATCCTGTGGAAGAAAGACAAACATGGCACATCCTGTGCAGGTCACAACAGAGGATCGCTCAGCATCCATAGTCTCTTCCTTCTAAGAGCTTCCTCACTTTTGGCAGAAGCTACTCAGAGAAACCTACAAGAGGGAAGCCTCAGTAGGCTCAGTAGGCTCTCTCCAGGCAAACGCCTTCTGTTTCCCTCTCTGCTGTTCGCTGCTCAGCTGGTTCACAGCTGACTGCCTTTTTATAACAGTCAGTCCCACCTGGAACAAAGCACTCCCATTTCACACTGTTCAAACAAGCAAACAAGCAATCAAACAATGAAGCACATGGTCAAACTGCCAAACTGTCCCCTCAACAGACACTCAGATACTCAGCAGCGCAGTCCCCCTAATGCAGCACTTAGTGTACCTCCGCTCACACAGATTCCAGGCAAACTCCTTCTCTTTGCTTCTCTGCTGTTCGCTGCTGTAATGTAATGTAATGGAGAGATTCCCTTCCCAGCTCTACTGCCTTTGTGACACTCCAGGTACGTCTACACAGCAGCTGGGAAGTGTGATTCCCAGCTTGGGTGGATTTACAGACAACAGCTCTGCTCGAGGATGTGGTAGAAAAGATCAGTGTGGTGGCACTGGTCAGTGACGTAGGCTTGGGCTATCTGCCCAAGTAGCTACTGTCATAAACAAAGAGCTAAGAGTCGCATAAAATCCCTCCTAAGCAGCTGTACTGAATCATAAGAACATAAGAACATAAGAATGGCTGTACTGGGTCAGACCAAAGGTCCATCCAGCCCAGTATCCTGTCCACCGACAGTGGCCAATGCCAGGTGCCCCGGAGTGAGTGGACCTAACTGGTAATGATCAAGTGATCTCTCTCCTGCCATCCATCACCCCCCTGTGATAAACAGAGGCTAAGGACACCATTCCTTACCCATACTGGTTAATAGCCATTAATGGACTTCATCTCCATGAATTTATCCAGTTCTCTTTTAAACCCTGTTATACTCCTAGCCTTCACAGCCTCCTCAGGCAAGGAGTTCCACAGGTTGACTGTGCGCTGTGTGAAGAAGAACTTCCTTTTATCTGTTTTAAACCTGCTGCCCACTAATTTAATTGGGTGGTCCCTAGTTCTTCTATTATGGGAACTAGTAAATAACTTTTCCATATTCACTTCCTCCACACCACTCATAATTTTATATACCTCTATCATATCCCCCCCTTAGTCTCCTCTTTTCCAAGCTAAAGAGTCCTAGCTTCTTTAATCTCTCCTCATATGGGACCCGTTCCAGACCCCTAATCATTTTAGTTGCCCTTCTCTGAACCTTTTCTAATGCCAGTATATCCTTTTTGAGATGAGGAGACCACATTTGTACACAGTATTCAAGATGTTGGCGCACTATGGATTTGTATAAGGGCAATAAGATATTCTCCGTCTTATTCTCTATCCCTTTTTTAATGATTCCTAACATCCTGTTTGCTTTTTTGACTGCCGCTGCACACTGCATGGACGTCTTTAGAGAACTATCCACGATGACTCCAAGATCTTTTTCCTGATTAGTTGTAGCTAAATTAGCCCCCATCATATTGTATGTATAGTTGGGGTTATTTTTTCCAATGTGCTTTACTTTACATTTATCCACATTAAATTTCATTTGCCATTTTGTTGCCCAATCATTTAGATTTGTGAGATCTTTTTGAAGTTCTTCGCAGTCTGCTTTGTCTTAACTATCTTGAGCAGCTTAGTATCATCTGCAAACTTTGCCACCTCACTGTTTACCCCTTCTTCCAAATCATTTATGAATAAGTTGAATAGGATTGGTCCTAGGATTGGTCCTAAGACTGACCCTTGGGGAAAACCACTAGTTACCCCTCTCCATTCTGAAAATTTACGATTTATTCCTACCCTTTGTTCCCTGTCTTTTAACCAGGTCTCAATCCATGAAAGGATCTTCCCTCTTATCCCATGGCAACTTAATTTACGTAAGAGCCTTTCGTGAGGGACCTTGTCAAAGGCTTTCTGGAAATCTAAGTACACTATGTCTACTGGATCGCCCTTGTCCACATGTTTGTTGACCCCTTCAAAGAACTCTAATAGATTAGTAAGACATGATTTCCCTTTACAGAAACCATGTTGACTTTTGCCCAACAATGTATGGTCTTCTATGTGCCTGACAATTTTATGCTTTGTTTCAACTAATTTGCCTGGTATGGATGTTAGACTTACCGGTCTGTAATTGCCGGGATCACCTCTAGAGCCCTTTTTAAATATTGGTGTTACATTAACTATCTTCCAGTCATTGGGTACAGAAGCCGATTTAAAGGACAGGCTACAAACTCTAGTTAATAGTTCCGCAATTTCACATTTGAGTTCTTTCAGAACTCTTGGGTGAATGCCATCTGGTCCCGGTGACTTGTTACAGTTAAGTTTATCAATTAGTTCCAAAACCTCCTCTAATGACACTTCAATCTGTGATAATTCCTCAGATTTGTCACCTACAAAAGACGGCTCAGGTTTGGGAATCTCCCTAACGTCCTCAGCCGTGAAGACCGAAGCAAAGAATTCACTTAGTTTCTCCGCAATGACTTTATCATCTTTAAGTGCTCCTTTTCTATCTCTATCGTCCAGGGGCCCCACTGATTGTTTAGCAGGCTTCCTGCTTCTGACGTATTTAAAGAACATTTTGTTATTAGCTTTTGAGTTTTTGGCTAGCTGTTCTTCAAACTCCATTTTGGCTTCTCTTATTACATTTTTACACTTAATTTGGCAGTGTTTATGCTCCTCTCTAGGATTTGGCTGCCACTTTTTAAAAGATGCCTTTTTATCTCTCACTGCTTCTTTTACATGGTTGTTAAGCCACAGTGGCTCTTTTTTACTTCTTTGACTTTTTTTTTTAATTTGGGGTATACATTTAAGTTGGGCCTCTATTATGGTATCTTTGAAAAGTGTCCATGCAGCTTGCAAGGATTTCACTTTAGTCACTTTGCCTTTTAATTTCTGCTTCACTAACCCCCTCATTTTTGCATAGTTCCTCTTTCGGAAATTAAATGCCACTGTGTTGGGCTGTTGATGTGTTCTTCGCACCACAGGAATGTTAAATGTTATTATATTATGGTCACTATTTCCAAGTGGTCGTGTTATAGTTACCTCTTGAACCAGATCCTGCACTCCACACGGGACTAAATCAAGAGTTGACTCTCCCCTTGTGGGTTCCTGTACCAGCTGCTCCAAGAAGCAGTCATTTAAAGTATCGAGGAATTTTGTCTCTGAATTTTGTCCTGAGGTGACATGTACCCACTCAATATGGGGATAATTGAAACCTCCCACTATTATTGAAATGAAAATAAGAAAGAAAAACTTGTAGCACCTTAGAGACTAACAAATTTATTTCAGCATAAGCTTTCGTGGGTTAGTACCCACTTCATCGGATGCATGGAATGAAACATACAGTAGACAGATATTTATACAGTCAGAGAAACATGATAAGGTGGAGGTGCATAGACCAACCTTAAGAGGCTAATTAATTGAGAGGAACCATAACAGCAGGGGAAGAAAAACCTTTGAAGTGATAAACAAGATGGTCACACAGGTGTGAATGAGGATCGTTAACTTAAGGGAAATAGATTCAATTAACGTAATGGCCGAGCCATTCGAGGTCCTTATTTAATCCTGAGGTAATGCAATCTAGTTTGCATATCAATTCAAGTTCAACAGTTTCTCTTTGAAGTCTGCTTTTCGAGTTAATCTGTCGCAACACTGCTACCCTCAAGTCTGTCAGTGAGTGATTAGGGAGGTTGAAGTGTTCTCCTACTGGTTTTTGAATGTTATGATTCCTGATATCAGATTTATGTCCATTTATTCTTTTGCGTAGAGACTGTCCGGTTTGGCCAATGTACATGGCAGAGGGGCATTGCTGGCACATGATGGCATATATCACATTGGTAGATGTGCAGGTGAATGAGCCCCTGATGGTGTGGCGGATGTGATTAGGCCCTGTGATGGTATCACTTGAATCAATATGTGGACAGAGTTGGCATCGGGCTTTGTTGCAAGGATAGGTTCCTGGGTTAGTGTTTTTGTTGTATGGTGTGTGGTTGCTGGTGAGTATTCGCTTCAGGTTGGGGGGCTGTCTGTAAGCGAGGATTGGTCTGTCCTCCAAGATCTGTGAGAGTGAGGGATCATCTTTTAGGATAGGTTGTAGATCTTTGATGATGCGCTGGAGAGGTTTTAGTTGGGGGCTAAAGGTGACGGCTAGTGGTGTTCTGTTATTTTCTTTTTTGGGCCTGTCTTGTAGTAGGTGACTCCTGGGTACTCTTCTGGCTCTGTCAATCTGTTTTTTCACTTCAGCAGGTGGGTATTGTAGTTGTAAGAATGCTTGATAGAGATCTTGTAGGTGTTTGTCTCTGTCTGAGGGATTGGAGCAAATGCGGTTGTATCTTAGAGCTTGGCTGTAGACAATGGATCGTGTGGTGTGTCCAGGATGGAAGCTGGAAGCATGTAGGTAAGTATAGCGGTCAGTAGGTTTCCGGTATAGGGTGGTGTTTATGTGACCATCACTTATTAGCACAGTGGTGTCTAGGAAATGGACCGCTTGTGTGGACTGGTCTAGGCTGAGGTTGATGGTGGGATGGAAATTGTTGAAATCATGGTGGAATTCCTCAAGGGCTTCTTTTCCATGGGTCCAAATGATGAAGATATCATCAATGTAGCGCAAGTAGAGTAGGGGTGTTAGGTGACGAGAACTGAGGAAGCGTTGTTCTAAGTCAGCCATAAAAATGTTGGCATACTGTGGGGCCATACGGGTACCCATAGCAGTGCCACTGACTTGGAGGTATATATTGTCCCCAAATGTGAAATAGTTGTGGGTGTGGACAAAATCACAAAGTTCGGCCACCAGGTTAGCCGTGGTAGTATCGGGGATACTGTTCCTGACAGCTTGTAGTCCATCGTTGTGTGGAATGTTAGTGTAGAGGGCTTCTACATCCATAGTGGCCAGGATGGTGTTGTCTGGAAGATCACCGATGGATTGTAGTTTCCTCAGGAAGTCAGTGATGTCGCAAAGATAGCTGGGAGTGCTGGTAGCATAGGGCCTGAGGAGAGAGTCTATATAGCCAGACAATCCTGCTGTTAGGGTGCCAATGCCTGAGATGATGGGGTGTCCAGGATTTCCAGGTTTATGGATCTTGGGTAGCAGATAGAATGCCCCTGGTCGGGGTTCTAGGCACGTGTCTGTACAAATTTGTTCTTGTGCTTTTCCAGGGAGTTTCTGGAGCAGATGGTGTAGTTTCTACTACAAGACAGGCCCAAAAAAGAAAATAACAGAACACCACTAGCCGTCACCTTTAGCCCCCAACTAAAACCTCTCCAGCGCATCATCAAAGATCTACAACCTATCCTAAAAGATGATCCCTCACTCTCACAGATCTTGGAGGACAGACCAATCCTCGCTTACAGACAGCCCCCCAACCTGAAGCGAATACTCACCAGCAACCACACACCATACAACAAAAACACTAACCCAGGAACCTATCCTTGCAACAAAGCCCGATGCCAACTCTGTCCACATATTGATTCAAGTGATACCATCACAGGGCCTAATCACATCCGCCACACCATCAGGGGCTCATTCACCTGCACATCTACCAATGTGATATATGCCATCATGTGCCAGCAATGCCCCTCTGCCATGTACATTGGCCAAACCGGACAGTCTCTACGCAAAAGAATAAATGGACATAAATCTGATATCAGGAATCATAACATTCAAAAACCAGTAGGAGAACACTTCAACCTCCCTAATCACTCACTGACAGACTTGAGGGTAGCAGTGTTGCGACAGATTAACTCGAAAAGCAGACTTCAAAGAGAAACTGTTGAACTTGAATTGATATGCAAACTAGATTGCATTACCTCAGGATTAAATAAGGACCTCGAATGGCTCGGCCATTACGTTAATTGAATCTATTTCCCTTAAGTTAACGATCCTCATTCACACCTGTGTGACCATCTTGTTTATCACTTCAAAGGTTTTTCTTCCCCTGCTGTTATGGTTCCTCTCAATTAATTAGCCTCTTAAGGTTGGTCTATGCACCTCCACCTTATCATGTTTCTCTGACTGTATAAATATCTGTCTACTGTATGTTTCATTCCATGCATCCGATGAAGTGGGTACTAACCCACGAAAGCTTATGCTGAAATAAATTTGTTAGTCTCTAAGGTGCTACAAGTTTTTCTTTCTTATTTTCATTTTGCTGACACAGACTAACACGGCTACTACACTGAAACCCACTATTATTGAGTTCTTTATTTTGTTAGCCTCTCTAATCTCCCTTAGCATTTCATCATCACTATCACTGTCCTGATCAGGTGGTTGATAATAGATCCCTATTGTTATATTCTTATTAGAGCACGGAATTACTATCCATAGAGATTCTATGGAACATGTGGATTCATTAAGATTTTTACTTCATTTGATTCTACATTTTCTTTTACATATAGTGCCACTCCCCCCCCCCCACGACCTGTTCTGTCCTGCCGATATATTTTATACCCCGGAATGATTGTGTCCCATTGATTGTCCTCACTCCACCATGTTTCTGTGATGCCTATTATGTCAATATCCTCCTTTAACACGAGGCACTCTAGTTCTCCCATTTATTATTTAGACTTCTAGCATTTGTGTATAAGCACTTTAAAAACTGGTCACTCTTTATTTGTCTGCCCTTTTCAGATGTGTCATATTCTTTTTTATGTGAAAGTTTCTCGTCTGATCTGGCCCCTCCTTTATCCTTTTCCATCCTCTCCTCCTGACTAAAACCTAGACAATCTCTATCAGTAGACCCTCCTGTAAGAGAAGTCTCTGTCTGATCCACGTGCTTCTCTGCAGGAATCGGCTTTGCCCCATCTCTTAGTTTAAAAACTGCTCTGCAACCTTTTTAATGTTAAGTGCCAGCAGTCTGGTTCCACTTTGGTTTAGGTGGAGCCCATCCTTCCTGTATAGGCTCCCCCATCCCAAAAGTTTCCCCAGTTCCTAATAAATCTAAACCCCTCCTCTCTACACCATTATCTCATCCACACATTAAGATGCTGAAGCTCTGCCTGCTTACCTGACCCTGAGCGTGGAACTGGAAGCATTTCTGAGAATGCCACCATAGAGGTCCTGGATGGACATCTCTCCTACCCTTCCCTACGTCATTGGTACTGACATGTACCACGACCACCAGCTCCTCCCCAGCACTACTCATAAGTCTATCTAGATGCCTCAAGAGATCCGCAACCCTTGCACCAGGCAGGCAAGTCACCATACGGTTCTCCCGGTCATCACAAACCCAGCTATCTATGTTTCTAATGATTGAATCTCCCATTACTAACACCTGCCTTTTCCTACTGATTGGAGTTCCCTCCCCTGGAGAGGTGACCTCAGTGTGAGAGGATACCCCAACACTACCTGGAAGGAGGGTCCCAACTATGGGAAGGTTTCCCTCTGCTCCCGTTGACTGCTCTCCTTCCCTGGGGCTTTCAGCCTCCTCAACAGCGCAGGGGCTGTCTGACCGGAGGTGGGACAAGTCTATATTGTCCCTGAAAGCCTCATAAACATACCTCTCTGCCTCCCTTAGCTCCTCCAGTTCCACCACCCTGGCCTCCAAAGCCCATACGCGGTCTCTGAGGGCCAGGAGCTCCTTGCACCGAATGCACACATATGCCACCCGCCCACAGGGCAGGTAATCATACATGCTACACTGAGCATGTATCATACATGCTACATATACCCCCACTCTGCTGCTGGTCTTCTGTGCATTCTGTTTTACAGCTACCTAGGTTAACAGTAAGGTTTTTATTTAAATCAAGGAGTTCTGATTATAGTTCAGGGTTAAAGGGTTTAAAGGATGGCACGTATACCTCGCCCCCTTCCCAACTCCCTCTCGAAACTCCCTGTTAGCAGCCCTGGTCGCAAAGCTCCCTGGTCGCTTGCTCGCTGCTTTATAAAGCCCTGGCCTTCCTGATTAGCCCCGCCCCCTGATTAAGGCTCAGCCAATGAACAGAGGCTTAAGGCTCAGCCAATGGTCTTAACTAAAACCTTTTTAATGTTAACGTTTAGGTCTTAACTAAAACCTTTTTAATGTTAACGTGTAAGGGGTTAAGAAGCTCAAATAACCTGGTTGGCACCTGACCAAAAGGACCAATAAGGAAAGAAGATACTTTCAAATCTGGGTGGGGGGAGGTTTTGTTTGTGCTCTCTTTGTTGTTCCCTCTCTGGATGGAGAGAGAGACCAGGCAGGAAAAACATCTCCTGAAAACATACCTGAAATGAGCATCTAAAATTACAAAAATTGTAAGTAACGGCAAGGAAATGCGTTAGATTATCTTTTGGTTTAGCTTGTGAATTTTCCCTATGCTAAGAGGGAGTTTTATTCCTGTTTTTTGTGACTTTGAAGCTGAGCCTAGAGGGGAATCCTCTGTGTTTAAAATCTTTTTATTATTCTGTAAAGTTACCTTCCATCCTGATTTTTGCAGGTGTGATTCTTTTACTTTTTCGTTAAAGTTCTTCCTTTAGAACCTGATTGATTTTTCAGTGTCCTAGAGACAAAGGGTCTGGTCAGTACTCACATTATTCTCAAGCCTCCCCAGGAAAGGGGGTGAAGGGGCTTCAGGGAATATTTTGGGGAACAAGGGTCCAAGTGACCCTTTTCCTGAATTTTTGTCAAAATCACTTGGTGGTGGCAGCAATACCGTCCAAGGACAAGGAAGGATTTGTGCCTTGGGGAAGTTTTTAACCTAAGCTGGTAAAAATAAGCTTAGGGGGTCTTTCATGCTGGTCCCCACATCTGTACCCCAGAGTTCAGAGTAGGGAGGGAACCTTGACATCTACCCAGAGGATTGTATGGCATTGTACTTTGGGGACTAGCCTGAGTCTCTGCTTCTGCTGCCTTGTCTACACTGCTCCTTTTAGTGCATTACCTTGAGCAGGAGAAATAACTGCATACCTGAACTCCCTTCCTGGCTTCTGTGGGCTGTCTGAATAAAGGCCCATTTCTTGAAGGACAGTGAGATGAATACATCCATGGCTCTTCGTTATACACAGACCCTGCTTCTGTGTGAGTGAAATTGTTCAGAACCGATCCTAACTTTACCATTTTTTTCCAGGAGATCGCAATCAGTCATGATACAAAATTCAGCTAAAACACTTTTTGTCGAGTGTGAATACTGTTACAGAGAATTTAATAGTGAGGTGTCAGCGGATCAAAGCCCAAATCTAACTTGATGCAACTAGCACTGCAACACTATGAAATCCAACCTTAAGGCAAGTGTTTGAGGTATGAGACAAAACAGAGTACATGAATGTTTTCACATGGTATGGGTGGGTGATATATACATATAAATACAGAAAGTTAATAGTGAAAAGATAGCCTTGATAATAGATTCCATCTGAATTTTTAGATTACATTCATCACTATATTAGCTTGTAGAATGAGAAATGAGAGGACTCAAACAGCAAGACGGAGAACATGACACATAGGTAGCAATATTAAAGAGGAAAAATGCAGAAAACTTTGGAATGTGAGACATGTTTTGTAGAAAAAAAATAACCGACATATTAAAGCTAAATAAAATGAAAAGGTCTATTCAGAGTCTTAGCTGAATTCCCTTTTTTCTGTTGCACATCTTGAAGTTAAATATTTAACAGTGGCCACTGATCTGAAGAGCCTACTTTTGAGACCCCTTGTGTCCAGAGAATCTGTATCTCCTGTTGACTTAATTGGGAGTTGGGAGTGCTCAAAAACTCTGAAAATCAGGCCCACGTTCTTCGAAGGTAGAGATGTAAAATCAAGAGCAAGTATAACAAAAAAAAAATGATTCCCTAGGCAGTAATAGCCATTTCTGAGCTAAGAAAATACACAGTTAGAGAAAGAAATCATAATTTTCTTCCATTATAGAGGTTTTTGCTTAGTTTTTTCCTTATTTATTTAACCACTGATTTATTTTATTTCATTGGGTGGTTGTGGGGCGGGAGGGGAAGCCATTAGACAATCCAATCAATACTTATGATTATTTTCTTGCAGTTTTCCTGAGAAAGAAAATCAATATTTAAGCATTCACAAATGGACTCCATCCTGTCTTGGACATGTATAAATAGCTCATAGGAAAATCTGTGGAAATGCACACAAGGTCAGTTGGAACAGAATTTTTTTTTCTTCAGAAATGGACAGAGGAAGCAGTGGCCATTCTCAGCTCAAGATTCTCCTACATACATGCATAACCCATCTCTAATCAGTGCCCGTTGTTATGGAACTCACCCAAGATGTAGGAGAACCAGTTGGCACCCCGTGCCAGAGGTGAATCAGGGGTTTGAACCTGGATTTCCCACCTCTTACCAGAATGTCCTAATCAGTGGGATCAAGGTTATTAAAGAGATCTGGACTACTGGCTAAAGAATGCTCAAGGATGCTCGGGATAGGGTTTGGGAGGAGGAGTAATGAAAGGTTCTGCTTTCATCATTCCCTCCAATTCTGAGCTGGCTCTTCAATGAGATATTCCCACCTTACAGGATAGAGCAGCTTGAAGGATGCACTACATTGTTCTCGCTATCAACAGATCCTATGGGTATTTTAGAAGGCAGATAGTATGAATGGCGAGCCGTGCCCCTTCTTCCTGGCCTCATCCCTTACACTGGGCAAGAAGGAGGGGAAAATGGAGGCATATATACTGGCTGTACACCACAGAAACATTTCCCAGTAGAAGAGAAATCCCCTAGTTCTGAGATTCATTTTTTTGGGGGGTGGGAAGGGAATTTGTGTAGTGAGAGCATCATGAAGTAGCAACAGTGTGGCCGAGAATATGAAACAAAGCATTTGTTGAAATTCATAGAGTTACTATTCCACAGTCATACACAACATGTCAAATAGATATAATTTTTATTCCCACAAAATTATTTGCTAAATTAATAACACACATCATACTGTGGAAAAGTAATACATCCTGAAAAAGTAAACACCATAAATATCTTATGTTAGCTTCCTGCATACACTCAAGGAGAAAATTAATTGAAGAGGTGGTATGGCATTATTGACTCTGTATACTGTAAAGTGATACTTAAATATCAATCCTTCAATTTGAGGCAAGAGAGAAAATAAGTACAAATATTCTACGGTAACGAACCACTTGATGGGAGAGAAAGTCCTCAACAGTTCAGTTATGTGTTTTAAAAGAAATCTGATGGGTAATGAATCTCCTATGATTGAAGAAAGACAGTGAAATGAAGAAATATCTGGTTTTGGTTAAAGACATTCTTCTGAAGGAAGACCTCACTCTTGTCATTTATAGACTCATACACTCATAGACTTTAAGGTCAGAAGGGACCATTATGATCATCTAGTCTGACCTCCTGCACAATGCAGTCCACAGAATCTCACCCACCCACTCCTGGAATAATCCTCTCACCTATGTCTCAGCTATTGAAGTCCTCAAATCATGGCTTAAAGACTTCAAGATGCAGAGAATCCCCCAGTAAGTGACCCGTGCCCCATGCTGCAGAGGAAGGCAAAAAACATCCAGGGTCTCTGCCAATCTACCCTGGAGGAAATTTCCTTCCCGACCCCAAATATGGTGATCAGCTGAACCCCGAGCATGTGGGCAAGACTCACCAGCCAGACACCCAGGAAAAAGTTCTCTATAGTAACTTCTAACATCCCATCGTTGACCATTGGTCCTATTTACCACTGATGGCAAATAATTGACCTTTGACTAAGATCATGTTATCCCATCAAACCATCCCCTCCATAAACATATCTAGCTTAATCTTGAAGCCAGATAGGTCTTTTGCCCCCCCATTTGTGAGTTGGCCTGCAAAAGAACAGTGTGATTTCAGTTTGAAATTAGGTAAACAGGTATTACCTTATTTTATTGACGGAGCTGTCCCTGCAGACCTCCCCAGTGATCAGCTGACCATGTTCATATTCATCAACTTTCATAGAATCATAGAATCATAGAATCTCAGGGTTGGAAGGGACCTCAGGAGGTCATCTAGTCCAACCCCCTGCTCAAAGCAGGACCAACCCCAACTAGATCATCCCAGCCAGGGCTTTCTCAAGCCTGACCTTAAAAACCTCTAAGGAAGGAGATTGCACCACCTCCCTAGGTAACCCATTCCAGTGCTTCACCACCCTACTAGTGAAAAAGTTTTTCCTAATATTCAACCTAAACCTCCCCTCTGCAACTTCAGACCATTACTCCTTGTTCTGTCATCTTCTACCACTGAGAACAGTCTAGATCCATCCTCTTTGGAACCCCCTTTTAGGTAGTTGAAAGCAGCTATCAAATCCCCCCTCATTCTTCTCTTCGGCAGGCTAAACAATCCCAGTTCCCTCAGCCTCTCCTCATAAGTCATGTGCTCCAGCCCCCTAATCATTTTGGTTGCCCTCCATTGGACTCTTTCCAATTTATCCACATCCTTCTTGTAGTGTGGGGCCCAAAACTGGACACAGTACTCCAAATGAGGCCTCACCAGTGCCGAATAGAGGGGAATAATCACGTCCCTCGATCTGCTGGAAATGCCCCTACTTATACAGCCCAAAATGCCGTTAGCCTTCTTGGCAACAAGGGCACACTGTTGACTCATATTCAGCTTTTCGTCCACTGTAACCCCTAGGTCCTTTTCTGCAGAACTGCTGCCCAGCCATTCGGTCCCTAGTCTGTAGCAGTGCATGGGATTCTTCCGTCCTAAGTGCAGGACTCTGCACTTGTCCTTGTTGAACCTCATCAGATTTCTTTTGGCCCAATCCTCTAATTTGTCTAGGTCCCTCTGTATCCTGTCCCTACCCTCCAGCGTATCAACCACTCCTCCCAGTTTAGTGTCATCTGCAAACTTGCTAAGGGTGCAGTCCACACCATCCTCCAGATCGTTGGGGATCTACACACCACACCAGATCCATCACCCAGATCTAGTAACAGCTCAAAATCTATAACTAAATAAAATCAAGGCTCTGGGCGCTCACAAAACTGGAGACCCAGCCCATAAGCCACTGACTCCTGTTTACAAATTCCCTTCCGCCAGCCACCCATAACTACTGATACGTTATTGACAATGGCTTGAACGCTCAATGTGTCCGAGGAACTATAGTGATACCCTCAATCTATAAGTAATTTGTGCTCAATCCAATTAACGATAAACTCAAATATCAAAGTAAACCTACCGTTGTGTATCTGAAGTTCGACTGAAAAAACATAGAAATAAAATATAATACAAATCTTGCAATATGCAATACGCACTGTAGCACCCCAATTTAAAGTAATGGACAGATTGTCTATGTTTCTATACTTCTTTTGTGACACTCAGGGTATGTGTACACCACAGCTGGGAGGTATGAATCCCAGACTGTATAGGCATATACATGACATCTCTCTTTGAGCTAATGCCTAAAAACAGCAGTGTGGCCACAGAGGCTCAGGCGATGTCTTAGGCTATCTGCCTGAGTACATACCCCAAGGGTACTTTGGTGGCTAGACTGAGCTGCAGCCTTTGCCACAGTGTCCACACTGTGAATTTTAGCATACTAGCTTAAGAAAGAAAAATAACTAGATACATGAATTCCATTCCTGTGTTGCAGGGGATTATCCTCCATAAAAACAGAGAGAGAGTAATCCAAATAAAGGATAATTTTTTAAAGGACAGTGATGAAGTGGGAATGTTCCTAATGTTTTATCTGAATACTGTATGTGCCTCAGTTTCCCCTATGTGTTACTCAAGTGTCTAGGTGGTGGCATAAGGGTGTGTGATTGTTGCAGACACCCTAGGGGGTAGGAGTGACTGCCGACTGACTGCCTGGTCACAGAGAATGGCCAACACTGTAACCTGGCAACGGATGGCCAGGCCCCATCCTCTGCAAGGAGCCAGCGAAAGGTGTGGGAGAACAAATAGACCAGGTGACCTGTTTGCACAGGAAAGAGACAAAGGCCATAAGTGAGGCAGCTGAGTGTGACTGAGGCTGGAGTTGTGTAAACTGTTCAGTTTCCTGGTTTTGGGACTCGGGGTGGGGTGGGATGGGGGGGTTGGAGGGGGGAAGGAGATCCCAGGGCTCTGGTACTCCCCCCCACAAGATGGACTTTGCTGTGACTTCCTGCTTTCTGTGCTAATAAGATCTGTTCTACGCTGTGTTCCCATCGACTAATAAACCTGTTTTACATCACTGGCTGAGAGTCACTTCTGAGTGCAAAGCTGGGGTGCATGGTGCTTTGGGTGTGTGTAAGCCTTCCCTAGGTGTCCCATCCAGGTGGACTCACTGCGGGAAGCTCACGGTGTGAACAGGAGTGCTGAATGCTCCGAGGTCAGGCCCAGGGAGTGCTGAAGTCAAGGAGGCTTGTTGCCCTCCTGAGAATGTGCACTGGGGACGGGGAGAGGCACGGCACTAGAGTCCTGACTGACTTCATTCAGAGCAGTTTCAGAGCACCGAGACTGTGACTCTGTGACAAATACATCCACCATTCTCAGTTTCAGCACACAGCCTGCTTCTCTGGAAGCGAAATTGTTCACTGTGGTGGAGCATCTGCCCCACATAGGTAACAGGGCAGGGTAAAGCAGCCCTCAGAGAGGCTGCGCAGAACCCCAACCAATGGGAAGAGGGCTTACTGAGACAGCCAATAAGGAGGAGGCTTGTTGGAGCAGCCAATCTGGGCCAGGGAGGGCCATATAAAAAGGGCTGCTCAGCAGAGCAGAGGGCAGTCTCTCCCTGGAGTGCAAGGGAGAAGGACTGGTGGCTGGGAGGAGCACCTCAGATAAAGAAGTGCTGGGCAGAGTCAGGGGAGTGAGAGGGAGCTCCAGCCTGACTGGCTGACAGACTGAAGCCCTGATACAGGGGTACAGAAGGTGCTAGGGCTACAAGGAAGTGACCCAAAATGGACGGCGGCGGTAGAAGGGAGATGCAGCATGTGGCTGCTGCCTAGAGGTCCCTGGGTTGGGACCCAGAGTAGTGGGCCAGCACAGGTCTCACCCACTCCCTTTCCCCTACTTGTCATTGAGGGGAGTGCCCAGTATCGATTGCAGCTTGTCACTGCAGAAAGTGGCTAGACCTAAGACTGCTGTTTGCTACTGAGGCAAGTGGAAGGACTGAGGACTGTTAGTCTCCTGGAATGGGGGACGAGAATAGAGTAGGGCACGGCCAGAGGGCTGTGTCCTGAAGAGCACGCTATGATCCTTGAGGCGACACGGCTCCAGAGCAGAATTGACGGCAGCGAGACATCACTGGAGGAGGGCGCCTTGTGGAAGGACTGAGCTAATTCCCAGAATGACCAGCAGGAGGTGCCGCGGTGGTGAGTCTCACACCATTACATTCACAAACCAATATTAACTTACTCATTGTCTCCTGGCGATTACCTGTGGGAGAAGAAAAAATGTTAGAATCAAAGCAGCCATATTTCAAAATTCAACTGAACGTTACTAACACCACTATTCTGTGGAGCGTGAATATGGTTACTGAGCAGTTAAAAATGAGCTGTGAGAACTTCAAAGCCTAAATTTAACTTGATGTAATTTACCCTGCAGCACTATGGAATCCAACATTAGGGCAAGTGTTTGAGACATGACACAGGACAACGCGTACCAATAATTCACCTGAGCTAGGAGATAGATAGATATAATATCTTAATAATGGAAAGATATAATGGAAAACAGACTCTATCTAGATTTTTATACTTCATTCATTGTTATATTATCTCTTGGATGAGAAAGGAGAGGATTAAAACAGAGATGGGGGAGAGACATCATGGCACATAGGTAGAAAGATTAAAGGAGAAAAATGAAGAAAACATTGGAATGTGAGAACAAAGTAAAAAGAATGTTTTGTAGAAAAATAATAATAGTAAAACCAAATAAAATGAAAAGGTCAATTCAGAATTTCAGGTAACCTCCCTTAGTTGTTGTACATCTAGATCTTAAAATTTCAATAGTAGTGTGACGGGGCAGACTGGCATTGAGAGGGTTAACCCTTCCTTGCTGGTAGAGGAAGCCACGCCCCTTAGGTTCTGCTGGGCATCCTCCAACAGGGAGCCAAGTATAAAGGCCTGCAGAGCTGCTCAGTCAGGGCTGGTGGCTGAGGGAGGAGGATGCCTAGCGGAAGCTCCAGCCCAGGAGCAGTGGTGCCTCATACAGGAGGGAACTGAGGGACCAGGAAGTGGGACCAGAGATTGGCAGCTGTTGGAACCCCAGGGAGTGCTGGGGGCTGAGGAACCTGAAGACCCGGATGCCACAGGGACTGCTACATTTGGAGAAGGGGTAGGAAGTGACCCAGGGAAGGGAAGGGAGTGGTATCTCCCACCACTCTGAGGGCAGCGTGTTGCGGTAGGATTCCCCGCTGACCCGTGGCGGATCATGCCGTCAAGGACAGGGCCCTGGATTGGAGCCCAGTGAAGGCGGGTGGGCCTGGGCTCCCCTACTGGGGGTCTCTAAACCCCAGACCCGGTCATTTGTGAAGACCTAGTTCACCAACCCCTCTCTTACCTCAAAGGAGAGAGATGGACTCTGGCCATGTCATAAATATAAAGGGAAGGGGGAGAGGGTCTGATGCAGTGCTATAAAATTCTCTTACCAGAAAAGAGTTAAGAAATGCAGGTAGCCAGACTGACACCTGACCGGGATGGCATCTGACCAATAAGGGGACAAGATACATTCAAATCTTGGGAGGGGGAAAGGTTTTGTGTGTGCCTCTTTGTCTGAGTCAGTGTGATCTTGGGAGACAAAAAGGACCTGCAGAAAATCAATCTCCTGAAAAACCAACCTCATCAAACCTTCCATATTTCAAGTAAGTTAGTCAGCATTGTGAATAGGTTTTGTTTGTTTTGCTTGGTGAGCTTTCCCTGTGTGAGAGGGAGGGTTATTCCTGTTTTTCTGTGACTTTAAGGTTTTGTCCAGAGGGGGAATCCCTCTGAGTTTGGAAATTGAGTACCCTGTAATATAGTTACCATCCTGATTTTACAGAGATGATTTTTACTTTTCTTGTTTTAATAAAATCCTTCTTTTAAGAAGCTGACTGGTTTCTATGGTTCTAAAACCCCGTGGGTGGGTTTTTAGATCACTGTGTAACCAATTGGTTAGGAGATTATTCTCAAGCTCCCCAGGAAAGGGGGTGTATGGGCTTGAGAGGGTATTTTGGGGGAAAGGGGAACTTCAAGTGGTTCCTTTCCCGGGTTCCTGTTAAAACCACTTGATGGTGGCAGCGAAAGAAGCATTTCTCAGGTTGCAGGGAATTTTGTACCTTGGGGGTTTTAACCTAAGCTGGTAGAAATAAGCTTAGGAGATCTTTCATGTGGGTCCCCATGTCTGTACCCTAGAGTTCAGAGTGGGGAGGGAACCCTGACAGGCTGCTAGGCTGCGCTATCCCCCAGGGGAGGGGGAGAGGATTTAGAAGGACTTTGACCATTGGGCCATACAGCCCTGACTACCGGGGAGGTAGTAGAACTGCCATAAAAGCAGGGAGGCGGGGTTAACCTTGTCCCCCCCGGACTCAAAGGGGTGACGAGGTACAAAGCCCGCCACAAGTAGCCACTCATTTTCCATATGTAATTAGACACCTCCTGTGTCCAGACCTTCTGTGTCCAGAGATCCTATAATTTGGAGTTGTGGGTTCTCAGCAGCTTTGTAAATCATGCCCAGGCTATGTGAAGTTGCAGACTCAAAATCAATGGTAAGTATAAAAACAAACATGATCCCTGGTCAGTAAAAGAGATTTCTGAGCTGAGGGAGGAGGAATGAAGAAGACAAAGTTCAAGAAATATTTGTTTCCATTATAGATGTTTTCTCTTATGTTTTAATTTTAATTATTTATTTCATTTTATTTATTCGTGTGAAACCACCAGACAATTCCATCAATACTAGACATTTTTCCCTGGCAGTTTTCTGAGAAAGAAGATGACTATATAAGCACAAATGGATCCTATGGAAATTAGTGGAGATACAAGCAGGGGTATTTGAAATAGAATTGTTCTTTTCTTCAAAAATGGACACAGTATGTAAGTGCTGTTCTCAGCTAAGGATCCTCCTGCGGACACCCAAAATCCATCTATAACCAGGGCCATCCAGACTCTCAATGAGGATTATAGTCCATGTTCATGCCTGGTACCCCTGTGGGTATTCAGAAGTGAGTGGGATGGGGGTGATCCCAAGTACTTCTCCATGCCAACCAATAGAGCCAGGTGGGCAGGAATTTGAGAAGTACCTGAACTCCCTGCATGGGTTGCAAAGACGCTGCTCCAGCATGGATTCCTCAGGAGAGATGAAGGATTTGCAATACCTCATTACTTAAAAATAATATGGCCCTTTGTGTTTTATGCCTACATTTTCCAATATGATACATAGTTGAAATCTTAGTGTTAACTATGAAAATCAAGAGTGGAAACTTATAGGACACTCAGTGTTGTGAACATTTCTTATAGGTTGTGTCAACACTCCAGAAGGCATTGAATAAAATATCTCTCTTCAGATACGCTGAAGAGTTTCATTTCTTTACACTCATGTTTCTTTCTTTATGCTGCAGACTGTGACACCAGGGAAGAAAAAATGCTAACTATTTTAGCATAACCAAAATTTACTTTTCAAAACCAGAGGAACTAATGATATATTTCAGTGTCCTAGGTCCTAGAGAACTCCAGAACGAAAGATGTACTTGTCTTCTCTTCTTACCTTTCTAAATTTATGAGATTGCAGACTGGACAGAAAATCCCTTAGCATTTAATATCTGTGTCTTTTCTATCTATCCTTTCTCTCACCCTTCCCTTTTTCTCTAAAAAAGAAGCTGAGCTTGTTTGTAGAAGAAAATACAAAATGGAGATAAATCATTTTATGTAATCCCCTCCCTAGGTGGGGATATATTCTTAGGGACCCCACTTCATGCGGGACAGTGAATCTTCTGTCCTGCATGCACAGCCCTAGTTCTGATGACAGACAGCCTGACATGGTGATAACAGCTAACTGCTTGCACCAGGCATACCAGTGATGTTTTCCTTTGTTGATATATTTCAGATAGCAATGGGTCTCAGTCACAAAAATGGATCCCATTCTCAAAGCCCAAAACTTCAGGTAGGGGAAGGAAAAAGGAGGCTCAGATTTGAGGGCTTTAGTGTGGGAAATTGTAGAGAAAGGGGATGGCAAAGAAATTCAGAGCCAGTTTCATGTTTCAAAATTTATGGCGGTCTCTGGTGCAACTCAGTCCAGTGTCATTAGCTGAGATACACCTGAGGGAGCTATGGCCAATCACCTGTGAGTTACACCCTTAAACAGATGGTTATACAGCCACTGCTTCAGAACCATTTCTGGAAATGAAATTAACTCACCATTTATCACACAGTCTGTAACCTACTGTTTTAATAGAAGGATGAGAAAAAGTGGTGTGTGAGATACTTCCTTAGCTCCTTAATATCATGGGTTCACTCAACCTATGTAACTTCAGACAGTGGAAGAGCAGACAGACAGTGCTTTTGTGCATGACTGATGACCTTCATCTAGCAATGAATAAAATATTGTTGCATTTTAAAAATCTGTCATCAGCATTTGATATGCAAGAGGGCTGTTGCCCATCCCTGAAACTTAGTGGGTTTGTTTGGTTGGCACTCTCCCAATACCAAAAGAAAGGGGAAGGGCTGAAGAGAAATCAGGATTCTGAGAATCACAGTCTCCAGGGCCAATGGCCAATTGACAGGGCAGGCCGACTACTACAGCTAAGCTTAGGGTACGTCTATACTTATGCGCTGCTTCGGCGGCGAGCAATCGATCTTCTGGGATCGATTTATCGTGTCTTATCTAGACGCGATAAATCGAACTCGGAAGTGCTCGCCATCAACGCCGGTAATCCTGCTCTGCGAATGGAGCAGGTGGAGTCGACGGGGGAGCCTGCGTGCCACCGTGTGGACCAGCAGTAAGTGCTTTTAAGTTCGAAATAAGATACTTCGACTTCAGCTACGTTATTCACGTAGCTGAAGTTGCTTATCTTAGTTCGAACTTGGGGGGTAGTGTAGACCAGGCCTAAGTAAGTGGCTGGGGAGGGTGCAGGGAGACATTGCCAGAGACGAGGTCTTTCAGGCTGGATTCGGGGGGGGGGGAAGTGACCCCAACAGGGGGGCTGATACTGGGGAGAATAGTCCTGCCACCAATTGCCTGATATCGTGGCCACCACTAGAGAAGGTGTCTGAACGATAGTATCACTGGAGCATAGCCAGAGCCTGGGAGGGACTCCTGGAGCTATTTCTCCATGTGGGCACCAATGATACTACCAAGAATGTCCTTGAGTGGGTCACTGCAGACTATGTGGCTCTGGGAAGAAGAATAAAGAAGTTTGAGGCACAAGTCATGTTCTCGTCTATCCTACCTCTTGAAGGAAAAGGCCCAGGTAGTGACCATCAAATTGTGGAGGTAAATGTGTGGTTGCACAGGTGGTGTCGGAGAGGGGGCTTTGGATTATTCATCCATGAGATGGTGTTCCAAGAAGAAGGATTGCTAGGAAGAAATGGGATCCACCTAATAAAGAGAGGGAAGAGCATCTTTGCAGGCAGCCTTGCTAACCTGCTGAGGAGGACTTTAAACTAGGTTCACCAGGGGATGGAGACCTAAGCCCTGAGGTAAGTGGGATACCAGGAGGAAACACAAGGAGGAGGGTGCAACAGAGGAGGCCTCATGATTTGTACTGAGAAAGTAGGGCAATTGGCTAGTTATCTCAGGTGCCTGTACACAAACGCAAGAAGCCTGGGAAACAAGCAGGAAGAACTGGAAGTCCTGGCACACTAAAGGAATTATTACGTGATTGGAATAACAGAGACTTGGTATAAGAGATAGGTATAAACTGTTCAGGAAGGACAGGAGGGGTACAAAAGGTGGAGGAGTTGCACTGCATGCAAGAGAGCAGTATGATTGCTCAGAGCTCCAGTATGAAACTGGAGAAAAGCCTGCTGAGAGTCTTTGGGTTAAGTTTACAGGTGAGAGCAACAAGGGTGATGTCGTGGTAGGTGTCTGCTATAGACCACCAGACTAGGAGGATGAGGTAGATATGGCTTCCTTCGGACAACTAACAGAAGTTTTCAGATCGCAGGCCCTGGTTCTCAGGGGGGACTTCAATCACCCTGACATCTGCTGGGAGAGCAATACAGCAGTGCACAGACAATCCAGGAAGTTTTTGGAGAGTTCTGAGGAGAACTTCTTGGTGCAAGTGCTGGAGGAACCAACTAGGGGCCGTGCTCCTCTTGACCTGCTGCTCACAAAGAGGGAAAAATTGGTAGGGGAAGTAGAAGTGGGTGGCAACCTGGGCAGCAGTGAACATGAGATGGTCAAGTTCAGGATCATGACAAAAGGATGAAAGGAAAGCAGCAGAATATGGACCCTGGACTTCAGAAAAGCAGATGTCGACTCCCTCAGGGAACTGATGGGCAGGATCTCCTGGGAGGCTAATATGAGGGAGAAAGGAGTCCAGGAGAGCTGGCTGTATTTTAAAAAAGCTGTATTGAAGGTGCAGGAACAAGCCATCCCGATGTGCAGAAAGAATAGCAAATATGGTAAGCGACCAGATTGGCTTAACGGTGAAATCTTTGGTGAGCTTAAACACAAAAAGGAAGCTTACAAGAAGTGGAAACTTGGACAGATGACTAGGGAGGAGTATAAAAACATTGCTCGAGCATGCAGGGGTGTAATCAGGAAGGCCAAAGCACAATTGGAGTTGCAGCTAGCAAGGGATGTGAAGGGTAATGCAGCTCTGTATTCTTGGGGAACCAGGGTGCAGTACCCAGCCTGTCTGATTCACAAAAGACCTTGTCTCTCCCGCCCTCCACCATCTGCTTGAACCAAAACTGATCAGAAGAAAGACTTACCAAAAAAGCAATGAAAAGGCGGTGGGATGCACACCTAAAACCCTGGGATAAGGGTGACAGGATTAAGGAAACTTCCCTAGCCTCATTTGCATTGAAGATGGGTCAAGGAGGCATCTCCATTAGCATACAGAATGGAGAACAGAGATTCCAAGGCAAGAACTACACTGAACTCTGGGACCAGAAAAACAGGGAAGCACTGCATGATGGGGGATCTCTGCTCCAGATGTTAATGAACCCACACCTGCACACACCCAGCTCAGTAGTTATCAGACCAATTCTAGTAATTAATCCTTTATTGGTATCCAAAATAGTGAAGCTCCCTAATTGCATTGTGAGCTCCCTCCAAGGAACACCACCTAAAGCCAGGAATGATCAGCTTCCGTGGTCTAGCCTGAACAAAACAACCTTGTTTACACATCAACAAATCTAGTGTTCTCCCTTGAACCATTGTTGTTTCTCTACAAAAACCACTACTCATGCTCAAGTAAGCGTTCTGATGCCTGGATCCAAAATCTGCATCAGTTCCATTGGGACTCCATCTTCTCCTGACTGATCATGCTGGGGGCTCTGCCTGTCTCCAGCACTCCGGACCCTCAGCTACCACCACCACCTAGGACCCCGATCGATTCAAGCTTCATGGAGTAGTGAGAACACATCTCTCTCTCTCTCACTCTCTAAGTATAGCCTTCTGACCCTAACTTGTGTGATCAGTTATAGTTTTCTAAACCTGACTTTTATAATCGTTTGTTAGATTTAACATTATAACTGTTTTGTTTGTTTGTTTGGCTCCCCTATGGTTATTATCTGGCAATAAATAACTTTCATGATTAAGCTGGTTGCCCACCTCCCATCCCTCTCTCTCTCCCCCCCTCATGGGTGTTTTTTTTGTTTCCTCATTCACTCTGCAGCAATGCTCCTCATACCTAAGCTTAAAAGATCCCTGCAATGCCCAAAAATCCTGTGGGGTTTACTCATCAAGTCGGTTACCACCAGAACAATTGTAATGTGAAAGTGGGGATAGAGACGTGCTGAACCTGGTGCATATGAGGATGACAGCTTGGAAATGCTGCTCGACCCAGTCTGCTGAGTCCAGGGGCATATGAGGGTGGCAGCTTGGGAGTGTTGATTAACCCGGTCCTCTCAGATGTGCTCTGTTAATGCCTGCATATGTGTGTGTTTGTCTGATTCTAGGGCTGGAAGAACCCATCCCTGGGGAACCTAGGTTCTCCAAGATAGCTCCATTGGGAGGGAACTTTCAGCAAGGAGAAGTAAAGCTCCTTATGAGAACTCAAGTGACACAAGCAGTACATTGACAGAAGTAAAGAATTCCACCACCACCCCGCCCGAACAGTAACCCTAATAAATGTGCATAACCCAAAGTAATGGGCAAAGCTGGTAATAGGAATAAGAAGGATTTCTACAGGTATGTTAGCAACAAGAAGAAGGTAAGGGAAAGAGTGAGACCCTTACTGAATGGGGGAGGCTTTGCGAACAGGGCTGCAAACAGGGGAGTTTGAGAGGAATTGCTCCAGGTAAAGCAGGAGCAAATACAGGACCCTTGGGGTAAGTGGCTGTCTGTAGTGTGTGTTTGGGGGTACTTGTGTCTGTCTGTCTGTTCATTCGTTTGTTTGTTTGCAGGACCGTGTGCTGTGGCTGGCAGTTGGAAGCTGTGAGTTTCTACACCAGGGGGCGGGGCTAATCAATCAGGCAGGCCAGGGCTTTATAAAGCAGTGAGCAAGCGACCAGGGAGCTTTGCGACCAGGGCTGCAAACAGGGGAGTTTGAGAGGGAGTTTGGAAGGGGAGTGTGAAGGGGGCAAGGTACTCTTGCCATTCCTAACTCCTTTAACCCAAACTAAAGGCAGAGCTACCAAGGGGCTGCGAGTATCTGTTGTGGGGACAGATTGGCAGTTTGACCGTGTTTGATTTCCTGTTTGAATAGTGTGATTTGGGAGTGCTTTGTTCCACGCTCTTCTAAGAAGACAGTCAGTCAGCTGTGAACCAGCTGAGTGAGGAAACTCTTCAAAGGAAGGGACTATGGATGCTGAGCGATCCGCTGTCGTGACCTGCACAGGATGTGCCATGTTTGTCTTTCTTCCACAGGATAGAAGCGACTTTGTCTGTACAAAGTGCAAGCTGATCTCCATATTGGAAGAGAAGATTCAAGGTCTGGAGAAACAAGTATCAACCCTGCGTTCCATAAAAGAAAATGAGGAGTTCCTGGATAGACATCAGGATCGGCTTCAGCGGGCACAGTGTTCTGAGGATTCAGAGCAGGCTATGCAGCGGGGACAGAAGGCCAGTGAGGACCACTGGCGGCATGTGACCTCCAGAAGAGGAAAGAGTATGAGACAAGTCCATGTACCAGAAACGCATATTCAGATGAGCAACCGTTTTCATGTTCTCTCCACAGGTACTAGTGCAGAGAGTGGAGTGAATGATACCTCTGAGGGAACAGAGCAGAAGGAGACTCCACTGACTGGAAGGCATGAGATGCACAGTCCTAGAGATGAGGGTTCCACGACCACCACTCCCAAGAGGAGGAGGAGGGTGGTGGTGGTCGGGGACTCTCTCCTCAGGGGGACTGAGTCATCTATCTGCCGCCCTGACCAGGAACACCGAGAGGTGTGCTGCTTGCCAGGGGCTAGGATTCGTGATGTGACGGAGAGACTGCCGAGACTCATCAAGCCCTCAGATCGCTACCCCTTCCTGCTTCTCCACGTGGGCACCAATGATACTGCCAAGAATGACCTTGAGCGTATTACTGCAGACTACGTGGCTCTGGGAAGAAGGATAAAGGAGTTTGAGGTGCAAGTGGTGTTCTCGTCCATTCTCCCTGTGGCAGGAAAAGGCCGGGGTAGAGACCGTCGAATCATGGAAGTCAACGAATGGCTACGCAGATGGTGTCGGAGAGAAGGGTTCGGATTCTTTGACCATGGGATGGTGTTCCAAGAAGGAGTGCTAGGCAGAGATGGGCTCCACCTGACGAAGAGAGGGAAGAGCATCTTTGGAAGCAGGCTGGCTAACCTAGTGAGGAGGGCTTTAAACTAGGTTCACCGGGGGAAGGAGACCAAAGCCCCGAGGTAAGTGGGGAAGTGGGATACCGGGAGGAAGCACAAGTAGGTGAGTGCAAGAGGGGAGGGCTCCTGCCCCACACTGGGACAGCAGGACGATCGGTGAGTTATCTTAAATGCCTATACACAAATGCAAGAAGCCTGGGGAACAAGCAGGGAGAACTGGAAGTCCTGGCACAGTCAAGGAATTATGATGTAATTGGAATAACAGAGACTTGGTGGGATAACTCACATGATTGGAGTACTGTCATGGATGGATATAAACTGTTCAGGAAGGATAGGCAGGGCAGAAAAGGGGGGGGAGTTGCGTTGTATGTAAGAGAGCAGTATGACTGCTCAGAGCTCCAGTATGAAACTGCAGAAAAACCTGAGAGTCTCTGGATTCAATTTAGAAGTGGGAGCAACATGGGTAATGTCGTGGTGGGAGTCTGCTACAGACCACCAGACCAGGGGGATGAGGTGGACGAGGCTTTCTTCCAGCAACTAACAGAAGTTACTAGATCACAGGCCCTGGTTCTCATGGGTGACTTTAATCACCCCGATATCTGCTGGGAGAGCAATACAGCGGTCCACAGACAATCCAGGAAGTTTTTGGAAAGTGTAGGGGACAATTTCCTGGTGCAAGTGCTGGAGGAACCAACTAGGGGAAAAGCTCTTCTTGACCTGCTGCTCACAAACAGGGAGGAAATAGTAGAGGAAGCAATAGTGGATGGGAACCTGGGAGGCAGTGACCATGAGATGGTTGAGTTCAGGATCCTGACACAAGGAAGAAAGGAAAGCAGTAGAACAGAGACCCTGGACTTCAGAAAAGCAGACTTTGACTCCCTCAGGGAACTGATGGGCAAGGTCCCCTGGGAGAATAACATGAGGGGGAAAGGAGTCGAGGAAAGCTGGCTGTATTTTAAAGACTCCTTATTGAGGTTGCAGGAACAAACCATCCCGAGGTGTAGAAAGAAAAGTAAATATGGCAGGCGACCAGCTTGGCTTAACAGTGAAATCCTTGCTCGTCTTAAACACAAAAAAGCAGCTTACAAGAAGTGGAAGATTGGACAAGTGACCAGGGAGGAGTATATAAATATTGTTCAGGCATGCAGGAGTGAAATTGTGAAGGCCAAATCACACTTGGAGTTGCAGCTAGCCGGAGATGTTAGGAGTAACAAGAAGGGTTTCTTCAGGTATGTGAGCAACAAGAAGAAAGTCAAGGAAAGTGTGGGCCCCTTGCTGAATGAGGGAGGGAACCTAGTGGCAGAGGATGTGGAGAAAGCTAGTGTACTCAATGCTTTTTTTGCCTCTGTCTTCACAGACAAGGTCAGCTCCCAGGCGGCTGCACTCCCAGGCGGCTGCACTCCGCAGCACGGTATGGGGAGGAGGTGACCAGCCCTCTGTGGAGAAAGAAGTAGTTCGGGACTATTTAGAAAAGCTGGACGAACACAAGTCCATGGGGCCGGATGCACTGCATCCGAGGGTGCTAAAGGAGTTGGCCGATGTGATTGCAGAGCCATTGGCCATTATCTTTGACAAATCATGGCAATCGGGGGAGGTCCCGGATGACTGGAAAAAAGCTAATGTAGTGCCCATCTTTAAAAAAGGGAAGAAGGAAGATCCGGGGAACTACAGGCCAGTCAGTCTCACCTCAGTCCCTGGAAAAATCATGGAACAGGTCCTCAAGGAATCAATTCTGAACCACTTAAAGGAGGGGAAAGTGATCAGGAACAGTCAGCATGGATTCACCAAGGGCAAGTCATGCCTGACTAACCTAATTGCCTTCTATGATGAGATAACCGGCTCTGTGGATGAGGGGAAAGCAGTGGATGTGCTATTTCTTGACTTTAGCAAAGCTTTTGATACTGAGGGCTGCTCACCTCCTCCCTATACTGTGCTGCCTAGTGCATCAGTCTGGGAGCTGACCATGTCTGTGAAGACTGAGGCAAAAAAAGCATTGAGTACTTTAGCTTTTACTACATCTGTCACTAGGTTGCCTCATAGAATCATAGAATCTCAGGGTTGGAAGGGACCTCAGGAGGTCATCTAGTCCAACCCCCTGCTCAAAGCAGGACCAACCCCAACTAGATCATCCCAGCCAGGGCTTTGTCAAGCCTGACCTTAAAAACCTCTAAGGAAGGAGATTCCAATACCTCCCTAGGTAACCCATTCCAGTGCTTCACCACCCTACTAGTGAAAAAGGTTTTCCTAATATCCAACCTAAACCTCCCGCTCTGCAACTTGAGACCATTACTCCTTGTTCTGTCGTCTTCTACCACTGAGAACAGTCTAGATTCCTTCCTCTTTGGAACCCCCTTTTAGGTAGTTGAAAGCAGCTATCAAATCCCCCCTCACTCTTCTCTTCTGCAGGCTAAACAATCCCAGTTCCCTCAGCCTCTCCTCATAAGTCATGTGCTCCAGCCCCCTAATCATTTTTGTTGCCCTCCGTTGGACTCTTTCCAATTTATCCACATCCTTCTTGTAGTGTGGGGCCCAAAACTGGACACAGTACTCCAAATGAGGCCTCACCAGTGCCGAATAGAGGGGAATAATCACGTCCCTCGATCTGCTGGAAATGCCCCTACTTATACAGCCCAAAATGCCGTTAGCCTTCCTGGCAACAAGGGCACACTGTTGACTCATATTCAGCTTTTTGTCCACTGTAACCCCTAGGTCCTTTTCTGCAGAACTGCTGCCCAGCTATTCGGTCCCTAGTCTGTAGCAGTGCATGGGATTCTTCCGTCCTAAGTGCAGGACTCTGCACTTGTCCTTGTTGAACCTCATCAGATTTCTTTTGGCCCAATCCTCCAATTTGTCTAGGTCCCTCTGTATCCTGTCCCTACCCTCCAGCGTATCAACCACTCCTCCCAGTTTAGTGTCATCTGCAAACTTGCTAAGGGTGCAGTCCACACCATCCTCCAGGTCGTTGATGAAGATATTGAACAAAACCGGCCCCAGCACTGACCCTTGGGGCACTCCACTTGATACCGGCTGCCAACTAGACATGGAGCCATTGATCACTACCCGTTGAGCACGACCATCCAGCCAGTTTTCTATCCACCTTACCGTCCATTCATCCAGCCCATACTTCTTTAACTTGCTGGCAAGAACACTGTGGCAGACTGTATCAAAAGCTTTGCTAAAGTCAAGAAATAGCACATCCACTGCTTTCCCCTCATCCACAGAGCCAGTTATCTCATCATAGAAGGCAATTAGGTTAGTCAGGAATGACTTGCCCTTGGTGAATCCATGCTGACTGTTCCTGATCACTTTCCCCTCCTTTAAGTGGTTCAGAATTGATTTCTTGAGGACCTGTTCCATGATTTTTCCAGGGACTGAGGTGAAACTGACTGGCCTGTAGTTCCCTGGATCTTCCTTCTTCCCTTTTTTAAAGATGGGCACTACATTAGCTTTTTTCCAGTCATCCGGGACCTCCCCCGATTGCCATGATTTGTCAAAGATAATGGCCAATGGCTCTGCAATCACATCGGCCAACTCCTTTAGCACCCTCGGATGCAGTGCATCTGGCCCCATGGACTTGTGCTCGTCCAGCTTTTCTAAATAGTCCCGAACTACTTCTTTCTCCACAGAGGGCTGGTCACCTCCTCCCCATACCGTGCTGCGGAGTGCAGCCGCCTGGGAGCTGACCTTGTCTGTGAAGACAGAGGCAAAAAAACCATTGAGTACAGTAGCTTTCTCCACATCCTCTGTCACTAGGTTCCCTCCCTCATTCGATGGGATGGGATGGATTGCACCCTCAGCAAGTTCACAGATGACACTAAGCTGAGGGATGAGGTAGATATGCTGGAGGGTAGGGATAGGGTCCAGAGGGACCTAGACAAATTGGAGGATTGGGCCAAAAGAAATCTGACGACATTCAACAAGGAAAAGTGCAGAGTCCTGCACTTAGGATGGAAGAATCCTATGCACTGCTACAGACTAGGGACCAAATAGCTAGGCAGCAGTTCTGCAGGAAAGGACCTAGGGCTTACAGTGGATGAGAAGCTGGATATTAGTCAAAAGTGTGCCCTTGTTGCCAAGGGAATATTGGGCTGCATTAGTAGGATCATTGCCAGCAGATCAAGAGAAGTGATTATTCCTCTCTGTTTGGCACTGGTGAGGCCACATCTGGAGTATTGCAACTAGTTTTGGGACCCCCACTACAGAAAGGGTGTGGACAAATTGGAGAGAGTCCAGTGGAGGGCAACAAAAATGTTTAGAAGTCTGCGGCACATGACTTATGAGGAGATGCTGAGGGAACTGGGCTTATTTAGTCTGCAGAAGAAAAAAGTGAGGGGGGATTTGATAGCAGCCTTCAAACACCTGAAGGGGGATTCCAAAGAGGATGGAACTGGGCTGTTCTCAGGGGTGGCAGATTACAGAACAAGGAGCAATGGACTCAAGTTGCAGTGGGGGCGGTCTAGGTTGTATATTACGGAAAACTATTTCCCTAGGAGGGTGGTGAAGTACAGGAATGGTTTACCTAGGGAGGTTGTGGAATCTCCGTCCTTAGAGGTTTTTAAGGCCCAGCTTGATAAAGCTCTGGCTGGGATGATTTAGTTGGGGTTGGTCCTGCTTTGAGCATGGGGTTGGACTAGATGACCTCCTGAGGTCTCTTCCAACCCCAATCTTCTATGATTGTGAAGAATGGATTATGAACTTTTCTTATGTGAACAGAGAGCTGTTTAAGGTGTTCCCTGTGTCCACAGGGTGGGGTCCCTTTTTCCTTTAACCTTTTCTATTTTTTCCATATGTTTCTTACAGTTGCTTAATGAATTGTATTTGGTTTGAACTATATGTAATGATCAGCAGGTAAGGAAAGCATCTGGTATGGAGAGAGCACCCTGGTATGAGGACACCCCAGCCCCTGTCCTAAGTGACCATGACAATATTGGGGTTTGAGCTTCCCAGGAATGGTGGTACCAGCCTTATTGGGGTTGCAAGGACTCTGCTGCATGGGAGAGTGGAAGCTGAGTCCTCAAAATAAGGCAGGCCACCAGGTAAGAGGAACGAGGACTCAGATCCTTTCACTAGCTGATTGCACCTGGGTAGCCAGGAAAGTTCCCCACAAGAGTGGAACTATTTCCCTGCTTACAGATAGCAACCCAGGTCTTGCCAGACTGGATTTCACAAGGAGTCCATTCTGTGGCCAGCACCAGATGCTTCAGAGGAATGTGTAAGAAAGAAATCCTGCAGGAGACAGATGTGGAATAAACATGCCCATATGGGAATTTTCTTCCCAAATTTCAGTGAGCGGTCGGCTTTTGCCCTGAAGCAAGCAGATTTATACCCTGTGTACATTTTTATCCTAACTAATGTAACTGTGGATATTTTTATTAATCAGTGGTTCTAAAACTCTTTCATAGTGCATTCCACATCTTCATGGAGATATTGTCCCATGGACACCTCTCCTCCCAATAGCAATCAAATAACAGCCTAACAGATGTTTTCTATATAAGTAATCACAGTAATTGTTAATATAGAAAACTAATTTTAGGGACCACTGTTTGAGAAATATTATTTATGCTCCTTTTCTAGAAACCAACTAAGATTTCCCCCTCCATCATACTTTGTGGCAGTGAGTGGTGGGCTGTACCAGTGGCATGCTGCATATCTCACATGAACTCATTTTAGCCAGAGGATCCATGCAATTTGTAGACAAGGTGAGCACCCGCCTATTCAACCCGCCCTTTCCTCATTGTTATGAGGAGAGCTGCACCACATAAGTGCTCTGCAAGAAGCAGGGTTGAGGAGTCCACTGTGTAGCGTTTCTGTTGCCTGTCCCTTCATGCAGGAGGACTGCAGCAGTTCATCTTTATGGGTCTGTTGTTCCTGCACAGGCTAGCTGGCAGCAGAAAAGTCTGACCCAGTCATCAGTGGGTAGGATCAAACCAGGGACCTCTGGAGCTTAGTTCATAAGTCTCTATTGCATGAGCTAAAAACCAACTCTCTCTTAGCTAAGGCTGTATAGCAGAATCATTTTATCTCTCTCTTTAAGTGTTCTCGGTGCCACTAGATGGGACAGAACACCACACCCAGGAGGAGTATGCATTATACTTGGACTTTCAGAAAGCTTTTGACAATACCAAAGGCTTTTAAGCAAACTAAGTGGTCACTGGATAAGAGGGAAGGTCTTCTCATATATCGGTGAATGGTTAAAAGATGGAAAACAAAAGGTAGTTATAAATTATTTTTCAGAATGGAGAGAGGTAAATAGTAGTATCCCCCAGGGATCTTTACAGGGACCACTGCTGTTCAACATATTCATAAATGATCTGGAAAATGGGGTAAACAGGGATGTGGCAAAATCCACAGACAGGGCCGGCTCCAGGCACCAGTGCAGGAAGCGCGTGGGGTGGTGTGACGGCTGCTGAGAGGGTGGCAGTCAGCAGGGCCGGTGCAAGGAAGTTTCGCGCCCTAGGTGAAACTTCCTTGCACCAGCCCTGCGCCCCCCACCCAGCTGACACCCCCCCCCTCCGTAGTAGCCAGCTCCCCCGCCCACAACAGGCGGCCCCCCCGCCCATGGGCCACGGCAGCTCGGCACCCCGCCCGCAGCGGCTCAGCCCTCCACCCACGGGCTGCAGCAGCCTCTCCCCTGCCCACGGCACCACGCTCAGCCACTGAGCCGAGCGTGGAGCCGGGAAGCAGGAGGCAGCCTTTGGCGGCTCACCTGCGGGTGGTCCCTGGTCCCGCGGTTTCGGCGGCAATTCGGTGGCGGGGACGCCGATGGCGCGTAACCGGCGGACCTCCCACAGAAATGCCGCCGAATCCGCGGGACCAGGGACCGCCCGCAGGCAAGCCGCCGAAGGCCGCCTAACTGCCGTGCTTGGGGCGGCAAAATTCATAGAGCCGCCCCGGTCTACAGACAATACAAAATTAATCCAAAAACAGAGTTAACAAGGGATCTCACAAACCTGGGTGACTGGGCGACAAAATGGCAGATAAAATTCAGTGTTGATAAATGTCAAGTAATGCACATTGGAAAACATAATTCCAACTATGTGTAAGGGGACTGTTATCCCCTTACTAACATTCAGAGCTCCCAGTACCAAAAGGGGAAGGGTCGATGGGACTGACAGTCCCCAGGGGCAATGGGGAGAGGCCAATGCTCCAGGTCAGCCTGATTGACAGGGCGGG